>OV816028.1:96264223-97514223 GCA_929113105.1 Agrypnus murinus | reverse complement strand
ATTGCAGCTCCTTTTGATAATCAAGATTCTGTTGAGGATAACTAAATTTTACTGTTACCCACTTATATGTTATTTAATTACTGGGAAGAAATAATACGAATCATGTTTCAAATTTAATTTTTCTAAAATCTATATTAGAGTTAAAACAAAAATGTACACGTAATTTCCCTATGAAAAGGAACATAGGGAAGTATACCTAGCACGTGTTTCACTAACAAATATCATTCATGTTTTGAGTAATTGGTATTAATAATGTTACTTGCCTTACTTACTAATAAATCTTATATGTAAAAGGATGTATACGTAAGATGTATACGTATGATATAAGTATGTTTTAGTAAGTCCAATTAAAAAGAATACCAGTGAGATCTTGTTTTCAAGTTACCTTACACACACACACACACACACACACACACACACACACACACACACACACACACACACACACACACACACACATACACACACACATATTAAATGTGCCTAGGAACTTAAGCCAAAAAGTTTGATCTAAAAAGTTTATGTTTTCCGACTTCCATGTTTGTTATTTTACGATATTTTTACCATATTGTATAAATAGATATGAGTGTTTGATATTTCACTCTTCCTGTTCTCCATTGTAAATTACTTGTCCCTTTTTACAACCCTATGGAAGAGGAGACTATCGAATACACGACTCCTCACGTCGGCTTTGTAAGCACATTCCTTTTTCACTTTATCTCTATTTTGAGAGACAGTTGTGCAGACAATTCAAGCTTATTTCCGTAGAATTAAACAAAATATTTTTAAATTATGTTGATACTCCCATACCGTTTCTTGAAAGATTTCTATCCTGAAAATATAGAATATTCAATAATTGCTTTCAGAAAATTCGGGAAATCTTAAGTTTCATCAAAATTTCTCAATAATTAATAAGATACGAGTGTTAAAATTAACTAGTTATTAACTAATCTTTTATGTTTGTTTATTAACTAAGTCATATTGGTGACGTCATGAACTAAACATACACGAATACTGGCTGTTGCTGGAAATAATGCAAGGAGCTGCTAGTTAAATAAAAAATACTATTATTCGTTAAAAAGTACAAGGGATCACGTGACTCACAATCATCACAGCAGTCATCACACAGGAAATCTGGGATGAAACTTAGGCCAACTACTATAACTATGCTAGAGGATCAGAAAGGGGCTTCAAGTTGCAGCGGCGTTAGAGGTCAGAAAAGTCCAGGATCAGATTTATGCGGAACTACCTAAAATTGTAAAAAGATAATGATAATGTTCCTCAGCATGTTGCGAGCTTTCAGATGATATGCTTCTTGTCTATGTTTACATGGTCGAACCACTTGACATTTCGTGACCTCTAGCGCCGCTGCAACTTCAAGCCCCACTTTGACCCCGTATCAACGTTATAGTACATGCCCTAAGGATGCTCCCATAGTCGAGTCACACTTTTATTACAAGATTTTACTTTTACTTACTACATTAATTTTGTTTCGTTTCATAGTCTGAGTTGCTTCAAAGTAGTAATTTACTTTTACAAATAAGTTTCCAAAAACATTTAACACTTGTTGTATATCCATACCTCCCTCTAATTATATAAGAGTTTAGAAGATTGAGTCCTTACCTGAAAAGAAAAGAAATAAGTATTAATGTTAATATTTAACTGCTCAAACTCACATTTATATTCAAAACATGACTACTTACAGTCGTACATAGGTGCAATTTGGTTTAATTTTGTACCTTTTATATGAAAATAAATTAATCAACGTGATTTCGGTTACTTCTTATAACAGTTTTATAATAGTCAGTATGAGACAACAAATTTGTAAATAAAATCAATACACCTACGTTTTACTCCTTCCCAGTATAAAAATAATCTCTTTTCTTTCGTATTAAATTCTTTCTGCCACCTACAAGTTTTTCTTAAACTTTATATCTAGGTATTTGCCAGTAAAATTCAGTTCATATTAATAATCCGATTCTAAAAATAAAAAATTTCCTTTTTTTTTGGATTTAGGCTTTAATTAACAATATAATATTTTGTTATTTCAACGATGCAGTACGTTTATGTTTCTTAACCTCAGAAGAGTTTTTTAATTAAACAAGTACGCAACGAAGGCCAAGGGGCAAAGAAGAGTTTCTCATTTAACATACCAAGACACAAGCGCCCATTGAGCGGAGATTTATTTCTTCTATTGACAGGATTTTAAGGTCATATGTGGTTAGAAAGATAAAATATTTTAGTCTATCTACATTGCAGCGGGTCCTGGTACTGCACAGACCTAACTAAGTGTAAAAATGAAACAACAGGACTACGAAAATATTTATTATGCATCTTAAATTTGAATCCTCTCAAAGTTGCAAGGCGCAATTCATTCTAGTTTAAACGAGTCTGCTAGTTTTAACGTCTTAAAGTTGTTTTTACGTTTTTAAATTAAATTATTCGAGTAATTCCATTCATAAAACTACCGCATGAATGCGCTATAATCAATCATATGAATCATTTAAATGTCAAACTGCCAGTGGCCGATTAAAGTCAAAGAAATTGATCTAATGTCTGATGGGTCAACCTCAAATCTACCAGAGCGGTCGGTATTCTTAAAATATCATTGAATTATGAATAAATGAATTTCCATAGCAGCATGTTGCCAAAATACAGCATTCTTAGTTTGATCGGTGGAACCGATCCAATCATCACGAATCAATATCAAAATCTTTCAAATCAACCATACTCAGCTCAATTGAAATTTGATGGCCCTCGAATCTTTTTTGTACAGAATCCTAGTTATTTTACGTTTAATATAGATATACAGTCTTATTAAATTAAAATGCAATATGCTCGATATTGCATTTTAAAATAACCATCTCAAAACATTGCATTTACTGTTTATGCAACCAACAATACACAAACGCTTAAGATGAACTAGTTTTTTTAATCTTTTCGTTTAATCTCTTTCATTTTATTTTCGGATAATTTAACACTAATGAGTGTGATATTAAAAATACAAACCTAAAAAATAACATTTATTATAAAATAAAAGATGCATTTTTCATAACAAACCACGTCTGTTCGTAGCAAAATATCAATGTACTTGCAACAACCAACCAATTTAACATACTTAATGCTTTTACTTGATTATTTTCAAATGCAATATAGAGCAATAGAGTATGGTATTTTAATTTAATAGCGCTGTATAAATTGGTGCAGCTAGCTGTGCATTATACTGTAATGTGCTTAAATTTCAAGATCCATTTTAATACATTTGAAAATGTATTTATTAAGACTAATATTAGTACGGCCATGTATATATGAATATATTTTAACTGTTGAAAATTGCAGATCTTATTCCAACTATAATAGATTTTTTTCGTTAACTTATAAGCTGTAAGAAGGCTTTCAAGACATTCTCACGCAGATAAATTTGCTTTTAGCAACGAAATATCGAGATAAGGTGGTTTTATAGATGAAATGACACGTACAAAATGCGTTTAAACCAAATTTATATTTCAGCTGCGTGTTTATTTCGTGTCTGTTAAATATCTGCACTGTAAAGTCTGCACTATATCTTTTTGATATCAGATGGCTTGCTAGGAAACATGTTCTTGCTCTGTAAATACCCATCGAATATTCTAGAAGGTATTTTCGCATTGATGCGAAGTACATCACTTTAGCACTTGATAGGGTATATGTATTTCCCTTTCTTAAGAATATTAACTACTTGGGTTGAAGTTGAGTTTTGAACAGCAGTCTTACAACGGCTCTCAGTGCCCAAGTTAGGGGCTTCTGCCCGACGCATAGTGCTTTGTCCTATAGACAAAAGTAAGTAAATTTTTACTTTTTTCTGATTGTAAACACTTTAGGAAGCTTTATAATTGTCAGAAATACGAAATAATTTGCTTACCAATAGGTGGCGACTTGTTTCTTAATCGCTAAAGCCTGGCGATTGCGTACATAAATATTTCTGGACTGCTTAATGCCCTTTTCTGTGCATTTTGTCATTAAAAGAGCATAAGTGTTTTAATCAAATTTTTCTTAAAATCAATCTTTGAAACTATGGCGCATCTTAGTCAAGGTATGCACTTTTCTCCATTATATTATTTTTCCAATTCATCTTTAGTTTCTTTGCGCTATTGCGATGTAATCAATAGGTTACCAAATTATAAACGAAAATATGTTTCTTTAACTTTGTTAAAAGATTTAAAAGATGCATGCAAAACCATAATTGAGATTGTTTTGCTATTTAATTCCTTTACCAGTGTAATTTAAGTTTATATAAATTTTACCTGCTAGTGCCTGCAAATCTATGTGTAACAATTGATTTTCAGACAGTAGAAAAACGTGATAGAAAAGAAAATTGTGATATAATATTAAAGAATGGTTTGCAAGTAATGAAGCTGATAAAAATGTCCACATTCTTAGTTTAATTATAATTCTTTTAGAAATTTCAACTGTTCTGACTAGGTTATAGACAGTTTGCGTAGCATGAGTAGGTTTTTTGCCTGACTGTAAAGAAAAAATGCACCGCAAAAAAACCGGAAATTGTTTCTCAAACGCCACGAAAAGCGGCTAAATAAAGGAAATCAGCTCCCTAATAATGTGGTAGACATTTTGGAAAAACAAGCATCTGTCTAGCCTGCTGCAAGTTTGGGAAGACCTACAAAGCCACTCGAGGAAGCTTCATTAAAAACAAAAACGGCACGTTTGGTTGTTCCCCTTCTCAACATCCCATCTGCAAAAATCAAAATGTTTGTCACCCGAGAAAGCACTGGACCTTTACTTTGACTTGGGTCTCTCTGAGAAGAAATACGATATTTTGCGTCCTGTTATTAATGAATTGCATGGTTGCTTACTTCTGATGCGTTGTTGTAATCTCAAAGAAACACAACTGATAACAAATGTAAGGAATATGATTATGAAATTTAAAAGTATATTATAATAATTGCAAAATGATTTTGTTTGTTAATAGGTTAAGAATAACAATACAAATTGCATGGTGGAAACTATCAAAAATCAAATGTCAGCAATAACACAACTAAACTTTTTATTAAACCAAGATCTACTGAACTGATCTCAAATGCAGTTGGTACAACGTTTTTACTTCTGAACTACGTTTACCGATGAGCTAGCGTTCACGAGAACTGTAATAGAGCGGTAATTGGTACAACCCAGCCTAAGTAAGCTATAGTGTAAAATAAATATAAATACACAATGCTGTGCAATAATTTTTTTACATGATGTTTCCACAAGTAATGTGGCATATTTTTTCCTTTTACTTAACTAGATAAGCGGTTAATTAACAGCCTAGACTACACATCCATTCTGAAATATATTTTTCTTCGGAACTAATTTCCTTCAAATTGCCAGACAGTTGTATATGTGACGCGGACAGACACAACCCGTCGTATGTCTCTCAAATTCGATTATTACCTCAATTTATTGGTTATTGAATATTTTAATTTGAAGTTTAAATTGGCTTATCCGATTTTGATAAATTTTGTATATAAAACAGTGCTCTAACTTTTGTAAAAGAATCAAAATTAAATTTTAGCTACATACGACGGGTGTTATATATCGGTGGCATGAACATATATTATGTATATCACAAGGATGCACATGCACCAGTGGAGTTAGTCCTACCAAATCATCTACTGAAAAATATCCATCCATCTCCGTCAGCTGCCTGTAAATTGCCGTTCTAAAAGTTCTGGCGACCCAATATAGTCAGTAAAGTAAAGTTTTATAACGAATTATAGCAATAGAATAAAGACTGTAGTAATAGAAAGACTTAGTTTTCGCTTGACTTTTAAAGAGCCAAGAAGGGAAGAAGAAGGTAAAAAATAAGCTTTTAGTGACAGTAGTTTGCAAAGTTGCAATTTATGGGCATATAATTCCGTAAGCTTCATAAAACTATAAAATTGATTTGAAATTTTACCTTTGAGTGTTTTGTACCGGGAAATCAACACGAATAGTACATGAATTGGGCTATATACAAGAAGTTTATTGTTTCCAGCCTTAATTTGTGGAACTCCATAATCATGGAATAAATAAAGATTAGTAAAAGTTTCACAGTTTTATTAAAATATAACCTGACAATATTGTTTCGACAGCTATGCTGTCATTATCAAAGGTAATATAATTATAAACAAACACGTCGCTAAGGTAGGTACAAAAATAGGTAACTAGATAAAATAATAATAATAATCAGAATTAAATATCTAACACTTCCAGTAACGGAGAATTACTGAGCTCAAGTTGTTCATTTATTAAAAGTACCCTGAGTATGTGTTTGTATACCTCAAAGGCTTCTAAAATGTCTAATTTGCGTTTGTTATTACAAAAATGTAGGAATTTAATATTATTTTGAAGAGTCATTCTGTGATTTTGTTCTAAAAGGTGTTTGGCATAATTAGATTTTTCAGGATGTTTATTTTTGTAATGACGTACGTGTTCTTTATATCTTATGTCAAAATTTCGAAGTGTTTGCCCAATACATACCGAACTACAAAAAGAACAATTTAAACGGTAAATGCCCGATTTCATGATATCATGTGTTCTGTCTTTAGCATTAAATAAAAATGAAAAAGTGTTAGTGTTGATTTTAAATGTTATTTTATGATTTTTGGTTTTTCTTAGTATAGTTATGTACAATCTTTTCTGATATTTTGCCAAAATATGGTATAGATATGTAATTTGTGTCTTCTGTTTGATTGTCAATGGGATATATTCTGTTGATAGCTAATTAAAGTGCCAATCATTTTCGGATTGTAATGATTTGTATGTGCTAGTTGTTTAATGATTGATATCTCTTTGCTAAAATCTGGTTTTGTTAGTGGAATAGTTAAAGCTCTGTGTACTAATGATCTGTAGGTTGCTATTTTATGTGTTTTATGGTGACAAGATTCATTTGGTATTGTTATGTCTGTTTGTGTTGGTTTTCTGTATATGGAAAATTCAAATAGATTGTGTGCGTTAATATTGATATTTAAGTCTAGAAAGTTTATAGCCCTGTTTTGTTCTGTTTCTAGTGTAAAATTTATGTTAGGATGGATACTATTAATAAGAATTAAAAATTCATTGATAACCTCAAAAGAAATGTCAAAACAAGCTAAAATGTCATCAACATAACGAAACCAGAAGATAATGTGTTTAGAGAGGTTTCATTCAAATATTTGATCTTCGAACTTGTCCATAAATATGTTAGCTAATAGAGGACTTAGAGAATTACCCATAGGTAAACCATCCTTTTGTAAATAAATTATGTTATTGAAAGTGAAATAATTTTTACTTATACAAAGGTCAAATAATTGATAACTCTAACCTTTTAACTAATTCTATATTACTATTGATCAAGAAACTATCTAATAAAGGAATACATTCTTGTGGGGGTATTCTGGAGAACATGTTACAAATATCAAAACTAACAAGTTTTGAATGAATGAAAACACCTTTTAGAACAAAATTACACAATGACTCCTCAAAATAATATTAAATTCCTACATTTTTGTAATAACAAACGCAAATTAGACATTGCAGAAGCCTTTGAGATATACAAACACAAACTTAGGGTACCTTTAATAAATGAACAACTTGAGCTCAGTAATTCTCCGTTACTGGAAGTATTAGATATTTAATTCTGATTATTATTGTTATTTTATCTAGTTACCTATTTTTGTATCTACCTTAGCAACGTATTTGTTTATATTTATATTACCTTTGATAATGACAGCATAGCTGTCGAAATAATATTGTCAGGTTATATTCTAAGATAAAACTGTGAAACTTTTACTAATCTTTATTTATTTCATATATACAAGAAGATTTTCGAACACCATCTCGCGAAGTTATTGGGAAGATCATAATAATAATCATCGTTTTGCCACAAAAGTTTAAAGTTATTAACATTTACTGTTAAATTGAAACCGTTCCAGTTGTTGTGTAAGGTCAGTAATTTATACAAATTCTTTACACAATTATTTATTAATATCGTTTTTTAATTTAACAATAATGTTATCAAATTTAGATTTTTATAGCTCGGCAATAAGTAAGCCACGACATACGTCATATAGGATTTTTAACTTCTCTACAACTTGGCGAAGTTTATTATGCAGCTAATAAATTACCTTATATAACTTGGCTACAATGTTCTAGGAATATTAAAATTATCGCGTTCGTAGGTGGATTACACTACTACAATATTGTGTAAACAATAATTTGTTAGTATAGACTAATGTTAATGATGAAATAAATAAAGATTATTAAAAGTTTCACAGTTTTATTAAAATATACCTGACAATATTGTTTCGACAGCTATGCTGTCATTATCAAAGGTAATATAATTATAAACAAACACGTCGCTAAGGTAGATACAAAATAGGTAACTAGATAAAATAATAATAATAAAAATTAATAATAAAAATCATAATTAAACATCTAATACTTCCAGTAACGGAGAATTACTGAGCTCAAGTTGTTCATTCATTAAAGGTACCCTGAGTTTGTGTTTGTATATCTCAAAGGCTTCTAAAATGTCTAATTTGCGTTTGTTATTACAAAAATGTAGGAATTTAATATTATTTTGAGGAGTCATTGTGTGATTTTGTTCTAAAAGGTGTTTGGCGTAATTCGATTTTTCAGGATGTTTATTTTTGTAATGACGTACGTGTTCTTTATATCTTATGTCAAAATTTCGAAGTGTTTGTCCAATATATACCGAACTACAAAAAGAACAATTTAAACGGTAAATGCCCGATTTCATGATATCATGTGTTCTGTCTTTAGCATTAAATAAAAATGAAAAAGTGTTAGTGTTGGTTTTAAATGTTATTTTATAATTGTTGGTTTTTCTTAGTATATGTGCAATTTTTTCTGATATTTTGCCAAAATATGGTATAGATATGTAATTTGTGTCTTCTGTTTGATTATCAATGGGATATATTCTTTTGATAGCTAACCTATAATCTTTTTGTTTAATTAAAGTGTCAATCATGTTCGGATTATAATGATTTGCATGTGCTAGTTGTTTAATGGTTGATATCTCTTTGCTAAAATCTGATTTTGTTAGTGGAATAGTTAAAGCTCTGTGTACTAATGATCTGTATGCTGCTATTTTATGTGTATTGTGGTGACAAGATTCATTTGGTATTGTTATGTCTGTTTGTGTTGGTTTTCTGTATATGGAAAATTCAAAAAGATTGTCTGCGTTAATCTTGATATTTAAGTCTAGAAAGGTTATAGCCCTGTTTTGTTCTGTTTCTAGTGTAAATTTTATATTAGGGTGGATATTGTTTATAAGAATTAAAAATTCATTGATAACCTCAAAAGAACTGTCAAAACAAGCTAAAATGTCATCAACATAACGAAACCAGAAGATAATGTGTTTAGAGAGGTTTAATTCAAATATTCGATCTTCAAACTTGTCCATAAATATGTTAGCTAATAGAGGACTTAGAGAATTACCCATAGGTAAACCATCCTTTTGTAAATAAATTATGTTATTAAAAGTGAAATAATTTTGACTTATACAAAGGTCAAATAATTGAATTAACTCTAACCTTTTAACTAATTCTATATTACTATTGATCAAGAAACTATCTAATAGAGGAATACATTCTTGTGGTGGTATTCTGGAGAACATGTTGCAAATATCAAAACTAACAAGTTTGGAATGTGGTGGAAGATGTATGTTTTGCAGCTTATCTACTAATTCTAATGAATTTCTAACAGAGTATTTCGATTTGTAACCTATCGTGTTAATAATCTGGTTCAGTTTTTTGGATTATCCAAAAAACTGAACCAGATTATTAACACGATAGGTTACAAATCGAAATACTCTGTTAGAAATTCATTAGAATTAGTAGATAAGCTGCAAAACATACATCTTCCACCACATTCCAAACTTGTTAGTTTTGATATTTGCAACATGTTCTCCAGAATACCACCACAAGAATGTATTCCTCTATTAGATAGTTTCTTGATCAATAGTAATATAGAATTAGTTAAAAGGTTAGAGTTAATTCAATTATTTGACCTTTGTATAAGTCAAAATTATTTCACTTTTAATAACATAATTTATTTACAAAAGGATGGTTTACCTATGGGTAATTCTCTAAGTCCTCTATTAGCTAACATATTTATGGACAAGTTTGAAGATCGAATATTTGAATTAAACCTCTCTAAACACATTATCTTCTGGTTTCGTTATGTTGATGACATTTTAGCTTGTTTTGACAGTTCTTTTGAGGTTATCAATGAATTTTTAATTCTTATAAACAATATCCACCCTAATATAAAATTTACACTAGAAACAGAACAAAACAGGGCTATAACCTTTCTAGACTTAAATATCAAGATTAACGCAGACAATCTTTTTGAATTTTCCATATACAGAAAACCAACACAAACAGACATAACAATACCAAATGAATCTTGTCACCACAATACACATAAAATAGCAGCATACAGATCATTAGTACACAGAGCTTTAACTATTCCACTAACAAAATCAGATTTTAGCAAAGAGATATCAACCATTAAACAACTAGCACATGCAAATCATTATAATCCGAACATGATTGACACTTTAATTAAACAAAAAGATTATAGGTTAGCTATCAAAAGAATATATCCCATTGATAATCAAACAGAAGACACAAATTACATATCTATACCATATTTTGGCAAAATATCAGAAAAAATTGCACATATACTAAGAAAAACCAACAATTATAAAATAACATTTAAAACCAACACTAACACTTTTTCATTTTTATTTAATGCTAAAGACAGAACACATGATATCATGAAATCGGGCATTTACCGTTTAAATTGTTCTTTTTGTAGTTCGGTATATATTGGACAAACACTTCGAAATTTTGACATAAGATATAAAGAACACGTACGTCATTACAAAAATAAACATCCTGAAAAATCGAATTACGCCAAACACCTTTTAGAACAAAATCACACAATGACTCCTCAAAATAATATTAAATTCCTACATTTTTGTAATAACAAACGCAAATTAGACATTTTAGAAGCCTTTGAGATATACAAACACAAACTCAGGGTACCTTTAATGAATGAACAACTTGAGCTCAGTAATTCTCCGTTACTGGAAGTATTAGATGTTTAATTATGATTTTTATTATTAATTTTTATTATTATTATTTTATCTAGTTACCTATTTTGTATCTACCTTAGCGACGTGTTTGTTTATAATTATATTACCTTTGATAATGACAGCATAGCTGTCGAAACAATATTGTCAGGTATATTTTAATAAAACTGTGAAACTTTTAATAATCTTTATTTATTTCATGATTATGGAGTTCCACAAAATAAGGCTGGAAACAATAAACAAAAAAATAATGTTAATGAGTTTCGACAATTTTGCTATTCCCAGGAATTCCCGGGAATTCTGAGAAATCCCAGGTAGTAACATATTTATCAACCTACAGAAATTCAAATGTTAATTTTTTAAATTTTGTTTTCTTCCCACTATTTATTTTTTTCTTTTATTGCCAAACCTTTCCTGTTTAGTGTTTGTAAACAAATTTTAAATCATTCATAATTTTTACAAAAATTCTTTTGAAGTTTCATAATAAACAAAGTTTTAAAAACATTAATTTTAATCACTTTGCTAATTACTATAAAAAGTGCGTGGTTAGCACCCACAAGTATTATCTCTGGTTTATCGAGTGGTCATATGTATTTCTTGATGTATTAATCAGTTTTTAATCATGCAGCTTTTAAATTTTCATCACTCCATTTTGTATGCAACTGAATTATTTTTGACTGTTGTTTTTAAGTCCTTGGAATTCCGGGCAATAATTAAATAATCGGTAATTTAAGTTAAAAGAATCGTCCAGAAAACTCAGAAATACAGTGAAAGCCTACTATAAACAATTACAAAAGCACTATGTTGTCTGAACGATAAGTTTGTAATCTAGTGCAATGGCATGCGAAAAAGAACACCTCGATAATCAGCCCATTTACAAAAATTACCGAAACGTTGGAACCCTTTATCTGCTCAAAACAATGCTTTAATGTAGATTTCTAAGTAATAAGATGAGTAATATTTATAGTAATATTAAATGAATGTTTTAGTGACAACGGCTTTGAAATTGCTTTTTCCCTTGTGTTAAGTAATGGGAATCGCATTTGTGCAAATTTAGATTTAATTTTGGGTGGTGATTTCCAATTTATATTGGTACTGTCAGGGATTTACCGCTAATTCTTTTGGAGGTTAGGAACACGTTCTTAAGAGTCCGTATTTTTGGCTTTTTTTTTACTTTTCATTTCTTATAGTGTAATTCTTTTTGACAGGATTTGTTATTTAATCACCGTTTGCCGTATTTGGAAGCGTATAATTATATCACAAGGTCGCCTTCCATCAAAGGTACTTATTCAATGTTTGCTATGTGCATTTTGGTAATTGATCTTTTTTGTTACAGACCTTTTTATCTTACTTTTACTACATTCATGCATTCTTTCTTTTAATTATGTTGTTAAAAGACCCCTTATTACGCTGAACTTCTCGCTCACCTACGGTTATTTGGTTGCAGGTTGTCCTTTTGATCAAGCAACGTTCGACTTGGTTGGTGGCATTCCGTATTAAATGGTTTTCCCCGGCTTGTGCGTGTGTGTATATTTATGTAATCATTACTTATACACTTAGCAATTAGCAACTCCAAGTAGTATTCTCAATGAATGACCAGGTGACGTACCTACCGGTAGTTTCTTGCTTTACCTTTATTAGTTACAGTTACAAGTTGTAAATAATTTGTATCTATTTTAAATGGCTGTTTACTAGTTACTTAAGAAAAACTGGATAAGAAAATCACCTGGTTAGGCGATCATCTTGTTCAGAACTAATTAATAATTTGCTTAAGAATTCGAAACAGCAAATGTCCCGTGTCTCGGTTTATTTTGCCCGGGATTGACTACATCACTAATGTTGAATGTCACTTGATTCAAGATTAAGATCATGAACATAATAGAATAATTCACTAGTATACGTATATTTTGACACCCTCTTTGGTTACTAAATATTTCCCATTTTGAATAACAGAAAGTAGCACGGAACCATACTATTCCACGCCCGACGGAAGTGAAAATCTGTAAGATTCAAAATAAAATGTTCCCCTGCAGTTAGAAATACGATTCTCCCAGATGAGCAAGATAAATACTTACTATTTACAAACCTTTTTCATTGAAACGAGAAAATTAAAACTAATAATATACAATGAGACAGAATATAGGAGCTTCTTCAAAAGCAGCATTTGTTAATCTTGATTAAATACGTAATATCATTAGAATTCTAAGATTCAGTGGGTCTAAAAGTAAATACATGCAGACCCTTTCAACTGCAGTTTATAAAAATTTCATAGTACACGGTATTTTAGGAATAATTTTATTATTAAACTTAGTGGCAGGATGATGAGACCTGATGAAACATTGGTGCAGTAGCCGAGAGGACGTCCTACGTACTATATGCTCGAAAATTATTTTAAGAACAATTTTAAATTTTAGCGCGACCACAGTTTTTTTGCACGCTTTATTAATATCCGGTGTATATGTAGTTGACACACCGATTTAGTGAAATCTTGTGTAGCAGTTTAGGGAAACGCCATCGACCTTACTTAAACAAAAAATTCCCCATCGGCACCGGTTTATATAAACGTCAGAACATTTTATAAATGTATAAGCGACTGTATTTTTTTATCATCTAAATATTAACCGAATTCTGAAAAACGCTTTTATGTTTACCAAATTTAGTTTAGTATATGCTCTTATACCAGAGGATGACATTAGCGGAATACAATTTTGTGAAATAACGTTTGAACATTTCTTTAGGAATGACAGTTTGGAAATAGTTATTATGGTACAAGTGAGTTAAGTAAGATATTATCCACGAACGAAAAATTTACCCTCGAGGGCCGGCAGGCTCGAGTGGTTTAATTTCTCTGAGTGCCTAATATCCTTAACTCACGTGTGTCATACAACATTTTATCCAACACCTCTTTGGTTAAGTTTAAATATCGAATTTGCAGTGTATAGTTTTGACGGTAATAAATTTAATCCTCTAGCGCGATGACTGGATTTTAATAATATTATGCAATGTAAGCTGTTGCTACCTATAATAGCAACCAATCACCATTCTAAAGTAGGTAACAATATTTTTCTACCCACAAGTGAATAAACTTCAACTTCAATTGCTTACAAACATCAAGATTTAGCTCTCTTTATTTAGAGGTGTTGGATAAACATTATTATCGTTACCTGAACAAACAAATTGGTTTTTTAATAATCCCAGAAAAAAACAGATCACTTTGTTAGAAGGTAACATAAGAGGTAAAATTACAAATTATAGACAAAGTCTAAAATAAGTAATGTACTGACAATAATGAAAAGCATAGGTACTTATAAAATATTCAAAACACCTAACTGGACTGTCACAGTACCATCTTAAATGAGTTCTGGAATTGAACTACTCTAAGACTGCTGCATATACAGTGTGTTTTTGTAAATGATAATATAGGAAATCCAATGGAATTTTACCCTTTTTCTCTTAAATTTGTACCCTTGCAAATGTAAGTAGAAATTTGTTGTAAATAGTTAAGTAAGACGGGTCAATTTAGTGAAACCAGTCACCTAAGAAAGAACAAATTCCAACAAAAGGTCTGCCAACGGTTTTTAGCAGTACTATGTGTCTTATTTGACAGAAAAAAGGTCTACCAAAATCCGGCAACCAGAATTGGGTTTTTTCAAGATGGCCGCCGCTAACATTCAAAATCGTCTTCTTCCGCCACAATACCATTAATTATATTTCTCAATGAGGAATTTCTCAGCAGTGAAAGGTGAACATGCAGGCAGCTTTGCATATATTTTTGAAATATATAAAGTGTCTCTTTCAATTCTTGAAACACTGGAATCTTTGTGTTGCTCAGTTGTGGTGAATGTGAGTTCATTAAAATCCTGCATGGCAATATTGTACTCGGGCATAATGGGGGCTGACATTGTCCACAACGTTCGCTGATTTTCCGTCATTTTGCTTACATAAGTTAAACCGCCAGAGGTTTTTAGTGACCTCATAAGTGTTTGCTCAATGACGAGGTCGCAACCTAGACCAGCCCAAAACTGATTTGTCCGACGGATGACATGCAACCCTTTTTGAAACATCCTGTAGACTTCAGGGTTTTTGTTTTGCAATTCAGCCATTTCCTGGAGGTACAAGTATGCTGACTTCATACAGTTGTACTGTCCTACTGCTGCAAATATCGGCAAGGCATACTGCATGCAAATGATTGTTCCCAAACCCGTGCCATCCGCTTTTATCAGCGTTCGTGCAGAACTTAGCATTCGCTGATTTCCTATTTCTTCTTGTCAAGTAACTCACTGATTCTATTTACTGTACTTGATGTGACAACAGTTTCACCCCTTAAGAGACGTGAATACATATCCTCAGTTTCCTCTATTAACAAAGTTAATTAAGGATGGTCGTCGAGAATAGATAGCACAAGTAGTTGATGAAGACAATTATCCACTAGAACATGACCTCTGACAGCTCTTGCAACCGCTTTACCATGAAGCATATGTACTACGGCATTTTCACCATAGATCACGTCTAAAATGCTTTTTAGACATGTGCCGTTCATTAGTGTACCTGTTGCTCCAAGCAAATTCATTAAGGTGTGGAAACATTTTTCAAGTGGGAATCGTGTGGTGCAGCTTTGATAATTTCACTAGCTTTCCAGTACAACGGTTGCTCAAAAGTTATTATAGGAGGGACATGGTGTTTGCTAGCTAATTGACTGATAAATTCTAACGTTCATAGAATGCAAGTTTTGTCACCGGGGGACATCGATCGATCATGAGCAAATACTGGATGGAGGGAATTTTTGTTTAATAATCAGTGGCAGATACTACATTTTCTTTGATTTCGCTACTGATCAGCCTTGCTGCAGTGTCAATGATGGCTCTCATTTGCTCTTCTTCATTACTTTGTAATTGTGCATCTTTGTAGAAAGAACGAAGTATTTGTGAAGTCTTCTTTTTAAATGTGACAATGTTGTTTGAGCTTTATCCCTTAGCGATGAAGATCATATCCCCATATCAGCTTGTCCTTTATATATTTCTTGCTATAAGGAGGCACATCGTCGTTATTTAAGAACTCCTTCATTTTTTCTTGAAGATCTAAAATGTTCTTCATCAGTTATCTCAAGAAAACCACACATTTCTAAGAAGGCCTGTTCTTGAGCAGCATCTTTAGGACGCCCACATTTTCTACGCTTTTCCTGAGAACCTGATGGCTCTTCCCGAAATTCACGTGGCAAATCATATCCGGTGCGAAAATTCACGCTACATATATTATGTTGATATAAGCAATCAACTGCATGAAAATCTCTCCATAGTACTCAATCCTCTCTTTCACTTTAAATGACCCGTCATCTGAACGGTTTTCACAGCACTCCTTGATTGTTCTGGCGAACGCATCTGTCCTTACGTAACTATAGTCAGAACCTTCAAGGGAAACGGGTGTCCCACAGAAAACGCAATCTCTCTTACTCACGAAAGGCCCGGCAGAGGCACGCCAACTTTTCCTCTGTTAGACTTTACTGGAATTACGTTTCTTTAATGCAATGTCTTTTTTATTTACATAACGTTTCCGACATTGCCCGTGTACGTTACAGCCAGCAGTAACAACAAGGCTGTCACCTCTCAGAACACTGGCTGCATTTATGCCATCAGAAACATTTCCAAGAACTTGAACAACTGCTACACCCGTCAAATTGCCTTTGCAGCTAGAACAATTATCAGTAGTACTTGAATTAGCACTCATGTTTCAAACCAGCAACAAAAGAAAGCAGAAGACAAATTACAAAAAACTTATCGTACAAAAAAGGTTTTTAAGATCGAGAATGGACCCCATTCTTGATCCATGGGGCCCATTTACCATCTCATGAACAACATTTATCAGTTGAAATAAATTCCTTGACCATAAAAACCGTAAGTTACATGTAAAAATAATTGTTCTACGCTAAAGATTACCAAAGTTACAGGAGTTTTGCCGATTTTCAAGGCCATCTTGAAAGAAAAACCACTTCCGGTTCTAGATTTTGGTAGACTTTTTTTCTGGTGATGTATACGCTTAGTACTACCAAAAAACGTTGACAGACCTTTTGTTGGAGTTTGTTCTATCTCTAATGGAATATTGACCCGTCTATATGTGTTTGACGTAAAATGAATTCTTCTTTCGATTGATACCAAAATTTCTACTTACGTTTGCAAGGGTACAAATTTAGGAGCAAAACGATAAAATTACATTTGATTTTCTATATTATCGTTTACAAAAATGTGCACTTTTTTCAAACCTCAATTTTATCTACCCTAACTAGTTTTAAGAGTAAAGATATTCCTGAGTATTGTAAAGAAAATTAGAAATCGAATGAATGCCCTTGGTAAGGGATGCCTCTGGTAACCGGAAAAAGTAAATAAAATAAAACTTCCGATTTTATAAGAATCAGTTACATTGGAATGGCGGCGATAAATAATTGCTACCTAAATGTCGTTTTTAAGGTTACATTGAGCTGGTTGACTGTTGTTTCTGTTGTTTAAAAATTACAATCAAACAGAAATTTACATTCAAATGATGCTAACCAAGACATTTTGTATTTATAATTAATTTTACGAAAGAAATTATTTACTCCTAACTAATGGTTTATCAGTATAACGTTGAAATTCATTACCCATGGAGTGTTTGACGGTCACTGTTTAAAACCAAGCTTCTCCGTTCGTTTGGTTGTCACTGATTACCCCTTTCCCTCTGTTTATCGTATAGTCGCATCTGCGCAGTTAAGCGCATTCTCAATAGTGGAGTGGATATCATAAAATGGTGGGCTTTTGCATTAGAAGTTGAATGTGTGAGATAAATTAGAAAATTGGTTTTGATATAATTCGCTTTAGCGGAGAAAATCTAGCATTCAGCAAAATGATCATTTGAGTGTTTATATGTGATGACATATACAGGGTGATTTATTTCTAGGTCTTTTCTTTTGGGTTTTGTTGCTCTTTGTCTTTTTCTATTCCTGTCCCTTTGACTTTGAGTTTAATTTGAAGGTCTTCCCCTTTGGGTCCGTACCTGCACATACGTACAGGGTTGTATGTAATATACCGAAGGGTGAAACGAAAAACCCTAAGCAAGGCTTTTAAACCGTACCGTATCAGCCGTGGATCATCCAATGGTGGGATGTTTGTTTGAAACTGTATGTATATGTATATTGTGTCATTTTATCTATGTTTATATATATTTATTAAACGTTTATACAATTTATTTATTCATGCATGTTAGTTTTAAGAACTAGTTAAAGCGAGATCTCGAGTAGTGAAATTATCATAGGGTAGTTTTTAAGATTTACAACCACTGTGATACAAATCACCCTTCTGTTAATTTTGCTAGACATTAAAGTTCTTAATCAGTATAATTGCCGTTTACAATAATAGTTTACAATTTGCATTAAACAATAAAGCCCTACTTAGAAAGTTTACATTTCACTACATGTTTGTGTTTTATTCATTTATTGTATGGTTTTAATACTTGCTTTCCAGCTTATAACCTGTAAGTTTATGCACCGTACGACCAAAATTGTGGAAGTTGTCTATATGTTAGTAAAAGATGTATTTCTTCGTTTATCTAATAAGTTTGAAGCTTTAGTAGTGAAGATTGTTTTAAAACGAAGTGGCGCTTGTTTTTTATCTTGTATATCTTGTATTACTCCGCCCCTCTCCGACTTATTGGAGTTAGCCGGCAAAAACTAAAGTAGTGTTATTTTAGGTCAAGCTGATACTTCCAGCACAGCTATATTTTGGTAGGTTTGGTATTTATATATATAAAAGTAGCCTTTGTGATTCTGTAGGCTATATCAGCATGTTGCAGTCTTCTGTGGCAACTATGAGTTATTTTTATTTCTAAGCTTGCATACGGTTTCATCAGCTACACATGTACATGGAGACTTATTTATCTTCCTATTAGCTCTTCTTTGGTATGAAAGCGCATTCCAATATAGTTTAGATGACTTTTGATACTAAAAAGTTTTAATATTTTTAAATAAAGCAAATTCCATTCGTGATAATTTGAAAACTATTGCAATTTTTTGTTATTTGGGTACGTGTATGTGCAATAAGTACTTGTTATTAATTGAAAAATTTAATTGTTGTTTTGATAAGTTAAACGCTAAAATAACATTTTCCAGCGAAAGTAGAATAAATCTTAATTACTAAGTCATTATAATATATAAATAGTAAAATTTCGGAAAGGCTCAAATGATAATAATACAACCCTAATAAAGCTCTCCCCCCCTTTTTGTGCAATATATACTATAGCAAAAATAATTAAAAGATCGTTTAAATTACATCTGGGACGCTAAAAACATAAAGTAAAATAGACCTATTAACTTGTAATAAAACAGCACTTGTGCTACTAGCTATACCACCCCTTTTACGTATTACAGAAGCTGATTGAAAATTAACGGAGTTTATGAACAGGCTGATAAAATTGAGTAGATTATAATTAGAAAACGAAGTTATTATTTAGTACAGCCTAAAGAGAATGCGCTTTAATAAAGTTCATTTTTCGAGGTACAGCGTAATAAAATGTGCAATTTCATTTTTAATTGTTCTACTCTTAACAAATCGGAAACGGATTGGACGCAACAAGTTGCGGGTATATTCAACTTTTCACGCTTGAGGATTCTTTAATCTACTATCCAGTACTGTTAATTAATCAATAAATTAACTCTTAGTTTCAATAAAAATACGAAGAGAAGTGGATAGGCGACAGGCGACTATCGAATACTTTTTTTTGTTATTAGTTTTTTTCTGGAAACTTTCTGCGAGTTAAAAGAGAACGAACGACACGAGAAATGGATAAAAATAAAATTCAAGGAGTGCTCGTATAGAATTTTCAATAAAGCTGTGAAAAGATAAAGTGTTTTATACTTTTTGTATACCTGTTACTGTTGTGGAATAAGATATTTCGAAGTAATTAAAATTTTTAAATTGAGTGGCTTTAATTATAAAGAATCTTAAATAATAATTAATAATATTAATGTATTTTGAATCTACGGTTAAAATCAATTGCAAACTGCAGTAAAATGTTTACAGTTTGACGTATTATAAAACGTATTTTAAAGTTTGTAAGTTCTTTAAAGCACGTCAATTTTCAAACTACTTTTAGCGGTGTATACATGGATAATATAGCTGCTTTATATTATCTCATAGTTTTGCTGCAAATAGTATATTACTAGTGCAGAAAAGTGCCAATTTCTCGTTTTTGCACGTGTTACACACTATACTTTATCTACGAACGCAAAAAAAGTAATAAAAACCAAAAGCTAAGAAAAATATAGAATTTATATTCCTATTAGTAAGTATTAAATTTTCTAAGATAATTTAATTTCAGTCAATCTAGTACAGCTAAAAATCATACGTATGCACTAATTCAGCAACAATTTTATAATAACTTTATATAGTAATAATAAATAAATTATGGTAAGTCGCCTCCATAAGTCAACGGTAGAGACCTCGCTTAGCAAGCGAACGGCCCAGGGTTCGATTCCCCGCCGGAGTGATAATTTTTTCTATATGGATTTGCATTAAAAATATAATTTAATGTAAAACATTAATTAAACAAAAATAAATTAACCTTTATCAAAAATTTATTACTTTTATATTTCAAATAATTAATAATACTAATAATATTGCATGAGCTGACATCTATGGCGTTTTAATAGAACTACTGATCGTGCGATATCATTTCCCAAGGTCATTTCAGTTTAGAGATTGTGAGCAATGAGTCGTTTTCATGGTTACTAGACTGTGCGACATGTATCATTTTCTTTAGTGGTCTCAGATTCGTTTCTATATGTAAAACTGTCTATTGTTTAAGAATCGCTTTAAGACAGCCGTTGATCCGATCTGCACAAATTATAACAACTCCCTTTTAAAGAACTAAATTCTAATTTTAATGCTTAAATCGCGGAGATACCAGGCTCATTCCAAATCAAATCATCTAATGGTCTGAACCTTGACATCTTAGATTTTTATAATTTTTGGTACACTTATAGTACCCACCAAGAAGACAAAAAATAAAAAAATTCTGATTTTTTGACTTATGGTTTATGAGTTACAGTCTTCCAAAAATCAAGAAAACGCCCAATTTTGACAGTGTTTTTAAAGTTTTAAACGGCCGTAGATTGAGAACTATTTGTCCTAGAGAGCTGAAATTGTAATTCTCTTCAGTGTTTAATGAGCTTTCATACTCATGCTGTTATACCAACCTAACCTGAAACAGCTTGCACAGTGATACTAAAATATCTTTCTCTGCAAGAACCCATTGCCATCACAATCTAAAACTTTGCGTATAAGTAGTCAATCAGTGTATGAAAAACATAAATTTTTTTCAAAAGAATTAGAGGGGACGTATTTTGGGTTTTAAATAAACTGTTTTGAATTCTTCAAAAAAACATAAAATTTTTCTAATAGTACTGATGATGTATATCATAAGTCATGTAAATAAAAACCCATTAAAAACCGAAGAGAATGACACCAATTTCAGCTCTCTAGGACAAAAATAGTTTTCAATTTACGACCGTTTAAACATTAGAAACGCGGTCAAAATTGGGCGTTTTTTGAATTTTTTGAAGTTCATTACTCATAAACTAAAAGTAAAATAAATCTGAAATTTTTATTTTTTGTCTTCTTGGTGGATACTATGAGTGTACCAAAAATTATAAAAATCTGATATGTCAAGGTCCAAATTAATGAATTTTTTGGTTGAGTTGATATGGAATGACCCACCAGCAAATATATCCTTAGAGCCAGATAAAATTATAAACAGATCGATCAACAATAATTGCAAGATTCTAAGTATTATTATAATCTAGTTACGTTCACAAAGATTTCCAAATTGCTTGCACTGCATTAATTCACAAAAAAGGAAATTCAATGACATAAATCAGTGTAGTCTATTTCAATATGTTCAATTCTCAAAAGAAACAATTGAAAGATCCATTGAGAAGCGTGTGCAAAAATGTGTTATCTTAAACGACAATCCACGAGGATTTATAAATATTTCCGGCAGTTATACAGATACATGTAGGCATAACATAAAAAGTCTCAAAACAGGTCAAAATTGCCTTGACGCTAGAAATTCATAGATTGTAACTTGGCCGATAATTATTCCGCTTTGTTTAGAACTTAAATTAGTGTATAAAATATAAAATGTTTTATTTTAAGTGCAAAATGCAGCTGTATTTGAACAAATTTTTAAAAATACAGACAGTCGTATCTAATGTAAGTTTCATGGCATCAAGAAAACCAAGGTAACACTTGCACGAATAAAATCTACTTCCCGCGGGTTGATATCTTGCTTTAGTTAAATATTCTTTAAAACCCCGCTCAATATAATTTTAGAAAATGTACAAAGTGTTGGTTTGTAGGCAATAAAATGGGGTATAAACGAAACCTAATCTATTTTATCATTTTATTTTGGATAAATAATCTCGTATACTGCATGAGGTTTCTTTGAATGTGAAATGAGCGTAGTGCGTTCAAGTAAATATTGCTTAGTCAGATAGTCTTATAGCTTTAAAACATGGCTGGTGATTGTTAGGGTTGCTCCTGTTTTCAAGTTTTTGACTTTTCTACGGGTTTTAATAAAATAAAAAAGAAAACTTTGTCTAATTTTATTATTGGCTATGCATACGGCCTCTTAAAACTTAACGAATTTAGAATTTACTCTTTCAAAGTGTGGAGAGTCTAGTCTGGCCTAGCCTTGAAAGATGAGCGTTTTACGTCTGGGCACCTAAAGGAGTAGCGCTGTTTAGCTTCTGCTGCGAATTTGTTTTACTAAAAGCATTGGTATGCGGTTATCGTATTAGTTTGGTTTGTTGTGAAGAGAGTTTATTTAGGTTCTGTATCGTAGGTCTAGTGAGAGACCAATTTTTGTATTAGTATTAAGAAGCTAACGTTCATCATTTCATTCGAAGGATGGCTAATAAAAGAGCATATTAAATCAGTATAAACAACATATTTTGGTCGCAGTTAAAGTTCTAAAGCAAATGAATAATGATAAAAAAATTAAGTTTAAAAATGGAAATTCTTGCATCGTTCGAAGATGTGGTGTTTAGTGAAGAGTTTACAATTCAGTAAGATGCTAGTTCCACGTTGTTTAGATAGTGTTGTGAGTGATTTTTGTTTGGTATTTGTGATCATTAGTTTTTTATCGAGATAAGCATTTATTTGTGAGTGTTAAGGTGAAATAAGAAATTACATGGAGTACTGTCACACATATTTTATGTAAGTTACTTGCAACTATTCTTGTTGAAATTTCATACTTGATAATGAAAATTTATTTTGGTTCTTAATTAAGAAATTTAAATAAAAATGTGTTTAGGGGATCTCAAATTAAGCTAATATTTAAAAATGTATGCAGCGAGTAAGCTTTTATTAACTATTAACTGTGTTGCTTTGTAGTAAACGATCTTTTTGAATCTAATGTAATATACAGAATTAAAAACTAATACGCAGTAGTATAGTTGGACATGATAAATAGTTGCTGTCACAAAATTCATAAAATAAACCTTAAAAATAAAAGGAAGATAACAATGGATTTAACGTAAATTAATTGGGAATTTTTTCCCGAATTGTAAATTCTTAATTTTGGCTATTAAACAATAACATCAAAAAACTTGGGTGGCGCCCATCGATCTTTAAATTATTTCTGTGTTAGTAGTGTTAGTCCCTAATTAGTAACCCTTTGTAATTAACACCCACAACATCTAAGCATATTTGAATTAATATGACGTATCTGCCGGGAGATCTGTTAACGTAAGTATCCGTGAATTATTGTGTTTTTTGTTTCAAGGAATTTTAGTAAGTTATATATACAGAAAGTTTATAATTCAATTGGTCATCGTCATCTTGAGAAATTATTAGGCCATCTGAGATCCCAATTCTAATAGAATATGGCAATTTAACATATCATCAATTACCCACAATTCTAAACGAAGATATAAAATCTATTTCGTCCAACAACACAATCAAATACCTAGAGGTTAGCTTTACCGATTGTCTTGTGCTTGATTAAGCGTTATCAATCAGAGAACTTCAAAACAATATGAAAAATAATAAAATCATCTTTGCATCATGTGACCAGAAATTCAACATATTAAGGGTAATTGAACGGGTTTTGGTCACATGACAAGCGAACATCAAATCTCTGGAAATATTTACCGAACGCTCAGTTGTCACGATACCCAGAACTGTTTTCTCGGAATGCTGAAATAATTTCTTTATTAAACGTAAGAGATTTTTAGAAGCTTAAGGATATTAAGTAAAATACCAGTATACCTTCAATATGTTTTTGAATTAATTCTTCACGATCTTTATCTAGCATAATACAATAGTCAAATACAAAGACTAAATAACGCTACTGGTTAGCTGTCATGCACAGTTCCTCTGTCTGCTCAGTTAGCGGTCGAAATACATCGAGCAAATCTTCTCGGTCACCTCCCTCAGTATTTAACGAATGATTTCCAGAAAAAAAGAGATATCTGGTATATTTCGTCAACTGTAATGCTCCAAAAACTGTGTCAGTTCTGAAAGTAACGTTTGTGGATGATATTGATATAGTTATTTTCGTTATAAGTTATTTTCGTCACGTCGATTATTAGATTCGAAGCACACATTTAAGGAACGACGCGTTAACGGAGTACTTTAAAAACGGTCAAGAGCCTGAAAATTAACAGCAAATGCGTATCGAACAATATTTTTTGTATTCGTGCAGACAAAATTGTAAAAACCATTAATTTATTATAAATTTTGTGTAACTAAGCGAAAAAGTTTATATATATTTAGTTATAGTACACCACTTCTTCGGAAATGTATCTTACAAAACGAATATAAAAAATAATGAAAAGTTTAGTATTAGATAAATCCTATAGATGCCGTCGATACTCGAAAGATTTGCTGCATTTAAGTAAGTCGCTAAAAGGTGTTGAGAATATTTCGCTGTTCCTGGAAAATACATTTACAACACTATTGCACATTTTTGTTTTTCAAAACTATAAAATTAAAAATGCTTTTAAAGGCATTTGTTTTCTTCTATGGGAAGCATTTCAAGATTGGTGCAATATTAAACAAAAAGGGTAAGTAAAGTAAAGGCGACTAATAAACGGTATATTAAAAAGAATAGTTTATCAAACTCCGAAAGGCGAGATAGCCTGAAGATGGTGTGTAATGTGGCGGCTGTGACAAGTGTTACTGACCGCAGTTTCAATACTATCCACATCAGATACAGGGACAATGCGGTTATGGATAATTACTCAGACTATGCCGCCACAACGGTGTTCGGGAAATTATTGCAAATGACTGACTGAAAAAAGAGACTGACTTCTCGACTGATACATAATACCGATAAATAATAATCGGATCAATGCATTTATTATATATCTTACAATTCTTCTGTCTCTTCTTAAAAAAGTAAATGAAATAAATTCCCTCATTCTATTTTAAATTTATGAGCATTTCCTAGATTTCCTAGTTAATAGGTTGGAAAAAGAATTAACATGATTATTTATATGATTATATTTAGTATACTACATTCAGTTCATCATTATTGCTGAAATTATAAAATTACTAATTTCGCTGTAAGATTATTTAAACAAATCTAGATTAGCTTTGATAGTTGATGCGATCCATTAATTGAATGTGTCAAAATATACCTAGTACACCTTGTATGTCTGCAATTATCTAATTTTTATAAAAATTGTCATTCTGATGATAATCACCTTAGGTAGCTCAGAGGTAGAGTAGCCGCCCGGAAAGCGGAAGGTCCTGACTTCGATTCCCAGTCGGGGTGATAATTTTTCTATATGGATTTGCATTCGGAATTGGATTTCATATAGTGAATATGTTTTTCTATGGAATCTGTCTGATCTATTGAATTGCTTAATATTTCTATTTGTCATTGTGTGTGTTAACGACGCAATATGTGCAGTTGGTTTCAAATAAATCTAGGACAGACAGTATTCCATGGTGTAAAAGTTGCTCTTTCTTTTTCTGGGTGTTTAATAATAATTTTGTGTAGTTACCTATGAAAATGTAATTTAAAATCTGGTTCACACGTTGTTAATATCACAATATTTACTCTCAAGACTTGTTCTAGATGTATTTGCAATTAGCTGTACATGACATTAAATTAATAATTTAAAAGAAGTAATTTTAATTAAAATCTATACAACAAGTGCTACATTATCCATAATGAAATAAGTTGTTAAATAAGATAAAATAAGATGAGTAAAAGGTTTTGTGTCGGCGGAAATCCGTAGCTCCTCCTAAAGCTCTCTAAACTATATAGTCTACACTTGCACTGGTTATTTAATTGAAAGGAACTTCTACCGACAAAATCTAGACTCTTTTCAACGAGGATCTTGGAGTTAATTTTTATTTAACTTTAAAGACATCTTTTTCAACACGTCATGCGTATAATAGCGATTTATTGAATACAAAAAGTGTCAAAAGAATGACCACCTTCATTTAATGAAAAGCTTGATATATATTCGCACCATTTATTATGTCTTTTAAAGTCCAACTATAAATCTAGTAGTCGTTAACCTTAAGCAGTGTATAAGAGTATCAATTTCAGATGATTAAAAGGCCTTTTAAGTCTTAAAAAGTTTTCCTCGAGTAGACTTTGCCAGGATTCACAAGTTCTAATAATTACCGCGGTCGATGTTTAACCTACCTGAAAATAAATTTAAATATTGAATTTCAAAAAATAAATTTAAAATTTATTCATGTAGGTCACTGCAAAAGGTTTTTTTATTATACACTAATTGCTTTTTGAAGTTTAGTAGTTACTGATTAATTAATTTAGATTAAATTTTTGTGCCAGTAATAATAATTAAGGCAAGTTCATGAAACCTCAAATCCAATATATTCTGTTAACTGAAATGTAATTGTAGTACCAACATTGGGTTTATTAAGGTAGGTAAACACGCACTCCGCACCTGCGAATATGCGTGTAACTGACATCTAATTTCTATTATTGTGCATTGCATTTACGCTACATGGTTTTCATTTTAAATTCAGTGAAAACATCACGTAGAGTAAAACCCTGGGGGGTAACTTAACGTGCGATGATATGCTTAATTTAGTTTGCGAATTCCAAAATCTGTTTATATATTAAGTCCTAACTAACATTTCGGTTTTCATAAAGAAACCTTCCTTCCACCTCGGTTTATATGTAAATTAAATGGCTACATTTTTATTTTAAAATGCGCCGTTAGCCTGTAAAATGTCCTATAGTATACAGGGTGTAAATTAATTGAAGGGTTTTGGCTGAATGGTAGATAGGTGGAATAGAGTAGAGCAAATTTTCCTGATAAAGTTTGTTCTTCAAATGAATAGTTTTCGATAAAATAAATTTTAATGTTATATTGATTTTCAAGTCCGACCCTGTAACACCAACCTACCTTAATGCGTATAAATGTAATTTAAAAATGTGATGTGTCAGAAGTTGTTATTATTATCTTATTATTAGTTGATTTTTAGAAATATGATCCGTTAGTATGAAAGGGATGCGCCATGCAAAAACTTTTATTAAATATGCATTTATTTGTGTTCATGTTCCCTGTGAATTCTTAATATTTTGTTAGATTTGATTGATTTTGTTGAAATGACTAATTTTTTATTTCAAGATTGCAACTATCGGAATATTTAGTTGTTAGGGCTCGTATATATAACAAAATATCTTCTGAATGAATTAATTATTTTTCATAAGCGCTGCTTTAATCACCAGAAATTATCGTATTACCATTAACGTAATATTGTTGTATGTAAAATGAAATATTTTGTATTTTTTTAGTAGTTTAATTGCAGCTATGCAAATAAATAATTCGGGAGTAAGGACATGGCCTGTTTTTTTAATACTTCGTTTTATAGCAATTCTAACTGTTAATAGATTTTATTACGCTACCCATTTACTTATTTCTAACGATGTCTTGAGATTAAATACAATTCAAATTCGTTGATGATTTTCAACATAATAATACAGAAATGTACCTATCCCGGTCACTGTGGTCACGTAGTCTATCTTTTATACTTATTGACACATTTATGTATTTATTACTATAATAACAGTTTAAATAGTAAACATCTTTTTGCTTGGAATAAACTAAATAGAATGATCAGCATAATATTTATTAAGCTTCACCAGACACCAGGGTCTTCTTTAGTTTGCATAGTTTTTCGATACCCAAAAATTTTTAGTGAAAATTTATTTTTGAGACAGTGTGGAATTTTATGCATTTGAACCTTCTTCCTTTACTCATATGTTGCCCATTAAGCCAAAAACCATTATATATAAGACATCCTATATAACGGTATTACTTGAGTGACGAATTTAAATTGTTTGGGTTTTATTATATCAACCTCGTATTATTCCTAATTCATTTTCCGCTAGTTAAAATACATCAAATGCGACCCTCTATAATATGTTACGTGCTAATTTCGTAGCACCCTGTATAGCTATGCTTTTGTGTTATTTTGTATATTGTTTAGGGATTTTCGCATTCTCTCTCTGTTTAGTTGCCATTTTAGTTTGGAACTAACTTCCTGTGGTTCATAGAGACTTCATTTTCGTTCGATGGTGGAGCTACTTCTTTAAAAAAATATTTTAGTGGCATCGCCCTTAAATTAGTTTTCCCTTTATGTTGTGAAATGGGAATTGCATTTGTACAGATCTATGATTAATTTTTGGTGAATTTTTCCAATTTCATTGGTAACCGTAAGGGTTTACCGCTACTTCTTTTTTGGAGATTAAAAGCACGTTCTCGTAAGTTTGTAATTTAGCTTTTCTTTACATTCAGTTTCTTATACTGCGATTTTTTTGACAGTATTCGATATTTAATCGACGTTAGCCGCATCTGGAGGCGGTATAACTATCTCGTTAGGTCACATTCCACCTAAGGTATTTATTCAATGTTTGCTTGGTGAATTCCGGTAATTGATTTTATTTGTTACAAACCTTTTTTTATCTTTCTGTTTTATATTATTCTTTTTATTTTTACCTCTATACGCTTTGTTGTATATTTGGGTTATTGAAACACCACTACGCTGAGTTTGCCCACGTACAGTTACCTGGTTTGGTGGCGTTCCTATCCAGATTTGGAAAACACCTGTATCGTGAGTCTCTTATATTATAGCAACTATTCGTAGCAGCAATAACGGTTGACAATCCTTTCTTGTATATATGTATATTTGTATATTATAATTTTTCTGTGTTAAATGGTTTTTCCCCAGTGTGCGTGTAGCACTGATATCTATGTATCTATTGCATATACATATATTATATGATCAGTTTACCTTGTTAGGAATATTTGCGAGTGGGTATACGTATAACCTTTGCTCCGTATATGTTAAACAATTAAAATCTGACGTTTAATGGTGCAACTATTAGTCTATATTTATTTATCTATAATGATTAGTATTATATTGATTTACAGTAAATAGTGGATGTTCGCATGAAATCTCCCTCCGTTCAAATTTGTATATAAAAATCAAATAACCTACTTTTAATTTTTGCCAAGGCTATTTCACCTTGATTGAAAATATCACACCTGATTGATTTACCTGATTTGCTAATTTGTTAATAAATCACTATATATCTCACTTGAATACTTATAATTTATATGTGTGGTAGTTGGGGTTTATATTTTCAGCTTTCGATGAGCCAATATTGGGAGAAGTCGACCACATTGGTAGTAGTCGCAAATGTGTTCTTTTCAGATTTTGTCGGCAAATACTACAGCTATTTTAGACGATTCTTGGCGCCCATTACAGAAGACTTCTTGCGAGACCCACGACCTCACACTAGTTAGCTGGCAGCCGACAGATTTAACTGCGGTTAAAGGTTGTTACCGTTTCCCAATTAGTGATCCCCATTTTGTGGGTAACAAATATCTAGATAATTCTCACTATTTACAATAAACTCAATACAAGCCTTCTATTACAGTATTTCGAATTTATTCCTTGCATATTAATACCTATACAATTAAGTTGATTTGTGGATTTATTTATGATTCAATGTGACAAAAAGAGCATGTATTTCGTTTGTTGCCCTTGTGATAAAAATTTAATATCCTAAGGAAACATTTTATGTTGAGATATAACATTGGTTAACATTATCATTGGTGGGCCATGATATCAGCAAAATCTTCCAGAATGTTCCATAAGATCTCTCTTCGTCCAAACCATACTAAAAGGCGCCATTCTTTTCTTTTGATTCAGAATGTGGGGAAATCAAGTGCTTGGTAGCGAAATTGACAGTCGAGAATTTCACAGAGATTTACTGCACCATGCGGGCATGCACAGGGTGATGCGTAAAATCTGTTTGAAGTTTAGAATAATTGCGAAAAGTTGAACAAAATCCTGCCGTACCCTCTGACGGCTATTAGTCTAACTCAGTTAAGATTCCTTAAAGTATTTTTGAAGTTTAAGTACTTTATAAAATTCAAGTTAAGGGCAGATTCCCCGAGAGTTTTGCCCCTCATCATGAACTTATTAATCCAATTTAGTTGTGGTTGTTAAATTCAAAGTTTAAAATTTGTTAAATTTAAACAATTCAAGTTAAAGGCAGAATCTGTTAAACTCACTTACCAAACATTCGTGAAGCTGGGGGAAATACATTCCATTTTGTGAGAAAATCTTTAAACCTTTTATCCTGGTTTGGGTAACAACAAACCAAAAATCTTCCGACTACGAATAATCTCAAAAGCTAAAAAATCTCAACGAGACCACAGCCTTGTGGATTTGGTTGCCTCAGCAGTTAAAAAAAATAGAAAGAGCATTTTAGGTGAGCGAACGAAGTTTTTGTTACAATTTTATACAATAAAAAGATTTACATATCAGCTGATGAGTTCCAGAGTGAAATTCAAATGTTCAATTAAATTTTTTATTTTGTTGTGGATTCACAAAAATGTAATTTCATTATTAAATTTTCACTTAGCGAGTTTCATAAAACTATAATGTGTTGCGAGGCTGATTGTGAAATGTACAAAATTTAATAATATTTATGTATATGTAAACTAAGTCGAAACTAAAGTCAACGATGATTACTTTTGTTCAAACTGTTAGTAAATGCAGTCCATATAGTCCTGTCAAAATAGACGAAAAATTAGTGGTAAGTTTACATTAATTCGCATAGAGCTGAAAACTGGTACGGGTCTTAGGTACACTATTACAAACAAAATTCTAAAAATCCCCACCGATCCTACGTCTGCTAAAAAATGTATTCAAGGTCAAAGGTCAAAAGTATCGGTGCTTTGCATTTTTCTCGTAAACGGTAAGTGTTATTGTAAAAATAGGTCAGACAAAAGTTGTAGATCATGCAATTATCTACAAAGATTGTTCTTGTACTTTTTGTCCTACGATTCACCATTCCTGAGATATCGCGATTCTAAAAGAAGTCGTATTCTACATAAAATCATATAAAATGCACACATAAAAGTATTTCAAGGCGCGGCGTAGACTGCATATTATGATTCTCGATGTTTCAAATGGTAATATATCAGGAATGGTGATTCGTAGAACAAAAAGTATAAGAACAATTTTTGTAGATAATTGCATGATCTACAACTTTTGTCGGACCTATTTTTATAATAACACTTACCGTTTACGAGAAAAATGCAAAAAACCGATACTTTTGACCTTTGACCTTGAATAAATTTTTTAGCAGACGTAGGATCGGTGGGGATTTTTAAGATTTTGTTTGTAATAGTGTACCTAAGACCTGTACCAATTTTCAGCTCTATGCGAATTATTGTAAATTGAATTGTCTATTTTGACCGGACTAATAGTATCTTTTTGATTTCGATGCATTGAAATTCACCTTTTTATTCCTTAGTATAATGAAATTAAAACCGTCCTATTGCAACGAACTAATATTGTTTATAAATCGCGCATTTGGAAATTTGAAACGCATGATTGATTGATTTGGAATATTATTTTGGCCATTATATTAAGTTAATTTAAAAATCGATTGATTATTATCAACTCTCTCCAAATTGTCAGTGGTTGTTTTTAATCAAAATCGTTTACATACAATTTGGTGATACATTTTTTGAAATAATTCTTACTCCTTCTTAACTCTGAACTCAGCAAGTTTTTCAATTAATACCTGCAGCTTAAAAGTAATTTGTTCAAAAGCTATAAGTCTCTTTTTTTGAAACGTAAACCGCTTCGGGTGCTCGAACAACATTGTAAAGTAATTATTAGTTTCTCAATATATTTACTTGAATTTTGTCGTTTACTTGAATATTTTGTGGAACATTAATTTTTTACATTTTAAATCAAAGGATGTTGCATGTTTACCCTGTTTTGCGACGCTCAGCTCAGATAATATAAATATTAGAGTTTACTATCTAATTATTTCCAACCTGCCTTTAAACAATCAATGAAGGGAAAGGCATTAGTTTCGGCATTACGATATTTGGCCCGGTCATTCATTAAGTAAGCTTGTACTTTATAAAATCTTCGAATGTGTCCGTTATTTAATGGTTAAGTGTAGTGGAGTTAAAATGTTTAAAAGTAGAGTTAAATGAAACTTTTAGTTTTCTCCACAATATATTTAAAATGAGTAAACGTATTTTCGATTTGTTTATTGCAAAAAAATATTACAATTCATAATTAACTAGGTCATTAGGTATAAAGTAGTAGAGAATACTGCTTGCCTACCAAGTGCGTACTAGGTTTTCTGACCCGGGAATTATTCTATTTTTTGTTGACTCGAATCCCGGGAAAAATAACTCGAGACGGGACTTTTGTATACAAGGTATTTAATTAAAATTCTTACTTTAGAATTAAGGTTTTATTTGTGTGTTGCTTCGCACAGATGGTGTTCTTAATCAGTTTTTTTAGTACTAAACAGCTTTTACAAACATACAAATTATTTACAACCTGTCTTAGTTAGATATGGTGCCTCGCCACAGCAGTCTTTAGAAGTAAACTTGTAGTTTACTATTCAATTCTATTATAATAATAATAATAATATTTTTATTCACAGAACTATAGTTTTACAAAGATGTGAACAGTCAAATTAGTAATTAACAATTTAACCACTATTTTAATTATTCTGTAAACATTTTTGTCATACACTTGTTGTAAATTTTTAGGTAGCTTGTTAAAAAGAACAGAACCAGCACACTTAGGGGATTTGGTATATAGATTAGTATTATATTTGAAAATATGTATCTGCGACAATTGTCTGGTATTATAATTGTGAATCATGCTATTATTGGTGTAATTGCTTCTATTCTTTTTAACATTAGTTCGCAATCTATATAAGTAGATACAAGTAACTGTTAATAGATTATTATTAACAAATATAGCCCTGCAGCTCTCATTAAACTTTAAATTAAAAATTTCCCTTATAATGCGCTTCACACTGGACCGTTTAATACAAGCTAGACGTAAATAATTCTAATATCACTTTAAACGATTGTAGTCGTCATATTTTGTGTAGATATAGGTCAGTATAAGTAATTAAAGTATAATCGATATAATTAACTACTTTAGAAAAAATAGTTAAGTTTACGTAAGAAGCTCATATGTGCAGACAAAAAAAAACAAAGTTTCTTTCTTAAGATGTAGATTATCACACTAGTTAGATTATAAATATTAACAAAAAGACTTAAATAATGTTGTAAAGAAATAGTATATTACATTTTGAGAGTTGTAAGTAGCAAATTACACTTGGAAATTCGCAATGTCATGCGTACATAATTTGCCTCACAACTAGAGCTATATTGATTGCCAACAGTTTGAATTTTTCTGCTTGTCAAATATTTTGACAAAATAGCTGGCAATGCCCCCAACACAAATATGTGATAAACAAAAATGTTCCCACTAACTGTAGCATAATGTACAGATTATGTAACAGTTTTTCTTTTCGTTACATAATGTGTTGACGATGATACCTTACTTGTCAAGTAAATCGTTTGTACTTGACAACCTACTTATATGGAAGTAGCAAAAGTAATTAATGATTTGTAGTAATGAGACCAGCAGTGCCAGGGTTCTTGCACACCTGGTAAACCTGGAATTGTCAGGGAAGACTTTTTGTCTGGAAAAGGCAGGGAAAGCCTGGGAATTTACAATTTTCAAAAGCGTAAGAACCCTGAGTGCTGTCAGCAGTCATTAATTGAATATGTAATATGGGTACATAAACAGATTTAAATTTCGACTGAATCCGACTTGATTTGCTTTTTCGAGTTTCTTGCAGAGAACCAAAGAAAAACTTGGGCCCGTTTTCTCAGAAGCGGTCACATTCGGTACTGCTTTCAGTACGAACGCAATAAATACGTTCCTGTTATATACTTTTTTTTGTTACAGTAGTAGTATCGATTTTACGGGAACCAGCTGACTTCCCTTTGTGGTTAGTTTTTTTATTGATTTTTGATTTAATCCTTTGTACAAAGACACCACTAGCTTCTGGTAGGTTTATTTTATTGGAAATGTATGCAAATAAATTGTCATGTACTTCACATTTTGAAGTAGAGTACCAAACTTCAAAATACTCCATGCTGGAAATGCAAAACCTACTCTCTGAAAATTAAAAAAAAGTGTCACGCAAATCCGTGCGAAATCAACCGACTACAGTATTGGGAAGTAGACACTTCAAGCTTTCATTTAAGCTATCTATGATCGTGACATATCGCTGCATACATATTTAGATTCTCCAAAATATTTCATCAACATGCATTTTATTAACACTGAAAGATAGCTTGAGTTTGGATTTTTTTTAAACAATATTATACAAGATACAAATTTTTAATTAAGCCAATAAAATAACACATACGTTCACATGTATAGGACATTTTTCTCAAACACTTAAGACGCCTGCAAACTTTTAAAACACGTAATCTTTGAAAGCGCGTCAACTGTAAGTGCATAACGTCGCCTGTTGCACTTTTCTTCTAAGTCAACTTTGGGGTGTAATTACTCAATTTCAATTCGGGATAGGGGATTAGTAACTGCATTTTTGAGGTCAGTGGTTATCTGTGATCGATTTGAAATAGGGCTGATAGTGAAATTAGACTTTGACTTTTTTACGTCTAGCTTGTATTAAACTGTGCGCTTTTGGAGCACAAATATTCTGTTAACGTTAACGCATTGGCCCCATAATATTATATTATAATTGATATGAAAGTACGCTAATGCATAATACATGTTTAACAGCTGATTAGTATTAAGACATTGCTTTAGATTTCTGATTGCATAATATGCACTGTTGAGTTTACTACAGATGTGGTCAACATGTAGAGACCAACGAAGCTGATTATCTGCTGCTACACCTAAAAACTTACAGCTCTCCGTGCTCGTTATATTGTGATTATTAATGGATAGTTGTAACTCAGGTATAACTTTTCTGTTATGGAATAAAAGACAAACAGTCTTGTCTATATTTAATATTAGGCCGTTTTGAGAACACCATTTGGAAAACTCTAAAAACACTCTAATTAATTTTGCCTTCAAGTTCATAGAGACAGGATGCAGACACAGCCACAGAAGAATCGTCTGCGAATAATATTATCTTATCAGCTGTTAAATACTGAGGCAGATCGTTTATGAAGATCGAAAACAATAAAGGACCTATCACTAAGCCCTGAGGTACTCCATATGCTATATTATTGTATATTATATGCTATTCTATTATATTATGTACTATTCAATTATATTTAAAAAGAATCTCCATCCGGAATTCCCTCTCTTATTTAACATGTAAGGTAGTCTTCTTAAAGACCTAAACAGACTGCTTTTACTTAAAAATTCATATCGAATTTATGGTCTTAATCTCTTTAACAACCGGTCGTTTTCAATAAGTAAAGGGTTCCAAGAAGATTTTGATAGTTTTTGTAATGACAATATTATAATTAATTGCTTATAGTAGTGTGTATTTACTAGATTTCTGAATTTGTTTCATCTGGCTTTTATTTACCTATTAAATTTATTAAACCTTATACCTCAAAAAATCAACAATCGATTTTAAAATTTTGCAAGCCAAGGAAATTAAGTAAAATTGTATGCATCTCAATAGGTCGCAGGAAATGGAATATCAATTCGAACTATTGTTATATAAATGTTTTATAAAAGCTATGAGTAACTTAAAACTTACCGGCAAACAATACAACACTAAACAGAAAAAGTTTTAGCATAAAAGCGAGAAACATAATTTTATAGTCGGAGAATTTATTTATATACTGCTGTGCTTTTCATTAAATAATTGCAGTTATTTTCCAATGGGAACTTTTGGGAGAAAATGATTAGAGGATTAATTAAAGCAATTTTAAAAACAAATATTTGAATTTTTGTGTTTAGATGCCTATGTAAAATTATTATCCGGAATTCCCGGGACTTTCGGAAGAAGCAATCTCGAGTCCCGGGAATAGCAAAATTATCGAGACCCAGAAACCCTAGGGCGTACTACTTGTACTTCTCATGTTGTTTTAATTTTCTTTACAGTTCCAAAAAATCGTGAGAATGGACTACAAAAAGAAGACATCAAATTCCAATTAATTTATATCATGTCTTATTTTTAAATTTAAATATTGTTAAAATTCATACAAAAATGGCTTCTTCTTTCTAATTCAAGTACATAAGTTTTAAAAAATACCTTTTAATAGGTTATGTTCAACTACATGTCTTATAAAGCCTGTATTTTCTTATAATCTCTATTACTTTACACTTAATGAATCAGTTAATTAAGGATTGCAATCGTTTTTGTAGATTTTAGGTTTGATAATGGCTATATAATTAGCCGAAACTGCAGTAAACGACCCAATATAAGTTTATTGATTTTAAATATATTGTGGAGAAGACGAGGGGCCAGTTGCATAAAGCATAGTTAATTACGTTGTTAAGTTTATTACGCGGTTAAGCAACCTGATTGGATAGAACTTAACAAAGAGTTTAAAATAACTAACAGTAATCACACTACAGTACATGCCTTCAACGCGTCAAAATAATGGTGTAGTGTGTGGTGATTTTTTGTACTTTATATTCAATTATATTTAAAAAGGATTTCCATTCGGTATTTCTTATCTTATTTATAAGCAGGTTATACTATTTTTAAATAGTAGTCTTTCTAAAGACTTAAACAGAATGGTTCTGCTTAATAATTATTATGTTAACAAGCAGTCGTTTCCAAGATATACGCCCTCGTGCGGTTTCAGCCACACAATGAGCCTGCGTAATAATATTATTCGCTCCCTCCCTCCCGCACAAGCTTTAGTTTATAGGGCCTGGTTAGCCAGGTAATAGGTTGCAGCAATGATACGAAAAAGTGGTAAAAGGTAACAAGAAAGTTTTGATGGTGTTTGTAAATGTTTTAATGTGTTTTTACTACATTTCTTAATGTATTTCATTTCACTTGTGAGATATTTATGGCTACTCATTAAACCAGAAATAATAAGCAAATTGTGGGTGCAATACCAGGTATTTTTTCTAGGAAATAGGAAAATGGTTTACAAAATAAATGTATTTACAACTTTGTTTATTTTAAAATTTCAAAGAAATTTTTGAAATAATACTTGCTTGACTAAACAAAGAATGTTTTGTAAAAGTTGTAAATGAGTTAACACTTGTCTGCAAACAATACATCACTAAACAGGACAGGTTTTGCCATAAGAGAGAAAGGAAATAAGAGGAGCTTTATGATAAAAGAATTTATTCGTGTACTGGAGTGCTTTTCATTAGATACAGTTATTTTCCAATGGGAACTTTTGGGAAAAGTGATTAGAGGATTAGCTTTTAAAATCGAACATTTGGATGTTTAATAAGAAATACGATCCTCATCCTCATTTACATTCACTAGGCAATACAATTAAAGTTTTAATAAAAGAAGAAATAAACAATTTCATTTGATAATTCAAACAAAGGCCTGTACAATACATCAATGCACTCACCATACTGTACATGTGTACAGAGAATAAGAAATATCACTACTATTACTATGTAAATCTTTATCTAGTCTTTAAATGAATGTCCTTAAAAAATGTAAAAAGGCCTATATATGTATGACAAGATAGGTTCTTAAACCGATGTATTTATTAATTGCTAGTTTAATTTTTTTAGATATTTCTGAACTTAAATGAAATACATTACGGCGTAATTAATGTTAATACTACAATATGATTGCACTATTTGCAAAAAAGCTATCTTAGGAATTTTATATGCTAAAATCTTACTTAAAAGAATGTCATGTCTAGATTCCATTAAGATAATGTGTTGTGCTTTTATGTTTCTAATTAATTTAAAATACAGGATTATATGCAGAGTAAGATTTACGTACTTAAACATATTCTAATTTTTAACCATTTAAATTTTCCATTTGCATTTAGTAATATAACACTCCCAATATATTTGCTTACAGCTAGTGTTACCATCGTCTGTATAGAATAATAAGTCAAGTTTTCTAAACATATTTCTGTCAGTTTTTAAAGATTGCAAATAAAAACGAAAAATCTCGAATATATTTGATATATTAACTAGGAGTGACATTTTTTCTAGCTTGAATGAACAAAAAGTTTGGTAACGATAAGTGTCAATCCAGATTTCAGTGGAGCGAACAAGAGCCTATAAGGGCAATATAAGGAAACTGCTTGAACCGCCTTTTAATTTCCCATCCTGACAAAACGAACCTCTTAAAGGACAGACTAGGAAGCTATCGGTTTTCCTTGTAACTTTCTTGTAGAATTGAAATTTTCACAATGGCATCGAATGTAACAATGAGTTCTATTGTGAGGACTTTCTTCTGTATAGACCAAGTGCCCAGTGGTGGTGATAGACAAATCCTAAGCAAACTCGTTAAAACACGTTTCATATTAACTTCCTGAAAATTGAAAATCATCTCCCAACAGAATAAAGATAAAGTAGTCGAAGGAAATGGAAATTCTTGATTTTTACGAGATGTCACCGCATTTTGAGGTTTACACTTTTTTATTACGTTGCCCCTTGACCTTAGAAGTCGGGGCATTATTTACTGTCTATTACCCTTCATAAATAAGGATAAAATCCTTACCGTAACACATCCAAACGTAAATAATCTTCCTACTCTTTGCTCACATTAAGGATAAGAAAAACACGAGAGGGAACGATAGGGGAAGCTTTAGCAGTCTTTGTATAGGAATAAATTGTAGCAAATTAGGTTTCGCACGTTATGCCCTAAGCACATAAGACTTCGTTCCATTTACTTTTAAGTTTAATCTAGAAAATTAGATTTGAAAATATCACACGATTACATAGCAAACGTTGAAAGCGCTAAGAGATTTGTATTTGGAAGAATAATTAAATGCAAAACTGAGTTTACTTGGAGTTTTTTTTTAAGTAAATTTCCATCCTGAGTTCGAACGAAATAGAATTGTAAATTTCACTTTGTCGTTGGCCCTGTTGTATATAGCATTCCATTTCCAGGTTACACGACGTGCAATCCTGGCAAAATTAATGTACAAAGTTGCTCAGGTTTTATTGTTACAACGAGCTACGCAGAGCAAAAGAACATCTGAGCTTAGTTTATGATATTGTAACTAAAATGTTGACAGAAATTTCAACAAAAACAATAAAATTTTACTATCGGGACGTTTTAGTGTAACTTACTAAGTTACAACGGCGGTGCATTCGTAATATAAAACATGCTGCTGCTACTTCTACTACTGTAGAAGTTGCATTATTAAATCCGAAGAGGGAATCTAAACTCTAGAAAGAATTTAATGGCATAGAACTTGTATAACACTTACTTAATCAAAAGGAACAAAGGTGGAGTAAAGGGAAACATCTATTATAATCTTAATTAAAGCTAGGGAATAGTAGATGTAGATTTTAGAGAAAGAGATATTTAGGGAATTTATGTAATTTGTACTGAGACCTATTACAAAGATCTTGCAGAAGTCGAATGAATGAATGAATTATCAAATGATAGCAATTACTACACTGTTCATTTGTTTTTTACACAACATATTTCTTAAGACTCTGTATTTTAGTCAAGTAAATATTTTAGTATTTATTAATAAATAACATTGCACAGAAAACTTTAACTTGGATACTACATTTGCTGGTTAAAGCTATATTCAAACAGTCCTGAACCATCTGCTAGGGGGTAGCGGTAAGGGGACAACGATAGGGGAACTAGGTCTTAACCTCTCAAACTAGGTTCTAACCACACATTATTTTTGGACAGGTCTAGATTTAGAGAAACTTTGAGATTTTTCCGGAAGTGAAACCAGAAACAGCGTTTGTAAATTAATTATTATTAATTGTTGATTAATTAGTATTAATCAGTTAATAAGTGAATGTACTGTGATTAGTAATTATAAAAAGTCATCAAAAAGTAATTAATAATAAAAAGAAACAAACAAAAAGTATGATAAATGACATTCATAAAAAAAGTAAAAGGCATAGACAGCATGGTGGGGTGGAAGGATGGCTGGATTGCCGACTATACAGCTACTTTTCTATTCCCAGTTTTTTTTACAAAATATTAATATAATTTCATAAACAATTTTTTTAAATTATAATATGTATAAAAAAAATAATTACATGAAATTATGCCTTAATTTTATCCTTATTTCAATTTAATTTTATCAATTAGTATCGTATAAACTACTTATGTATAATATTTATGTTAATTAGAAATAAAACTATTATATTATTTATTTTAAATATATTAAATATTTTATTTAAAAAAAATAATCTGCTAATCTGTAATACCCAGTATCGGCTTTTAAACTACTTTGATAATATTATTTACACTAAGTAACAAAATTCGATGTAGCCCGATTCTATAAATAACAATAATTCGAAAAAACCTTGGATTCTAAAATAACTATCCCTTGAATTTATATTAGAGGCAAACTGTATATGTGGAAAGAACCGCTTCGCGAGCATTCTACAGAACTCTTAAGAAAGTGGTTCCAATCTAAGAGATAAAATAATTTGACACCAAGCACTAGCTCAGATGTTTATTACAAAGATGTTAACCACGATATTTCAAATTTGAGTAAAGACAATTTTGATAATGGTGAAGATTATGCACCGCATAATGAAATTGAGTGAAAGTTGTAAATTTGATGGTGACATTGACCAGAAATAATTTAAGGATAATACAGGTGATGTTCAAGAAAACAATAATAAAACAGTACTGGGAACGGATAGAATCAGTAGATCGGCTTCGCGGAAACTTTCAAATAAGCCGGTTTGTCACAATTAGATTTTAGAAACTGTATAATTTTTGAACCAATTGTAAGGGTCGTTCAATTCAAAAGCCATGTGTTTGATTAGTGTATCATTTAAAGGGAATATTAGTTTGTTTACAGTTTATAAGTATCAATCAAAGACTAATCTATAATAATGTATTATTTATTTATAATATATTACAGAATATAGTACTTAAGTACATTACTGTTAAAATTACTTTTGTTAATGAAGTGCACGTATATAACACAAGAACCACTGATAATATCTATATTTCAACAATCAACAAAACCTAAACGTAAAAATCGTTATTTTTAGAGGTTTAAGCTTGTACAACTCCTTACTATTGTGCATCAAATAAGCAGCCACTTTAAAAAAATTAAAAGAAATGTTTGCTTCTACATAAATATTTATTTAGTATTTAGTACAATTTATTTATGTTTTTAATTAATTATTTTTAAATTGCTTTTTGTAGCAATGACGCTAATAAACACTATTATTATTATTAATAATAATAAATTGTAATTGATAGAATGGCAGAAATTATTCTTAAATTAGTAAAAGCTTTTACTATACATCTATATTATTCTTATTAATTAAAAATCTGTTATTTTTTATTAAAACTTGGTAGTAAAATCATTTGCTACATTCTAATCACATGATCGAGTGAGTTGGTGAATACGCGCTCGGGTGCTGTGCACCTCTTGCACCCTCGGCGCAGCTTAACCCTGATCGTTACAAAGTGCACAACTGCTCAGATTTAAGATCTTCATATGCATTTAAGATCTAAAGTTTTAATTGTAACCCACTTTCGCAAAACTAATAATTTAGAACTCCTACAAGTCATAGTAAGCCTGAGAAACCTTAAAATAGAGTTTCCCCATAATAGAAAATGTTTATATGTAATTGTCCAAAGTTTTGTTGCTTGGATGTCAACGTGCTATGTTAATGCAAACGTCCAACATTTACCAAGTTTACACAATGTACGTATAACTATATTACACACAGAATTGAATTACCGTAAAACTTTTTTATGAACAAATATTTCGCACTCACAGTCATGTATAGCTATTAACAGTAGCATAGAATATGGAAGTATTATGGAAATTCCTATACCTTTGGATTTAATTTGTTTCTTTTTATTATTGCTTTTTACATCAAAGTGAATTTTAAAATATAAAATGTGAGATTGCAGGTAAGATTTAATTACACTTTTATAGCTAAAGGTAAACGGCTTTCTTACGTTTACAGTATGGAAAAAAGGAGAGATGAGTCATGAAAAAAGGAGTGGTTATACTTTTCTCTGATTACAGAATTAGTAAATTACGTGTATTATGTTCGACTGCGTTTTATACACACACAGTCAGATATAATTTTCCTTTTTTTTGTAAACAAACTCTGGTGCCAGGCCTAGGGATTTGTTTACTGCAAGCATTAACTTATTAAATCGTAGCGAAAAAAACAACTCGATAAAAGAAATTAACAAAATAAAATAAATTTCCAGTTATATCGATTTTCACGCCCTGCGTGCATTTATTTTTATTTCTTTCTCCTGTATTAATAATAGCTAAGTGAAATTCTAAATTTTCAGCGTTAATAGATTCTATTTCAGGAATGTGTTTGAGTAAGTTAACACTGAAATCAAATTCAATTAGTTATGTGATCCGAAAACATAAAAACTGTATTTACCAATTAAGGTCATGATTAATTTATTACAAAGTCGATAGAAATAACTAATTAATAACATAATCAGAAGACTAAGTTTAATGAATATAAAAAGTATGTCAAGGGTTTTACTTTTTTTCAGAAGCATTTTTAATGGTTTTAATCTGATTTTAAGGTGAAATACTTAACATTTTGTTTTAGAGAAACATTGGTTATTCAAAAACTGTTTAAAAACAAAATAAATATTTTTTACCCCAATTCAAAAAACTTCTGCCTAATTAAGTGCGGCGTATTTTAGAAAAGAAAACACATATAGAAAGAAAATATTAGGATGAAAAAATTATAATTTATGATAGACTTCAAATGAAATAGTATATTGTGTTAGAAGTGCAGAAAAGTGCTAACCAACGTGAAATTGGGGTTTTTACATGTGTTACACACTATACTATATTTACGACCACAAAAAAGTAACAAAACATTAAAAGCTAAAACAATATTTAACCTAAAATTTATACCCGAATTCATATTTTTTACGTGAAATCTCTGACCATAAATTAAGAGATAGATGTTATGTGAGCAGCATCAACGGTGTTTGGAGGTGTACACTGTACAAGTGTACACTCCAATTTCCCATCATTGGACTCACAAAAACAAAAGTAAATATTAAGATTTTAAAGACAATAGTAGTAATACGTTTACAATCTGTATAATTTCAGTCAATATACTATTTAGTACAGTTAAACAATCATACGTATGTATATACTCGTTTTCAAAAGTAACTGTTTTATAAACAATCACAATTCAATTTTCAAGGTTATTATACCGTTTATCGCGAAATGTACACATATTCTGGCATCGCAGGTATTGTGGCTGACCAGGAAAATCATCTTTGAGTGTACCCATCGCGCTTGCACTTGTTAATTATGTAGCAAATTATAAAAGCTTTCATTGTTTTTATTGTAATTTAGCAATAATAATGAAGAATAATATATTAACAATTATATACTAATGTTAAGAATTAATCAAGTTTACGTTAATTTAAAAGGAATTCTTATAATAACTTTATATAGTAATAATAACTAAATTATGGTCTCAATTATCGTCTCAATAGGTCAACGATACAGAACTCGCTTAGCAAGCAGACGGCCCAAGGTTCCGTTTCCCTGCCGGAGTGATAATTTTTCTAAATGGGTTTGCATTCAAAATATAATTTAATGTAAATAGTTAATTAAACAAAATAAAATTATTTTTATCTAAAATTTATAACTTTTATATTTCAAATAATAATATTATAGTATTGCATGTGTTGACATCTATGGTGTTTTAATAGTACTACTGATCTTGTGATGTCACATCCCACGGAAATGATGCCATTTCCGTACAGTTTAGAGATTGTGAGCAATGAGTCATTTTTATGTATAATTTTCTATAGTGGTCGTAGATAAAGATGATTTCCCGATAACTTTTTTTTGACAAAACAATGTTGTTGACCAGATGAATTCAATATAATTTTGTGCACGACCTCAAAGAAATGTTGGCATTTTCATAATAGTTGAGAATATTGGAATGAGTGAATTTGCCTAAACCGTGCACAATATTGTACAACTAGTGTACAATATACAAGCCTACTATAATTCTAGCAAATTGTATGATTTTTTATTGTGTTTAATAGATTTACATTACATTTTATAATGATAAATTATTAATCTAAAGAAATTAAAACAATCAGTGATAGTTTCGTATTAATATTAATACCTAATAACTAAACTTAATCCAAAATGTGTGAAAATACAATTATTGTTGCACGTGTCATTATTTAAATGCCTTGAAATTTAAATGTCAATTAGTCAATTGTCAAACGTGATTATCGTAAATGGTTGTTTATCCTTGATTGTTTATCATTTTTGTTCCTGTTGAGTGTCTTTAGTACAGTGTTATCTACTCGTTTTGAATTTAAAATGGTTTTAAAACGAATATGAAATGGACACCGTGGAAGAAATTAGTGGAACACCACCCGATATAGTGCAAGCCGCTACAAATGCTACAGATAAGCTCTTACCTGAAACTTCGAGAGCAAAATACGAAGCAAGTTATAAACGTTTCATGGACTGGAAACTTACAAAGAACACTAATTCACTATCTGAAAACGTTCTTATCGCTTACTTTGATCATCTCTCTAAAAAATTTAAATCGTCCACTTTATGGAATCAATATTCGATGTTACGATCTACTTTAATTCTTAAACATGAAGTTGATATTTCGCGCTATCCGAAACTAAGAGCATTGCTTAAAAGAAAAGGAGATGGTTATCAGCCCAAAAAAGCAAATGTACTCAGTCCTCAACATATAAATACATTTTTGAAAGAAGCACCGGATAGTCAGTATTTATTAACAAAGGTAAGTTATTATAGGTAAATTAAGTTAAATTAATAAATTAAATTATCTATTTTGACAGGTTGCACTTGTGATAGGTATTATGGGATGTTGTAGACGAGGAGAGTTATGTAAACTAAAAGTTGATGACTTTGAAGACTTGGGCACAGCTCTATTAGTTAGACTGCCAGACACTAAAACAAAAATAACCAGGACTTTCACAATCACTGGCCCGTATTACCAGCTATGCAAAAAATACGCTGCATTGCGCCCTCCAAATATCAGTGAAAACCGTTTTTTCCTAAATTATCAAAAGGAAAAATGTACAAAACAAGTAGTAGGCATAAATAAATTTGGTAATATGCCAAAAGAGATTGCAGATTTCTTACATTTACCAAATTCAAAGTCATACACGGCACGTTGCTTCCGAAGAAGCTCTGCAACCATGTTGATTGATGCAGGAGGGGATATCACTATGCTGCAACGACATGGAGGGTGGAAATCAAGCTCAGTAGCACAGGGATATATCGAGGATTCTCTCAACAACAAATTAAACATAGCCAATAAGATAGTGCATGCAGTTGAAAACATTGAAAATCAACCTTCAACCTCCACTAACAATATCATGTCTAAATCTAGTGCAGTTGAAAATATTGAAAATCAACCTTCCACATCAACTAATAACCTGATACCCAATACTGGTGCTTCCACTGCTGCCAGTTACTTTCATTGCCAGACTACAAGTACTGTTCAAGAAGATTGTAATGTTCTAAATGAGAAACATCAATTGAATTTTAATAATTGCAATAATTTAACGTTTAATTTTTATAAATAATTTGTATCATGTGAAATAAAAGATAAATTCTTTCTAACTTATTACATTTTTATAGTAAATACTTAACATTTTTATAAAAATTGCACTTTCTTGACTTTGCGACGTTCCACTGTTAAGATCAAATTTAAACAAAGGTCGTACACAAAGTATAGTGTAAAACTCGTTATGCAATTCGCTATTGCTTGCTCGTGCAGTTGCAAGCACTCGGCAAGCCTCGTGCTCGCAATACTGCACTCGCAAGCAATATGCTTCATTGCATAACTTGTTGTACAATATACTAGTTTATACAAAGACTTCTAAAAAACCGGTAATGCATAATTTCATCATTAATAATTCAGTAAATAAATGATATTTTCTTTTATATCTTCCTTCTATTACATTGAAAGACATTTCCACTTCGTATTTGTATTTTTTTGCTTAGCTGTAAATTAAAGCAGCATAGTGATAACTGGGAATAGAGATAACGTTTGTTTCTTTATCTAACCTGTTATTTTTAGAAGTTCTCCCTTCTCCGCAATACGCTAACCTTAATCTAGCTTTGTACTTATCTAACCTACATACATAGGGCGATTATAATTTTTAAAATTCATTTTATGATAATCAGAAAGAGTTTTTACTGCAGTAACTATATTATACCTAACAATTTGCAGAGTACAATTTAATCTTATTCCGTTATAAGAAAATAAAATATTACAAATAAGAGTTTTTTACACCAACAATTTTAGGTTCATAAATAGTCATAAAACTCATTATTGCGGTCAGATGAAGTTACAGCGCATGTTACATTTTTTTTCTTTTTTTTTTTTGATGTAATACTAACCTAAAAATCTATTTAATCTTTATTAAAACTTATTTAATATCCAGTTCATTGTAGTATGTGTCTGTGGTTTTATATTTGTGCATCGTAGGCGTTTTGGCTTTGGTGCTGGAAAACTATTAATAAATCGTTCATCAACTGATTGTTAATTTTCTGACTGTTTCAAGTTCAACGACCTCCAGAAATTCTAAAAAGCATTAATTCAATACCACTTTATCCACTGAAGTTTATTAATATACATATTGTAAAAATTTTTATAATTCTGCAATTATGTTATCTATTATCAACTTTTAATTAAAACTTAATAACTATCAACAAAATTGACAAGCTCATAATTAAATAAAACTTTTCTTACATACGATTATTTTACCTAAGATTTAGTAAACGCCTACAATATATTTTATGTCCGATTGCATTATAAAGTACTGATTATTGTATTGTTTTGCGGCAGTGAACTGGCTTATTATTGTACTCGTAAAATAAAGTGGTAGTAGTAAAATAAAGTTTATAGTAGTAAAATAAAGTATGACAACTGTCTATTACATGTCAAATTTTCTTCTGTCAAGAATAGATGTCAAATTTATAACTGATTTTTTTGATAATTAGTCAATTTTAGGAATCGAACATAAAGCTTTGTATGTAACTCTTACATAATCGGACCTTATAGACTCGCCCTTTTTATCGGCCTTGCTCGCTTCGCTCGCTCGGCCATAAACTGGGCTTGTCTATAACGTCCTACATTATGTACTTGTTACATAAATAACTATTATTCACAATCATATTGCAATATGTACATTTTTGTCATTGTAAAAACCTTGAAAAGTAAGCTGTTGTTATAGCAACAGCAGAGTGGTTAACAATTTCCTTTTCGTGTGTGGAAAACTGACTAGTAGTAAGTAGTAGTAGTAAAGTCTTGGACAACTTTTATTTTTAAATTACATATTTAAAACAAGACGTTTTATCCAATTTCAATTTAGGTTTTTATAAATGCATTTAATGCTATAAATATCTTTTTTATTAATTATTAGTTTTGTTTATTTTTCCGTATTTTATATTTAATCAATACAATGGAATCAATTGATTTCCAATTTTAAAATACTGAGAGCATGCATTGCAATCTAACGGCGAACAATCAAACCTTACTTAGAATTTCTTTTGGTTGATAGATGGCGCTGATGGGAGTTTATTATGACAGTTTACAGAAAATTGATTTTAAAATGTATAATTACTTTTACTTTGATTATTTAAGTCTCATGATTGTGAATAAAATAATATACATGTTTCGTCGGTAAAGTTTCCAAGCCTCGCGATATTATTTGACCTCGACGTACCGTCTCGAACAAACAATATCGCTTGGCTTGTAAAGATGTCCTTTGACAACACAACTTGTAATATACTATTACATGCATTTAACGCTATAGAACCATTATAGAAAATTACACATTTCGCACAGTCTATTAACCATGAAAATGACTCATTGATTAGTAGTTTTATTAAAACGCCAGATGTCAGCATATTATTAATTATTTGAAATATAAAAGTTATAGATTTTTGATAAAAGTCAATTTATTTATGTTTAATTAATGTTTTCTATTAAATTATGTTTTGATTGCAAATCCATATAGAAAATTATCACTCCGGCAGGGAATCGAACATCGAACCCTGGGCCGTTCGCTTGCTAAACGAGGTCTCTACCATTGACCTGTTATTACTATATAAAGTTATTATAATTTTGTTGTTTAATTAACGTAAAATTATGTAATTTTTAACATTATATAATTGTTAATATGTATTCATATTGTTAAATTACAATAAAACAATGAGAACTTTTGTAATTTCGAACGTTTCATTCATATAATTCACAAGTGCAAGCGCGATGGGTACACTTAATGCTCTCTTTCCTTGTCACTCACAAACCTACAAAGCATCTTAGAATATATTTACATTGCGCGGAAAATGGGGTTAGATAAAAAATAGCGCTATGCAGATGTAGGTGACAGAAATAGTTGGACGTTTTGTTTAACTATATTGATTATAGGCCTATTTTATAATTTTATAATTTAAAAACATAATTCTAAAAGTTTGCTTTAAAAAATAGCATTGGCAATTGAATTGTGATTGAATTTGTCATGAGTGAATTTTTAGACAAAAATTATATACACGGCACTGCGTTCTAAAGTAATCTTCCCAAACTTGAACACTTTTAACTAAGCCAATAAGACCGGTTGGCCAGAGGAAGATTTAGCATATTCAACGCTTCCCTCTGTTAACTTAATGTCGTGCATTTCACGCACTAAGAAATCTTTGCGAGCGTTACTTTGGACGGCTTAGTGGCGCCTGCTGTAACTGTACACTTCTCTAAAGCAGGACAGATCGATTGATGATTGATTAAAAAAAATTTTAAAAAGGTTCTATTCTTGAAATATTTCCTGCTATAATATCGATGATAATTAACTGGATTTAAAAAAAATAACAAATGCAAAACACATATTTATGATATTTTTTGTGAAATAAAACTCATCCCCGCAGAAAAGAATATTTAAAATAGAACGAAGCTGGATTTCATAAGAAACAATTAATTCTTAAAAACAGTAATGGACAGATATGTGAATTTCTTTGGACTACTTTATGCAATTGAAGAGACAGGTTTTAAAATGTTTTGTTATTTACGCTTGTAAAATATGCTCTAAAATCTAAAATTTTGTGCGTTCAGGTATGAATTATACAACAAAAAAGGAATATGTGAGGAAAAGAGACACTCGTTGGTCGAGTAATGCTGAATATGTTGCTGCCGGCCCGTTTCTGTCATCACTGAGGACGGATCGTGTGGACAACGTAGCTATAGCATACTATTGATAAATAAATAGTAATAGCAAATGAAATTTCGAGATTCGTCCAAAACAAGGAATCTAAAAGGATATCCCGGAAGAATTACATTATGGAATCCTTAAAACTTGATAGAAGCCAACCTTTGGCATCTGACCCTATACCAATCCTAAACAGTATTTTTAAGTAGCATTTCTGATAACCTTACATACGTATTTCTGTGTTACTAAATGAACAGTTATCATTTGCACTATTAATTATTATTTAGAATCATGTTGAATAGCTAAGTTGTTTGAGAATGTCGAAGCAAATGTCAGGTCTTTTAGGCTAGAGGAAGATAGCATATCATATGAAAAGGGGTTTTGTAATAAAACGGTGTTTAAATAAATAGAATTAGCAAAGTCTAGATTTTCAGTTTTGTTAAAAACAGACATTTAAATCTTTATATTAAGCGACTCGGTTGTTTTAATGCTTTGAATTTTTACTACATTATATTACTGTTCTGATTTGAACAAACAACAAGGAAATTTCTAATTTATAATTCAGTCACGTTGTTTTAGATTTGTCAGTTTATTTTAAGAGTTTGGATTTGTTCTGGTGGATTTTGTGAATTTTGAATATTTATGTTGTCATTGAAATTATTGTATCACACTTTTTAAAAATTACTTAAGTAGAATTAATAAGAAAATATTTGACATTACCATAGGCATTATTTGTGTCTTTTCCTTAGAAAAATCTATATTATAAGAAGTACTGGTGAAATGTTGTACAAATGTGGGATTTGCGCTGTTCTATCTATAAGTCGGCTGCAGCCGCACATTGGGCCTACATAATAATAATAATCGCCCCCTCCCTCCCGCACAAGCTTATAGCTTCTGGGGCCTTGGTTTAGGTTATGGGTTGTAGTAATTATTATTATATATATATATATATATATATATATATATATATATATATATATATATATATATATATATATATATATATAAATAGTTTAATGATTTAGAAATATCGTGTTTTAGCACCAAGATTAATGTATATTAATGAAGACATAATTTGAATTATGAAAAATTATTATCTCTGACCAGGATTCGAACCAGGATTCTTATGTATTTACACATTATTATAACTTATATGAAGAATTATTACTTCACCAGTAATCGATCTCCGATAGCTCAGCGGTAGAGCACCTGCCTAGATAGCAGTAAGGACGGGTTCGAATCCTGGTCAGAGATAATAATTTTTCATAATTCAAATTATATATATATATATATATATATTGATGCCTGTTAAGCTGTCACCTCCGTCATACAGAGGAGACGGCCTGACTTCCGGGTATTCCCGTGGATATATTGCTAAAAATTTGTTATATTTGTGATGAGGGGAACCTCTAGACTCCGAATCTCAAGAAAGGGGAAATTATTTCCCTTGTTTTATTTTGTCATATATAGAGTATACAGAAGATACGAACCGACCTCCAAAATTTATATATAAGAAGATACTTATAGTTCGCTGTTACCTCCAGCAGCGCTGCCAAGTGTTCGGAGGTCAGAAGATACCACCGTTATGTGCAGTTATATATACAGAGCGTTGACTCCACATTCCATAGATGCACATTTCATAAAAAGGTTCTCTTGTGGGCCTCCAGATGTTGAAATCGGGTGGTTTAAATTGCTCGCCGAGGGCATTTTAGTGGCCAGATAACAAAAGAAAACAAGCGAGCATTCTCGATTTACTTATTTTTTATTTTTTGAGTTATAGGAAATTGTCGTTTTTGTATTTCTTATGAATTGTTATTAAAGATATTAAAAAGCCGTTTCGACACTATTAAACCGTCTTTATGAGTAGCACTGACTAGTCGAATAAGGCTTTTCTAATTATAATCATTGATTTCTGGTTTACTTCATAAAGTTGTATTTTTTAAATGAAAACTTTAGTAATTTGATTAGAAATACTTAGATCGGTGATATATTAGAAAGAAATTTCTTTCTATAATGAATTGAAAATATAACAAAACCAGAAAAAGGGAATTCTTTTGTTATTGTCAATAAAAGTCAATAAGAACGCAACCAGTACCAATATTGCGTATAATTAGTATAGCACATTTTTGAAATTTAGATGTATTAGACATAAATCAGTTATGTAACGTAGTATTTGTATAAATATGATATTCTATAAAGTTTCTTTTAATCTCGGGAATAACGGTTAAATTGAATATGCTTTTATCCAGATTCCATTTCGATTGAAATAAAGGCAGATAATCTTTTAATTTTTACTAAACTCGATAAGAGTTTAATATAAACAAATTAAATATTGTGTTTTTTACAACAAATGCTTGTTGTTTCCGAAGTCACGCACGTATCATGTAGGACCATTGAATTTCCCGTGATTTGATTAACAAAAAGAGTTACCAACTATATTAAGATTAAAACAAATCGAAACACAACAAATTAATCAACATTTTTATAGAATTTTTGCTTAAGACATTTTTTCCAGCATTTGTTGATCTAACGAAATACAGAATACGTATGTTACACTGTTATACATGTACCTACCTATTGTAAATTTATGTTTTAACTTATGTTTTAAATAAAGCACTTACTAACGACAAAACATGTACGTTTTATGGAACGTGTACTTTAAGTCCACATTAAAGACAGGTTTAACTTAATGAAGTCTTTTTTGATAACATTGTATAAACCATAGATAAATAATAGGTATATTGCGTTATCAGAATTAAAAGTGGCAGTTTATTTGACGCTTAATTATGTTAGCAATCGCGGCTCTCCATTTAAAACAAAATACCACTATAAGCTTTTGTTTGAAACAATGTTTATCAACCTTGGCACAACCTTAATATCCGAAAATGGCCCACTGCTAGACTAAAGTAGGGATGATAATTTGATACCAAGCTTGGTCTCAGACATGGAAAGATCAGAGTTACCCAATATTGGTTGTTATTGGCTAAAACCAATACGTTATGCAATGTTTTGGACAATAAATGACACCGATATCGCAATAAAACTAAAGTTAGTCTTGGACCGATCTTGAATGTTAACGTAGTACCAAGGCTGGTAATTGAGAAACAAAGCAACTATTACACAATCCTTTTCCTTTAATAAATGCTAGTGCAAACAAGCAACGAAGTCTACCATTACTGTTTCGCCGTAACTGAATGCAAAGTCAATTTTTGTGTTGGATATAAAATGTTCATTAACAAAATAAATACGAAGAAATCGAAAATTCGTATAAATGATTAATGTCTTAGACTCTCAACACATATTGAGACCGTACAAACCTAACACTTTCATAGTGTACGTCTTCTTGTGCAAATATATATGTACAGTCGGTAAGTCAATATAGTTTACACTTTAGTCTTGCCAGTGTAAGTTTAAGTTCATAAAAATTCAGTAGGTTAGCAACCACTAATCCATCTTTACAATAAACCACATTTACAGAAGTTTAGCAAAATATAATATGAATATTGACCCAACCTTAGCCGAAGGGTAAGAAACCAAGATTTTGAATTTTGAAGATTGCTAAAACTGGAGTTAGTTTAGCGAACCTAAGATTCAAAGTTGGCTAAGGTTTTGGGTGATAAGTATGTAACCGGCACTTGATATGTAGAGATTGACTAAAGGTAAGTACTCACAGCAGCGGATCCGCAGGCGGATGTCATACGATTGGTCGGTTTGAGTCAAATCGACTCAATCCGACCAATCGTATGACATCCGCCTGCGGATCCGCTGCTGTGAGTACTTAGCTTTAGACTAGCTAAAGCAAATTAGCGAAATAGTATCTGATATTTGACTTAAGTATATTCTATGGGTAACTGGCATTGACCTAACGGGTGAAAATTGGCTGAAGCTTGGGCAAGTTGTAAGGAACCCTGATTCGGTTTCTGAACATTGGCTCCGACTTGTACAACGTTTAGTGAACCGAAAATTAGTATCAGGTTGTTGATTAACCCTCGAGTGACAATTAAACAACCGAGACTCAGAATCTGAAAATTGCTTGAAATGTGGGTGAAAATCGGTGCGTCCAACTCACCACTGGAAATATAGCGCTGCAGCAGTTTTCACAGCCGTCTTAGATTTAACAATCACCCAAGCAATAATATTGTTTATTTTATTTTGACATGATAATCGTCTTTATTGGCACTCAATTGCGGGCGTAATTTGGCTTTTTTAGCCCGAGGGCGTATAAAGTTGCTAAGATACAAAGAAAACGTTTCTATAGAGTTCTAACAATTTTAATAAATAATAACTATTACATTTTTTCAAAATGAAATGTGCAATTGCTTGCAATTATCCTTTCCATGAAGCAAAATAAAATAAAACGTTGTATGTACCACGGGCATAATCAAGATAATGGCCCTCGAGAATTTAAAAGCCCTCCTTCGTCGGGCTTTGAACATTCTCTTATGCCATAATCTAATAGATTATGCCCTTAATACATAAATACCTATTGAAGTACATCATCATTTTATACATATAAAACGCTTAAAAATAAATACATATTAAACATGAGTTAGAGAACCAAGATTCGATATCTGAAAATTCGCCTACACTTGGATCAATGTCGAGAAAACTACATTTGACTGTCCAGTATTCAGCCACGCTGGGGTTTATTCAATGACCTTTGTTTTAATTTTTTTTCTTCTAATAAAAAATTGTTGGTATTGCTAGACTAAACTTCTAATCATTGAGAGGAGGCACTTTTACCCTAGTGGAAAAAAATAGTATGTTTTATTTGGATTTAAAGTGACTTTGTTTGTTGCTATTTACGAGCGATAAATAACTCCGCCTAAATAATAAATAAATAATAATCTTATCATGTGAACAACTCCGCTATAGGGTAAATACAAGTATTTTACTTAATTGGGCTCGATTCCTATAAGGAATCTAGAATGACTTTAGGAGAGTTCACGCATCCTAGCTGCGATGTGCAAACGGGTTTTCCAAATCAACTATGTGGATTGTTTGACAATTACTTTAATTGTAATCATAATGCATCAATCCTAAATCCAAATATAAAATGCAGGGAAACAAGATTGGGCGATGAAAATTTTTCACCTATCTCTGCAAATGAGACTTGTCTCCAACTCTTCTTATTTCATTATGTCGAGCTGTTAACAAATGTCCAGTCCTCATACTAAGGTCTTCCTTGATCAGTGGCGACATAGATCTGGAGCTCATGTCCATTTCCTTCGCCAACAAACGAATAGGATAGGATGTTAGTATAGGATTTTTTTTACGAATAGAATGTTATAAAAAGAAACATTTTTGATTTGTAGTTATTTATGTTATAAATCCGGCAATGAAACTTTACAGAACGAGTTTGATCTCTGAAGGAAGACGTTTTTTTTCATGTGTTGCAATTTTTTCTCTTTGAACGAAAGTTCATTCATCCCCTGCTTTATAATAACCTAGTCATTCTATATAGTAGAGTAAATTTTTGCAAAAAACATGCCTAAGTTCTTATTTTTTACTATCTAAAGATAGAGACTTGAAATCTTCTGTAATGCCTTCAGTACTGGACCAGTATAAAATGTACTATGTTTAAAATGGTGGCACGCCCCCCCCTAGTGGTTGAGACCACCATTTTGTACCCTTAATTTAATAAACCAAATTGAGCGAAATTTATGTTGGGAGGGTTCTTGGAGTCACTGATTATGAATCCAATGAGAAAATTGAAAAATTCAAAATGGCTGTCCTAAAATAACGGCCTTTGAGATTCAGAATGCGATTTACGCCGTTTCTATTGATTTTAGAGAAAAATTCATGTGATTTTGAAAAGGAATACACTATTTCGATTACCTTATTATGTAACCACTTTGCTCTGCCTACTAGGGCAGTCAAGTCAGTAAAGTCAATTTTTGCATAAGAGTCATTTCATCTCAATTCAACCAAACTTGTTACCCGACCCTCTCCGATTTTCTTCATACTTTACACATGTGTTCCCTCCCTTGAGTTGTAAACAATGCCCCATTTATAGATTTCAAAAATGTCTGGTTACATAAATAGATACAGCGTTGCCTTTTTTCAAAATATGCGCGTGCATGTTTAAAGAAAATGCACTATAGCTTGGCTTCTATTATAGATACCGATGTCCGGGTTTGTTTTATTCGAAAGAGAATAGAAAATGTTACAATCTAGTTTATAAATATATTTTTTCAGATAACATTAACTTTGTGTAAATGTCAATTCTTTAGTAAATTTCAAAATTTCGTAAATTTGGACCTCTGCGATTTTCTTTAAAAAAATATATAATATGGCCTTATATGTCCTTAAGATCATACCAAAATTTAATTTTGGGAATCCGATGGGAACAAAAGATATGAATTTTTCTTTGTGTCAAGAGCGGAAAAATAATATTGTGTCCGTATGGGTTTTTTCTATTAAAATAGAAACATGTCAAACAGTAGGTTAAGATATAAAAGGTATATTTCAAATTTTATTTTAACAGATTAAATTCGTAAAATTCATCAGAAAATGAATACTTTTTTGCTCTAATTTTTCCAATATCAATTGGGTAAATTGCATGTAACTTTTGAGTACCTGGAACGGTTCTGACGGTTGAAAAACGCTCTTCTAATTGTTTTTCATGGGCTTCATATTGTTCTTTGCTAACATAGCATACGTGTATATTTTTTAAAGCTTTTTGTGACAATTCAAAGAGCTGGAAAGGAGTTAATATTTGATTAATTGCCGAACTTTGTAGATTATATCTGGATGCACACCTTTTAAGAGTACCACATAAAGCATCGCAAGAACTTTTGCCATGGGACGTAGCAAAAAAATGCCACTCGGCAGAAACCTTAAAATCTGAAAAATGGAATGAAATATTTAGAAAGTTTTTCTTATTTTTATATTGGGCTGCAGAACCGTCCGAAAAGTATATTATTTTATTAAAGTTAGGGATTGTGGCTTTTAAATAATTAATCAAACAACTTTGAAATAAATGTACACTTGTTGTATTGTGTTGAAGGCAATCTGATATTAAAATCAAGTTATCATGTGAAATTGTACGATCATTAAGAAAATAGATAGCTATGGGATGGACTGTCGCTTGCACATTATTCCAATGAAATGCTTGACTGGCGTCCTGTGCAATAAACGTGTAGTTTTCCGAAATATCGCAGATAGCTAATGCTTCGTCTTCCTTGAGATTGCATTTTACATGCGATAGGAAACTTGATTGCTGGGATGCAACAAACGATTGTGATAGCAGAGGAGACAACTTTTGAAGAAAAGTGTCAATAAAATCATTAGTCGACTGTATTACAGTTTCTAAATTTGATCTATCTGGAATATCCATTGTTTATAAGCGACTTTTTCAATTAAGTTTTCTTCAAAAGTTTGTTCCATCACATTTCTAAGACGAGAAGAGCCGGGACAATGGCTACATGTGTTAGAAAAACAATTTATGTTGGGAGGGTTACAAATAAAAAGAGATAAAACATGCTTATACGATTTTAAGTGATAATAATCTAAATTTTTAGTTAAAACTGTAAGTCTAGAATTATCTAACATAAGCTTCACGTTCTGATGTATAACACAAACGCACACCGAATGTGTTCCACTGGAGCCCGTTAGGACACAATTTTTGGGTAGTAGAGTAGCAAACTTAGAAAAGCCTATCTTTATGTGGCTATGCTCTTGTTTGTACAGTGTGTAAATTTCCGACAAATTGCCTAGTATTAACCGTTTTTGCTGCAAAATTCTCTGTCCGTCAATTTTCACACTAACAACGTCCTTTTTACCTGGAAGAACACGACTAACTTCGTCAGAATTATAAAAAGTTTTGACATCTTCCACAATTTCTGGAAGCAAAGGATGTCCCGCGCACAACGGTGGTGATGCTAAGATGCCATGCTTGTCGACTAAATTTCTGGCTTTTTTAATTTGATACAAAGTACTTCGAGGGAAAAAATTTAAAGTTTGATTTAATGTCCAATTCTGTGGCGCTAACGTTAATAATCTTGTCTGTTCTGTTTTATCAGTAAGTATAAATTTCTCCTTTAACTTAGAGAGAATTTTGTTATCACTACCGCTACTTTCTACTAGACCATGAAAAACATGATTCTTCAGTGCACCAACAATTTCATTAAATTTTTGTTCGCAATACGGTTTCCTATTTAGATATTTTGCACTTATTGGTTCCAAATTAACCAATATTAAAAAGCCGTTTAATGCTTCTAAAGTAGCATTTTTGTCAACATAGATTTCATTGTCGGTATTAAGATCTACGCTATGTACAGTATAGTTGTCAACCTCCATAACTTCTAAATTATCGTTTACCGAGGGACCAGAAAATTCAACACGTTGTTCAGTATTAAAAGCATATAATAACTTTTTACGACAATTATCACAAATTTTCTGATCCTTCGTATGACCTGGACAACGGTCTAGCATCCAAGGTAACATGGGACGCAAAGTTTTAGAATTAGATGTTTTCGATTGATAGATTATCAATTTTAGAGGATTGCAGCACCTCTCTTGAAAACTGCGATTCATCTTGAAATTATTAATAGTAATTCAGAGCGTGTTGTAGTTTAGGGGCAATCAATGATCTATAATAATCAATACGAAAAAGGCAATGAACTGATATGACGGCAAACCTTAAGGATAAAGATAAATTAATTTAGCAGAAATTATAAACTGCTTAGTGCAAAGAAATCACCAATTAAACGTGTTCGTCTTATTGAAGTGACATATACGACTAATTCAGATTAAATATAAAATAGACATTTGTACACTAAGCGTAGTGTACCAAAACGCAAGTACTCGCAAGTAAAAGTGAAATGTCAAAAATGATTGTAAAGGTTAAACAAAACAGCGCAGCGCGGTTCTTTAAAGTAACTTCAGCAACACTTTCGATGCATGGAACAAAGAAAAATTCATATCTTTTGTTCCCATCGGATTCCCAAAATTAAATTTCGGTATGATGTTAAGGACATGTAAGGCCATGTTATATATTTTTTTAAGAAAATCGCAGAGGTCCAAATTTACGAAATTTTGAAATTTATTAAAGAATTGGGATTTACACAAGGTTAATGTTATCTGAAAAAATATGTTTATAAACTAGAATGTAACATTTTCTATTCTCTTTCGAATAAAACAAACCCGACACCGGTATCTATAATAGAAGCCAAGCTATAGTGCATTTTGTTTAAACGTGCACGCGCATATTTTGAAAAACGGCAACGCTGTATCTATGTAACCAGACATTTTTGAAATCTATAAATGGGGCATCGTTTACAACTCAAGGGAGGGAACACATGTGTAAAGTATGAAAAAAATCGGAGAGGGTCGGGTGACAAGTTAGGTTGAATTGAGATGAAATGACTCATAAGTTCCTATTTTTTACTATCTAAAGATAGAGACTTGAGATCTTTTCTAATGCCTTCAGTACTGAACCAATATAAAATGTAACATGTTTAAAATGGCGGTTTTACCCCTCGGGGGGTTGAAACCACCATTTTACACTCCCAATTTAATAACTCGGGAAGTTTTCCATTAACTTGAGTAAAATTCATGTTGGGGGGGTTTTGGTGTTCTTGATTATGAGTCCAATGAGAAAATTAAGAAATACAAAATGGCGAACTCAAAATGGCGGTATTTGAGATTGAAAATGCGATTTACGCCCGTTTCTATTGATTTTAGAGAAAAATCCAAAGAGTCAAAAACTGTTTAGAATGTAATCTTGCATAGGAATACACTATTTTGGTTACCTTATTATGTAACCCCCTTTATTCAACCCTAGTGGGCTTCTCAGTAGGGGAGAGTGAAGGGGTTACATAATAAGGTAACCGGAATTATGTATCCTATGCAGAATCACATTCTAAACACTTTCTGGCTTTTCTCATTTTTCTCTAAAATCAATAGGACCGGCGTAAATCGCATTTTCAATCTAAAATACCGCCATTTTGAATTTTGTGATTTTCTTATTTGATTCATAATCAACGACCTCACAGCTCCCTCCAACATAGTTTTTGCTCAACTTGGTTGAAAACTTCCCGAGTTGTTAAATTGGAAGTTTAAAATGGGGATTTCAACCCCCCGAGGGGGCGTGTCCCTATCTTAAACATATTACATTTGATATTGGTCTAGTACTGAAGGCATTACAAAAGATTTCAAGTCTCTATCTTTAGATAGTAAAAAATAAGAACTTAATGCAGAAATTGACTCTACTACTAGGGCAGAGCAAAGGGGTTACATAATAAGGTAACCAAAATAGCGTAGTCCTTTGCAAAATCACATTATAAACACTTTTTGATTCTTTGAATTTCTCTCTAGAATCAATAGAAATGGCGTAAATCGCATTCTCAATATCAAAGGCCGTTATTTTAGAGCCGCCATTTTGGGTCTGCTATTTGAATTTTTTAATTTTCTCATTGGATTCATAATCAGCGACCCCAAGAACACTCCCAACACAACTTTGCTCAATTTGGTTGCGTTATTAAATCAGGGGTACAAAATGGGGGTCCCAACCACCAGGGGGGCGTGCCCCCATATTAAACATATTACATTTTATATTGGTCCAGTACTAAAGGCATTAGAAAAGATTTCAAGTCTCTATCTTTAGATAGTAAAAAATAAGAACTTAATGCAAAAATTGACTATACTAATAATAAAAATACGACACTTTATGTTAAACTGACGTTTGTTTAAGCCTTTCAGTACGTAAAGCTTCATGTCAAGATTATGACGTAAGGTTTTATTTTCCGCTACAATATGGAATTTAATAGAAAATATGTTTTAGTCGTAATTATGTAAAAATGTAAACAGTTAATATTTTTTATTTCATTTCGTATTTCAAACAATTCTTTATATACCACAATTAGTAATATAAAGTATATCTTGATCTCCGTTGTCAATGATACCGGAGTTCAAGACGTTCTTGATCTCCGTTGTTGTTGGCAACGTAAATAATTTGATGTTGTTAAAACTTTATTAACCGGGTTTGTGAAATTTGCAAACTACATACCAAATGTTACATTATTTTGCTTACTAAAATTATTTTTCTTTGAAAATTATATTAATTATTATATTAATTGTAATACTAAAAATATTGAAGATTTTAAAGATTTTAAATCTTTCTTTGTGGATGCGAAAATGAATATATCATATGTCATATGACAATTCCTAAAATAATAATCAAATAATAATAATCCAGTAAATCCGAAATGATCATTTTGTAAAAAGATGAATTTTTTATTTATACATAATTACGACTAAAACGTATTTCCTATTTAATTTTTTTCATATCTCAAAGAAAGTCATTTTCAATTCAAAACTTTTTAAATGAAATAGAAATTATTATTTTATTGTTCTTAAGTATCATTAACTATTTAAAAATGACGTACAATTCAAGAGATCCCTTAAATTTTCTGAGTAGTTTACAAATATTTATTTAAATGCTGCTACTATACCCAAAAAGTGTCTGTAAAAATTCAGGTAGCGTGAAATGGCCGAAACTACGCCAGGGGTACTGGTTTCGATGGAATTCTATATACCTGAGTGGTTTAGGTCTTGTACACAACGTTGCCAATGTGTGGAGCCTGCAACGTACCGTACATGATACAAAAAACAACATATACAGGCGGAGGTGACATCGTATTGGCAATTATACAACTAACAGCGACGGCAACGCCAGCGATCTACAGCTGAACTAACAATTAATTTTGTGAGTATAAGTGTGACGTTATCACCTCCAGACAAAAATTTGAATTTAGGCTTCTAACACCATCTATATGCTTATACAGTCGAAAACAGGGCAAAACGTTGTGACCTCCGAAAACGGAGGTCACAACGTTATATATGAGGTGACAACGTATGCTGGGTATCTACTTTGGAGGTGACAAGGTACCCTTTATCAATATATATATATATATATATATATATATATATATATATATATATATATATATATATATATATATATATAGCTGAAGGTATGCACCATAAACGATTTTTAATTGTTTAGAACTTGAGCTGGAAATTTTATACCTACTTATAATGGTAAAATATATGAAAAAATAACAATTTCGTTAAATATTAAAGGTAATAACAATAACGTGCTTTGCATATAGCTGCAGATAGGAAAATTACTACACGTCAAAGACTAATAACGTAGACATGCCCCGGGGAGTATTTATCGCAGCGAATGTGTTAGTAAATGTTTTATTATCTCTCAATTATTTAGATGAAAATACATTTTGTAGGATATTTCGCATACCTACACATTTATTAATAATCTACACTACATACACTAACCCTTTTATAGAGTTTAAATATAAACTGTTTAGGAGAATGAATTTTAGGAGAAGTATTACTTTAAACGTTCACCTTTGAAATAATATTTCAATTGTTAGTCTAGATTGTCTTCTGCAACCTAATGAATGTCTCTATTAAGCTAATTTTCTAAGCAGGTACCTATTCATATTTATTTGCAGTTATTTAATAAATGAATCATTCATTTGTAATTTTTTATATCCTATTTGCTATTCCGAAGAGTTTCCAAACTAAAAAAAGCGTTATTTGTATCTACGAGTATATATCATTAATTTAATGATATATACTAATAAAGCAATTTTGACTAATGGTATATTTTGTTAGCTTTGATCTTTTGATAATTTGATTTAATGAGAAATAGTTCTTGTTTACTTTATTAAACATTAAGCTTTGACACTTGATATCATAACCCTAACAATTGTGTAGCAAAATTGATACGATTCAAGTAAGTTTTGATCTTTGAATTAAATACAATATAGTGAACGGCATTCTAGACGTTCCAGAGCTGTTGTCAAATCTTCCATTGTTGCGTTATTGCTATTTGAAGGTCTGTGTATTTACGGAGTTTTTCAGCATATGTTGCCTGAAGATTATAAGTATTGGGTACAGCTATATCTATTAGGTATTACGTGACTTTGTTCTTTTTACCAGTTAATGTTATAGCTGGTCTATTGTGTGGAATGTGTTTGTCAGTTAAGATTCCTCTATCCCAATATAATCGTGTGTCTTCGTTTTCCAAAATTTTCGAGGGTGTATACTTATGGTAGGGAGTGTGTTCTTGTGCTAAGAAAAACTTGTTTGCTAATTTATTATGTAGTATCTTAGCAACATTATCGTGACGTGCTTTATATTCATTTTGGACTAGTGCTTGGCAGCCTGATGTTATGTGTTGGATGGTTTCTGTTATAGCATTGCATCGTCTACAGTTGTAATTTTCGATATTTTCTTTTACTATGTGTTTTCTGTAGTTTTTAGTTCTTATAACTTGGTCTTGGATTGCGCACAGGAAACCTTCCGTTTCAGGAAATAGACCTGGAATAGATAGCCATGCATTTGAGGCCTTTTTGTCTACATGTTTTTGATTCAGGTCATGCGCGTATCGTCCATGAAGCGCTTTTTGAGCCCACCCTTGTTGTTTGTCAATATCTGTTATCTCTGGAAATTCTACATGATGTTTAAGATTAAGTGGTGAGTAGTTATTGTCTACATCTGTAATAGCTTGGTGTAGATGAGATGTTTCTTGCTTGTTTTTGAAATATTCTCGTATCGAATTCTTTTGCTTATGCAGTAAGTTCTTTATGTCTATTAATCCACGTCTACCTTTATCTCGAGGAAGGGTAAGTCTTTCAGTGGCGGATTTTGGATGATGTGCATTAGAAAGGGTAAGTAGCTTAGCAGTCTTTCGCTATAAATATTCTGCGTCTGTGTCCGTCCAGTGTATAATCCCAAAAGTGTACGTAAGTACTGGGATGGCATGGTGTTTATAGCCTTAATTAAGTATTTCCCATTCAATTTGGTCTTTGTCATTTGTTGTACACGTTGCAGGTATTTATCTGCTATTTCCTTTTTTGTTTGTTGCTGCTCAACCATTCTCGATTGTTTTATACCAAGGTATTTGTATGTTTCATGTTCTTCCATACCTTGAATTTCTTCTTCACTTTCCAGCTCATACGCCCTTATTTTTTTTTACCTGATGTATACTTTGGGTTTTGCATTTGTCTAATCCGAAAGACATGTTAATATCACGGGAGAATGTCTCTACTACTTTAAGATTCTGGCTAAGTTTCTGCGAAGTGCCGCTGTGAAGCTTCAGATCATCTACATAAAAAAGATGTGTTAAACTGTAGACCTCATTTCCTTGTTTAATAATTTTATAACCAGCATTTCCCTCATTTAGTAATCTGGGGAATGGGTTAAGAGCTAGGCAGAAGAATAGAGGACGAAGTGAGTCGCCTTGTTTATTTCTATAGGTGTTGTAATTTTCTCATCACTTTTAGTTTTTAGTTTCACCACAGTTTTCCATCTCTTTGTAGTGTTTTCAAGGAAATTAGTAATTTTTGGGTGAATTTTATATATATGTAAAATTTCGCTCAGCCAGCTGTGAGGAATGGAGTCGAAGGCTTTTCTATAATCAATATATGCAGTGTAAATATTTCTTTTTGTTTTGTATGCTTGTGTCATTACAATAGAGTCGATGATGAGTTATTATTAGCATCTTCATGTGTGGTATGTACACGATTATTTTTTATAATCTTGTCTACTTCCTTTTTTAACTTGTATCCTTTAAAGCCAGCTTTATATTGAGTCAGGTGATTGATGTTTCTTCGTAAATTGGTTATTTTGGCTTCGAAACGTTTTTTCCATTGGGGTATCATTTTTGTTTCGTTGCATCTATGTTGTGTACATCTGTCACATATTTTTACTCCGTTTTCTTTAGATGCTACTAGCATTGTACAATATATAACCTATGTAACTCATTAAAAGTGCGAGTTTCCTGTACGAATATAGGCAGTATGTCATTTATTTTCTTCACAATATTTTGAAGTTTATAAGTAGGACGTTGTTTTGGTATAATTGGTCTTTGCGTTGGATCAGTACCTTGATATTAGTGCTAGCTTGATTTCATCAACAACCATACGGTTACTCTCGCTTATTAGTATGATGTTTTGGATTTCAGCTGTTTCATCTTCAATGGAGTTAGTGCTGTCGTTGGTGTTATTCTGATTTTCTGTTACTTGTTTCTCTTCGCCTTGAACTCCATTTTGAACACATATAAATATATCGTTCGTAGATTTTGAAATAGCATTTGACAGTGTTAGATATGCAGCAACTTGGAAGTCTCTCAAAACAAAACGGGTGCCACACAAAATATTTGATGATTTTGTGTGGCACCAATTTTGTGTGGTAATCCAAAAACTAGCCAACAATTCTACAGAAGCGCCACCTACCAAGTAACCTTTTAAGATATGACTAGGTACTGATCCCACAAACATCAGAGCGTGTGTGTTGTCGCGGCTTCTTTTAATATCTTACTAGATAGAATTATCAAACAGGTATACAGTAGAACATGAAGAATCCAATGGACCCTAAAGTCCTTCCCAACAGATCTTGACTACGCAGACCACATCTGCTTGGCAGCACACTTTGCAGACATGGAAAATCAACTGAAGACACTGGTCAACGAAGCCAAACAAGCACACTTAAAAATAAATATGAGAAAAACAAAATCGATGAGAATAAATGCCACAAAGATAAATCCTCTTTTAGTTGACCATTAAAACATCGAGAATGTTGAAGAATTTACCTATCTAGACAGTACCATAACCGCAAATGGAGGCTCCAGCGCACATGCTAAAACCAAAATTAAAACAAACTGAACAAGTCTTTGTACAACTGAAATCTATCTGGATTAGTGTTTCTGAGTCTCGAGAGTTTTTTATTCCGGGAACCAGAGACAATTGTTTTTAAAGTTCCGGGAATTCCCGGGAATCCCGTTATTACAGAGCAATTTACAAAAATTCAAATTTTCCTTTTTTAGAATTACTTTAACCCAGTGGCGTATTTAGGGGCAAAGAACTTGGGGGTGCTCCAGCCCGATAGCCCCCCAAATTCTTTTAATAGTCAAGGTCATTTATGTATAGTTACAGTTAAGCGAAGCTGAAACCGTGGTTTTCCGTAAAAACTCGAAAATTCAGTAGTAGCCTCCAAAAAACGATTCCTAAGTACGCCACTGTTTTAACCTATATTCTAATCACTTTTCCCTAAAAGTTCCTATTGAAGAATAATTACATTTAATGAAAAGCAGGTACATATTATTCTTCTAGCATAATCATAAAATTATTTTTTCTCTTTTATTGCAAAATCTTTCCTGCTTAGTGTGCGACCAAGCAAGGATTATTTCAAAAATCGGAAGTTCGAAATGAAGTAAAGCCATTCGCCCTTTTAAACCACTTTGCTACTTCCTATAAGAAGTACCTGCTATTGCACTCAAAATCTATATTTTTGATTTATTGAATGGTCATAAATATTTGTCGAAGTAATAATCAAATTTTTAATTTTAGGGCTTTTAACTTTGATACTACCAGAGTTTGAATATGTCTGGATTATTTTTGTCTTATTTAGATATTAATCAGGAATTAAGAACACTGTCGTCTTAACGATAAGTTTGTAATACAGTATAATAAAACCATCAATTGCAGAAACTATCAAAACTTTGTTGGAATGTAACCCTTTAGCTTTTTAAAGTGACTACTTCTTAACATTATCAAGATCATACTTTAATATGGATGATTAATTGAAAATATTATGTTTAAGAAGGCCACTGTTTTAATACTAGTACCTGTTTATAAATAAGATAGGAAATTCCGGGTGGAGGCTCTTCTTGAATATACTAATTGAATAGAAAGTACAAATTTACTTAAGGAATGGGAGTAACGCATCTAACGGTAGTTTCTTTCTGAAACTAATCCCCTGTACCTTTATTGATTTTTATAGACAGGTTGTAATTTTCTATGAATATTTATTAGTTTCTTTAAATAAAGTGGATAAGAAAGGCAGTTGTGTACGGGGACTGTATTTTTAATTATTAATTTACTTAAAAAATTAAAACAAATATAAAACTTTATTTAGAAAATTTAATTGAATTTAACTTGTATACAAAAGTCTCGTGTCTCGGATCATTTTTCTTGGGATTCGCGACAACAGAAATTGAGTAATTTTCAGGACTTATGTTCGGATAATTTCCTGGGTAAGAAACAACAATTTGGACAACTATCAACAACAAAATTAAAAATATATGTCTGTCCTGTTATACGGGTCTGAAACGTGGTAGGTGCATTATTGGCCAGAGCGAAAAAGCAACTGTTGCAAAGAATAAACCAGCGAACCATAAAGAATAAATAGGAAAGGAGATTCTACTTCGTAAATGGAGTTGGATTGGACATACATTGCAAAAATCTATTAATAAGGAATACTAAATAGGAATACTAAAACCTAGCAAACCGCGCTTGACCTGGAGGCGATCACTTCTAGATGACCAAAACAATGTCAAAACAACAGGGGAGGAGCAAAAAACAGAGTCCGTTGAAATGCTCTTATTGAAGTCCTCAACTTAGGAGATCGAGGATTTTTTTAAGAATCTTTAATGCTATCTTTAAACAGAGCACCTATTAAGACTAGTTATGTTAATTAATTCTAATGACCCATTTATCCTTACTATCTACTTTTTTTAACAATATATTACCAGCTCAGCACAGAGTGCTATACATGGCACGGATAATAATTACATTTTTGTATAATGTTTAACCCCTGATTTAAAGGATTACCTTTATTTCTAAATCACCCAGTATATCGGGTTACACTTATTATTTTGGTCACAAGAGTACTTTTTAGTGTGTCCTATTGAGCTTGTTAACTGTTCAATCACCATGACTGTCTATTAGGTCTATCGGTAACTTCCTTTTGAGTCTAGTGTGTATCGAGTGTTTACCTAAACTGTAATGTACCGCACCTTCACACTGAGTAATATTATTATAAAAGGATTAAGCCACTTTCGTAATATATTCTTGAATTTCGGGGATACCAGTTTCTCTATGCAGTTGATTGTTTCTTGTGTACCATTCAGCATTAGTTATGATGCGCAATATTTTATTTTGTAGCACTTGGAGCTTTTTTTGTTGGTTTTGGAGGTTGAACTCCATACGCTACACATGGCTACACCCATATGTGAAGATCGGCCTTATTACAGATGTATAGATTAGAGTGCCACATGTTATCCCGAGTGAGGATTTTTTGTTTATTATTGGACTTTTTATTTATGTGGAAGCTCCAGGTTAACCGTCTGTCCAAGTACAGTGAGTTTTTTGTAAACGACAATATAGGAAATCCAATGGAATTTTATCATTTTCCTCGTAAGTTTGTACCCTTGCAAATGTAATTAGAAATCTTGGTATCAATCGAAAGAAGAATTCATTTTACGTCAAAAAAATATTAAACTTTATGAAGAAAACCAAAATCGATTTAGAAAAAGACTTAATAAGCTTATTGATTTACTGCTTTTGGTAATAAGTTATTAACAAAATCTGGAAGCTGAACGCCGATTGGTGTAGCGGTTAACGCTTCAGATTCCTAATCAAAAATCGCGAGTTCAAACCCCGTCATCGTTACTTTTTTTTTAATTGTATTGCTTACTAATTATTATTTTTAGAACTTTATTACAAGGATTATTAGTTTTATGCCCTTTTTTCATTTGCCTTTCTGATAGGTAGTTAAAATTGTACAAAAAGTAACGGTAAACCCCCGTAGTAGTAGTAGTAGTAGTAATTATGGGGAGACCTAAGTCTAGCAAGTAGGCCTCTTTTGCCCTTTTTGCCAACCCCTGCTCGTCCCCTTAATCACCTTCACTGCCTTCGTCTTCATCTACCTCATCTCCCTCCGTGAACCTCCTCGATTTTCTAATGAAAGTAAGGATGTCTGTCCACGCCAGGGAGTGTAACTCCTCCTTTTCGAGCGTAACCGCCCCGAAGGTTTTAAATCTTAACCTCTCATATGTTTCACATTCCCCCAGATAGTGGTAGGATGTTTCTTCCACCCTTCCTTATCTTGGGCATATGGAATTCTGTTCTACTCCTATCAAGGATAGGTGTCTCCTCAATTTACAGTGTCCTGTCAGAATCCCTACCAATAGGTTTAGGACCCTTCGGCTTTTCCCCAGTAGCCAGGTAGTCTTTTGTAAGTTGAACCCCGCTATATGGTACTTTGCCTGTCAACAGCCTCTGCTCCTCTCCCATCTTTTCTTAGATGTCTCGTATGCCCATTCACATAGACTTGTTGAGACATGTTTCCTTGTTATACCTAGGAAGGGTTCCGGTCCAAAGCATGTTTCCATGGCTTCGCGTTTGGCTAGCTCATCAGCCTTCTCGTTGCCTCGAATTCCTGCATGACCAGGGACCCAAACCAGTTCGACTTCTTTATTTCTTGCCAGCTCCTCTAAGGCACCGCCACACTCCTGAACAAGTGGTGATCGTGTTCTGGGCGAGCATATTGCCTTCAGTGCCGCTTGACTGTCAGAGCAGATGTATATTTTCTGTTCTGTCGACCTTTTTATTTCCTCCTTGGTTGCTACCGTTAGGATAGCAAAAACTTCTGCTTGAAAAACCGTGGCATACTTTCCTAAGCTTATGCTCTCTTGTATGCCTCGATTTTATACACAGATTCCTGCTCCGGAGCTTTGTTCTTTAGTCATCCTTGAGCCATCCGTGTAACACACTAAGGCTCCTGGTTGAGACTTAAGCTCTTCTTGCCCCCACTCGTCTTTAGAGGGGATTGTAAGAGCATATCCTCTATCCAACCTTAACCTGTCCTCTGCCTCGGTTGCTTTACAACTAGACAAGTGTAACTCCTTCGTCACTATTTCAGCTACCCTAGCATGGCCCGTGCAGACTCCCTGGCCTATCCACAACCCTGCGTCTAGCATTCGCAAATGGGCTGCCATGGCCTCTTTCTTTATCCAGGTATCAAGACTTGGAAATCCTAATAGCCCTTCAAGTGCTGCTGTTGGGGTTGTTCTCATTGCCCCGGTAATGCCTATACATGCCAACCTCTGGATTTTTGCCAGCCTAGTCGAGATGGTAGTCCGTTCTACACTAGGCCACCATACCACTGAGCCATATTGGACTCTAGGTCTGATCACCATTACGTAGAGCCAGTACAGAATTCGAGGACTCATCCCCCAATTCCTGCCTACCGCCCGGCGCAACTGCCAGAAGGTACAAGAATTACAAGGATTATTAGTTTTATGCCCTTTTTCATTTGCCTTTCTGATAGGTAGTTAAAATTGTACAAAAAGTAACGGTAAACCCCCGTAGCAAAAATATCTAACAATAAAAAAAATTAATAATCGTTGTAATAAAGTTCTAAAAATAATAATTAGTAAGCAATACAATTAAAAAAAAAGTATACGATGATGGGGTTTGAACTCGCGATTTTTGATTAGTTATCTGAAGCGTTAACCGCTACACCAATCGGCGTTCAGCTTCCAGCTTTTTTTAATAACTTATTACCAAAAGCAGTAAATCAATAAGCTTTTTAAGTCTTTTCCTAAATCGATTTTGGTTTTCTTCATAAAGTTTAATATTTTTTTGACGTAAAATGAATTCTTCTTTCGATTGATACCAAGATTTCTAATTACATTTGCAAGGGTACAAACTTACGAGGAAAATGATAAAATTCCATTGAATTTCCTATATTATCGTTTACAAAAAACACACTGTATATACCGAGGTACCTAACGACATCTTCTTTAGGATTCCACTGTATCGGAGTGCCGTTTATGACTATGTCGGGCGGATCCTGTGGTTGGTGGAGTGTGAAGATTTTTACTTCGCACTTGTCGGAATTAATATTGATACAACACTTGGTGAACCATTGATTGACCTTGTCAACACTCTGTTGAACACGTTGAATAGGGTGGGTCCCAAAATTGAGCCTTGAGGCACACAGCTTGTATATGATAAATTGAGGACTTGTATGAATTTACTTGTACTTAAAAAGTCCTGTTAGTTAAGAATGATACAATTGATTTTAAAAGGTAAGTAGGTATATTCATCTTATTCATTTTATAAATAAGGCCTTTAGTCCAGATTCTATCAAAGGCTTGCGCTGCATCGATAAAATAAAAAGCTAAGAGAGTATGTTTTTTGTTTTCAAACCCTTCTTCAATCCTTTCAGTTAATCTCAATATTTGATGAGCAGTTGAGTGGAAAGGTTTAAATCCAAACTGAAGATGCGGTAATAGGTTATTCTCTTCTATGAAATATTGGAAATTGAGGAAAGTAGACTTATCGGTCTGTAGTTTTTTTGGGTTATGTTGTTTTCTTGGCTTAGGGATCATCACAATAACAGCTTGTTTCCAGGCGGTAGGAAAATACCCTGTTTTTAAGCAGGCATTGAATATTGCTACCACGAATGAGAGCTATCTACTTAATTGTAACTATCAGAGCCATTCCCACAGTAACGTAATAACTTTTTGGTCTGTATTAACCTTATTAATCAAACTCAGTTTACTTTTGGGTCCCGTTTTATTGATGTCAATTTTGAATAAACAGGTTCAACTAAACAATTGCATTGATTTGGGCTTTATTGTTTAACATGTTTGGTTCTACATGAATGCAAGGATTAGTGGCTTGAATGGAAATCTTTTGTTGTAAGCGATTAATTCCAAACTGCACTTCGTTCGTACTTAACTATTTATAGCATAAAAATATGTATTTCATAGAATAATAGATAAGCTATGAAGTGAAAAACCAGTCTCTTACTGCAATCTGACGTTGCAGCAATCGTGTACAGACAATTTAAAACTGAATGACAAATCTAACAAATATTGGCATTTACATGTTAATAATAATTAAACGAATAGAAAACCAAACAAATACCACGAAGAATATAAATAACCTGCTTAAATCGTATGTACACCAAAGATGGGAAAAATTGTTAGTGCTCGGGAAAGCTTGATGATACATAATCCACGGCATAAATTTTATATGTCTAAATCTAAAATAGCAGCGTAACTCAAATATTTTATTCGAGCAACAGGGATATATTTTATAAGACAAAATTTAACTGCCTAGGTCAGACGTCTCAGTGTAGAAAAATAATAAGATACCCCGTATCTCGAGGGAATAGATTTAGGTGTATCCGAGGGGAAGCAACACGTTTTATAACGAAAAATATAGAAAAAAGAAGGAACCCTACAAACACGTCCCGAGGTGTGCACAATTGTATCATCGGATTTCTCTCTGCTAAATGCTGATATAAGGTTTGCCTTTATTGCCTTTTGGCCTTTATTAAATGATACCTATTTTTTTGATTTGGGTTATATTTCAAAATGTTACCACAGGGACGTGATCGTAGAACAATTTCTATACTTTCATTTCGAACTTGAAAGATCTGCTTGCTTTTTGATAAATATTTGCTTTCTTTATAAATCTTGCAATTTTAAATCTTAATACTATAGGGACGCTAAACAAAAGAAAGAACAAACAAAATAACAAAATAAAATCGTGTCTTGTACGTGAGTAAGATAATAAAGTCTGATAAGAATTTGATGCGGTGTAAGACCGAAAGACTAAATTTGTCGACCATCTCAATCCCTTTTCGACCTATTTTTGTCTTTATGTAGGCGTAAATTTGTCACCCACATAAAAGTCAGTTGATATTTGCAGAAAATCTCAATATTCGAAAATAACTGTATCTATATTATCAGTAGCTTAATTCATTGGATTACACTCTGAAACTAAATTCCGTGTAGGTGGAGTGTTATTACATGTAAATACGGACATCGAGTTTTGGGGTCCCTTCTCCAGAAATAGCATTCAATCAATTAACAAGGTGTAATCCTTTTCCTATGAGTACAACTACTGCAATACGGATAATAAAATTATCTTTTAATTTAGAATGCAAACATAAACAAAATAATAAATTAAAAAACAACTTAGCTTAATATACATGTAATTAATGAATAAAAAATCTGGCCCTGTTTTTCTTCATCCTTTAATCCTGCTCGTTCTAACGAAAAATGTTTTAAAAATACCAACTCTAATTACATTCTTTAAAACTTTTTTCACTTTTTAAAAGGATACCTTAGTCATTTGTTAAGTTTGTAAGCTGTAAGCAGCACAATGGGAGCAAGTAGCGTCATCTCTTTTAAAAGAATTTTAATCATAATTTTTTAGAACCTTTTCATCAATTTTAGGGCAACGTTCCGGCTTAGTTCTCATTATAGGCTTTTTGAGCTACATTCATTTTTAATTCTTCTAATCGGAAATCCTTATAAAATCTAAATTAAACCCTAAAATGTTTTCTATTAACAAATCTAAATATTACCCAACCTTAAATTGTTAACCTTTTAAACAAACATCCCTCAACTCTGTATATTCTACATCGTTATCTTCCATAAGTAATTCAACGTTCGTATTGTGGTAATAATAACAATTCTGATGGAGTATGTTTCAATTATAGTTTGATAACGTGCTGGTAGCAATGAAAATGAAGTCGATAGAAATTCGAGGAAGATAGGGGTTCTATGTTTAATTTACCCTGTATAATAAGGATTGCACCCACGTAACAATAATTGTAGTACTACCACCATCATCGCAACTTGTACCCTAGTATAATTCGTTTTAGTCGAAAAGGTTAGTTATAACGGCTTAAACCTTCAATTACAAGAGCAATTTTGAATGCTCTTAGCATATTGTTAATTTTAGCAAACGAAGTAGAATTTGAATATTAAATTTCTAATTTCTACTTTAATCTATACGTGAGAGCAAAATAAGTTTACATATATGCTATTCAATGTTTTTCAAATAATTATTTAACAGCTAATGTATATTCAGTTTAGTTTGGGGATGCTGTATGTTGTTTCTTACTTCCATTTTAAAGTTCTAATAGTTTCACCTAGAATAGTTGAGCTTAGTCCTGTTAGATACTAAGTTTTATTGTAATTTTTTAGGTAATTAGGGCAATTACTATGATTATGCGATAATATTTAATTGATTTGGTTTTCTTTTCATGTTATAATCATAAATTCATGTTATTACATTTCTCAAAACTATTATCATTTGTTTACTGAAGTCATATCAGTTAGTCAGAGTTTGTACAAACTACAATTATCATTATTTAGCTATTTTTGTTTTAAACTCAAATTAGAATCCAATTATCAAACCATTAACTTAAAACCAAAATAAGACTTTTTTTGAACAAACGGAATGTCGTTTAACGATAATGTCATATATACATTCGATAACAGCCTTCAATATACGATAAACATAAGTTAACAGGCAGTCTTGTTCAACGATTCATCCCCTTAACTTTAACATGTATACAAAATTTGTCTTTTAAAGAAATTAATATAAGATAATGTAACTGTAATTAAATAAACAATTAAACAAAATATCTGTGAGACTTACTATTTCTGAAGACGTACACGACAGAAATTGGCGCAGTTCGGTAGCATCTTTCCTATAATCACGAAGTAACCCAGGATAATCCTGAATTGATTTCACTACAATCATATCAGCCGCAGTTCCAGAGTTCCAAGTCGATTGGCGAATTATTATTCCGAGGAAGGAAAAGAAAAGCACAAAAACTGTTAGGTGACCCAGAAGTAATAGAAAAAAATGCCATCAAAATTCCTTTTATTTTACTCCTATATCTTGATCCTTAACTTTAAAATAGGAACTGGTAATAATCAAAATTACGAGATTGAACATCTGAATAAAAAATCTGGTTTATACTAATAGGTAATGCTACTATATCAACATCTAAATATACATTGTTACCCCATTTTAATTTGTCAATCATTAAAGAAAAATATGAGCAATTATCAAGATATCTCATAAAATCGTAAAATTTATGTACGCATCGTGATATTCCAAGCTCGTATAATCATGCTACATTTTACTGTCAAAATGCAATAAGCATGTTAGAATCACGCATTAAAGAACTTAAAGATAAAATAGAAACGGTTAACCATCCAACCGGGCACAATCTAGAAAATACTAAGAGATTCAAACGAAAAATCTTTGACGGAATTTCGAATGGAATCAATTGGCGCTTCGGCATGCCCAATGCTGACGACCGACGCTAGATTCTACGAAAAATCGGCATACTAAAATTGCAAAAAAGATGCAAGGGATTCACGCCAACCAATGTATTGGAAGCAACTAGCGAAATAATGGAAAATTATTATCACCAATAACCAACCTTAAACGACCGGAATATCTTGAACTTATACATCATATGGGTGAGAGATTCACATTGGGAGGAGACTATAACGCTAAAAATGTAGATTGGGGATCTCGCCTGACCACAACCAAAGGTAAAGAACTTAGACTGGCAATAGGTGAAACAAGTTGCAATTTTCATTCTATAGGCAAACCCACCTATTGGCCTACATACTTAAATAAAATACCTGACTTGCTACCAAACTTTGTTGATGTACAGGAAAACTTCGACCTAAACTCTGATCATTCGGCAGTTATTTTAACATTCAGTGAAAAAATAATCAAAAAAGAAACCCAGCCAAGATTAGTTAATAGAACTACTGATTGGGAAAGCTTCAAAATTGACCTTGATAATAATATCAACTTGAATGTCAATCTAAAGTCCAAGGACCAATTGGATAATGAAGCTGAGAAGTTCCTCCGAATCATTCAATCGGCGGCGACTAGCAACACCAAAGAAATTACATATGTCACCAAAGGGAATAATTACCCACTGGAGATTAGAGAATTGGTCAAAGATAAAAGAAAGGCTAAAAAAAATGGCAGCATTCAAGAAACCCGTTGGATAAAATTATTTTAAATAATAAAACTCAGAGGCTTAAAAGAGAGATTCAGAAGTTGAAAGAGGACTCCATAAGAAGATACCTCATAGACTTGCCTGTAGATGAAACCACGGGCTATTCCTTATGGAAAGCCACCAAAAGAATTAGAAGACCTGTTTCATCTATTCCACCAATTAGGAAGGAAGATGGATCATGGGCTCGTAGTAATAAACAAAAAGCTGATGTGTTTGCTGATCACTTAGCCAATATCTTTAAACCAAATCAAATCCAGTCAGATGTATTACTTGAGGACACATTTGATCCAGTTTCAGAAGAAATAATGTTGGTTACGCCGAAAGAACTGGCCAATGAAATTAAAACTAATCTGAATCCTAAAAAAGCCCCTGGTTTTGATCTCATTACCGGAGAAATCTTTAAACAACTGCCGAAGAAAGGAATAGTGATGCTTACTTATCTCTTCAATGCAGCATTTCGTCTCAGATACGTTCCTGCTATCTGGAAGGTGGCAGAAGTAATTATGTTACCAAAACCTGGTAAACCAGTAAATGATGTCAAATCATATAGACCTATTTCTCTACTTCCAATTATCTCGAAACTGTTCGAAAAACTACTATTGAAAAGACTGCGGCCTATAATAGAAAGTAATAGTTTAATCCCAGATTTTCAGTTTGGATTCCGCCAGAAACACTCCACCATCGATCAAGTGCATCGAATTACTGATGTTATTGAGAGAACTCTTGAAGAAAAATTAGTATGCTCGGCTGTCTTCCTCGATGTTGCCCAGGCTTTCGACAAGGTCTGGCACGATGGTCTAGTCCATAAATTAAAAAGAATGCTACCGAAACAATATGTTGAAGTTTTATCATCATACATATCAGACAGACTATTTCGCATCAAAGAAGAAGACGAATATTCAGATCTCAAAGAAATAAGTGCAGGTGTACCACAGGGAAGCGTCCTGGGATCATTACTTTACCTCCTTTACACCAGTGACTTGCCAGAAACAAGAGATGTTACTACCGCAACATTTGCTGACGACACGACTTTGCTTGCAGTTGGACACAGTTCTGAAACCTCTACCGCTAAGCTGCAAAATGCTAGTAACAGAATTCTTGATTGGACAATAAAATGGAAAATAAAACTAAATGAACTTAAATCTATCCATGTCTACTTCACCAATAAAAGGTTGACGGACCCCCCTACGCTTAATATGAACGGTAATATTGTACCTCATGCAAACAACGCTAAGTACCTTGGTATGAACTTGGATGCTAAGCTACGCTGGAAGGAACATGTTAAAAAGAAACGGTCTGAATTTGGTATGAAATACAAAGAATACTACTGGCTCCTTGGTAGAAATTCCAAGCTGTCATTGCACAATAAAATTCTTATTTATAATCAGATTTTAAAACCTATTTGGCTTTATGGAATTCAGCTCTGGGGTTGTGCCAAAGATTCCAACATAAAACTAATTCAGACCTTCCAAAACAAAGTGCTGCGTAACATGGTAAATGCTCCATGGTACGTACGCAACCAGGACCTCCATCGTGATCTTGGCATCCCAATGGTTCGAGAAGAGATAAAAAGGTTCGCTGGCAAACATCAGGCCAGACTATACCATCACGTCAACGCAGAAGCCCTTCAGCTACTGGATAACCAACATCTTGTCCGAAGACTGAAGAGGACCAGACCGTTTGACCTTGTGTAGTGTTTGGTATAAAAGCAGAGCATTGTGCGCGAGTGAGTAGTATAAGTGTATTTTGCGCAGCCAGTACAACCTAAAGGACATCATTGGATGAACTCTAGCTTATAAATGTTTAGTTATTAAGATTTATCAGATTCAAATTATTGGTTAGTCATTTGTGACTAGTTTTAATATCTCGAACACCATGTAGGTGTTTATTAAGAAAAACAAATTATCACCAATTACCAACGTTGGATATAGTGAAAGACGAGTGTCGCAAAACAAAAAAGGAAAATTATTCCATCAAGGCAATACATTTTCAACCAGTACAATTCACAAATGTGAAGTTAGACGAATTACGATTGGTTCATCAGAAGTTAACCCAGCTGGATGACATACTACATTCTGTAGTATGTCATCCACTTGAACCAAGGTATTCCAAGTCATGAAACACGCTGGTATTCCGTTTTCTTCTCAATTTTGGGATCAGTAGTCACACTTTTAGTTTTATACAAGATTTTCCAAGTATTTGGATGTCTTGGATTAATAAAAAATGTGCTGTGTTGCAACAATGAAAATCAAGAACGATCATGTTGTGCAAAAATATTTAACACCAGCATAACTACCAGTGCTCCTAACAAGACATCAGCTTTCGCAAATAGTAGAATCTGAAGATTCAGACGCTGCCGAAAATATTGAACTAAACGCGCGAGTGTTAACAGTAAACGATCCAGTGGTGCATCAACCAATATCACGCCGATCGATATCGCGTGCACCATCTATTAATATGGATTAGTATTCGTTTTTTTCGCAATTTTTTATTGTTAATTAATTTATCTCAACTAACTATATAGGTACTATAAATACGACTATAAATAGAAGTGAGAAGGTGCGTCACGTGTAGCTATTTACTCTACGAAAACTGAAATTTCTCTGAGTTTGCAACATTTTAAAAAATTAAATTTAAATCAAATTCAATGGGAATGAGGTACTAAATTTATTTTTGTAATAAATCAGTTTATAATACAGTAATTATTAATTTAACTTTGTGTGGAATTTGTAACAACCATCATTATCAGTTTGTCAGCTGTTTGCTTTCATTATCAGTCCAGTAAAAGAATAATTTCAATTGATTTATTCAACTATTATTCGATTTAGCAGACATAAACACTATACAGACCCGTACTCAGGATTTATTTTCAAAATGATAGTATGTGGAAACTGTAACAACAATATACATCCCACCTCTGATTTCATACGCTGTTATGGAATATGTGCTAAATGGTTCCACACGGGATGTACAACTCTTACTGAAACGCAAGTAAAATTCTATTTAAGAGCAAAGAAGAATAAATCAAAGTCAGGATGGACTTGCAATAATTGCATGCTTAAGGAAATCGACAATGGTAATGAAGTTAATGATATCGATGGATGTTCTCAGAATTCCGATACAGCATCTATTGTTGATTCATTGGAGTTAAGAATGGAAAAAGAATTTGCTAAATTTAAAAGTGAAATGTCGCGATTATTTTCCGAAGAATTCTTGCGCTTAAACAACCGTATTCAGGATCTAGAAGGTATAAACTCTGAGTTAAAGGATAACATTGTGAAGTTAACACAAGAAATTGAAAAGATTAAGAATACAAATACATGCAGTATCTCCAGTACCGAGATTATTTCGGAAGTGGAAGATAGAACACGTCGTAAAAGGAATCTTATGGTATACAATGTAATTGAAGCAAATCATTTGACCAATCCGGAAGATAAGATGAATCACGATAAGAAATTATTGGATAAAGCGTTTTCGAAAATCAGTATAGATTTCAATCCGTGTAAAATTTTTCGCATCGGGAAAAAAAGTGATAAGGCGCGACCTATAAAATTGATCTTCAACAATCCTGAAGCGCCCATAAAAATTTTACGAAATAAGATGTTAATTGAAAATAATAATATAAAAGTTAGTGCTGATTCAACAGAATTACAGAGAAACCATTTAAAATCTTTACAAACAGAACTTCGAGAACGAACGGAACAGGGCGAGAAAGACATAACAATCAAATTCATTAATGATTTTCCAAAAATCGTGAAGGTTAATAAATCTCGCGTCAATGAAAAAAACTAAATAACTTACGGGTATACTGTCAAAATGTCGGTGGATTAAAAACTAAAATTGCTGATCTTCATAATAATGTTCATTGCTCCAACTACGATGTGCTATTGCTTATTGAAAGTTGGTTAGACAATAATATAAGTGACAATGAATTACTCCTAACTAATTATAATATTTTTCGAGCTGATCGGTCACGAGACACTAGCATTAAATCCCGTGGCGGTGGCGTTATCATTGCTATACACAAAAAGCTTTCCGTAAATAAGATAAATATTAAAATAACCAGTGTAGAGCAAATATTTGTGTCTCTCAACTTAAAATTTACTAAACTAATTTTTGGTGCTGTGTATTTACCACCACTTTCTGAAGTCATCAAGTATGAGGATCATTGCACAACTATCGATAACATCTTGGAATCGAGTCCAGATGCTAAACTATTCTTGTTTGGCGACTATAATCTACCAAATGTTACCTGGAACAATGATTTGAACGATGGTCTTCTTATTTCTGGTCAACGTTCCCCGCATAGCGATGTTCTACAACAATCATTAAATTTTCTCAACCTAATGCAAAAGAACGACATACCTAACTCTAGAATGGTGTTACTGGATTTAATGTTTTCCAACATCGATAGCTTATTGGTTTCCGCAGCTGAAGATCTAATATGCCCGGTGAGTGTCCATCATGCTGCTTATAGTGTAAATATAAAATGTGATTTTAATGCTGACATTTTAGATTTTGTAACACTTGTTAGAGACTTTAAGAAAGCTAATTATGAAATTATTAACTATGAGCTTGCTAGTATTCGTTGGACTGATTTGTTTGGCTCATCAACTGACATTAATAGTGCAGTCAATATTTTTTATGAAATTTTAAATAATTTAATTACGTTGAATGTACCACTTAAAAAAATATATTCATCGACATACCCGGTTTGGTTTACTCAAGATTTAATCAACCTAATTAAACTGAAGAAGTCTTTACATTGTAAATATAAACAATCTGGTCTTTATAGCGATTATAATGAATTTAAGTATATCCGTAATGAATGCAACAGACTATATAACAGTTTATATGCTAATTATATTAAACAGGTTGAAAGTAATATTTATTCTGAACCCAAATACTTTTGGAAATTCGTTAATTTAATTAGAAAAGATAAGGGGCTACCAAAATCAGTATTTTATAATAAGAATGTTGCGAAAAATTTAGCCGAAACTTGAAACCTCTTTGCAGATTTTTTTAAACGGTTTATACAGATAATAATGCAAACTTAAATTTAAATGTAAACGATAAGTATCAGTCTATGAGCAACTATGTACTAAGTGATATAACCACATCAATTAAAATAAGTCTAGAGCTGATTTATTCCCAAATTCAAGATTTAAAGCTATCAATGCCTACTGGTCCTGATGGAATATCTAGTTTGTTTTTAAAAAAGTGTTGTAGCACAATCTCAGAACCGCTTATGTTGCTCTTTAATTTATCATTACAAAACGAAATAGTTCCTACTTGTTGGAAACACACATATATAACTCCTATTTTTAAATCTGGAGACAAGAAAAATGTTGAAAACTATCGAGGTGTAGCAATTCAAAGCGTTATTCCTAAATTACTTGATAAGATTGTGTCTGATCAACTGTACAACATGTGTGATAAACTTATAATTAACGATCAACATGGATTTAGACGTGGAAAATCTACGGTATCAAACTTATTGGAATATCAAAATTTTTTGTTGAATGCCTTTGATAATCAATGGCAAGTAGATGCTGTCTATACTGATTTTTCGAAGGCATTCGATAGAGTCAACCACTACATTTTGAAATTAAAACTAATTCAGCTAGGTTTAGACATATCTGTTGTTAATTGGATATTTAGTTTCTTATGTGAACGTATACAAAATGTGCAGTATCAAAATACTATATCAAAAGATATAATTGTTACATCGGGTGTTCCGCAGGGAACTCACATCGGTCCCTTACTTTTTGTCATTTTCATAAATGATCTAGTTGATTTTATTAAAAATAGTAAACATTTGCTATTTGCAGATGATATGAAAATATTTAAAATAATCAATGATGCTGATGATGTTTTAAAATTACAAGAGGACTTGGATAATATTCAACGGTGGTGTATTATAAATGAATTGCCCCTTAATGTTAATAAATGTTCAGTTATATCGCTCTATAGAATTAAAACTCCAATTATTGTAGATTACAATATAGGACATATCATTTTAGATCGCAAGGAATGTATTAATGATTTGGGGATTTGGATCGACACTAATTTAACCTTTAATGTTCACATACAAAAAATTGTATGTACGTCATTGAGACTACTTGGATTTATTAATCGCTTTGGAAAAGACTTTTGTTTAGATACGTTCTGTTTATTATATAAAACATTAGTGCGTTCTCAATTGGAATATGGGGCAATTGTTTGGTCTCCATACTATAAAATTTGGTGTGATTTGATTGAAAATGTTCAAAATAAATTTTTAAGAATTTGTAATTATCGCTATTTAAAAATCGAACATCCACTAAATTCTGATTTATTACGCAATTTAGTAGAATTGGATAGTTTAAGAGATAGAAGAATTGGCAGTGATTTAGTATTTTTGTACAAATTAGTAAACGGTTTGTTAAATGCGCCTAAGTTATTAGAAATGTTAAATTTTAGCTTTAAGCCTGAAGGTTGTACAACAAGAAATAAAGGTCTTTTCAGAATTAAAACTTATACTACTAATTATAATTATAACAACCCTTTAGTGCGTTTAATGAGATATGCAAATTATTTAAACAATTATAAAAAATTCGATTTATTTAGTCCATCACTAAATGCTTTTAAACGATCAATCAAAGCATTGCCAATTCATAATTGCTGTTAAACTAGCTAAATCAGTAGGTTCTTAAATTATTAGATTTATGTGTTTAAATAAATATGGAACTGTAATATTTAGTGTACGCACTTACTTACTTACTATCTTGAAAAATTTTTGTATTTGTTTCTCTTTGTAAAAAGGTTTATCCGTAAATAAATACTTACTACTACTTACTACTACTTACTAGGTATATGAATCAATCTTATGGTGGGAGATGTTAGATATTAAGTTTTATTTATGGTTATTCCACAATATTTAATTGACTTAGTTTTCTTTTCATGTTATAATCATAAATTCATGTATACATTTCTCAAGACTATTATCATTTGTTTAATGAAGAATGTTAGTCATATCAGTTAGTCAGAGTTTGAAACTACAATTATCATATTCAGCTATTTTGTATTAATCTTGTTTATTGTTTCCAGCCTTATTTTGTGGAACTCCATAATCATGAAATAAATAAAGATTATTAAAAGTTTCACAGTTTTATTAAAATATACCTGACAATATTGTTTCGACAGCTATGCTGTCATTATCAAAGGTAATATAATTATAAACAAACACGTCGCTAAGGTAGATACAAAATAGGTAACTAGATAAAATAATAATAATAATAAAAATTAATAATAAAAATCATAATTAAACATCTAATACTTCCAGTAACGGAGAATTACTGAGCTCAAGTTGTTCATTCATTAAAGGTACCCTGAGTTTGTGTTTGTATATCTCAAAGGCTTCTAAAATGTCTAATTTGCGTTTGTTATTACAAAAATGTAGGAATTTAATATTATTTTGAGGAGTCATTGTGTGATTTTGTTCTAAAAGGTGTTTGGCGTAATTCGATTTTTCAGGATGTTTATTTTTGTAATGACGTACGTGTTCTTTATATCTTATGTCAAAATTTCGAAGTGTTTGTCCAATATATACCGAACTACAAAAAGAACAATTTAAACGGTAAATGCCCGATTTCATGATATCATGTGTTCTGTCTTTAGCATTAAATAAAAATGAAAAGTGTTAGTGTTTGTTTTAAATGTTATTTTATAATTGTTGGTTTTTCTTAGTATATGTGCAATTTTTTCTGATATTTTGCCAAAATATGGTATAGATATGTAATTTGTGTCTTCTGTTTGATTGTCAATGGGATATATTCTTTTGATAGCTAACCTATAATCTTTTTGTTTAATTAAAGTGTCAATCATGTTCGGATTATAATGATTTGCATGTGCTAGTTGTTTAATGGTTGATATCTCTTTGCTAAAATTTGATTTTGTTAGTGGAATAGTTAAAGCTCTGTGTACTAATGATCTGTATGCTGCTATTTTATGTGTATTGTGGTGACAAGATTCATTTGGTATTGTTATGTCTGTTTGTGTTGGTTTTCTGTATATGGAAAATTCAAAAAGATTGTCTGCGTTAATCTTGATATTTAAGTCTAGAAAGTTTATAGCCCTGTTTTGTTCTGTTTCTAGTGTAAATTTTATATTAGGATGGATATTGTTTATAAGAATTAAAAATTCATTGATAACCTCAAAAGAACTGTCAAAACAAGCTAAAATGTCATCAACATAACGAAACCAGAAGATAATGTGTTTAGAGAGGTTTAATTCAAATATTCGATCTTCAAACTTGTCCATAAATATGTTAGCTAATAGAGGACTTAGAGAATTACCCATAGGTAAACCATCCTTTTGTAAATAAATTATGTTATTAAAAGTGAAATAATTTTGACTTATACAAAGGTCAAATAATTGAATTAACTCTAACCTTTTAACTAATTCTATATTACTATTGATCAAGAAACTATCTAATAAAGGAATACATTCTTGTGGTGGTATTCTGGAGAACATGTTGCAAATATCAAAACTAACAAGTTTGGAATGTGGTGGAAGATGTATGTTTTGCAGCTTATCTACTAATTCTAATGAATTTCTAACAGAGTATTTCGATTTGTAACCTATCGTGTTAATAATCTGGTTCAGTTTTTTGGATAAAATGTGATTAGGTGCATTTTATCAATGCACCTAATCACATTTTATCCAAAAAACTGAACCAGATTATTAACACGATAAGTTACAAATCGAAATACTCTGTTAGAAATTCATTAGAATTAGTAGATAAGCTGCAAAACATACATCTTCCACCACATTCCAAACTTGTTAGTTTTGATATTTGCAACATGTTCTCCAGAATACCACCACAAGAATGTATTCCTTTATTAGATAGTTTCTTGATCAATAGTAATATAGAATTAGTTAAAAGGTTAGAGTTAATTCAATTATTTGACCTTTGTATAAGTCAAAATTATTTCACTTTTAATAACATAATTTATTTACAAAAGGATGGTTTACCTATGGGTAATTCTCTAAGTCCTCTATTAGCTAACATATTTATGGACAAGTTTGAAGATCGAATATTTGAATTAAACCTCTCTAAACACATTATCTTCTGGTTTCGTTATGTTGATGACATTTTAGCTTGTTTTGACAGTTCTTTTGAGGTTATCAATGAATTTTTAATTCTTATAAACAATATCCATCCTAATATAAAATTTACACTAGAAACAGAACAAAACAGGGCTATAAACTTTCTAGACTTAAATATCAAGATTAACGCAGACAATCTTTTTGAATTTTCCATATACAGAAAACCAACACAAACAGACATAACAATACCAAATGAATCTTGTCACCACAATACACATAAAATAGCAGCATACAGATCATTAGTACACAGAGCTTTAACTATTCCACTAACAAAATCAAATTTTAGCAAAGAGATATCAACCATTAAACAACTAGCACATGCAAATCATTATAATCCGAACATGATTGACACTTTAATTAAACAAAAAGATTATAGGTTAGCTATCAAAAGAATATATCCCATTGACAATCAAACAGAAGACACAAATTACATATCTATACCATATTTTGGCAAAATATCAGAAAAAATTGCACATATACTAAGAAAAACCAACAATTATAAAATAACATTTAAAACAAACACTAACACTTTTTCATTTTTATTTAATGCTAAAGACAGAACACATGATATCATGAAATCGGGCATTTACCGTTTAAATTGTTCTTTTTGTAGTTCGGTATATATTGGACAAACACTTCGAAATTTTGACATAAGATATAAAGAACACGTACGTCATTACAAAAATAAACATCCTGAAAAATCGAATTACGCCAAACACCTTTTAGAACAAAATCACACAATGACTCCTCAAAATAATATTAAATTCCTACATTTTTGTAATAACAAACGCAAATTAGACATTTTAGAAGCCTTTGAGATATACAAACACAAACTCAGGGTACCTTTAATGAATGAACAACTTGAGCTCAGTAATTCTCCGTTACTGGAAGTATTAGATGTTTAATTATGATTTTTATTATTAATTTTTTTTTTTTATTATTATTATTATTTTATCTAGTTACCTATTTTGTATCTACCTTAGCGACGTGTTTGTTTATAATTATATTACCTTTGATAATGACAGCATAGCTGTCGAAACAATATTGTCAGGTATATTTTAATAAAACTGTGAAACTTTTAATAATCTTTATTTATTTCATGATTTTGTATTAAACTCAAATTATCATCCAATTATCTTGAACAATATTTAATTATCTTTTGGCAATCAAAGGTTGCACGTATAAATAATTGGTCATATAATGGTCTAAAATATATATACCCAAGCAGCATTTTTAGTCATCGCTACGTACCAGCAACTACCGGTGGAACTATTAAGTTTTTGCCAGTAGTCACAAGCACGTAATTGCTACTGTTTTGTTACGTGCCTGGAACCAAAATGGGGAACAATTTTTGGGTAGCAGGTACGTAGCGGCGTAGTAATTACTACTTTCGTGGAACTTCTTTTCTCTTTGACACATCGTGTCGCGTGATTGCTCTCTCTTGCTCTTGCAACTTAACAAATATTCTATCATTTTCTATACTATATAATGCTGGATCGTGTCACAAAATGAATTACCAGTTTATTTGTAATACGTACTTAATACAAAGAGCGATGAAATGTTTGATTATTTTGTCATCCCAGTACACCAAAATTATAAACCATTGCAACTTTTCTGTTAAATATGATGATGATAGATCGAAAAATAACAACGAGCCTTCTTTAAATATATTTTTTAGTAAAAAAATGTCTTTAATAAAATATGTTAAATATACACGAAATACTTATAAGTTGATACACATGATAGAAACCATTTTTATATTATTCCTGTTATGTTCTTTTATGTGTTTAAATAAAAGATACTCAATTATTGTCATTAATTAACTTTATTAATATTGAGTGAGCAGGGCAAATTACATACACAATGCATAAAGTGTAGAAGATGTGTATCCTCCAAGCCGACTCAAGTGTTACTCAAGTGTTACTCAAGTGTACGCTCGCCCAGAGGACGGGCCAGGATTGGTTAGTTACATCACTTCAAATAAATGTTGCCAACTTCAACCTACATACATAACAATCCCTAAGGCATAATTTGGCACCAATTTGTTATTTTTATTGAAGGTTATATAGTAAAACATCTATTAACAATCATAACAAATTGCAAATTGATTAATGATTATTGATTAATCCAACATTTTACAAGTAAATATGGAGATGGAGTAGTTTACGAAAAATTACTTTAATGTGATTCTCCTGGGTAGCAAAAACGTAAGTTTTACATTCAATACTACTGTAAGGTCTTAAAAACTTTAAAGTAGCTTCGGGCAAGTTACTGCTACAATCATAATACCACTTTGAAGTTGCAACGACTTTAAAGTAAGTATACTAAGTGGCAATACCGTTCCACATACTTTAATAGTTACTCAGAAGTAATGAAACTACATAGTTCCAATAACTAGTAGAAACAACTACACAATTCCTAAAATATTCCGAATTGAAGAAATTAAACCTATAAAGTCATAAATTTAGTTGTAGTTACGTAACAACTACTCAATCAAAGTTCCGATCTCAGTTACTGCTACTTAAATGCTGCTTGCGATAATTTATCAAGCATGTATAGTTCCGGTAACTTAGTAATAAGGGAAAATAATCAATGCATTGAGACATTTCTTAACATCATGAGTAATAACTTAAAAAATCTAATAATTTTTGAAAATTTTACTTACTCAGATATTGGCTGGGTCAACATCATCATCACAAGCATATGCTGTGATAATAATCTTCCTAAGTCATTATTTATTAATACATTGCTTCTAATTTGGTTCAATTCATTGACCAATCTACTAGATTCAGAATTAGTATATTAGACATTGTAACAGTTCTTGAGGGAAGCATTGTAAATGTGTTTCGTTTGGAAAAACCCCATGGTAACTCTAGATCCCAAAGACCTTTCAAGATATTTAATCAAAATATATTTTTTATTTCTTTTTTTTCATCTATTTTTTAATTTTTTTATAATTACAATGTATGCTTCTATATAAAATATTGATATATGAAAAAATAAAATATATGAAATATTAATGTTTTTATTTTTACATTTTTTATTTACAATATATATTACAATATATCGCAAATTGCTTTTTTTTATTTTTTTAGTGACACATATTTTGGACATTGTCTTGTTATTATGTTCATGTTTGTTAAGTAAATAAATGTACTAAGAAACAAATTGTTAATAAAAATTTTTTATATCCGAATTAAAGCCGATGAAACCCTTATGCAATGACATAAACAATTTACGTTAAGAATTACGGGACAGACTAAATGAAGATGACTGGACTGGAAACTGGACTTACTATAAGATATCCTGAGGGAGACACCAAATACAATTAAAAAACTAAATGGATCTGTAAAGTCCACATTTATTTAAATTATATATACTATATATATTTATACAAATCTAGGTTCACCTAACGCTGAATTTCATTAATGTATTGTAGCGGCACATAAGCAAAATCCTACTGTCATTCTAATAACCTAGACTTAGCTAGATTCTTCGGTGCCAGACAATCTTATAGATACTATTTCAGGTTACTCTATTTACAGAAGGGATCGACAGGAGGGTAAGGCTGTATCTATGTTTTGAGCCATCTTGGCAATCAAAGGGTACACGTATCAATAATAATTGATCATATTGAAGCTATATGCATAAATATATAAGTATATAATTTAGCATGCATGTATCGTTTCGGTAACTTAGTCCCTAATAAGGGAAAATAATCGATGCATTGAGGCGTTTCTTAACATCAGTTATAACTAAAAAAAATCTAGTAATTTCTGGAGATTTTACTTACCCAAATATTAACTGGGTCAACATTATATCCTCTGATAATAATTTTCCTGGGTAATTATTTATTAATTACATTCTTCTAATTTGATTCACTTCGTTGACCAACCTACAAGATACAAAATTAACAAATAAACTATTTTCCTTGAAAGGAGAGTAGATGTATGTGATTTAGCCTCTTTACATTTATATGCCCCTATACAAAAAGCATTGGTGCATCTAATAACATTTTAATATAGCTTTTTTTGATGTTATCAGTAACTTAAATCATGAATACAGTTGTATTTCTTCACAAAAATTTGAAGCAAATTTTGATCATAGTACTTTTGATAACTTGTGTTGTCGAAAGTCAAATTCAAAAAGACGTAAATTTGCAAAAATAATGTTGGAGAATATGGAAATCATGTGCTGAGTAATTCTGCAATTTCTGAGTTACATTGAGCGCAATCGGGGATCCGGCTGAAAATTTAAGCGTTTTCCTGCACGAATAAATAGCTGACGCGAACGTCAGCGAACTAAAAACTATTGGTCTAATTTGATCAGTATAAAATATTTACATTTGCTTTGCCAGCACTTTTAAAAGTCGAGGGTAGGGTAAGGTTAATAACCGCATTGTTATAAACTCAAACTGCGCGGATAGAATTATGAACATCTAACTCATCAGATCACTATTCTTAAATAAAAACACAAATTTCATTTATTTGATATTTTTTTATAGATTCGGTTAGGTTACAGACAACTGCTTAGGTTACGTAAACGGTTAGGTTACACACAAAAACTAAATGAACATATCATTCAGAGGATCAGCACTTGCTGCCATCTTAGCATAGTTAACAAAATTCGATTAGTTAAGCAGCTGAGCATCCCCGAAGTGACCATTTTCGTAAGTGTAAACTATTCTTATATTTGAGTTCACATGTTGATTTTTCCTCGTCCTATAAAAAAACGTAATAATGCTACATTGTCTCGTATATTATGAACAATTTTTTCCCAAAACTACAAAAATACATCCTTTTTACTTTTTAACCATGCCCAGTATTTGCTAAGATGATTCTATAAAAATTTTTTTTAAAGGTGTGATAGTTGTAACACAGGAGCTATGTCAAGAAATTGTAAAAACACTAAGATTTGCCTTGAGAGTCAGCTTCTTTCTTACTGTGCAATATTTACACATTTCTTAGGGATAAATAAGGGAGTTACGACAATAATTAGTTAGATAATGCAGAGTGTAAAACGTCAGTAAAGCATGACATTTTAAGGCTCAGTTGACAAGGTTAAAGTATGTACTTTTTGACGTTTATCAGCAGCGGCAGATAAGGTACTTTATATGCCGCTACGAGCCAACTAAGAGAAGTTCCAGATCTCACGCGTCTGAATCAAACAATATCACTTGGCTTGTAATAGTATATTAATGAACAAGTTTTATAAGGGTTGATTTGGCGCACGAATCCCAAGTTAGAAAACGAGCCGCAGGCGAGTTTTTCTATGGGATGAGTGCGCCAATGCCCTTATAAAACGAGTATTTTATGCTATTTTTTCTAATTTGCGCCCCCTTTTTTCTTATTTTAATACAAAAAAAATATTTTGGTCGTCTAGAGAATTTTGTGTTAGTTGGTAACAGTTGGTAACACTCGGCGCCCACTTGAGTTTTTGAATCATTTGTCATCATCCGTCACTTCAAATAAATTAGTTATTACTTTTGTTACTTTATTAGTGTTACAAATAAATAAAATATGAGCGAAGACAACTTAATTTGCACTCCGCCCGAAATTCGCGAAAAAAAGCAAAGAGGATTAAATCGATGATACGTGTCTTGTTTATAGTACCATAAAATTACAAACATGAATTGGACTTACTGATTTGTCCAAGCAGATTTGATATAGGTACGAGACTTGTTTATGTTACTAATTAGGAATATCCAAAACCTAACCTTCTTTCCAAGTAAAAATAGACCATAACTTCAAGTGAAATTTCATGTAAGTAACAATCAACAAACAGCGAACCAATTCAACGATATTAATTAAAAATTTATCGGAGGTTGACAATTTTGACAGATACTTGCAGTTTGAAGTTGTCACATTCCACGCATTACCCATCCAACCCTTAAAAACTAAATAACCCTATAATTCATTACAGTACAGTGTACTTTTATAGATAGCCATAAACGACTCCTACTAATAGACGTTAATAAACGTATTACAAACGCAAATTAGAAAAAGATACCCTTTACTAACTCAACATGTAATATACTATTACGTGCCACTGGTGATCAGGACCAGGTTGTATCAAAACAAAAAAATATACTTTGTTAAAATTTAATTTTTCTTCAAACGTCAAAAACATAATATTTTGAGAAAATTCACATTTCAATTCATTCTTTACGTTTCAAGATAAAATAATATATTTTATGCGGAGCGTAAGTGGCTTTTTGTGCTTCGGCACAAAATGCAATATGTTTTTTGATGTTTGAAGACGAAAAAAGAAGAAAGAAAAAAAATTTGACAAAATGAATTTTTTGTTTTGATATAATTTGCCCCTGACTCACTGGCAGCGGCTATGTAAAATATTTTATCTGCCGCTGCTGATAAATATAAAAAAAGACAGACTATTATCATGTCAACCGAGTCTAAAAATGTCATGTATTTCTGACGTTTAAAGATAAAATTAATTTGCGGCTATAAAACAGCTGTTTATAGTATTAGTAAAATAAAGTAGTAGTAGCATCAAAATAAAGCATAGCAATATCAAAAGCACACTATTAACATATTCAGTTTTCCAATCACAACTATACATGCCCAATTTTCTTCGGTCAAGAATATATGTCAAGTTTATAAACTGGATTTTTTGGTTAATGAGTCAAGTTAAGCAGTCGAGCATAAAGCTTTGTATGCAACTCGTACATAATCGGACTTTACAGACACGCCCTTTTTACAGGCCTTGCTCGCTTCGCTCGCTCGGTCATAAACTGAGCTCGTTCATAAAGTCCTACATTATGTACTTGTTACATAAATAAGTTATTAATTCCATTTCATATGCATCTATGCAACAAAGAAATTTGAACAAAAAATGATATTGAGGCACTTTTGAGATCAGAATTTAATCATGAATCAAAATAATTAATACGTAGGGTGTCCCATTTAAAAATCAAAGCTAGAGGTCGCTTTCAGTGAAACCTAAAATTATAGAAAGTTGTTTCTTATGCCGAAAAATGCAAACGGCCGTCTTATACGTATCCTCCGAATTTGACGCTTCTATCTAAAATAACAAAGATTAGGTAGGGGTGACCACTTAAAAAACACCCGGTATAATACCATTGGCTAGCTCGCTCAGCACTTAACGCTTGTTTCACTCTACCATCCACAACCAAGCAGTATATAAACTGTTACGTCGAGTACAAACTTAACTTATGCTTACAATAATGTGTACATGTGCAAGTTTAATATGGTTTTCGAAATCGATTTTTTATTAGATATCAGAAAAAGGAAACTTATCTAATTTGCTTTTAGTTTAATTTTAACTTCTAATCCTAAGCAAGTTCAATATCTCTGTCAGTAATGTCTAATATACAGAGTGCTTAATTGTGTCTTAAAGTCTGAAGAATAATATTGTATCCTCCAAAACAAGTAAAAAACAATGAATACACTAATATCCGCAAATTCGACATATAGCACTTTTATTTAAACAAACGTTCAATTATTACAATTTACTTAAATGAGTTTAGTATGTGATGTATGTGAAATGTAAGTGTCGCATTAAATTAGGCTTGTTCTTATCAAAATGGCTGAAGATTATGCGTATGCGAAGATAGCTGACATGTGTTTGTGTTACGGTCGTACTTATGGTAGTGCACGAAAGGCACGTCGCATCTTATCTACCACAAAACTTTGATGCAAAAATAGTGATGAATATGCTAGGCGTGAGTCAATTCATACTCCGCAGTTAGAAGAGGAAATATTGTCACTAGAAATCCTGGTACGAATATATACACGACGGCGCTCCCTCGCATTTCAGCAGCTCACCAGTACCTTAACGAACAATTCTTTGAAAAATTGATATAGGTCGATGTAGCCCGATATCATTGCATCCGATCTCCTAATGCCAACCCCTTAGTTTTTTTATTAGGATATCTTATACAATTAATTGAATAAATTAATGTAAATAATGTTGAAGAATTGCGAGAAAGAGTTCAAAATGCTTGCTAAACAATCCGAAATGATGCAGAAATATTTGAACGTGTAACACTATTCTTGACGCGTCCTGTTAATGCGTGCATAGCATCCAATCGAGAACACATTGAACATTTTTTGTAAAATGAATTGTAATAACTGAACGTTTTTTAAAATATTTCGAAAGGTGTTGGTTTACAGACATAGTTTATTCAGCGTTTTTACTTGTTTTGGAGGACACATCACTCCTCAAACCTAGCAGACACCCTGTATATAAAGGAAGGTCCGTCCTATTTATCTGTCCTTTCTGGGTAAAGTACTTTCTGAATTTTAATGAAGCCTCGACTAACGAGCTCCTTGGAATCCTAGAAATGTCATAGACTGTATAGGTATATCATCACGATAAGTAATTAGGTGACTGAAAAGGATCAACGAGAGAGCTGAGTAAACGTGCTGCTGTACGTGGCGATTCCGAGTCCGGGCACAACCGCTAGTACGGATAAAATTCCTTATGACAAGAACTCTCCTTCTATAATGTGTTAGTACTACAATAGTATATGGTGTTACAAGTGCAGAAAAGTGCCGATTTCTCACGAGTATGAAGAAGTTCCACACGAGTGTGAAATTGGCGTGTTTGCACGCGTTACACACTATACTTTATCTACGACAACAAAAAAAGTAATAAAACACCAAAAGGTAAGAAAAATATTTAACCTAGAATTTATACTCTCATTCATATTTTTACGTGAAATCTCTGGCAATAAATTAAGAAATGTAATGTGAACGGTTTCCAGGATGTTTGGAGGTGTACAAGTGTACACCCCATTTCCCATCATCGGATTTACTCATGATACATTAGAATTTCGAAAACGACAAAAGTATATATTAGATTTTTAAAGACAATAGTAATAATACGTTTTTGCTACACCTCATTGATAAGTAATTGTTATTTGACACTTTTTAATGTCTAAAATATGTCATTATGAAAAAGTGTGAAATAAAAATATAACTATAAAATAAAAAAATAACTATGAAATAAAACAATCATTAGAAAAACATATTTTATTAATATTCAATTCAAAGCATCAACAAATCAATGAAAATGTAATTGGATGTTACTATTATTAATGTTATTAATATTTATGGTTGGAAGTACATGCTCTGTTCTTGATATATTTTCAATAATAACCTGCCCTTCACGTTCTGTAGAATTGTGAGACAGGACCGATGAGATTGATGACTTCGGAATCTCTACATTCATGTTTCTCCCACTGAAGATTTTTCTAGAAGTTCCTGCTTTCATTTCGATATTCTCTTCAACATAACTTTCTGCTACGGCAGATGATTTCCATCCGCTTGATACTCAAGATATCAGTTCCAGTACTGGCAAGGAGAGAAGCAGAAGATCTTCTAAATGCGTGCCCTGTATAACTTTTCGGATTAGGAAGCTGAAGATATGTAGCGATGACACTTGGTATTAATGAAAATTGATTAATGCCCACTCGCTGCACAGTGCACTTTCCTTTACGGTATTGAACAAAAAAACTGTCATGATTCGTATGAGCTGGACGAAGAGCAGCATATTTGTCATAAATTTCCCAAGGATTGATTCCTTTGATTGGGACATCCATAACTGTGAAGATTCTTTCAGTGTGTGTCTTCGAATCAGGGATTTTGATGTCTTTCGATATCTTTCATTTTCAAGTGATAAAGTTCTTCCCGGCGACAAGCGCCTGCTAACCCCAATATTAATGCAACTTTCATCATTAAGAAGTTATCATTTGGTGCTCCTTGTATGAAATTTTCGATTTGTGATCTTTCAAAAACCTTTGATTTCTTAGGCCTGTATCCAGTGCTGTGTCTCTTAAGAAACGATTTCAATTTTAAAAACTTGTTTACATCTATATTTTCTTTCACAGAGAGAACAGCTTTTATCATTGAAAATTTTGACCACAAACTTGAATTTTTATATTTCTTTGATAATTCGTCCAAATAGGCTAAGAGCCCCGTTTCATTAATGGTCCTTACTTGGTTTTTCTTACACCATCCCATGAAAAGTTCATATTCGGCTTCATACATTTTTCGTGATTTAGCCGGTAATAAGTTTTTCTCCTTAATCTCTAATGGAATATCCATGATTTCTTCATCATCACTGCTAATACACGGAATTGCATTCATTTTTGCAAATTTATAGCCACAGATTTTTAAACACATTTGTTTGTTTATGTTTTTTACAAGGTTCTCATGACAACCATGCACAGCATTACCAACTATTGAAAGTCAAAACAGGCGCGAAATTTAAAATATATACAAAGTGGTGAATTTTATTAATTAACAAAGAGGTGTTGCAAAAAATTATGTATGAAACTCGTTTATAAAGCTTATATTATAAAGTTTATAAATTTCCCACTCGTAAAAAAAGACATGCTTTATAAACTTGTTGCATAAAATACTATTACAATCAGTATAATTCCAGTTAATATACTATTTAGTACTTACAGCTAAACAATCATACGTATGTATTCGTTTTCAAAAGTAATTTTCTATAAACAATCACAATTCAATTATCAAAATTATTAAGTCCTTTGCTGCGAAATGTAAACATATTCTGGCATTGCAGGTATTCTGGGTGACAAGGAAAGATAGCTTTAAGTGTACCCATTGCGCTTGCACTTGTTAATTAAATCGGTCAATGCAGAAACTGAATATGTCCCAACCACCTTATTTTGAGAAAAACAAGAAAAACGGAATTACTCAATGCTGCTTTTATGGATCTTCGTGACTTTTTAGGATATGAAAGAAGGGTATCTTTTAGGTAAGATCACATGGTTCAATGTACTTAAAGTTTTGTATTTTAAGAGAAAAAAATGCACATAAGACTTGGATATGTTCAGTTGCTGCATTGATTGCAAATAAAATACAAAGAATACTCGAGAAAGTGACTTTTTGGGCTATGAAAGAAGGGTATCTTTTAGGTAAGATCACAGGGTTCAATGTACCTACTTAAAGTTTTGTATTCTAAGAGAAAATAATGCATATAAGACGTGGACATGTTCAGTTTCTGCATTGATTGCAAATAAAATACTCAAGAAACTATTTTGTGACAAAAGAACAACTGAACTTAATATTAACAAAATAAATCTGAAAACCCTAAAGTAATGCAAATAAAGATATTTGTAAACATTGTCTTCCTCTTTCTTAGGCCATTTAGGATATGCTGGTAAAATTCGTCAAATTCTTTCTCAATATACTTCATAACGCTCTGGAAATATTTCAGTTTTGGAGTGGGTCTGGAGGTAGTGGGAAATACCTTTAACTGTTTCTTAGGTTGTTCAGTTTCATTTTCTTCTTCGTAAATACTGTTACTAGTTGATTTAGACACTTTTGCATAGAGAACTTCACTCAACAAAATATCACTTGCATATATCAAAATGACGCGATGATGGTTCATTTGATATCAGTCACTATCAGCTAAGCTGTTTTTACTTTAACACATCCTAATTGAACATGTCCTAGGCTTATTCAGTTTCTGTACTATACCATAGCTTTTCTACATTATAGAAAAGTAGGACATGTTAAATTTTTGCACCATTCGATCGGGCACCCTTGAATTATGGTGAATTCATGTACAACTCAATTTACACAAAAAGTGGACATATTCAGTTTCTGCATTGACCGATTCAATTGTGTAGCAACTTATAAAAGCTTTCATTATTTTTATTGCAATTTCCCAATAATAATGAATAATATTATATTAACAATTATATAATAATGTAATAAATTATTCAATTTTACGTTAATTTATTAACTATTTCATAATAACTTTATATAGTAATAATAACTATATTATGGCAAGTCGCCTCGATTGGTCAACGGTATGAGATCTAGCTTAGCAAGCAGACGGTCTAGGGTTCGATTAACCGACGCGCCGTCGTGATAAGTTTTTTAAATGGATAAAAGATTTTCTCTACGACCACTATAGAAAATTACACACTTCACACAGTCTAGTAACCATGAAAATGACTCATTGCTCACAATCTCTAAACTAACCGGAAATGACCGTGAAAAATGATATCGGACGATCAGTAGATCTATGATCTACATGCACATCTGACATGCAATATTATTATTATTATTAGTTATTTAAAATATAAACGTTATACATTTTTGATAAACGTTAATTTATTTTTATTTAATTAATTTTTACATTAAATTAAATTTTTGAATGAAAATTCATATAGAAAGATTATTACTCCATCGGGGAATCGAACCCTAAGCAGCTGACTTGCTAAGCGACGTCTGTATCATTCACCTATCGAGGCGACTTACCGTAATTGATTTGTTATTACTATATAAAGTTATTATAAAATTGTTGATTTAACGTAAAATTACTTAAATTTTTAACATTATATAATTGTTAATATCTACTGATAATATTCATTATTGCTAAATTACAATAAAAACAATTTTATTCATATAATTTCCAAGTGCAAGTGCGTTGGGTACACCCAAAGCTGTCTATTCTTGCCATCCACAGTACCTGCAATGCATGCCAGAATATATTTACATTTCGCGGAATAGGGGTTAGATAAAAGATAAGCGCTATGCAGATGTAGGTTACAGAAAAAGCACGTCTTGTTTAACTAGTATATTGGCTATAGCCTTATTTTGTTTTATAATTTAAAACCATAATTTTAAAAGTTTGCTTTGAAAAATAACAATTATAATTGAATTGTGATTGTTTATAAAAAAACTACTTTTGAAAACGAGTATATACGTTAATACGTATGATTTATTATTTAGATTGACGGAAATTATACAAACTGTAAGTATTTTATTGCTATTATCTTTAAAAATTTTATATTTACTTTTGTTACTGTTTTTTTAATTTTAGATTTATCATGACTGAATCCGATGATGAGAAAATGGAATGTACACCTCCAAACATCGTGCAATTATGCTCACATTACATCTCTTAATTTATTGCCAGAGATTTCACGTAAAAATATGAATGCTAGTATAAATTCCAGGTTAAATATTTTTTTCTTCAAACGTAAACTAATTAGGTCATATTTTGACTAAGGTGGCTGCGGGAAAAGGCAACTTCTCCGCCGGCGACAGTTTTACTTTTCCTTTTCCCTCCATGGAGGGAAAAGTGTTGAATTTATATCTGTCAAAACGTTTTTTGTATAACAATCGAAACTACTCGCATTTATTAATCGCCTACTACATTTCTAGTATTGTATGCATAAATCAAACTCAGAGCTGAGTATCAAAAACACAAAAACATGGCTGCTTTATAATACATATTTTAAAGCGTTTGAAGAAAAAATAGCATATTTAATTTGGAGGAGAAGTGACTTTTAATGGCTTGCCTTCTATGGCGCGCCATGAAAAGTCATACTTCTCCTCCGCATAAAATAATATACTATTTTCTTCAAACGTAAAATAATTAGGTCATATTTTGACTGAGGTGGCTGCGGGAAAATGCAACTTCTCCGTCGGCGACAGTTTTACTTTTCCTTTTCCCTCCATGGAGGGAAAAGTGTTGAATTTATATCTGTCAAAACGTTTTTTTGTATAACAATCGAAACTACTCGCATTTATTAATCGCCTACTACATTTCTAGTATTGTATGCATAAATCAAACTCAGAGCTGAGTATCAAAAACACAAAAACATGGCAGCTTTATAATACATATTTTAAAGCGTTTGAAGAAAAAATAGCATATTTAATTTGGAGGAGAAGTGACTTTTAATGGCTTGCCTTCTATGGCGCGCCATGAAAAGTCATACTTCTCCTCCGCATAAAATAATATACTATTTTCTTCAAACGTAAAATAATTAGGTCATATTTTGACTGAGGTGGCTGCGGAAAAATGCAACTTCTCCGCCGGCGACAGTTTTACTTTTCCTTTTCCCTCCATGGAGGGAAAAGTGTTGAATTTATATCTGTCAAAACGTTTTTTTGTATAACAATCGAAACTACTCGCATTTATTAATCGCCTACTACATTTCTAGTATTGTATGCATAAATCAAACTCAGAGCTGAGTATCAAAAACACAAAAACATGGCAGCTTTATAATACATATTTTAAAGCGTTTGAAGAAAAAATAGCATATTTAATTTGGAGGAGAAGTGACTTTTAATGGCTTGCCTTCTATGGCGCGCCATGAAAAGTCATACTTCTCCTACGCATAAAATAATATACTATTTTCTTCAAACGTAAAATAATTAGGTCATATTTTGACTGAGGTGGCTGCGGGAAAATGCAACTTCTCCGCCGGCGACAGTTTTACTTTTCCTTTTCCCTCCATGGAGGGAAAAGTGTTGAATTTATATCTGTCAAAACGTTTTTTTGTATAACAATCGAAACTACTCGCATTTATTAATCGCCTACTACATTTCTAGTATTGTATGCATAAATCAAACTCAGAGCTGAGTATCAAAAACACAAAAACATGGCAGCTTTATAATACATATTTTAAAGCGTTTGAAGAAAAAATAGCATATTTAATTTGGAGGAGAAGTGACTTTTAATGGCTTGCCTTCTATGGCGCGCCATGAAAAGTCATACTTCTCCTCCGCATAAAATAATATACTATTTTCTTCAAACGTAAAATAATTAGGTCATATTTTGACTGAGGTGGCTGCGGAAAAATGCAACTTCTCCGCCGGCGACAGTTTTACTTTTCCTTTTCCCTCCATGGAGGGAAAAGTGTTGAATTTATATCTGTCAAAACGTTTTTTTGTATAACAATCGAAACTACTCGCATTTATTAATCGCCTACTACATTTCTAGTATTGTATGCATAAATCAAACTCAGAGCTGAGTATCAAAAACACAAAAACATGGCAGCTTTATAATACATATTTTAAAGCGTTTGAAGAAAAAATAGCATATTTAATTTGGAGGAGAAGTGACTTTTAATGGCTTGCCTTCTATGGCGCGCCATGAAAAGTCATACTTCTCCTCCGCATAAAATAATATACTATTTTCTTCAAACGTAAAACAATTAGGTCATATTTTGACTGAGGTGGCTGCGGAAAAATGCAACTTCTCCGCCGGCGACAGTTTTACTTTTCCTTTTCCCTCCATGGAGGGAAAAGTGTTCAAGTTATATCTGTCAAAACGTTTTTTTGTATAACAATCGAAACTACTCGCATTTATTAATCGCCTACTACATTTCTAGTATTGTATGCATAAATCAAACTCAGAGCTGAGTATCAAAAGTACAAAAAGATGGCAGCTTTATAATACATATTTTAAAATGTTTGAAGAAAAAATAGCATATTTAATTTGGAGGAGAAGTGACTTTTAATGGCTTGCCTTCTATGGCGCGCCATGAAAAGTCATACTTCTCCTCCGCATAAAATAATATACTATTTTCTTCAAACGTAAAATAATTAGGTCATATTTTGACTGAGGTGGCTGCGGGAAAATGCAACTTCTCCGCCGGCGACAGTTTTACTTTTCCTTTTCCCTCCATGGAGGGAAAAGTGTTGAATTTATATCTGTCAAAACGTTTTTTTGTATAACAATCGAAACTACTCGCATTTATTAATCGCCTACTACATTTCTAGTATTGTATGCATAAATCAAACTCAGAGCTGAGTATCAAAAACACAAAAACATGGCAGCTTTATAATACATATTTTAAAGCGTTTGAAGAAAAAATAGCATATTTAATTTGGAGGAGAAGTGACTTTTAATGGCTTGCCTTCTATGGCGCGCCATGAAAAGTCATACTTCTCCTCCGCATAAAATAATATACTATTTTCTTCAAACGTAAAATAATTAGGTCATATTTTGACTGAGGTGGCTGCGGGAAAATGCAACTTCTCCGCCGGCGACAGTTTTACTTTTCCTTTTCCCTCCATGGAGGGAAAAGTGTTGAATTTATATCTGTCAAAACGTTTTTTTGTATAACAATCGAAACTACTCGCATTTATTAATCGCCTACTACATTTCTAGTATTGTATGCATAAATCAAACTCAGAGCTGAGTATCAAAAACACAAAAAACATGGCAGCTTTATAATACATATTTTAAAGCGTTTGAAGAAAAAATAGCATATTTAATTTGGAGGAGAAGTGACTTTTAATGGCTTGCCTTCTATGGCGCGCCATGAAAAGTCATACTTCTCCTCCGCATAAAATAATATACTATTTTCTTCAAACGTAAAATAATTAGGTCATATTTTGACTGAGGTGGCTGCGGGAAAATGCAACTTCTCCGCCGGCGACAGTTTTACTTTTCCTTTTCCCTCCATGGAGGGAAAAGTGTTGAATTTATATCTGTCAAAACGTTTTTTTGTATAACAATCGAAACTACTCGCATTTATTAATCGCCTACTACATTTCTAGTATTGTATGCATAAATCAAACTCAGAGCTGAGTATCAAAAACACAAAAACATGGCAGCTTTATAATACATATTTTAAAGCGTTTGAAGAAAAAATAGCATATTTAATTTGGAGGAGAAGTGACTTTTAATGGCTTGCCTTCTATGGCGCGCCATGAAAAGTCATACTTCTCCTCCGCATAAAATAATATACTATTTTCTTCAAACGTAAAATAATTAGGTCATATTTTGACTGAGGTGGCTGCGGGAAAATGCAACTTCTCCGCCGGCGACAGTTTTACTTTTCCTTTTCCCTCCATGGAGGGAACAGTGTTGAATTTATATCTGTCAAAACGTTTTTTTGTATAACAATCGAAACTACTCGCATTTATTAATAGCCTACTACATTTCTAGTATTGTATGCATAAATCAAACTCCGAGCTGAGTATCAAAAACACAAAAACATGGCAGCTTTATAATACATATTTTAAAGCGTTTGAAGAAAAAATAGCATATTTAATTTGGAGGAGAAGTGACTTTTAATGGCTTGCCTTCTATGGCGCGACATGAAAAGTCATACTTCTCCTCCGCATAAAATAATATACTATTTTCTTCAAACGTAAAATAATTAGGTCATATTTTGACTGAGGTGGCTGCGGGAAAATGCAACTTCTCCGCCGGCGACAGTTTTACTTTTCCTTTTCCCTCCATGGAGGGAAAAGTGTTGAATTTATATCTGTCAAAACGTTTTTTTGTATAACAATCGAAACTACTCGCATTTATTAATCGCCTACTACATTTCTAGTATTGTATGCATAAATCAAACTCAGAGCTGAGTATCAAAAACACAAAAACATGGCAGCTTTATAATACATATTTTAAAGCGTTTGAAGAAAAAATAGCATATTTAATTTGGAGGAGAAGTGACTTTTAATGGCTTGCCTTCTATGGCGCGCCATGAAAAGTCATACTTCTCCTCCGCATAAAATAATATACTATTTTCTTCAAACGTAAAATAATTAGGTCATATTTTGACTGAGGTGGCTGCGGGAAAATGCAACTTCTCCGCCGGCGACAGTTTTACTTTTCCTTTTCCCTCCATGGAGGGAAAAGTGTTGAATTTATATCTGTCAAAACGTTTTTTTGTATAACAATCGAAACTACTCGCATTTATTAATCGCCTACTACATTTCTAGTATTGTATGCATAAATCAAACTCAGAGCTGAGTATCAAAAACACAAAAACATGGCAGCTTTATAATACATATTTTAAAGCGTTTGAAGAAAAAATAGCATATTTAATTTGGAGGAGAAGTGACTTTTAATGGCTTGCCTTCTATGGCGCGCCATGAAAAGTCATACTTCTCCGCATAAAATAATATACTATTTTCTTCAAACGTAAAATAATTAGGTCATATTTTGACTGAGGTGGCTGCGGAAAAATGCAACTTCACCGCCGGCGACAGTTTTACTTTTCCTTTTCCCTCCATGGAGGGAAAAGTGTTGAATTTATATCTGTCAAAACGTTTTTTGTATAACAATCAAAACTACTCGCATTTATTAATCGCCTACTACATTTCTAGTATTGTATGCATAAATCAAACTCAGAGCTGAGTATCAAAAACACAAAAACATGGCAGCTTTATAATACATATTTTAAAGCGTTTGAAGAAAAAATAGCATATTTAATTTGGAGGAGAAGTGACTTTTAATGGCTTGCCTTCTATGGCGCGCCATGAAAAGTCATACTTCTCCTCCGCATAAAATAATATACTATTTTCTTCAAACGTAAAATAATTAGGTCATATTTTGACTGAGGTGGCTGCGGGAAAATGCAACTTCTCCGCCGGCGACAGTTTTACTTTTCCTTTTCCCTCCATGGAGGGAACAGTGTTGAATTTATATCTGTCAAAACGTTTTTTTGTATAACAATCGAAACTACTCGCATTTATTAATAGCCTACTACATTTCTAGTATTGTATGCATAAATCAAACTCCGAGCTGAGTATCAAAAACACAAAAACATGGCAGCTTTATAATACATATTTTAAAGCGTTTGAAGAAAAAATAGCATATTTAATTTGGAGGAGAAGTGACTTTTAATGGCTTGCCTTCTATGGCGCGCCATGAAAAGTCATACTTCTCCTCCGCATAAAATAATATACTATTTTCTTCAAACGTAAAATAATTAGGTCATATTTTGACTGAGGTGGCTGCGGGAAAATGCAACTTCTCCGCCGGCGACAGTTTTACTTTTCCTTTTCCCTCCATGGAGGGAAAAGTGTTGAATTTATATCTGTCAAAACGTTTTTTTGTATAACAATCGAAACTACTCGCATTTATTAATCGCCTACTACATTTCTAGTATTGTATGCATAAATCAAACTCAGAGCTGAGTATCAAAAACACAAAAACATGGCAGCTTTATAATACATATTTTAAAGCGTTTGAAGAAAAAATAGCATATTTAATTTGGAGGAGAAGTGACTTTTAATGGCTTGCCTTCTATGGCGCGCCATGAAAAGTCATACTTCTCCTCCGCATAAAATAATATACTATTTTCTTCAAACGTAAAATAATTAGGTCATATTTTGACTGAGGTGGCTGCGGGAAAATGCAACTTCTCCGCCGGCGACAGTTTTACTTTTCCTTTTCCCTCCATGGAGGGAAAAGTGTTGAATTTATATCTGTCAAAACGTTTTTTTGTATAACAATCGAAACTACTCGCATTTATTAATCGCCTACTACATTTCTAGTATTGTATGCATAAATCAAACTCAGAGCTGAGTATCAAAAACACAAAAACATGGCAGCTTTATAATACATATTTTAAAGCGTTTGAAGAAAAAATAGCATATTTAATTTGGAGGAGAAGTGACTTTTAATGGCTTGCCTTCTATGGCGCGCCATGAAAAGTCATACTTCTCCGCATAAAATAATATACTATTTTCTTCAAACGTAAAATAATTAGGTCATATTTTGACTGAGGTGGCTGCGGGAAAATGCAACTTCTCCGCCGGCGACAGTTTTACTTTTCCTTTTCCCTCCATGGAGGGAAAAGTGTTGAATTTATATCTGTCAAAACGTTTTTTTGTATAACAATCGAAACTACTCGCATTTATTAATCGCCTACTACATTTCTAGTATTGTATGCATAAATCAAACTCAGAGCTGAGTATCAAAAGTACAAAAAGATGGCAGCTTTATAATACATATTTTAAAATGTTTGAAGAAAAAATAGCATATTTAATTTGGAGGAGAAGTGACTTTTAATGGCTTGCCTTCTATGGCGCGCCATGAAAAGTCATACTTCTCCTCCGCATAAAATAATATACTATTTTCTTCAAACGTAAAATAATTAGGTCATATTTTGACTGAGGTGGCTGCGGGAAAATGCAACTTCTCCGCCGGCGACAGTTTTACTTTTCCTTTTCCCTCCATGGAGGGAAAAGTGTTGAATTTATATCTGTCAAAACGGTTTTTTTTATAACAATCGAAACTACTCGCATTTATTAATCGCCTACTACATTTCTAGTATTGTATGCATAAATCAAACTCAGAGCTGAGTATCAAAAACACAAAAACATGGCAGCTTTATAATACATATTTTAAAATGTTTGAAGAAAAAATAGCATATTTAATTTGGAGGAGAAGTGACTTTTAATGGCTTGCCTTCTATGGCGCGCCATGAAAAGTCATACTTCTCCTCCGCATAAAATAATATACTATTTTCTTCAAACGTAAAATAATTAGGTCATATTTTGACTGAGGTGGCTGCGGGAAAATGCAACTTCTCCGCCGGCGACAGTTTTACTTTTCCTTTTCCCTCCATGGAGGGAACAGTGTTGAATTTATATCTGTCAAAACGTTTTTTTGTATAACAATCGAAACTACTCGCATTTATTAATAGCCTACTACATTTCTAGTATTGTATGCATAAATCAAACTCCGAGCTGAGTATCAAAAACACAAAAACATGGCAGCTTTATAATACATATTTTAAAGCGTTTGAAGAAAAAATAGCATATTTAATTTGGAGGAGAAGTGACTTTTAATGGCTTGCCTTCTATGGCGCGACATGAAAAGTCATACTTCTCCTCCGCATAAAATAATATACTATTTTCTTCAAACGTAAAATAATTAGGTCATATTTTGACTGAGGTGGCTGCGGGAAAATGCAACTTCTCCGCCGGCGACAGTTTTACTTTTCCTTTTCCCTCCATGGAGGGAAAAGTGTTGAATTTATATCTGTCAAAACGTTTTTTTGTATAACAATCGAAACTACTCGCATTTATTAATCGCCTACTACATTTCTAGTATTGTATGCATAAATCAAACTCAGAGCTGAGTATCAAAAACACAAAAACATGGCAGCTTTATAATACATATTTTAAAGCGTTTGAAGAAAAAATAGCATATTTAATTTGGAGGAGAAGTGACTTTTAATGGCTTGCCTTCTATGGCGCGCCATGAAAAGTCATACTTCTCCTCCGCATAAAATAATATACTATTTTCTTCAAACGTAAAATAATTAGGTCATATTTTGACTGAGGTGGCTGCGGGAAAATGCAACTTCTCCGCCGGCGACAGTTTTCTTTTCCTTTTCCCTCCATGGAGGGAAAAGTGTTGAATTTATATCTGTCAAAACGTTTTTTTGTATAACAATCGAAACTACTCGCATTTATTAATCGCCTACTACATTTCTAGTATTGTATGCATAAATCAAACTCAGAGCTGAGTATCAAAAACACAAAAACATGGCAGCTTTATAATACATATTTTAAAGCGTTTGAAGAAAAAATAGCATATTTAATTTGGAGGAGAAGTGACTTTTAATGGCTTGCCTTCTATGGCGCGCCATGAAAAGTCATACTTCTCCGCATAAAATAATATACTATTTTCTTCAAACGTAAAATAATTAGGTCATATTTTGACTGAGGTGGCTGCGGAAAAATGCAACTTCACCGCCGGCGACAGTTTTACTTTTCCTTTTCCCTCCATGGAGGGAAAAGTGTTGAATTTATATCTGTCAAAACGTTTTTTGTATAACAATCAAAACTACTCGCATTTATTAATCGCCTACTACATTTCTAGTATTGTATGCATAAATCAAACTCAGAGCTGAGTATCAAAAACACAAAAACATGGCAGCTTTATAATACATATTTTAAAGCGTTTGAAGAAAAAATAGCATATTTAATTTGGAGGAGAAGTGACTTTTAATGGCTTGCCTTCTATGGCGCGCCATGAAAAGTCATACTTCTCCTCCGCATAAAATAATATACTATTTTCTTCAAACGTAAAATAATTAGGTCATATTTTGACTGAGGTGGCTGCGGGAAAATGCAACTTCTCCGCCGGCGACAGTTTTACTTTTCCTTTTCCCTCCATGGAGGGAACAGTGTTGAATTTATATCTGTCAAAACGTTTTTTTGTATAACAATCGAAACTACTCGCATTTATTAATAGCCTACTACATTTCTAGTATTGTATGCATAAATCAAACTCCGAGCTGAGTATCAAAAACACAAAAACATGGCAGCTTTATAATACATATTTTAAAGCGTTTGAAGAAAAAATAGCATATTTAATTTGGAGGAGAAGTGACTTTTAATGGCTTGCCTTCTATGGCGCGACATGAAAAGTCATACTTCTCCTCCGCATAAAATAATATACTATTTTCTTCAAACGTAAAATAATTAGGTCATATTTTGACTGAGGTGGCTGCGGGAAAATGCAACTTCTCCGCCGGCGACAGTTTTACTTTTCCTTTTCCCTCCATGGAGGGAAAAGTGTTGAATTTATATCTGTCAAAACGTTTTTTTGTATAACAATCGAAACTACTCGCATTTATTAATCGCCTACTACATTTCTAGTATTGTATGCATAAATCAAACTCAGAGCTGAGTATCAAAAACACAAAAACATGGCAGCTTTATAATACATATTTTAAAGCGTTTGAAGAAAAAATAGCATATTTAATTTGGAGGAGAAGTGACTTTTAATGGCTTGCCTTCTATGGCGCGCCATGAAAAGTCATACTTCTCCTCCGCATAAAATAATATACTATTTTCTTCAAACGTAAAATAATTAGGTCATATTTTGACTGAGGTGGCTGCGGGAAAATGCAACTTCTCCGCCGGCGACAGTTTTACTTTTCCTTTTCCCTCCATGGAGGGAAAAGTGTTGAATTTATATCTGTCAAAACGTTTTTTTGTATAACAATCGAAACTACTCGCATTTATTAATCGCCTACTACATTTCTAGTATTGTATGCATAAATCAAACTCAGAGCTGAGTATCAAAAACACAAAAACATGGCAGCTTTATAATACATATTTTAAAGCGTTTGAAGAAAAAATAGCATATTTAATTTGGAGGAGAAGTGACTTTTAATGGCTTGCCTTCTATGGCGCGCCATGAAAAGTCATACTTCTCCGCATAAAATAATATACTATTTTCTTCAAACGTAAAATAATTAGGTCATATTTTGACTGAGGTGGCTGCGGGAAAATGCAACTTCTCCGCCGGCGACAGTTTTACTTTTCCTTTTCCCTCCATGGAGGGAAAAGTGTTGAATTTATATCTGTCAAAACGTTTTTTTGTATAACAATCGAAACTACTCGCATTTATTAATCGCCTACTACATTTCTAGTATTGTATGCATAAATCAAACTCAGAGCTGAGTATCAAAAGTACAAAAAGATGGCAGCTTTATAATACATATTTTAAAATGTTTGAAGAAAAAATAGCATATTTAATTTGGAGGAGAAGTGACTTTTAATGGCTTGCCTTCTATGGCGCGCCATGAAAAGTCATACTTCTCCTCCGCATAAAATAATATACTATTTTCTTCAAACGTAAAATAATTAGGTCATATTTTGACTGAGGTGGCTGCGGGAAAATGCAACTTCTCCGCCGGCGACAGTTTTACTTTTCCTTTTCCCTCCATGGAGGGAAAAGTGTTGAATTTATATCTGTCAAAACGGTTTTTTTTATAACAATCGAAACTACTCGCATTTATTAATCGCCTACTACATTTCTAGTATTGTATGCATAAATCAAACTCAGAGCTGAGTATCAAAAACACAAAAACATGGCAGCTTTATAATACATATTTTAAAATGTTTGAAGAAAAAATAGCATATTTAATTTGGAGGAGAAGTGACTTTTAATGGCTTGCCTTCTATGGCGCGCCATGAAAAGTCATACTTCTCCTCCGCATAAAATAATATACTATTTTCTTCAAACGTAAAATAATTAGGTCATATTTTGACTGAGGTGGCTGCGGAAAAATGCAACTTCTCCGCCGGCGACAGTTTTACTTTTCCTTTTCCCTCCATAGAGGGAAAAGTGTTGAATTTATATCTGTCAAAACGTTTTTTTGTATAACAATCGAAACTACTCGCATTTATTAATCGCCTACTACATTTCTATTATTGTATGCATAAATCAAACTCAGAGCTGAGTATCAAAAACAGAAAAACATGGCAGCTTTATAATACATATTTTAAAATGTTTGAAGAAAAAATAGCATATTTAATTTGGAGGAGAAGTGACTTTTAATGGCTTGCCTTCTATGGCGCGCCATGAAAAGTCATACTTCTCCTCCGCATAAAATAATATACTATTTTCTTCAAACGTAAAATAATTAGGTCATATTTTGACTGAGGTGGCTGCGGAAAAATGCAACTTCTCCGCCGGCGACAGTTTTACTTTTCCTTTTCCCTCCATGGAGGGAAAAGTGTTGAATTTATATCTGTCAAAACGTTTTTTTGTATAACAATCGAAACTACTCGCATTTATTAATCGCCTACTACATTTCTAGTATTGTATGCATAAATCAAACTCAGAGCTGAGTATCAAAAGCACAAAAAGATGGCAGCTTTATAATACATATTTTAAAATGTTTGAAGAAAAAATAGCATATTTAATTTGGAGGAGAAGTGACTTTTAATGGCTTGCCTTCTATGGCGCGCCATGAAAAGTCATACTTCTCCTCCGCATAAAATAATATACTATTTTCTTCAAACGTAAAATAATTAGGTCATATTTTGACTGAGGTGGCTGCGGGAAAATGCAACTTCTCCGCCGGCGACAGTTTTACTTTTCCTTTTCCCTCCATGGAGGGAAAAGTGTTGAATTTATATCTGTCAAAACGGTTTTTTTTTATAACAATCGAAACTACTCGCATTTATTAATCGCCTACTACATTTCTAGTATTTTATGCATAAATCAAACTCAGAGCTGAGTATCAAAAACACAAAAACATGGCAGCTTTATAATACATATTTTAAAATGTTTGAAGAAAAAATAGCATATTTAATTTGGAGGAGAAGTGACTTTTAATGGCTTGCCTTCTATGGCGCGCCATGAAAAGTCATACTTCTCCTCCGCATAAAATAATATACTATTTTCTTCAAACGTAAAATAATTAGATCATATTTTGACTGAGGTGGCTGTAGGAAAATGCAACTTCTCCGCCGGCGACAGTTTTACTTTTCCTTTTCCCTCCATGGAGGGAAAAGTGTTGAATTTATATCTGTCAAAACGTTTTTTTGTATAACAATCGAAACTACTCGCATTTATTAATCGCCTACTACATTTCTAGTATTGTATGCAGAAATCAAACTCAGAGCTGAGTATCAAAAACACAAAAACATGGCAGCTTTATAATACATATTTTAAAATGTTTGAAGAAAAAATAGCATATTTAATTTGGAGGAGAAGTGACTTTTAATGGCTTGCCTTCTATGGCGCGCCATGAAAAGTCATACTTCTCCTCCGCATAAAATAATATACTATTTTCTTCAAACGTAAAATAATTAGATCATATTTTGACTGAGGTGGCTGTAGGAAAATGCAACTTCTCCGCCGGCGACAGTTTTACTTTTCCTTTTCCCTCCATGGAGGGAAAAGTGTTGAATTTATATCTGTCAAAACGTTTTTTTGTATAACAATCGAAACTACTCGCATTTATTAATCGCCTACTACATTTCTAGTATTGTATGCAGAAATCAAACTCAGAGCTGAGTATCAAAAACACAAAAACATGGCAGCTTTATAATACATATTTTAAAATGTTTGAAGAAAAAATAGCTAATTTAATTTGGAGGAGAAGTGACTTTTAATGGCTTGCCTTCTATGGCGCGCCATGAAAAGTCATACTTCTCCTCTGCATAAAATAATATACTATTTTCTTCAAACGTAAAATAATTAGATCATATTTTGACTGAGGTGGCTGTAGGAAAATGCAACTTCTCCGCCGGCGACAGTTTTACTTTTCCTTTTCCCTCCATGGAGGGAAAAGTGTTGAATTTATATCTGTCAAAACGTTTTTTTGTATAACAATCGAAACTACTCGCATTTATTAATCGCCTACTACATTTCTAGTATTGTATGCATAAATCAAACTCAGAGCTGAGTATCAAAAACACAAAAACATGGCAGCTTTATAATACATATTTTAAAATGTTTGAAGAAAAAATAGCATATTTAGTTTGGAGGAGAAGTGACTTTTAATGGCTTGCCTTCTATGGCGCGCCATGAAAAGTCATACTTCTCCTCCGCATAAAATAATATACTATTTTCTTCAAACGTAAAATAATTAGATCATATTTTGACTGAGGTGGCTGTAGGAAAATGCAACTTCTCCGCCGGCGACAGTTTTACTTTTCCTTTTCCCTCCATGGAGGGAAAAGTGTTGAATTTATATCTGTCAAAACGTTTTTTTGTATAACAATCGAAACTACTCGCATTTATTAATCGCCTACTACATTTCTAGTATTGTATGCAGAAATCAAACTCAGAGCTGAGTATCAAAAACACAAAAACATGGCAGCTTTATAATACATATTTTAAAATGTTTGAAGAAAAAATAGCATATTTAATTTGGAGGAGAAGTGACTTTTAATGGCTTGCCTTCTATGGCGCGCCATGAAAAGTCATACTTCTCCTCCGCATAAAATAATATACTATTTTCTTCAAACGTAAAATAATTAGGTCATATTTTGACTGAGGTGGCTATATCTGTCAAAACGTTTTTTTGTATAACAATCGAAACTACTCGCATTTATTAATCGCCTACTACATTTCTAGTATTGTATGCATAAATCAAACTCAGAGCTGAGTATCAAATCAGAAAAACATGGCAGCTTTATAATACATATTTTAAAGCGTTTGAAGAAAAAATAGCATATTTAATTTGGAGGAGAAGTGACTTTTCATGGCTTGCCTTCTATTACCCGCCTCACTACATTCGGCGGGTAAACTCAGGCGCGCCATGAAAAGTCATACTTCTCCTCTGCATGAAATAATATACTATTCTTAGTTTTTGGTGTTTTATTACTTTTTTTGTGGTTGTAGATAAGGTATAGTGCGTAACGCATGCGAAAACTCGTGTGATTTCACTCAACTTCTTTACACTGGTTAGAAATTGGCACTTTTCTGCACTTTTAACAAAATATACTATTTACAGTTTTAATGTCATAATTTTCGCAACAAATACACACGTATGCCCTTCAGATAAATGCTACAAACACACATCTAAAAATATATATTCCTTATTAGAACTTTTCATTGTCATAATTCTTCCAAACCCCGAAGAATGTAAAATATAAGTAAAAAGTTATGGTTGTAGGCATGTATTAAGAGTTTTCTGCTATAACGGCTGTCTGGCTTGCTATGTAGGCTTTTAAGGACTTTTTATAAACAGAATTGCGGTTGCTTCAACGGAACTAACGCCGTTTGCCTGAGAAACAAAACGGATAAGTGTTTTTCTCAATTTTTTTTCGTCGGCTTTAATGCGTTAGCGAATTAGGATACAAAAAATCCTCCTACAATAAGAACTGCAGATTACTGTGAGTGTTAAAAGTTTTTAGAATACACAACGTTATGTAAAATGTTTGTATTACAGAAACAATATGAAGCGTTCTCTTCTTTGTGTTTTCCAAAAACATTTAGCAAAAGACCACGAGCTTTCACGGTACTTAAAAAACAGGGAACTGAAAGCTGCTACTAAAAGTGCACTTTACATTCTACCATTAACTTTTAACTCAAATTGTAACTAAAAACAGCTTACATATTATGATGCAAATGTTAAAAAAAGAAAGAAAATAAAAAGCTATTTTATTTCTAATTATACCCGAAAGACAATGCGCAGTTAGCTAGAAAAGGGACGGCAATTTTTAAAGTAACTCTCTTCAAGCTTGTAACTTGGAATCATTAAAAGTTTTAGTAATTAGCCACGACACAACCACGTGCAGCTAAAGGAGAACTTTTTTTCTTTTCATTATCTCACATTGTTAAAGAAACAATAAGAATTAATAAAATGCTATTCAAGGATTCAGTGAATTTCAAAGGATGAAGTGGACTTCGAACATAATGGTTATTTTATTGAAAAATAATAAAGATATTTTAGCATATTTTTTTCCATGAATTTCAGATAGTCTTATGTAAAACAATGAGGCTGTATTGTTTGTATCACAGGGGTATTCGGATTAACGTGCGATCGATGGATCACGTTACAAAGTGATAAATGTATAGTGCATACATGAATATTGTATTATGTACTACTATTCCGACAAGAACATTTCGCACAATTTTTATCAAGAAGGCTGATTTTTCTTAAATTGTAGGTGAGTAAGAGTAGTATATTCTTCAACAAGCGTATAAAGATTAGCCAATTTTAACTATAAAAAACCAGCTCGGATGATTTTCATTTTCATCCTCGTGAATAATAGTCATTAAACGCGAGTAGAAAACTATACTTTCTCAACGACTATACAAAAAAAAACATCGATCCTTGAAAAAATAATTGAACAGATTTTTCTAATGTTTTTATTTGTTTGTACGAAATTTATACTCATCCTAGATTTATAACCTTAAACATTAATCAAACTTGTTAAAATTTTAACTATAAAAAAACAGCTCCGATGATTTTCATTTTCATCCTCGTGAATAATAGATATTATACGTAAGTATAAGATTATACTTTCTCTACGACTATACGAAAAAAAAGTATCGATCTTTGAAAAAATAATTTAAGATTTTTCAAAGTTTTTTATTTTTTGTACGAGATATTTATTTATTTCAAGAAACAAACAGGTTAAAAAAACCTTATTACATGTTTCTTGCATATACTAAAAATTAAAACAATTCGCCAATAAGTGAAACAGATATTTCAAAATAAACTAACACTTTTAGTGAGATTACCTACCAAAGTTGTATGAAAAATATTTTAAATATATTATATATACAAATAAAAATGTACCTAGTTCTATATACACTCATCCTAGATTTATAACCTCAAACATTAATTAAACTTGTTAAAATTCTAACTATAAAAAACAGCTCGGATGATTTTTATTTTCATCCTCGTGAATAACAGCCATTATACGCGAGTATAAGACTATACTTTCTCTACGACTATACAAAAAAAAGAATCGATCGTTGACAAAATAATTGAACAATTTTTCAAACGTTATCTTTTGTACGAAATTTATACTCATCCTAGATTTATAACCTCAAACATTAATTAAACTTGTTAACATTTTAACTATAAAGCTCAGATGATTTTCATTTTCATCCTTGTGAATCATAGCCATTGTACGCGAGTAGAAGGCTATATTCTTTCTACGACTATATGAAAAAATTGTGCGAAATTTACACTCATCCTAGATTTATAACCTCAAACATTAATTAAACTCGTTAAAATTTTAACTATAAAAAACAGTTCGGATGATTTTTATTTCCATCTTCGTGAATAATAGCCATTATACGCGAGTAGAAGGCTATACTTTCTCTACGACTATACGAAAAAAAAGGATCGATCATTGACAATGAACAATTTTTCAAATATTTTTATTTTTTGTTCGAAATTTATACTCATCCTAGATTTATAAACTCAAATATTAATTAAACTTGTTAGAATAATTTAAAAAACAGTTAGGATTATTTTCATCCTCGTGAATAATACGCGAGTAAAAGACTATAATTTCTCTACGACTATACGAAAAAAAATTTTTTTCTGGCAAAATTGATGGTGAAATTAGTGCAGTTATACACCGTGTCCAAGATAAGAATGCACAGCATGGGGATCTTGAAAACGGTAAAAGATACAGGTTGGCTTAAATTAGGAAAAAGTTGCACTATTTAGAGTATGTTTACATACCGATCGCAAAAATCCATGATTGTTTATCGTTTTCGAAATTTTCCAAAAAATGCAATTTTTCGGGTTTTCGATTTTTCCAATTTTTGTATTTATTTTAAAAGATATTAAAAACTAATGACACTTTGTCATTGTTACTTTTGAAGCTCTACAAAATAGCGTCTTCAAATTTTTTATCCGATGTTTCATCTTCGAGAAATCATCATCAACTTAATTTTTTTATATGGCCACAGAAGTAGAAACACCTTGTATACGGTAGCATTTTTTATTACATATTCAACAATGTATCACACATTATGCTTCTAAAGCCAAAAAAACAGAGAAAAATGAATTTTAATATTTTTTTAGATTCTTAATCTAGTAGGCATTGGAAAAAGAATTCAAAGATTATTGCAAGTGTTCAAATAAGTTCCCATTATTTTCTAGACACAAGTATGCTCTTTGTGCAGTTGAATTTAAAACTTTGGCTAACGTTTCTGAGGAGATTGTGTTAACTGCTGCTATAACCGATGCCAATAATTGTTCTTCAGTTTCAAAAGTTGAGTCATACACTTGATTTTTTACATAACCCCACAGGAAAAAGTCTAGCGGGCTCAAATCTGGTGATCGGGCTGGCCAAGCTACTTCACTGTGAGTTCCAATCCATTTTTCAGAAACCTCTGCGACAAATACTGCCGTACATATCTTGAGTTATGTGCTGGGGCACCATCTTGCTGAAACCAGCAGTTGTTAATTATTGCTAGAGGTAATCCATCCAAGGCGTCTTCCAAATCAGTCTGCAGCAGGTCAAGATACCGCTCGGAATTTAAATTGTTGTGATAAATAAAGGGTCCTATTATTCTGCTACCTAAAATACCTATCCACATATTAAATCCAAATCGGTGTTGATGCCTTGCATCTTTTTTTAAATGAGGATTGTCTGTTGCCCAATAATGTTTGTTACGCCGGTTGAAAATGCCATTGTTGGTTATCATGCTTTCATCAGACCAAATTACTTGAAAAGGAAAAGTTTGATTTTCTTTACATTTTCTGGTATACCATTCACAAAAACTTGCTCGTCACCAGGTCTAAGACCCTGACAAATTCTAAATTTATATGGATGAAATTTATTCTTTTGTAAAATGAAGTGGGCTGTAGATCTAGCTACCCCAGTCTGACGCTCAATTAGTCTTGTGGATATTTCAGGATTTTCAACAACGGCTAGTAGAACAGTATTCGCTTTTTCTTCGTTGGATTGTTTTTTACGAGATGAAAGTGGTTTTTTGAATGAACCAAATTCCTTTAAATTAGATACCAAACGTCTAAACATGGATTTCTCAGGTTGTCTTCGTTCAGGATAATTATCAGAATACATCTGCTCAGCAGCTACACAATTTTTGTGGCACAAGATGTAACACGTCAACATATCAATTTTTTCTTCGTTTGTGAAATTTCCTCTTTCCATCGTAACACAAATAAATTAAAACACTTTAACTTCTTATAAACAAAACCAACAACTTCAAAAAACCAACAACTTAAAAATATGTTAGAACGTTTTTAACAATAATGTGACAGATCAAATAGAAATATTGCAATTGTTACAATGCCTACTATTTAAAAAGTAAAAAAAAACAATACTTAATTACATTCTCGGCAGAAGTGTTAGACCATGTTTTAAATTCAGCTGTTTTTTCTAGGCTGTACTTGTGTCTAGAAAATAATGGGAACTTATTTGAACACTTGCAATAATCTTTGAATTCTTTTTCCAATGCCTACTAGATTAAGAATTTAAAAAAATATTAAAATTCATTTTTCTCTGTTTTTTGGCTTTAGAAGCATAATGTGTGATACATTGTTGAATTTGTAATAAAAAATGCTACCGTATACAAGGTGTTTCTACTTCTGTGGCCATATAAAAAAATTAAGTTGATGATGATTTCTCGAAGATGAAACATCGGATAGAAAATTTGAAGACGCCATTTTGTAGAGCTTAAAAAGTGACAATGACAAAGTGTCATTAGTTTTTTAATATCTTTTAAAATAAATACAAAAGTTGGAAAAATCGAAAATCCGAAAAATTGCATTTTTTGGAAAATTTCGAAAACGATAAACAATCATGGATTTCTGCGATCGGCATGTAAACATACTCTAAATAGTGCAACTTTTTCCTAATTTAAACCAACCTGTATCTTTTACCGTTTTCAAGATCCCCATGCTGTGCATTCTTATCTTGGAAACGGTGTATAGTAATACTTATGGTGTTACAATACACAATAACAAGAATGAAAAATTTCAAGATATTTACATTCAAATCTTGAACCAACTTCATAACAAACAAAATATGACCTTAAATTGGCGATTAGAAAAATCAACGTTAAACACTACATGTCACTAGAGACCGCTTACAAAGGGAAAAAATCGTGCGAAGTTTTTCTGTCGGAATAGTATCTATGCACATATTGTGGTGTTATAAAATTTTGATATTTAATTTTCACTTTGATTTTAGTTTAACTACAATCACATAATAAAAGAATTTTATTATTTATCTCAGGGTCGATATTATTTTACTCTGATTTAATTATGAAACAAATACTGAACTCCTTTATGGGTTCCTTTAAAAAATTCAGTGTTTTGCAGTTTTGGGATTTTATACAATGATATTATTATAATATGAAATAAGAACATTTAGTAAATGGGAAACCTTTTCCATTATGTACTGTTTACTGTGACATCTGTTTAAAATGATACTTAACCTCACTTATGAAAACCCACACGACGACTTTGATCAGGTAAGTTTTAATTTATATTTATGACTTTAGTAATTAGTTTTTTTTTAATAGATATATTTTAATTTTCAGGTTATGGGATGATCCCTAACGGTTTTATAAATTAACTCCTCAACTTTCAGGTAAGCTTATGTAATCTTTAATATTGATTTTATTTTGATTTCCTCAATATAGCTTTAATTATTGAGGAATAATATATATACCTTAATACTTTCATTTTCACTTCCACAAAACTTTTCTTGTAATACACATCAATTTCCTTTCCAGTGGTATGCTACCAGGTCCTTCGGCTTTCAGGAACTTTCTTTCGGCTGCTGATGGTTCCAATGGTCTACCAACTGTATACCTGTCTAAATTTGAACTGGGTGATGTCAACTTCCTTTTTTTTCTGCTACTGGTGTCTTTTATGAAACTGTGTATTTAGTATTTATAATATTCTTCTTTCTTCTTCTTCGGATACTCTTTTCTTAACTTTATTATTATAATTACAATTAATGAAATACTATTAACTCAGGATAACTTCTTGAATATTTTATTTATTGTCTTCTTTGTACAACATTACATTTCTTATTATTTTTCTATTAATAAAAATTTTACAACCCTTCTTTCTTTTTATGTTATTCCCAGAAAAACCCCTGGAAACCTTATATATTGTTTTTTATGCAATTATCTTACATGTATTTTGATAGTTTATATTTTTTTATTTTAAATAGCCTAGCCTTGCTCATTATTTATGTAGCTCGGTAATTTTATTATTGTCTATTTATCAGTTGTATTACTGACTAATTGTTTATGGTCGTCAAGACTATTTCTGTATTGTTGTTGATTATATTTGCAATGTCTTGTAAACGTTTATCACTGATACATTTTCCTTTTCATATTTAACTGAAAGTGATAATCCTATAAATCCCAAAGTAGTATTCCTGATAAAATTGTTTTAACATATGCATGTATTCAATAAATAAAATTAACCCAAACCAGAATCGTTTTTACATGGGTAACCAAATTATAAACTCATGATTTTCAAATAATGAGGAAAATCATCACAATATGTACTATCTTTTTTTTTAATTTTTTTTTATATGAAAATCATATAATAATATAATCATATTAGCCTTGTTGTCCTAGATTATTATAAAACCAATAGTACGTGTCACTGCATATAAAGTAACTATATGTCAATCACTTTCGCTCAAAAACTCGTACTCTGCTAAACGGCACTGCTAGCGGAATTTTATTTAACCCAATTATGTGGTAGGATAATTGTCAAACTAGAAAGTTTGAAGGTTATGTTGCAACTAAAACATGCATCTCATTCGTTGCAACACGATGACCTACCGCATATTGACATCATTTTGTTTAGTTTTGTTGTTGTACAACGCCATCTATATTTATTGGCGTGTCCCAAAAGCAATATTATTGTCCTTTACGGGGGACTCAACTGAGGAGACGAAACGAGTCAAATAAAGCGTCCCCGACCTTGAACGTTAATTCAAGTTTGAACGTTACTTCTAGATGGCGCTACGATTCTGGACAACGCTGACAGTGTTGACAGATTATGCGATTTATCGCAAATTTTATCGCAAATCTGGCTAATTTTTATGAAACATTGCGACCCATATGGCACTCCAGCGAACTGTCAACAATGGCCAGCGTGGTCTGAGCGTTGTCAAGGACCGAAGCGCCCTCTAACGAAAAATTTTTAAAATACAGGCCATTGGGTACGCAAATGTTTGGAACGCCCATTGCCGATTCGTCTCCTCAGTTGAGTCCCCCGTATTGTCCTTATATAACGGTCCTAATTCAAAATAAATGTGGTGTAAGTCCAAGAATATAAGTACAATAAACTTACGATTACCTAAATAAAATCACAGTAGACTCGAAAGCTGATTTATCTAATATACATAAAATCATATGCATGGAGAAATAGCATTGATATGACACATGCAAAATTGGCTCATAGTAACAATGTGTCACAAAAGAACGATAAAGTTATAAAATTGAATTCTTACTTTCGTTGATACGAAGATAAACCATACATGGCAAAATGCTTTTGAGAAAAAAAGATACCACTGTTTTTGAAGAGGTGCTTGGAATTTCATCTACAGGTAGCAATAACGAATCGACATAATTATAATAGCCCTTGCGAGGAACTCTTCGACGGGTTATATTATCAATCATACTGTAAGATTTGAAGCGGACAGTGACCAATCGAAAGAGGTTAATAAAAAAATAACAAAATTGCACAATAAGCTGCTATAAACAAAAATACAATTTAAAAAGTATAGAAGTAGGTAATTGACATAATGATTGGTGCGCGAGGGACAATACCGAGATCTTAATTAATTTCTGAAAAAAAGTTTAAACTCGACAGTTCGGATTTACAACATATTGGACTTAACACTCTGTCAAAAACAATTTGAATATTTGTCTATTAATGTTTAAGTTATGGTTATAGTAAAGACTCCATTTAATTGCAAAGAAATCTAGGACAAGTGTAATATTTGCGTTTTTAACAACGTGGGAACCAGGCTTTAACGTAAATTTGCATAGATACCTACATAAGATTTATTAACATTAAGAAAAAGAAAAAGCTCACGTGTGCCATAAAACGTTCATCCAATACTTTTTTATTCAAGCTCAAATAATGAATTTGAAATATATAGTTTAGTTGTAGTGTAGTCTTCGACGGCAATAAATTTGGCCCTGTAGCCAGATAACTGGATTTTAACAATATTACGCAATGTTAGCTAGTGATTGATTACTACCTAGAATAGCAACCAATCGTGATTCTAAGTGGATAAAAAGTTATTTCTACTCATTAAATGAGTAAACTTTAATTTTAATTGCTTAAAAACATCAAGGTAAAGACCTTTTTATGTAGAGGTGTTGGATATACATTTTTCAAACTTTTATGCCAGGCATTTTAGTTTCAGGAAATTTAAAGCTTTTCTTCGAAGAGAGATCTCGTCTCAGTATAATAGCAAAAAGAATGTTCCCATTTGTCTCGAGATTTTTAGGACACGTTATACGTACATACATCTAAAATGATTGAGGACGGTTTGAATTTACCGCCACGTTAGATTATTGTCACGTTGGCAACACGAGTACTTTTCATCTACATTTTTATCCTTCTTTTATTTTACAGTGGCGTCTCAAAGATAATATAGCTTATAAACTTTATTAATTTTAAATAATAAAATCCTCTAACAAACCGTAGTTATGAAAAGAAATGTTTTGCAAAATAAGAAAACAAGCGAAATAAAGCAAAAATTTAATGAAAACCCGGAACAACCTGGCAAAGCACGACGATGTAGACAAGGAAGTACTAGTTGATGTTATAATTTGACGCAACATATTTCAATAGTGGTACACTAACAACTTGAAATACACTAAACCCTACGGTGCAAAATTAAAATCAATTTGGATCACACTGTATATCACAAAAAGTACAAAAAGATTAGTAAGTATGACTGCAATATACTGTTAACATTGTAAATGTCTTCTAATCTCTACTAATCTTTAAGTGTATTTTATTTTCCATATACACCAATTTAAATAATATCTACTCAAAGTTAAGCAAAGAGTGGACAAGTGAAATACTAGGTATTCTTTGGTTGGACATAGCAAAGTGGTTTACAAAGATCAATGTATTTAAAACTTTGTTTATTTTGAAAATTCAAATGAATTTTTGAAATAATACTTGCTTGGCTGAGTATTCCTCATATTCAGAAAAATATTTTGTTAAAGCTACATTTACATATAGTTAAATATGTTCCAATGGGAACTTTCGGTGGAAATTGATTGGACAATTAGTTAACGCGATTTTAAAAACGCATATTTGGGTTTTTTCTGTTAGGTACCATGTAAAGTTACTATCCAGGGTTCCTGGGACTTGCGGAAATAGAAGTCTTGCGAATAGAAAAATTGCCGAGACTTCCAAGTATAATTTGGCGAAATTGATATATTTATAAATATTCTTTTCCTAAGGAACCCATACTAATAAGAAAATTAATTGATTGACTGCTGTGATATTCTGAAAACTATAAAACAATGCCTAAGGCGGTATCTTCAATGAATGAGTATATGGCTAGCCTATATCAAAGTATAGTAAACGGGAAGTTGTCTCACGGACGCTTTCTAGCAGTTGAAGCGTGACGTCACTGGTGACATGTATAACCAGTTATATGAACCTATAATAATTTGGTGATACACAATATTTTTAATAAAGCATCTAACATCATAAGTAAAACACGTCGTAATATTATTTCATATTAATATAATATATTTTACTTAAGTATAATTTAATAATTTAGAAAACGGCTTTTCAATATAAAATCAGTTTATTATAAATAACAAAACATAGCAAACCTTAAGTAAATAAAGAACGAAACCATAAAATAATCTGATAACCAGAAAGTGATTTGGAAAGATTGATTCAATCCATTTTTAATGCTTTTTACTTAGTATTTTTTGTCATTTAAATGCTGTTCTTATGAAATCATCCCTTTCTCTAATAAGATTTTTATTTATTTATTATTCATTTGTTATGTATATTTCTTTATTATTTTAAAGAACTCGGCTATATATTTTTATTTGGTACTTACCTGAAAGTATTAAGGCACAAAAATGTATAACGCACTTAATTTGTTGAAGCTAAATAGTTCAATCAGAAAAACGTATTACCGTTTTAATGTAACTAATAATGCAGAATATGTTCGGCAGTAAAGGTCACCAATGTCGTCACATAGCCGTCTCGCTGTTCCCCTTCCATTACTTTTTTCCGTGCTGGCGTTTAACATGCGTTGTATATGACAGTGTGGAAACTTCCATATACTAACTTTGAGCCTACATTAAATATTTTTTTCTTTCGATAATAAATAGTTATCAATTAACAAGATATACATAGTTATGCAATTTTGGCACAAACTGATAATAATATATACATTTAATAAAATAATAATAAAATATTTAGATCATATTTAAAAAATATACTAAACAGACATAAAGAGCAAAAATGTTATAAATATCTAGATCTAAATTAACCTATTAATAATGTTAAATTAGCTGTGCTAAATAAAGGTGTTTAGGGAGATCCCTAAAGGGTTCTACAGCTTAAGTGAGAGTAGATAATTAACGCAGGTGTATCAAAGGATTAATTATAACAAACCAAAATGAATCTGAGTTACAGGAATGTTCTTTAATGATATCTAAGACACACAAAGAGAACAGATAATGAAAATTGTAAGAAAGAACTAGTTCAATTTTTATAAGAGTATTAAATTTTTATAATAGTAATTGTAATCATATCAGTTTTTCAGTTATAAATTAATAAGAGTGGTAGTAGTAAATCTTTGGAAGTGGTGTTTTAATAAAAAATATTTTACACCTGTTCAAAATGTTTACAATTACTATAAATGTCAAAGCAACTTTTTAATTGCATAACTGCTTTGATGTAGTATATACTGTTGCAGGCTTCATGAAACTATTTTAACTCCCATTTATGAATTCGCGAATAAAAAATATGATACTTTCCATTTAGTGCACTCTGAAAAATTAAAAACATCCAAAATTAAAATAATTAGATTTTGTATCATCATCAGTTTTAATATTCACTCATTATTAGCAAATTCACTTAAGTGGACTGTATGAAAGTTTAATACTCCATTTTGTTTAATTTTTTATTAAAATTTTAATTGTATTATATAGACGTGTATTATATAAATCCTGTTATTATGAACCAGTAAAACCAAAGTTTTAGTTAGATTTTGGAGTTTTTATGTGATTAATACCTTCTAGTTATAGATATACCTAACATAGACACACGTATCATACATAGCCCAAAGTGATTTACATGGAAGAGATTACAGTTAATGGCAGAGTATTCTTATTAAATAGAACACTAGTTTCAATCATTGACTACACAGTATAAAGCCAGTACTGGTAAATTTATTTTTATTTAGAGTTATATTTTAGAGGCATTTTACTCTCAGAATTAATACTAAAAACATTTAAATTTTTATTTACCCTATATAAGGGATATCAACTAATTTCAGTGCTAGTGAACTTTGATAAATTTGAAAAAGCACCACATTCAGTTTATACTCGCGTTCGTAATAAGTTACTTTAAATAGTGTGTTAAATTAATTACCAACTAGTTATTTGTGTATCTAGTGCACAGAATGCTACTTTGGTGGTCAAGAATGGAAGTCTTTTGACGACGCTTAGACGAGTCAAAAACTCATTCAAGAACACCAAAGTCATTTCAAGCATGAATTCCACACAACGTTTTTCTACAGCGTTATTGAAATAATCTAAAAAGTAAAAATCATAAAAATAATACAAACTTTTATTTTAGTGCAAAGTGGACAGTTTTGTTGTTGCTACGGAAACGAAATTGCTCAAATATGCATACATCGTATAATGATTTATTTGTTACTCACTCGTAAACGTCAGTCATTTTAAAACGTCATTTAATGTAACATAACACAAACAACGAAAAGCTACTTTTACGAGCTACTGACTGGTAAAACTGACATCTGACCTGTAAAAGTTTAACAAGTTAGTAGAATATGACATTTACAGACCAATTGTCATAATGACATCTACGTCTACGCACACTTCCACGGCTCATAAAATTATTAAAAAGTGTCACATTTGTTGTCATTATTAGGACTAGGACCAGGTTTTGAAACTTTACTTTAAATTCTTACTCAAACTATACAATTCATAATAGCACAAAATATTTGTTACTTACTGTAGGACTCAAAAATGCTCCGGTTTGAGATATCTACTTAACAAATTTAAATTCAGGTCGCGGATATTGTTTCCATAGCATACTAATTATAAAAGAAAGGGATATAGGTTTAAAAACACAAAAAAATGCATATATTTGGGTGCCATCTGTTTAGGAAAGTCCGGAAATTTTATAAAAATAATGACTTAAGGTCCAAGTGTACCCAAAAAACGTGTGTTGTTTGTTTAATAAATAATATAATAATGTGATAACTTTGGTTTTAGGTTAATAGTCGAGGAATGTTAAAAACTTACTTACCTAACTTGTATTGGAAAAAAAAGTTTTTTAATTAAATTATTTCACGTGTTATACGTGAAAAATTAATTTTGGAGAAACTGTACATTCAAAATTAATCAAAATAATAACACTTATATTTCATAGTATTTGAACTATTTTCCCAAAATTTTAAGAAAATCGTATGTCTAGGGACTAAACTATTACCTCCTTTTTGCCGAAAACAGCAGTTTTTTGGCAAAAAGCAGGTTTTTTGGCATTAATTTAGTCGCTAGACATACGATTTTCTTAAAATTCTGGGAAAATAGTTCGAAGTTTTTCTATAGAACTATTAGTCTATAAAATTGCAAAAGGGAATTATAACGTGTGATTCAAAACAACTTTCATCAAAGTTAGCCTAGAAAAAATTCACGTACGTCGTTGTCGAATTTTGTACCTAACCTCAAACCTGTCACCTAAAAGTCAAAATGATATCTGTGGGGCCTGGGGCCTGTGGGGCATAGGTACAAAGCGTTAATTGCCATTAGTGTCATCGGAGGATTTTAGCGTTTTTAAAGTGATTTTGCAATTCTAAAACAATGACGACAATGATGTGTAATTAATAAAACAAGAGCCGGCAGAGTGTGTAACCGAGGGTATTCATCTGCTGGTGCAAATGTCGAATTGACAAGTGGGGCTGCTCCTCCATCAGTCCTCTCACAGCTTCAATGTTGTCTGCATTCCGTACTCTTGGTCTTCCTGTACATGACTTACGGCCTACGCTTCCTGTTTCGCGATATAAATTCGCAATATGACGAAGAGCTCGACTGAACGTGTCATAGTGAACGGCCACATTTGGAAAAGTTTCCACAAAATCTTCAAAAGCATTTCTAATGGAGTAAACCCATTCACCATTGATTTTGTTACCGTTTCGGAAGTACATCTCTAACATGCATCGTTTTTGATAGTCAGTGAATACCATGGCTTATAAATACACAACTTGAAAGTTTTGCCAGATTTGTTTGACATCAAAATGACGTTAATAATTTTAAATGAACCGAATCAATTTTGCACATAACTTAGTGTCTATCTCTCTCTTCCTTGGCTATCTTTGATGAAAGTTGTTTTGGATCACACGTTATAATTATGTAACCGGAACAACCATATATATTCAATTGTTAACTATTAAAATGTTTTTCTTTATTATAAATAGCACCACACTAAAATGTGCCGTTTAGAAGTTATTTAATTTTAAAAACTTCCGTTTATAAGTTAATTTAAAACGAGATCCCGTATAAACTTGGTTTACGTTACGTTTTGAACGATAATTATAATTTTTAGTTGTGAGAACTGTATTATTATCGGAAAGTGTTATTCAAAAAACAGGAATACGGTAACAAAATACTTGCTACACTTTAATTGTAGATCTATAAATCGTACGGAACCAATTATTAGAGTTTTTTACGGTAATTATCATAACGATTCTAATTTAATCACTTAAATTTCTGTACTATTCACAACAACTTAAAACCTTACAGAATTTTTGGGAAGTGCCGACAGCAGACAACCCCTGTACGTATACGGTAATGATCCAGAGCTCTGCACTCTTTAAGTATTTATTGGGGACTGCTTTTACTAAAACTCAACTGAACTAACTAGAAAACTTCAACTGAAACTGTAGTTGCGAAATAACCTTACTCGATAATAACACGAAAAACAAAATACTGGGGCAAGCCCGCTAATTTGTGGTAGAACACCCACTGTCCGAACGGACGCTACATTATGGTACGAGACCCACTGCCCGACTAAAAAAATTCAACTCAACAAAAGTTGAACAAGTGTTCAACCACCATTTACTAAAACTATAAATTAAAAGCCTTAATAGATTTTTGAAGTGAAAACCTTTGATAAAGAGAATAATCTTGCTTTTTCAGCCATATAAATGCAATATTGAAAACAATTTTGTTCGAGAACATTCTATTCCACAAGAACAATTCCTACTGTCTATCAGAACATGAAATAATAAACATTAGCACTTGCAAAGACGGTGCTTTTAAAACGAAATATACAGATTTTTCTAGAAGCAAATTTTATTAGTCTGGGAATATTTTTGTTTGAAAGTGACCTTTGATATTTAGTAGGACTCATATTTCTACAGAAAACCAACGTAATTTTAAATCAAGAAGAAATATACAATAATATGCAGGACCGCACCAAGGGTTTTTTTATCTATTATACATACAAAATGATATTTAGTAAAGTTAAAAAAATGTAACGTTACAATAGATACAATAAAGGTTGTGTGTTGTTTACAAATAAATAACAAATAAAATATTATACATAGAGGTTAAAAACAAAGAAAGACGATCTTAATCTGACAAACGCAATAAGACTGCTATGTAGAATAATTTAGATGCTTCCGACAGCTTTCTATTAATAAAAAACTAAGATTCTACAAACGATTTTTTTACGGAATCTTCTAATTGAGATGTTTGTAGATACCAAAAATACGCGGAAAAAGATATTGCACAAACAACTCAAGAATAAGTTAACCTTAAAATCGAATGCTATATTCTTGGATTCTCGGGGTAAAATGCACTAACGAAAATGACAATTACTAACACTCCGTGTCACATTCAAGAAATTGTCAGCTGAAATTACTATTTACGTATGCACAGGACGGTCTCTAACAGTGAGAGTCCAAAACCAATTCACAAGAAAACTTCATTTAAATCTTTAATTTGGTTTGGTTTACCGAAGAATTAAAATTCATGAGATTGGGAACATTACATGTTGTAGTTTGAGTTACAAATAATAATCACTGAAGAAATACAAAGAAAAAGTCAAAACTTCCATCCACACATCTACACAACAAATAATAATATGTGAGTAACTTATCTCTAATCTAATCAAGTAAACAAAGGTAAACAATCAGTGCGTAAACAGCATGTGGAGTGCAGTCAAGTGAAGATAGAAAAATAGACTTCAAAGTTTCCTTTACGTGATTGTAAATTATATTAGTGTATTCTTACAAATTATAATTATAACATATTACATATTATAAAAAGTAGATTCTAAACCATTATTAAAGTATTTTTATTCTATACAGTGTAACTACCTTAATCTCAAGACAGTTAGACAACAACAAAAAATAAATCCACACTTGGGCTTCAACTGTAACTGACTAAAGTTTAACAAAATCAAATAAACACATAATTCACGTATACTTAACATGAACTACTATATTTCGGCAGAGACGTATTTCTTCAAACTGCTTTCAAGTGTCGTGGGTATTAATTGCAAAAGCTTACTGATTTTAGATAGAAATCAGAAATAATTAAAAAGCCAGATGGCAATACGCAAATTATTCAATGGTATTGTTTACGTTAAGTTAATTATGAGCATTAAACAATGATCTATTATGTGAATAAAACGCTAACAATTTGTCGTGCAGACTATAGCGTTGAGTATTAATTTTGTATATGTATATTAAAGTAAATATATTGTACATAGTACATATATTGTTGTATATTAAAGTAAAGATAAAATACAATGACTTAATTTGGGATCCCATTCTAACTACATTTTATTAAATTCCTTAATTAGCACATATGCTTCCTTTTGGTTTTAGTATCCTAGTAATATTTTTTTAATCACTTTATCACACACAGAATAAGGCTTCATTTCACTATACACACATAAACTAACGAATCCAGTTAAAGTTGCTGAACCATAGAAGTAATAATTGAATTCTGAATGATGTATATTAAAAGTAAATCTTCGGGTGTTACTGCTGCCGGAATCTAACTGATTTCCAGATTATTTCCGAGTCTTACAAAGTTTAATCTTGGTTATATGGTATTAAAAACCAGTATCAAAACAACTCGGCTTGTGTGGAGCTTGATAGCAGTGGAAATTAATTTGTAACTTTTAATAACTAATAACTACTTTTCTTAAAGTTTTAAGAAAGACTATATAATTCTAACCAATCAAGCAGCCACTAATAAAATTAGACAAATTTATATTTTTTATTTTATAAAAAAATAATTTAGAACTAATAAATCCAAGATTCCCTGCAATAGAAACTGTCAAACTAAAAATAATAACTTGAAAGCACTCTGTTTTTTTAATTCTACGATAATTGATGCAGAATAAGAGAATATTTATACAAAATAGAATCATAAAACAGATTATTTTATAGGTTTATATTGTAGGTTTCATTTGTACCTATCCAATTTTATTACTTGCAGAACACTTTGTTTATTTTTTTAAATAATATTAAGGGAAAATTTTTAAGAATACATGCCTAAAGTAAGATTTCAATCCGTGGAAAATAAATATTGAATCAAACACGTTTTGACTTGGTTTCAATTGGATACCACGAAACTCTACTAGAATTGCTTGCATTCTTAAATATTTGATCAAATACAGCTTCCTTTCGCACACAAAAATAACGCGTTTTATACACCAAATTAAATTCTAAATAAAGCGGAATAAATATTAGTCATCATGTTGTGTTTTGCTTTGAATCTGTTATTTTTGACTGTGACTATATATGACCTTTGTTCATATGAGATTGCATACATAATTGCAAAGATTAGTGATTTTTAATAGTCTCTAGCTACGAGCAATAATAAAATATAGAACCATAAATAGCATACTCACAAGCACCAGAAGAATGACTGTTGGAGATTAAGAGAACATACCTAAAACAGAAAAATACAAAATTAATATAGAAGCAATACTTCTAAATTTATATTAATTTGGTCTCCAACGTCTAACAGGATATGTGAACTCATAAGATTGATATCAGATTTTTCTGTGATTGGTCAGCCAGGTTAAATATTTTTTTAATGTTTTGATTTTTATTTATACTTTCTAATACTTATTGTGGATTGAATATTTTGGAATATACATCACAACAGAGTTTGGATTTTCTATGGATTAATTTTTTATTCCAAATCTAAGCATTTTGTTTTATTGTAATTTTAACTTGAGATTCTCATTTGAGTTTTGTCAGAATTTTTTCAATACTGTCAGGGAACCTTTATTGTACTTAAAAAAGATACACGGTAAGTATTATAGTCTTAACTTCAATTAATAACCTAATCAAATTAATAACCATTTATCGATCTTACATAGCAAAGTATAACAACAACAATAAATAAAATAAAGCATGATATTAATTTCCCTTAAACCAAGTGTTCACAATCTGTGCCAGTCTTATAATTCCCACGACAATAACTATATAATTTGACCAATCAGATTTTTTATACGAATTAGTAAAAACAAGTTATACTCTATATAATTATATACTTTAAGATGCCAACTGAAGGCTGAGGACAATTCAAATAAATTCAAATCTTCTCAAGTATTCTATTTTTTAATAAAGATTTTTTGAAAAACTATTAAAAAAATATAAAATATTCCAACAATATACTTAGAAGTTCCCAGTAAATGGCTAAAAGATTATTTTTTCGTATCAGCATCAAGGCAAAATAGATTATTATAGATAATAGAATCCATGAAATATTAGAGACGTAGATTGCAAGAAATAAGTAAATCAATCAGACTCACATGTTTTGATTAGCGCATGAAAACCTTTATGTAATTAAACAACTAATTTGTTTTAACTCATTGTAAAGGCTTTCATATCTAATTCCTGATTCATTTCAAAATTTCACCTCGTATGCTTGCGAGTGTTGTAATAGTAATTTTTGAACTCACTATCTAGAAAGCAGTGTTCGACGCACTGTCTAGTCAACCGGGAACACTTGTTTCCCGGTTAAGTAAACCGGGAAACACTCAGTGGTGCCAACTGCCAACCCTTGCAAAATTTAAATACCTTTTTTACTGCAAAATTTCTGCCGAAAAACAATCTGTCACATTTGTCAATTGCAGTCATGACTTGCTTTGGTTTATTTTTTTAAATAAAAGTTGTGAAATCAGATAAAAATTTTATTTGACATTTATAACAATGACTACGTTCGTTTCAAAAAGTATTGTACAATTCTCTTGCGTGAACAATGTTCCCGCGTTCACGCATATGAAGGCCCTCGCTCCCTTCGGTCGCTCGTGCTTCAAAACTGCGTTCACGCGGGAACATTGTGTTCCCGCACTCGTATCGTAAATAACTAATAATCTACCAAGGGCGTAAAGTACTTGTTTGCTAGACAGAGTCGAATAGCCCAACACTTTATGATCGACTGGTCATTTGTACTATGCAAATATCCAAGGGTTACGATATCAGACGTACCTCATGATCTCAGATTTGTCCTGATAAAGTGTAGTTTTTGGCCCGATCGCAGATAAATCAAGTTTTATGGATTTTTGATTTAAGTTATTTAAATCATTTTAAAGTATTAAGTAAATATTATTTATATTATGTTTCTGATATTTTCTAATTAAAGATCTAAAGTTTCAAAGCATTTAATGGACAAAAATTAACTTGAAGCATTATGTATTATGTATAAGTATTTAGATAAAAATTAACTTCAATTGCAAACAAGCAATTACCGTAGACCTATGATTTTCAAACTATGGTACGCGTATCCCCAGGGGTACCTAGAATAAAGCTTATAGGAGTACGCAAAGGAAAAGTAAGGTTGGTCCAGCTAGTAATTCACTGTTCTAGGTTTAAGACATATTTCTGATATTTTCTATTTAAAAATTTAGAAAATACAGCAGAGAGTTCTTGATCGAAAATTGATATACTCAATTATTATTAATCAAAAATCATTCATAAATATTACTTTGTAAGCAAAATACTTCCAGCTATTGTTAAATTTTAAAACACTTAACATGCAAAACATTTAACTTAAGTATTAAGGCTTCAATTAGAAAGGAGCAATTACCATAGACTTACTATAAGTTTTCAACCTATGGTACGCGTATCCTTAGGGGTGCCTAGAAAAAAGCTTTAAGGAGGACGCAAAGGTAAATTAAGGTTGGTTCCAGCTAGTACTCAACTCTAGGATCCGGTAAAGTGTTACGCAGGAATTTGTCTGATATGCATATGCACGGACATACTACTAAACAGTACCTGTTCTTGGCGTCGGGCCGGTGTCGTATGCAAACCAGTTGTATAAGTCGGTGTAGTTGATCGGATCTGCGTACAAAATTATGTATCAAAATCTGAATATAAGGTTAACTAATGAACACGACTCAAATTATATTATTGAACTTGTATCATCTTTGTTAACCAAAAGTTTCTTGGTCCTAAACACATAATGAAAAATGGTAGGATAATGATGATCAAATTTTCTGCTTTTTCTCCTTATTAGTTTTCACAAAAAAAATTCGAGAACCTAATGTAATGGGTACTTTTTGACGTAGAAATTATGAATTTTTTATAATGTGGACGTTTCGTGGACTTTTAGCTTGTTCAAAGATGAGCTGAAAAATAATTCAAATTAAATTTAAATCGATTAACGTAGGTAACATATATAATCTTTTAAAAGTAAATAAAGAAAATCAGGTATTTAAATATTATTAAAATAGGCCCGGCACTACTTCATCAATATTGATTGATTAACTTAATACATTCTTAATTTTGTAACGAGTTCAATTTTGAGAATATTTATTTCGCCTCGTTTTAAATTCAAAAACAATAATTATATAAACCAACAATATAACGTGCTCTCTTTTAGTCATGTATGTACTTAGAACATGTCTGCTTATTGTATCGTAAAAAGACGAACGAAATAAAAATTAATTCTCCTAAAGCATTCTAATAAATTCTTTTTAACAAAACATATCACATTTTAATGATCCCTTTTTAGGCAAACGGAATGTCAAATTTCTCCAATATTAAAATGTCCACAAAAGATTTTCAGAACTATAAATTCATGTTTTACGAGACATTATTTGCTAAGTACTTTGATTGTACTTTGATAAGTTGGTTTCGGGTCTCAGAATTTTATGGTGTCAGCATTTCTTTATAACATACAAGAAAGATTTTCATCTAAATTTGTTATTTGTAGTAATAATGTTATGTGTATCGTTGATTGATTCGCGTTGTTGAATCGCTCTGGAACATGGTCGCCTTTCGTAAATTTCAGAAGGGCAGGCACATTCTTACGGAGGCTCGTGCTGTTTGGCCTCTGGCAATGGGTTTTCTCGCGTTTGGCTAATAAAATAACAAATTACCTTGTAATCGTCAGTTGGATTTTAAGAAAGTCCTGGTTACGGTATCGTTTAGTTAGCTTTATTGTTTATACGCTTGTGTGTAGAATTTAGAGTTGCTGGCATCCGTTGTGGGTTCCGTTTAATAAGTTGTAGTAATAAAGTTATCACCTTCATTGGTACATGCTAAAATCTGAGTGTGCTTTGTGGGAATTTAAGAAAATAATAACGATTAGATTTTAGAATTTTGGTGTTTTAGTGAAAAATAGTTAATTACTATAATTTTCTAAGGAGAGTCATTAATAAACGTGGATACGAAATTTGTTTTGATATAATTAAATATTTGAAATATAAATAATAACAAAATCAACAAGTCTAAAAGTGAAATGATTGCAACGTCAGCATTTTCAGCTTTTATAAAAGGCGTTCAAAGTTCAATTACATATGTTACGTTTCCGTATCTTTAATTTGGTAGCGTTTGTTTTTTGGATTGTTGTCACGAATAGTCTTTACCTGTGTGGGTGACAAGGTGGATTAAAATTAAAACAAATGTACTAGGATAAAATATTCTTGACAAAACATTCTCTCAGTCATTTACTTTCTAATTAAATATTTTGAAATTCATACTCATAGATAGCAATAAATTAAATTGGTTCTCGATTTAAAAATTATTAAAAATGTATTTAGAATGGGATCTGTAAATAAGTTAAAGTGCAAAGTGAATACTTTTAGGTTTTATGCGGTATTTAAATGTTGTTTCTATTTTATGCGCCAATTTTTATGAATTGAATTAATAAACGGAGTTAACAATTAATAATCATTGATTATAACCTGGCATGACAAACTGTCTATAGCCCATTTAACAAAATTAAAATAATAACAATAAGATACAAATAATTTATATTGTCCAATTATTCCTGTGTTCTGAAATCAGTAAGCTTTTCTGATTAGTAAGTGGGGAATTATGATCGAGCACTGTTAACTGAGGAATATGTGGAGGACAGCATTTGCAATAAAGTAAGGATGACGATTTACAAGTGCAGGAAGTAAGTGAGGCACCTTTTTTGATGATTTCCTGTACATTCAATATTAGAGTTAGGTAAAACCCTGGTTTCATTATTGTTGGCTGAACCATTGTATGCTTAATATTTTTACTGATTAAAATAAATAAGTTTTTCTACCTTTAACATAGTATATTGGTAAGGCTGTTAATGACCTGATATGAGTCTATTAAGTTGATTTTAAGGTTTGTTTAGCAGTTCTCAAGTTAAAAAGGTATATAAAGTTATGTCCTTGTAAATATTGACAGTTGTAGAATATATACATATAGACCCAAAGAGTCGTAGGGTAGACTCTTGGGACATAAGCAATTATTCTTTTTCACATTGAAAAATGTCGCTGAAATGAAATGAAAAATTAAAGGCATGCCAAATTATAGCACGTTTTTAACTAATAACGCGAAAGAGCTACTTATGGTTAAATGCGGAAAGTGGTAGATTGCAGATTGAGAGAGAAAGTTATCGTGGCCATCTCTCGAGAACGAAAATGATTTTTTCCGCTAGCATTATAAACAAGATTTTATTACGACAACCATTGTATGTCTATCTGAAAGGAGTACATTAAAAACAATCAATAGTGAGATTAACCTACGTCACCTTGACTAACAGTAAAATTTACTATTGTGGTTTGTTTTGAGTAAACGGAAAAACTTTTTCCGCGCGTTGTCACTTGAGAAAAGCGGGAAAATGACAATTCCGTTTATCTCTCAGAAAATGTTAATTTTCAATTCTCTAATGATACCCGAAAAGCCTACTCTCAGATGCAGTAGTAGAAATAATTAATACATACCACTGACAAGACCATCCACACTTATTTACAAGAAACTTGAAAACTAGTCTGTAAGAATTGGTGCGTACCTATTAGTAACCTGGTTGTCAAAATATTTATATACAGGGTGATTCTGATAAAAGACACTACATTAAGAGGTAGGAGAAGAAGTTGTAAAGTTGTATTTCAAGAAAGATTTTTGCAAAAAGTTCTGAGACCCGGAATTGCATTGACTTTGACTGTTTGATTACCTTATATTGTTATTTAAGCCAATAACAATATCTGATTTCTTTATGTGTATTGAATGGTGCTGATATATCGTCATAAACACCTCGAAGATCAGCCAATTAGAGCTTGCCCGATTATTTTTGTTAAAATATTATTTAGAAGCACACTGGGGATTTAAGCTGCAAACCTAGAGCCAAACTTTTTGGTTTAAATTGAAGTTTATAAAATGAATTTGAGTACTGGTTTATTTCCCTAACTAATTAAGATGTTCATAGATGGAAAGACACATTCTTTGAATTCATGTTTCATATATACATACTCCTTATTATACTTTTTTAGTATTCTGGAAATGTTAAAAGATAGAAGTATTATTTAAACGATTACTTTGCTTATGAAATAAAACGAACTCAACCGCAATAATCCCATATTAGTAAAACCCCACCATTCATTTTAATTTTTGATTTTTTGTATTCTTCTGTTAAATCGTCAAACGCTTCGCATGTTTACACTTCCGAGGTTTAACTTTTGATTATAAAAAGTCATATGATTATTATCCTTGTTTTAATATGGGCCATTTATCAAATGATAATTACCACTCATTAACACATTTGTTGTGACTGTTTTGCATGTTTTGGGCTAATTAATTATTACTACTAACATATACATTATATTGCAAACTTTATGATAATTTCACTTTAAACATTCACATTGCATAATAGAGCAAAGCAAGCGTTTTCAGATGTTGAAACTAAATCCTCGTCTCGCCGGCATCAAAGGATGTTAAAAGCCAGTTCTCAGAAATTGAAATTGCAGTATTGCAATTTCATGTATGAACTACCTATTACCTAATACTACCTAATTCCAGGTAGATTAGTACCGATTGGTAACATAATAGTCCTGTGATAGTTACATATAATGATGATCAAGCTAGAATGTGCCTCAGAATACTAACTACAGTCTGTTTTTTGTAAACGATAATATAGAAAATCTAATGGAATTTTATAATTTTCCTTCTCAATTTGTACCCTTGCAAATATAAGTAGAAATTTTGGTATGAATCGAAAGAAGAATTCACTTTACGTTAAAAACAGATTAAACTTTATGAAGAAAACCAAAAACTATTTAGAAAAATACTTAAAAAGCTTACTGATTTATTGTTTTTAGTAATAAGCTATAAAGAAAATCTGGAAACTGTATCCCGATTGGTCTAGCGGTTAACGCATCAGATTAGTAATCAGAAATCGCAGGTTCCAGCTCCATCCTTGTATACCTTTTTAATTGTATTACTTGCTAATTATTATTTTTAGTACATTATTACAACTATTATTAGTATTTTTTTAATATTATTAGATATTTTTGCTACGGGGGTTTACCGTTACTTTTTGTACAATTTTAACTACCTGTCAGAAAAACAAATTAAAAAAGTACATAAAACTAATAATAGTTGTAATAAAGTTGTAAAAATAATAATTAGTAAGCAATACAATTAAAAAAAGTATACAACGATGGGGTTCGAACCCCCGATTTCTGATGCGTTAACTGCTAGACCAATCGGCGTACAGCTTCCAGTTTTTCTTTATAGCTTATTACTAAAACCAATAAATGGCTTTTAAATATTTTTTAAATAGTTTTTATTTTTCTTCATAAAGTTTAATATGTTTATAACGTAAAATGAATTCTGCTTTCAATTGATACCAAAATCTCTACTTACATTTGCAAGGGTGCAAATTTAGGAGGAGAATGATAAAATTCCATTGAATTTCCTATATTATCGTTTACAAAAAACACACTATATATGCTTTGGTTTTCGTATTAATGTAAGAATAATAATTATTATTAAAATTTGAAACATTGACAATGTGTACATGTCAGCGAACGATATTTTCTTGGGGTTTTTCGCTCGTATGACGACCAACTAGTTCTTATTTAACTAAAGCTATTTCGTTCTTAGAAGAGGGTCATTAAAATTATTCGTACGCTACCGTACGCCTTTAGTGACCGATTAATTAAAATATATGTATTTCAAAAACCAATTAGTTGGTTGCACTTCATTCACAAAAATCATAACAATCTGTGTTGATCTCAGCAATTTCAACCGACAGGTTAGGAACTCGTAAAACATTCAACTCAGTTGGTTTTGTAGCTGCAGACAATGACTTCAAATGGCTGTCCAGAATCCAGGGTGCACTACGGTTAGTAAATTTGTGCGTGGAGCCAACTGCTACGCATTCCTGCATTTCCTTTCCTACTATAGTCGATTTCTAGGTATTGACAATGACCCGTTAGGAACTCGAAAGCCATTAAACATTCCTTCTTTGTTCTTGAGTAATATATAGGAAGCAGCACAGTCAGTAAATTGAGCTTTTAGTCAGAAGTCAGTTGATATATAACAGTCAGCGAGCCTATATATGTAGGTATGCTATGTGCAAGTCCATTTTATTTATTTTTGAATTTAAATATTAATAAAATTATAACAGAATATTTTTGGGGTATGTTTATTTCTCCCTAAAACTGCTATCACGACATTCTAACCATCTATTGTATCACGACGGATTGCAATTATGTATTTTCAAAACTCTTCAAACTTCTTTAAGGTATTGTAAATAGGTTACAATAATGTATTAACTAAAACTCTATTTTATTTCATCTTCAACCACTTATCGGATGATCTTGAAAAAGCCCAATATACAGGGTATTCAGTTGAAAAAATGCACGTTGGTTCATGGGGCGAAACATGAAAGCGCATATATCACAAAAATACAAAAAATATTCACTACAAATCTTGAGTCTTCCTCAATAATTCCCCGAACTTAAGCCGGCCCTGACAGTCTGGTTCTTTAATAATGCGATAGATTTTGTACTACATTGTTAAGTTAAAATAATACATGCAACAGATGTTTGTAAAAGCAGCAACAGATAACAAACACACTTTTAAAAAACTGTAATAGGAGTACTTATTGAAGGACATCACATGGTAATTATGAATAAATGGATTTATTTAAAAACACTATTAGACAGAATTGTTTACATTTTAGGAGAGATTCATTACGTACCTAAATTATATATTTATCGTAGATTACAATTCCAACGTTATTGTTGCAATTTTGGATAATAAATACTAATGAATGCTAATAAATACTAATACCTGGAATATGAATTATTTTTCATACAGTTTGTGTATGTACTTATACTAATATTTGTTATACTAAAGACATACATTCATACTACATCTTAATGACTAATATTTTTTAAATAATGCTGTATGTTACGAAATCCTGGCGATACAATAAGATAGAAACAATTGAATTTACATAATACTGAATGTCGGAAGGATCTGTTTAATTTTAAAATAACACTTCATATTATCGTTTCCTGATATAAATACGTAGGGAAAATAAGAATAAATATCGTTAACTAATGGTTTAATGATCATGCAAAACGATTCATAAAAATGTTACTTAAATGAAACTATAATAGGAACTAATAATGTATTATAAGGTTAGTACAATAATAATGGTAGCTATATTTTATAATAACATTCAGCCCGTATAGTATGTATGCATACAATTAAAACCAGAAATTCTCTTCTTTAGCAGTTACCGAGTTAAAGGTTATCATACTTCCGTTTCAATTCCAATAAGAACATATTTGTTAATATTCAAATTATTCAAAACAAAACATAATAGTGATTAAATAACAGATTCTAAATAATATTTCGTTATAAAATTGTGACCATGAACTCTTACAAGTAAAAACACATAAATTTTCTTTTAGTGTCATTCAACCTTAACTCTGATCTTTTATTATTTGCAACAATACATATCACATTTATGTTTTCAATAACAAGGTTACCTTCCGTTAGGAATGGCAGGACCGGATTCAAAATTCAATAAATCTTAAAAATTCATTTTCTGGAAGACTATTCGTTTTTGGATATCACGTTAACGGATATCACTTATATCTGAATTGCAGTGTATGTCGTTTACCAGTAGTTATTAGTAATGAAGTTTCCAATTTCTTTCCAAAAATATTTTTATCTTCTTTTATCGGGTTTCAGTAATTATTCTTATCTGACTATCAAATATAGGATGTCTAAAAATGTTTTGCTAATGTGAGCTTTCCCTGTAGGACAAAGATAAACGGCACTTCAAAGACAAGTTGACCCTAAAGGTTTTGGGCCCCTGATACCATTTTTATGAGACCTATTTGTTATTTTCTTAGATAACATCATATATACTTTCAATTTTCTTAAACTCAACTCACCGCATTTTTATTTTTCTTAAACCAATTGTAATTTACTTGGCTATTATTATGCAATGTATTCAAATAAAGAATTCTTTTATGTAAATTTCAAATGTGGATTCTTTCTGCAATTTCATTGGTAAATATAGTACTAGAAAAATAACCTAAAATATTTGTCCCAATGGATTTTTAGGAAGGATAGATAACAGCCTGCTACCCCAATGTCATTTGTCCCCTTCGACTTAGAGAATTCCATTATACATGGGACCACCTGCTAAAACGAATTGATTCTATAACGTCAGGCAAAGAATTCTAAAAATAGATATTCTTTTTTCAGTTATATTTAAATCTGAACCTAAAATAATACATCAGTTGATTTTGTCTGTTTTTAAAAGGAATTTGAAAACTAAAACACAATTTGGAGTTTTAGATATACTAGCGTATTCAGTTATAATATCCTTTTAGATGAGTTCAAGTATTTTTGTGGTTATAGATTTTTTTAGTTATTCAGTTAGCAGTTTTATTACTAGGCTTTTTAGTCGTTTAATGTTAAACTTTTTATTTAAAATTATGTATAATTTTATAACCGCTTTCGGAAATCGGTCTAAAATGGCACTTAAATTGACGACTTAATAAATTTTTCCTAGTAAAAATTGCTTTGAGATGTGCAACCAAAAATTCAGAAATTAATATTTTTAAACAATTAACCTTTATTAGTTTTTTGGCTTTGGTTCTTTTTGACAAAGACTGCCATGGAAATTTCTGGAAACACTAAATCTTTAGACAAAATTTTCTTGAGGCTGGGTTTTTAAAAAAAATATTTGAATAACCTTCTTCTAAGATACTTATTACTTAGATAGTTATTACAATAATATAATTACCTTTAACCTGTTAATAACTAAATTATTAATAAACGTTAAATTTAGAATACTTAAATTGGCCTTCAATTAAGGTATAGAGGTCGAGCTTACTTTAATTATGGCTCTTATTTAATAGAAAATATAATAATTAATTATTTATATATTTTTTGTAGGCTCTGCGCGCTCACAGTACCAATAAGTCTGTAAATTCTTGAGAATTATTACTTTATCCAATAATTGAAAATATCTAATCAAATGATAATTTCGTAAATTATTGTATTCATTGCCCAAAAATGCCGATATTGAATTCTATGTACTAAATAGCCTTATAAGGTTGCGTTCCTTCATATAACAAAGACTTGCCCATATTCCATGAGTTTTTTGCGCTCAATAACATAATTTACAGAATGCTAATAGGCCAATCTCTAGACATTGGTTGTGTGTTTTATTACTGTATATAAATGTCCATGCCAACGTGGTAGGGGTAGCTGGTCTCCGGATCCCCGCTAATGTGCGGATATACTGTCGGAGGCACCTTGGTCTGATGCCTTTGGTCTTCTGTAGTACATACTTAAAAGTACATTGGCGCATGGGTTGTCCCAATTGCCCAAACTCACCTCACGCTGGCTTTGGATTCGATGGATAAAGTGGGCACTTTCTAGGAAAAAAGGTGAGCACGTTAAGAGCTTCGACAGTAGCTTGGAGGGATAGTAGAAAGTGAATAGCTACTTCGCTTCTACCAATGCAAACTCGGAGCAGTGATAATGTTAGTGACGCGTTAACTGGACCTACTTCAATTTCTCACTCATAAGGAAGTCGACTTTTGACTCACGAGTTACACGTGTAATATATATTTTATGAAAATTCTCATTAATCTTACACATTTTTAGAAAGACCCACTGCAAGAACTTCTACGAATAAAGCCCTTTCCGCACTTATACAGGATGTTTCACTTAACTTCCGTGTAAACTGAAAGTGTGATAATACTCGTCAATAGCAACAAAAAATCCTTATGCCATTTTTGATTTTACGCACATCGGGAAAAATTGTAGAAAGGTACATTTTTGGAGACTGCTGGAACGTATCGCGGCCTACCTCACTATAAGATAAAATACCGTGTTGAACAAACTAAACAGTAGGTTTAAAAACAATATTTGAGCAACTATACGCATTGACGGTATCACATTTCATTTCGTTTGTGATTTAAGTCTGTGTATTAAGGCAAAAATTTGATTCTGCCCCTGGAATATTTAGTATATTAATATATTTTCTAACTATATAGACCATGAGAAATCGAAAAATTAAAAATCAATAAAACATCATGAGAGCTATTACACATTACACAACTAGATGAGAACTAAATGTTGACTGACTTAACCTAACCTAACCTAACATAACCTAAAACAAAGCTGTCAACCAAGAAATGGACCAAACATTCATCATTTACATCTAAATTGACCCATTTGTTATTTTGTTCACAACTTCCTTGTTTTTCATTTCCGGTAGATGGAACCTTTTTTAAATAGAGTCACTGCATCTATTCACCTAGGCCAGCTGGTTGATCAGAGTAACGCAAACCGCCACCATATTGGGGCAGAGAAGGGTGATTTTTAATAATGGACGTAAAACCACGTTTTACGTGTTTGACATATTAGAGGTTTGATCTTTCAGAATAAGACAAACATTTTAAAGTAAACGTGGATTTGATTAAATTCAATACAGAAAAACTAATGAACAATTTCGTGTTTCGTTTGCCCCAATATGGCGGCGGTTTGCGGTACTCTGCTCGACCAGCTGGCCTAAGTAACTAGATGCAGTGACTCTATTTTTAAACGCCTTCCCATGCCCTCTATAGTCAGAAAATATATTAATTTACTAAATACTCTAGGGAGGCATAATCAAATGATAGCCAATTTTGTTTATTCGGGGGTTCAGGCCAGAATTGTAATGACGAATAAATGGCGCCCATATTCCTTCTTATTTCAACCAACCTTATTTTTCTTTACAATCTATAAGCTATGGAAATCAGTACCTACGCCTGAGAAATAATTTGTCATTAAGAGATCTTAAGCTGGTGTATTAAAGTACAGTAAGTATCGTTTTTGCCAAATGCCAACGCTCTGCAACAGAGCACGGCACGCAGAAGAAGAAGTATCGTTTTTAGTGTGAAGTAAGGAATTGCAGTAAGTACTCAGTATTTTGAATTTTATTGATGTTACAGTGACGTACATCGTGCGACGTTAGTTTAAGTTAGGGCTTTAAATCTTTATCGTTACAGAATCTTAAGTGAAACACCTTGTATGACAATATAATATATTAGAATTGGACAACACATAGAAATCTTTCTATCTTACAAGCCGTTATTCGCGGGAGCGTACATCAAAAAAGTATCTCAGTCCAAATTTGTCTACCGCACAAATGTATGTTATTGCTAGTACTGGGAGAAACTATCTAATAAGATAATTTTCCGCTTAGATATGAAGAATTAAATTTAATAATATAAACGAAAATATTGTATTGTGTAGTTTCATTTTATTTAATTTAGTTCATCGTTTCACTGTATTCAGTTCAGTCAGTCAATAAATACACCTTTAGGAAAATAGTCTGATTATTTTTATTAGTATGTCATTACTATGTCATTAGTATATTTATAAAATAATAATAAGTCCACTAAAAAGAATAAAAAAACCAATGTCCACAAAAAAGTTTCTTCCGAACTGGTGAGTTAATTGATGCCATTTTTACAAAAATTCAAATTTAATCCATCATTAAATAAATTTATTAATATTTAGTGCTGTTTAGTTATTCATCTACTTGTCTATTTTATCAATTTATTTATTTATTTATCTGTTATACTGCATTTATATGCATTTGTGGAAGATTTAATAAACCAACTTCAAGGAAAAATATAAGTAGGTTTTTTTAATTGGAATTACTGTGTAATTACGTAACCCTGTCTGATACTAGAGGTGTGGGGTTTACTACTTTAATTATCCGTATGATGAAAGTTCTAACAGCAACACCAGTGAAGGTAACTTTTGGTTTTGTTTTTGAAAAGAACTACTGGAATAAAATTTAATTTCTGAATTAACACTTAGATAATTATTTAGATCCTTGAAGACCGGGGTAGGAATGCAAAGCCAGTTCTAAAGTTGATTGTTCTAAAGTAAATCACCAAGTTCGTTTTATTATTATAATATCAAATATTATTTAAAGATGCACATTTATGTACTGTTCTGCAAATTGTTATAAACTTGAAAACAATTTAAAATCAATAATTGAATTTTCAACTAACTCAATTATCTCTTGTGTTATTAATTACCAAAGTTATTTTACCTACAGTAAAAAAATCTTTTGTATTCAACACAAAAATGTTGGCGCAAAATTGTCAGAGAGAAACCTTCGGATTTTTTTATCCGGAACGAGCGAACGAAAAATGTTTGCTTTGAAGTACAAGCAGGCGTGTGCGTAGGAATTAACTTTTTTCAACAAAATTGGAAAAACGTGCTGTTGAATTGCTAACGCAATTTTGAGCAAGTGTTTTCTCATTAGTAGGTCGTTTTTTGGATATTTCTAGATTTAATGAAAGTTATACGTATGTTCCATCTGCAATCTATTGTGTGAAAACTTGAACAAAAACAAACACCGGGTGGTTAAAAATTCTCTTTAAAGCAAGCTAGCAATTTATTTACTTTTTTCCGGTAGCACCTAAATTTTAATTTTCTTACACGTCTGAAACTTCTTCTACAAAACTTCATTGCTTGAGTTTCTGAAATTTTAAGTTAGAAATTTAAGTTTTCAAGTCTAATTACATTTACATTCGTGTTGGAAAACGCTGCTTGCTAAAAGGACTGACCGTTTGTTAGAAGTTCCTTCGAGAATGACAAAAGTTCAAGTATGTTTTCTGAAGGTGTAATTTAATCGTTTATTCTAATAGAAACAGGAATATTTGCGGAGAACATGTAAATAAATTATAATTAAACTTCAGGGAATCAGGGGAAAAAGGGAATAAATGAACATAAATAAATATTTAATTTTGCTGTAATTAAGGCACGCCCAGAACTCACTACCGTAAAGACTTGCATTGTGCTCTGTCTTTGTTACCAAGGCTAGTTTCTGCTACGTTAATAAATTGTAAGTGAAGAAAGAATTTATTTGAAAATGGAGATTAAGAATTTCCTTTTTGCCATTATACCGTTGTAGTAAGAAAAAAGTTCAGAACTGCTCTGGCGAAGTCATGTGAATTAACATTTGGTGGAACTGACAGCGAAAATACCCTCGTCTTGTCATTGTGATAGGTCAGACACGAACCTTTCAATTAATAATTGAAAAATATCACCTATTATTTTTATGTAAAACATTCGGCCATCAGAGATGTACGTATATTTACATTGTTTGTGAATAAGTATCAAGTAAAGATCCGTGTGGTTTAATAAGACAGATTAAAAATTGGTCTAGAGTCTGGATGACCAAATATACTTAATTCATTTATGCATCAATTAAAATTATTTTCAATTTAATAGTGAGTTTTTAGGTCAATGGTTTACCTGTATGTACCTATGCCTTCAAAAGTAGATTATTTAGTACTTACAGCATCCACTTAGATAAGATTTATGGGAATATAAGATTGGGATAGATATCATGATATTTGACATGCAATAGAAGGTATGCACCCCCAGGTAAGATTTTTCCGAAAATCGTTAAATTTTCTTTTTTAGATAGATTATACAGTTTGTGGGTAGAATGCTTTAATGTTTTTCATTATATTCAACTAACGATGTGAAATCGTGACCACCTAATTATGTAATTCAAATAAAATTAGGGCCAAATTAAGGCAAGTCCTGAAATAAAACAGACAAGGTGCATGGTAGTGATGATGTATGCAAGTATTTGCTACCTCACCTGTTTATTGATATAAAAAAATATGTTTCAAATTAACGAGATAGTGATATCGTTATATTTTCATCTTTAGATAGATTATACAGTTCATCGGTATAATGCTTTAATGTTATTTTGTCAAGCAGTATCTTAAGGGCAATCTTAAAATACTCTTAAATGTTGGGATTGTTTTTTGTGGAAGATATCTTTGAAATACAATGGAAGTTTGTACGTTTTGCCATAGCAATCTGAAATAATGTAATTTACCTACTATTTTCGTGTCATTGATATCTAAAAGTAGGTAAATAATGTTAATTAGGATGTAAGGTTGGATTTTGTCAACATACGAAGATGGAAATAGGTAATTTTAAGTAATTAAGTTAATTTTAGTTAGCTGTTAGTTGTGTAGGAAAGATGTTTTGATTGAATTTTTCTAGTGACCTTGTTCTTTTATGTCAGTACAAGTGTCATAGATCATTAGAGTTTGAAAAAGAGTATAAAAAGAGCGACCGTTTTAGTAACAGACTCTCTGTTATTTTAGAACTTTCAAATAGTGCACACATGTTTAAAGCAAAAATTTAAAATTTTAAGGTTATGTTGTGAGTTTGAAAAATGTAAACAAACCAAACGTCAAAACTGTTAGGTTATATTTTGTTGAAATGTCAAAGTGTTAAGTAATTAACTTTGAATTTGACTCTTTTTTTTAATAACAATTACATTTAATTACTATAATAATCACTGCTGTGAATTTTTTTGTGGGATAAAAATTAATTACAAGAAGAGAATTTTATTTGGATAATGGAACTTTTAACCTTCGTTATAAGTTGGATGTTGGAAGGAAGTTCAAAAGAAAAAATTAATTAACAATTAAATGGATTTACCATATTTAAAACAAGCAGCTTAATTTTGTTTATTAATAAGTACTATTTATTTGGATATTATTTTAAATAGTGATAGGTGGTTCTTCTTCCACCATTTTGGTATTTAAATCATATGGAAAACAGAGGATTGCTGTTTTGTAACAATTTCAGTTGGGAAACTATTGCCAAATATTGATTTGATTTAAAAATTTAAGATATTTATTTAATTTTAAATAAAAATTTAGTAATTAAGATTATGGTGATGCCAGAAATATTACTCCTCGGATGAAAGGCATTCACTATCTTAGGACAGTTTTCAGTAGTTCATGGTATCCAAATTTTTTTCATATTTTAATTCTGTTGTTTGTTGTTTGCGTTCATTGGTAACATGACATATGTAGCGTTTTTTTTAATTAGGATGTCATGTTGGGTGCTTAATAACTATACATGATAAAAATAACTATGGTTCCATTCTCAGTTTGTCTGTGTAAATTAAGTTAAGTGTAAAGACACACTATATGGAAATACACTAATTTTTCTAAATTGAAAAGTTTGGCCGCCTCAACTGTAGGTGTGTGTAGTTGTGTTGTATGTTAGTTTGTGTTGTTAGTGTTGTTACATATAATATATGATGTTGGTTTCCCCATAGTGTAGTCGTTTGATAAAAGAAAATAACATATCAAACGTCATTAAAAGTAAAAACCGTCTAGCGGGACTCAAACGCGATATTTCATATAATAAGAAATCTGCCCATTGTGCTTCCATATTACATTTCTCTTCAGTTGCTTTTACGGGAGTTCTTGAAGAAGGTCTAGTAAACCGAAACACGTGTAAAGCATTGGAAGCATTTTTTAGGCTTTTGCCTGCTTAACAATATGTACTGTTATACAAGGCATTGATGATAATTTACATATAATATAATAAGTAACATGAGCGGTAAGTATAAACGCTTAGAAGGTTTATAATTGTTAATTAGTTGGGGTCCACTATGAGAGCACCGGGTTTGTTTAATCAGCACACTTAATCATCATTACTGTTGTCACTCAGAAAGATATTTTGTGCTAGCTTGCGTTTTAGTCGTACATGGATGCCTCGTTGACCTAGTGTGCAGTAAGCAGCACTATTACAGTTGTTGAGATTGGCATGGAATTTTTTAACAAGGTTTGTTATGTGTTGATCGATTGTGGAGATACCCAATGCATAATGTAGTTGCTGGTTGGTGATGAACCAGGAAGCTTTGACTGCGATCTTTAATTAATATGACTGCGACGTCTGTATACGTTGCGAGGTCAGCGTTGATAATGGGGAAGTCTGGCATAAAAATGTTAAAGAGGATTTGACCTAGAATGCTGCCTTGAGGGACCCCTGCGTGTATATTTCTGGTGGAGGATTGGGATGTGAGTTTTAACTGAAGACATGCGATTATCTAGGAAAGAGAATAGTATAGATTTGATGTAGTCGCGTATTTGAAAGAGTGAGGTTTTGTATTTGATGCCGTTTGTTCACACGCGATCGAAAGCTTGTGCTATATCAATGAACAGGGTTACTGTGAATTGTTTACTTTCAAATCTTCTTTCAATGGTCTATGTCACACGTAATTAATGACAAGTGGATAGGCCTTTTATAAAACTGAATTGAAAGGTTAACAGAATATTTAGTCTTCGAACTTCATCGTTAAGCCGGGAGTGAATAACGTTTTCAAATAGTAAGCTGATTTGTATGTAGCTTCTAAAGTCTTTCTTGTAATTTCCCGGCTTGGGGGAACATAAGTATAATTGCATGTTTCGATATAGTGGAGAAATACCCTATTTTTAGATATGCATTAAGAACTGTTGCTATATGTGCATGCTTTTTTGGTAAATGTCTTCAGTATCATATTGGGTATTATGTCGGAGCCCGGTGATTGATTTATTAATATGGTTTTAATTATAGAAGCAAGTTCCTTGGGCGAGGTTGGTTTAAAGTTTGCTTCAAAGTTGGTCGCTATGTTGTTAAAAACCGGATCGCTGTGGTTATGAGAAGGGAACGTTTTCTCGAGATAATCTGTAAAGGTTTTGCATTTTTCTTCGTCAGAGTTAAATATTTGAGCACCCGAGGAGATTGGTGAGGTTGACGTAGTATCCGTTTGGTTGTTCTTCATAGTCTTGGATCTCGTGGTTCGAGATTACCGATGTGTTTTTGATAGGAGTAACTTCGATACGCGTCGAGTTCATGTTCAATGCGGTGAGATAAATTATTTACGATGTTTTTTGTTGCGGGACTTCGGGTTCTCTGCCATTCTCTTCTCAACGTGTTCTTTTGCTTGATTAAATCAAGTATATATTTAGGTGATGTATTGTTTTCTGTTCCCCTTCTTTTTAGTAGCTTGATGGACGCTATCAGTGATGCTGTTCGTTATGTGTATGATTGTTTCGTCAATTTGGGTTGGGAATCGTTTGGATACTTGAGTTGTTGGACAAGAGATGGGCTCTAGAGTTCCCATTTGATTATCCCATTAAGTAATCTACACTTTAAGAAGTATTTTGCTTTTTGCAGGTATTTATATAAATGAAATGATTACTGGCAGGTGGTCCGAGTCTACCTCGGAAATCACTTTTTGAAGTGCTTGCTTATTAAAGTTATTGCAAGCGACAATATCCAGTATGTCGGGTTGGTGATAATTTCTATAGGGGTAGTAAGTGGGTTCATAAGGGGCTTCTATTTGAAAAGCATATGCTAGATCGTAGAGTTTGGTCCCGGCGGTGTTTGTTGCTTTACATCCACAAATGGTGTTTTTGGAACTTAAGTCTCCAATAAGTAAGATAGGTTCTTTTGTGGTAAAGATTGTTGAGATTTATTGCTCTAGCATTTGTTTGTTGGGTTGTTTATAGATACATACTATGTATAGGGCAGTGCCGTCTTATGTTTTGATTTTAATTCCCACAGTCTCGAGGTTTATGGTGTTGATTGGTTGACATCCGCGGTGTATGATTAATGATGATAACCAGTCCTCTTGATGCTGGCTGATGTTGGCTTTTCTATCTTAGCTAACTGACTCTGCGGACTCAACACTCAATTAAGCCCTTAATACATAATATACTACTATGTTGATTAAAATGATTCTACCCAAATTTTTATATTTATTATTTATATCTACTTGTACAGGATAAGACAGGGTATTACAAATAATATTCTTATAAACAACAGGCGAGATAGCACTCGGTACTTCAATGCATACATTTTTATATAGTGTAAGACAAATACCAAACTTTGCTTCCTTTTTTGTCCTTGAACATTGCTGCTATGGTACATCCAAACATTCTGCAAGTCCAAGGAACAGTATTCAAATTCGTCTGCAAAAGAGTAATTTCAAGAAATTTGAAAAAATTAGAATGAAGACGCATAGGTAGAAGGGCATTCCAGTTATATCTGATGTTCAATTTTTGTTATGCTTTTATGAAATTACTAATTATATTCTTGGTATCTTTTTCTGTAACAGCAGGTAATGCAAATCAGACAGGGCCATCGTTAGATAGGCGCAACTGGTAGATATTTCACAAAACTTTATTTACATTTTCGATTGAAGGTAATAACTGTGTAGAGATGAAGAGCACGTTTGTGCACACCAAATATCTTAAAGCACTATTTATATTATGAAGGTGGTTTTTATAAGGAGAGTAAATAGTTGAGCTTTTATCAATTCCACTTTTGTTTTTGCTTGGCAGAAAATGAATTTAGTATACTTCAATGATGAATTAGTAATTATCACTTACTTATAACATAATATAAATATTTGTATTGAATATTTAAATATTATTAAAACTATGGAATCAGGTAAAACACGAATAGCATAAATATTACAGTGCGTGTATAGAACTGAAAAAATTACCTATACTTCAGACGTTATTAACTTCTCGTATAACTTTGCAACACTGGAAAGAAAGGAATGTGCCTATGATTGCACTAAGAATCCATCATTAAAATTCCGCTCAAATAGTCTTAGTTTGATTACGTTTTAAATACGGATCAATATACAGTGTGTTTTTTGTAAACGATAATATAGGAAATCCAATGGAATTTTATCATTTTACTCGTAAGTTTGTACCCTTGCAAATGTAATTAGAAATCTTGGTATCAATCGAAAGAAGAATTCATTTTATGTCAAAAAAATATTAAACTTTATGAAGAAAACCAAAATCGATTTAGAAAGACTTAAAAAGCTTATTGATTTACTGCTTTTGGTAATAAGTTATAAAAAAAAGCTGGAAGCTGAACGCCGGCTGGTGTAGCGGTTAACGCTTCAGATTCCTAATCAAAAATCGCGAGTTCAAACCCCGTCATCGTATACTTTTTTTTAAATTGTATTGCTTACTAATTATTATTTTTAGAACTTTATTACAACGATTATTAACTTTTTTTATTGTTAGATATTTTTGCTACGGGGGTTTACCGTTACTTTTTGTACAATTTCAACTACCTATCAGAAAGGCAAATGAAAAAAGGGCATAAAACTAATAATCCTTGTAATAAAGTTCTAAAAATAATAATTATTAAGCAATACAATTAAAAAAAAGTATACGATGACGGGGTTTGAACTCGCGATTTTTGATTAGGAATCTGAAGCGTTAACCGCTACACCAGCCGGCGTTCAGGTTTCAGCTTTTTTTAATAACTTATTACCAAAAGCAGTAAATCAATAAGCTTTTTAAGTCTTTTTCTAAATCGATTTTGGTTTTCTTCATAAAGTTTAATATTTTTTTGACATAAAATGAATTCTTCTTTCGATTGATACCAAGATTTCTAATTACATTTGCAAGGGTACAAACTTACGAGGAAAATGATGAAATTCCATTGGATTTCCTATATTATCGTTTACAAAAAACACACTGTATATAATTTCCTGCTAGAAATTGCGCTAGTTGTGCAAGATCTACTTAACTACTTTTCGAACTACTTAAGTATCATTTCTTTCAGTTTTTAAAGGTAGCTATATATTTAAAACACAAGGCTCATTTTTGTTTCAGTTCGTTTGAGTGTTCTACTGGGCCGATTTGCGCGATTATCTTTTTTTTATACTGAAACTTTCGTTGTGTATATTAGTTATCACTATTTGTTATCTAGATTTCTTTAAGTTTTATATTTTTAAATAAATAAATCTGAAACATTTATTTGGATACGCAAGAAAACGACCATCCACTTGCAGCGCCCTCTCAGTCTTCAGCGTTGGTAACTTTCGGAACTATTCACGATTATAATCGTTTTCCTGTGTCTTCTGGTATGTAGCTAGTCAGGCGTTAAATAAAGAACTATATACATATACGTAGTTCTAGCTGTTTCATTTATTGTTTGGACAAAAACAGTCATCGTCAGAGACGCTTGCAAATTGTTGCAAATAACTGGACCGATTTTATAAAGAATAAAATTTTATTATTGGCGATCAAACTTCGTGTTCCCGTTTCCCATTAACACTGCTTTAGATTACGAAAATCTTATGTAGTTCGATAGTAAATACACCTGCCATATTGAACTTTATTGTATAAGTCGATTATTATATACTAATCTAGATATTTAAAACACGGTTCATTTTTGTTCCACTTCGTCTACGAGTTCTACAAGACCGGTTTGCTTTATTTTTGTGATATTAAAGTTTTGACTCTGTAGATTAGTCAATACCACTTTTTATTTTTATTTACTTTTTGTATTTTTAAGACCGTTCTTTTTTGTAGTGCGTGGAGTTTTAGTATTGTGATTTTTTAATTATTTATATTTTTAATTTAAAAACATTTGTTATCGATGCATTAGGCCGACTGTCCACATACAGCGCTTGCTTAGTTTTGGAACTAAACATCCTCCCTATACCTGCTTAGTAGGCCACCAACAGTTAGTATGTGGAGCATATTCACCAAATTCGATATCTCTGTCTGGCTCTGAGTGTGTTCGTTTTTTTGAAACTTTTATATTCTGATTGCAGATTCAGCAATCACGACCAGAGCATATGTAAACAGGCTCTCGTAATGCAACACATGTAGATATGCTGCTTTAACGAGCATGATAGCGTTATATGTTCCATTGCGAGAACCCCGGTTTGACGTATGCGGTATGCACCCACCGCTATTGCAGATTGGGATATTTGATGAAAAGTAGAATAAGAATATTTAAGAACTAATGTTTTATCTCTTAAGGTACATGGAGAAAATGACCGACAAAGTCTAGAAATCTGCTATATTAAGTATGATACATGAATTCAATTTAGAATATTTTGGTAAGAATGGGTAGATAAGTTGGGGGACGAGTCGGAGGGAATAAGTCGGTATGTATGGTGGTGTAAGCCGGGAAAGCGGAAGGTAATTTTGTGGAAGAGATAAGTTGGGGGGGGGGGTAAGTCGGGAAAAAAGTAACAAAGGGAGGAAGGGAGGGTAAGTCGGGGTAGATGGTGAGGGGGTAAGTCGGAGGAGTTTGTTAAGTAATGCGTTTAAAAGTTCGTCTAAGAATGGTAAGCTTAGTATTTTCAACTGTTTTTGTTTGATTGCGCTTATTTAATAAATATTAATATTAAATAATCATGCTTGGAAACCGAAGAATTGCAATCACACAACAAACGTTGTATATAAGTAAATCCTTCAATAAATTAACCTTTTGACCGTCATGTCTTGACGGGGTTTCCCTAGTTATAATGTAATAAGAGCGGTAGTTATTTTTCCAACTGGTAGAATTACTTAAAAAACCATACATTTTTGCTTTTGTTCAATTTAAAATAATTTGCTAACGCTCTCTAACTTTTAACGAATGAAAACAAGTTAAAGGCGGATATTTCTCAAAATCACAATTCACAACATAAAAAAAAAACCGAGGAGAAAGGAACATTCACTGTCGGATAGGTCTGGTCAGATTTAACCGATATCTGGCGCAAAGAACCTAATATCAGAACAAAGAAAGGGTTCATTCGACGAATCGCATTTACCATTCTCTCCTTCCGTCATCACTTCCAAAAACCCATTTAGTAATACCTACGAAATACCTCTGACTGTGTATGAATAAATTAAGAGACATCTAATTCTCGTGTTGACAGAGAATATCTGGAAATTGTGCTTCCAAAGTAACCTAGTATAGCGGAAGCTGTCAGTGTATTTTAATCCATCCAATTGTAAAGTTTTCTTATACGAAAATTAGATAGTTTCTAATTTAACAATTTAATTTTATCTTAGTATATTTTATTTAAAACATTGTAATAAATTTGTATGTAGCTATACTTACAACAAAACAAGCACATGGCCTGCTTCAGTAGTACGTTATAAAAGAGGAGTTGAGTACCAAATGAAGTGCCATCGTTTGAAACTTGTGCATCTATTATAATGCGGAGGGTCGTAAGAACTCTTTTGAGGTGTACACAAAGTTACACTTCAAAACCTCCGAGTTTTGGTATATTAAAAAAACTAAATAGTATATACTTAATCTAAAAAAATATGAATGAAACTAGAATTAAATTTTTGTAATTAGTGCCTACGTCCAAAGTGATTGAATAAAAATGTTTAATCTGAACTTAGAATAGGATTTAAAAAAACTAAATGTAAACCAATTTAGAGATGCCATGTTTACAATTCTAATATAATAAAACAAATAATGTGGAATTCAATTAAGAGATGACCTTTAAGTTCTTGTTAACGAGCGAAATATCAAATATAAAAAAATATATTTCTAGAGGGATTTCTTTAGTGGTACAGTATATATATATATGTATATATGCTGTACTTAAATGGTCTCTATGGCAAATGAGCTAAATATACCGTCGCAAGTGAATTGTTTAAGTTTAAAATAATTATCAAACTGTATTTAATTTGAGAATATTACTATATTTGAATTGAAAAGGTCATAACGGAGTGGATTCAAAGATAACGCTTGTCTGGAGGTTAATCACGTGAACATAATCCCAGCCAGCACACTGACGTTATAATGACGTTATTTTTTAGTGATCATTGGTCGGCGACGTCACATGACTTATAAATGGTGTCCATAAGACGTCACGTTATGGAACGTACGTAGACGTCATTAAAACGACGTCTTTTAGACGTACAATAAGGTCATTTTTAGACTTCTAATATTATTAATTATGATTTATCTAGGTTACCAAAAAGTGATATATTCCATTGAATATTTTTTATTTTTACATTTGCAGAATGTAAATAGAATACATTATTTTACTGTTTTCAATATTCAATTACATTATTTTTGTATTATCAGGTCCACTGATGTACGAGAGACAAATCTAGTAACACTGTTTTACATTTTTTAGTGTTGTTAAAGTTGTTGACGTACCTACATTTATAGTGTATGTGTAGGTGGAACTACTGCATAATAATTATGTGGTTTGTCACAACGGGTGAGTATTAATAAATAATTACTTGTTCCGTCGCAATACTACATAACCTATACAATTTTACTCGTTTGACGATTTTGTGAGATTACTATTGTTAATAAATTAATGAATGGCATTAGAATGGTTTCTTAATACTTACTAATATTATTTTAGTATCATCAATTATTCTGCATATTGTTTTAGCAGTTTTTCAGTTAGTAAATGTTTACTTTTGTTTAATAAGTATGAGATGTTGAGTTAATAGAAGAGATGTATGTTCTGTTAGAATATTTACTTTTGTTTGATAATTATGTATGATATAGTATATAATAAATATTATTTCCAATATTCAACAATTTATTTATAATTCCTGTCCTAGTCCTATATAAGACGTTTAAATGACGTCTTGTATTGACGTTCTTGGGCTGTGACATAATGCTGTCAGTTTTACGACAAGTTGACGTCATTTTAATATGTCATTTGACATCATTACTGCCGAAAAAACGGCGACATTATGACGTCAGTGTGCTGACTAGGATGTGGTTACAGCAGGCACAGCAAGGTAAAAACAATGCGTAATCAGCAATTTGTCTCTATATAAACTGAGATAAATTCAGTTCAAACCTAAACTCAAAGTATCAGCCATCTCTCAGCACGGTATTTCAAAAGTTTTTCCAGATTGTTTTATTTGCATGCTTCGTTTATGTTTATATAATGTACTGTTATATTTATAGCTTTTTTTTGTTTCCTTTTGCCTTCTGAGTTACTATACCTAGATCATCTCACGTCCATCGTGATAATATCTATTAAAATATTTTATTCTATTACAAAGTAGTAAATGAAGTATAATTTTGTTTTCCTAATTTAACTGATTACAAATCCAGTGATGGTTGTAATTCTAGGTAGCTTCATTTGCTTACTTTACTTTAATTACTTGGTTTAATTGATATACTGTTACGATTGGTATTGATAACCTTTGGTAGAAATTTTTAATTTCTTGTCTTATTGGAGATGACTCTAAATTAAATCATTTTGCTAATAAACTTCTGTTTTTATTAATTAAAGTATCTAGAAATAGTGATCACAGTCATCTACTAGTGTTGCAAAATGCTCGAGCATTTGTTTGTTTGTTTTTGTTTGTTTTTGGGCGAGGAATCAGGATGGCGGAGCATCCTTCGTACCTCATGGCACCGATTGCTATGATCATTTGGCCGACCCTACTAGAATTTAGCCGAATCTGGGGAATGCCATCCCCAGTACGGATTTTTAACGTGCCAAACATCGCATTGACACGGGACCTACAGTTTTACTTCCTATCCGAGAAGAAGGCATGTTTTTAATTTTTCTCCGCTATGAAAAATTACCAGCTCGGCCGAGGATCGAACCTGCGATCCTTGGATTATGAAGCAAACATGCAAACCACTAATCCGCCGAGGCTGGCTGCTCGAGCATTTATTTTTGGAGAATATTCCCGGAGCACAAACGAGAAAAAACGAGAATAAGCCCTTAAAAGTGCGCACGACTGGAGAATATACCTTTAACTTGCAAACATATACCCAAAATAAGGATAATTTTAAAAGTTCTGGAAATATTCTCAAAATGCTGAAAATGTTCGAATGTTCTCCAACATTCGTCTTCTCATTTATAATGTTATTTAATGTTAGTGTTGTAGTTAAATTGACTGTTGGAAAATAATGCGTTAAAAAGTAACGTAGTAATAGAAAATATTAAACTCGTTGGGCCGTATTCCATCTCAGTTATTATAGACGGAGAGCCAGCAACGTATTTCTAGTTGTCATTTCAACAGTCGTGAAAAGGAGGAGGGTCGATTTGGTGCGGTTTTTGCCCCAAATTATTTTTGGATGAAAAAATCAGAAAACATTTTTTTAATGTCTACTAACAATAATAAGCCGATTTTACCCTAAACGGGCGATCCCCCACCCCCCTAGCCCCCTCAATCCTGAATATACCATCACTTGCTAACAGCGTCCTTGGGGGGATATATCGCTTTCAAACTTATACTAACTCCCTTTTAACTGTATCCGCTCTCATTTATCATTTTTTCCTTCCCCCCCCCCTAGAGGGTGGAGAGGGTGGTTTTACTATTTATTCGTTTGCGGGAAGTATAAATGCAAAATATCCAAGCTTGCTCACCAGACTTGACCAGGATATCCTGGAATTTTTGGGGTCGCTGATTCCGAACCCGAAGTCCGTTAACCTGTATTACATCAAGTTTAAGGTCAAATTGAAAAAAGATGACAAAGAAATCCAGAAAATAGATAAATACATTTTTGGCGTCTCTGAATTCGATTTTAGGCTTTCTTGAATCGCTCGCTGTCAATTAGAGGTCATTTCAAAGTCAAATCAATATTAAGCTAGAGTGAAGCTGAAGAAAATTCCGTGGAATGAATTTGAATCACTTTATGTATAGGTTTTTGAGGTAGCTGAATCAGGGGATCATCTAGAGATAGTTTCAAAGTAAACTTAACATCTCAAGATTGAGCTAAAAAACGCTTTGTATATTCATACAGTAAATGTAGGCATCTGGAATTGTTGATTTAAATCAGGGGTCTCAAGGTCAACTAGATGTGATTTGTTAGTTGAACCCTTTTTGATGTTGTTGAATTGAAACAAACAACCCGTTTAGCCTTGTAACGTTTGATAGATATCATTGTAAGATCAGTAGTAGATTATTTTACTACTTTGCCATTCCTCAGCAAAACTTGTTATACCATCTGAAGCTAAGATGCAAATCTTTATTAACCGAGGGCTGATAATTCAGGGGCGATCTGCGTGTTGCAAGAGGCATTTACAAGGGAACTTCTTCAAGCCAGACGAAGAATCTAGGGTTCCAATAACTTGTGATACAACAACATTAACGGGTACAGAAGTTTGTAATTTACTAAGTGATCTTCGACAAACTGCAAAGAAAGGATTACTGAACTTTGACTCGCCTGGTGCCCTAAATGACACCGACTATCTCTGACTGATTGGAATACATTCAGGTTGTTTTCAACTTATTATTGTTAGTAAAATAAAATGCAGTAAGAGAGTGGTGCCATCTTTTTCATTTTAAAGGTTAAAGGGAAAGACTAGGAAAAGGTGAGGATGATGTGTTTAAGGTAAAATGGTTCATTGTTGCTATGTAAACGTGAACACACATTTTGTTCTGCTCGCAATATCAAATGCACTTCGTTCTCAATGAACCATTCCCCCTCCAGCCCATAAAAAACCTCTATATGATCATAAGAAATGAAAAGATCTCCTGAGTTGGCTTCAGCTACCTTGAGATGTTAAGTTCACCTTGAAACTACCTCTAGCTGATCCCCTGATTCAGTTACCTCAAAAACCTATACATAAAGTAATTCAAATTCATTACACGGCATTTTCTTCAGCTTCACTCTAGCATAATATTGATTTGACCTTGAAATGACCTCTAATTGACAGCGAGCGATTCAAGAAAGCCTGGAATGAAATTCAGAGACGCCAAAAGATATTTATCTATTTTTCTGGATTTCTTTGTCATCTTTTTTTTTCAATTTGACCTTCAAATGACCTTAAACTTGATGTGATACAGGTTAACGGACTTCGGGTTCAGAATCAGCAACCCCAAAAATCCCCAGGATACCCTGGTCAAGTCTGGAGAGCAAGTTTGGATATTTTGCATTTATACTTTCCGCAAACGAATAAATAGTAAAACCACCCTCTCCACCCTCTGGGGGGGATGGTAAAAAAGGAAAAAATGATAAATAAGAGCGGATACAGTTAAATGGGAGTCAGTATAAGTTTGAAAGCGATATATCCCCCCAAGAACGCTGTTAGCAAGTGATGGCATATTCAGGACTGAGGGGGGTTGTGGGGGGATCGTCCGTTTAGGGTAAAATCGACTTATTATTGTTAGTAGACATTAAAAATAATGTTTTTTGATTTTTTTCATCCAAAAATAATTTGGGGCAAAAACCGCACCAAATCGACCCTCCTCCTTTGGGTACTAAATCTTATGTACCTGCTGAACACTAAAAGTCGATTCTGGCAGCCCCCTGCGGCCGGGATACTACCCCAAAATTACTAAGAGGGTGAGAAATAAGATTCAATTTATTTAAAGTAACAGTCATGAAATTTCAGGTTACTTTCGATAGTATTCTTTATTTATAAAAAATATTGCCAGAACATTTCCTCCCCTTCTAAATGTTGCCAAACGCTGTAAATGTTGATTTAAAAAAGTGACATTTGTGTTATTTTAAAAGTCTTGAATTTTGACACAATAAATAAAGTAGGTATATGTAGGTTTACATGTTAGTGCGAGCGAGACAGTTATATAGCGGCCTGCGGGTTAGAAAGAGAATCTTATTTTTCACCTTCTTAGTAATGTTGGGGTGGTATAACCCGGCCGCAGGGGGCTGCCAGAATTAACTTTTAGTGTTCAGCAAGTGTGTAAGATTTAGTACTCAAATTTTCACGACTGTTGAAATGACAACTCGAAATACGTTGCTGGCTCTTGGTCTATTAGTATTGAGTTAATAACGTGTTTAATTACTATGGTGAGAAATTCTAATCTTATTCCACCTATTAGAATGATATAAAGCTATCTTGTTGAAAATGAGATAAAGCTATATTTTATATATATAGTTCTTTATTGAACAATTGATCGAACAATTGCGAATGACCTAGAAGACACAGTTCAGAAAACAATATATAGATTACAAAATAAATCATATGAAAATTAATAAATATGGATCTTAAATCTATTCAATATAATAGTAACAAGTCTTAAATCTATATAAATATGATTGAATTTGGATAAAAAAATCAATTTCCGATGCTATTATTATTTCTTGTTGATTTTAATTGGAACTTTAGTTAGAGACACCTTTAATCATGGCATGTGAATACGTTCCATTATATTTAGATTAGAAGCTCAGGTATGCACCTTTACGCCTACCGGACACTTCGCCGATCGAGGACACTACGCCGACCCTTAAATAAATTTTGCTACTAGACAGTATTGGACACTTTGCCGACCGTGGACAATACGCTAACCGCGGACACGGTCGGCAAAGTGTCCAAAACCATCAGTCGGCGTAGTGTCCACGGCCGGCATTCAATGTCCCACAAGTGTGCACAAGTATTACATTTTAAAAATTTTATAAACATTTGTCACTTTTTGTATAAACAAAATATTAAAAAAGTTCATATACAGTGATGAGCACGGTAGGGGCTCTTTACGTGGCTGCTACCCCTGTGCTCGCTGGTCGCTAGCAGCGGTCTCCGAGGTAGGCGTAACAGCGATCCGAACTAATCAATCACACGTAAGCGCGCGGCGGGCTTTTAATTTCATACAATACTTTATTTTATAATTAGATAATTATCAAATTACATTTCCAAATAATTCCCAAAGAAAACAATTTTATTTATACATAAACAATTTGTATATAAACAATTTAAATTAATTTAAAACGCTTAAAAACAGAATAAAAAAACAGGACAATAGTTAGTATGGTCTTATTCTCGATTTTTAATGTTCTTGTTTATGCTCGTTTGTGCTGTTTTTTTTGGAAACTTTTTGACAACTAAACTGATCTATTTTTGCATTAGGACCTTGTCTGCGAAAAACAACCAATATCTATAATAAAACGCTCCTCTTCACCCGATGTCTTTGATTGTTATATTTTAAATCATCAATAGTTAAATCCAATTCAGCCCCATTAAGTTCCTTCAGTATATGTCTAGATACTCAACTATTGTGCCATATGGTGACACAAAAAAAGAATAAAAAATTGCGGCAGTGTAATAAAAGGTTACCAATTTTTACAGGAATAAATGTTGCCTACTTATTTAAAATGCAAAATTCAGCTTCTTATATTGTACATACTGTTAAATTAAAATGCAATATACTCTATAATGCATTTGAAAATACCCTGGTGAAAGCATTATGCACACATAGGCAACCAATTATACAGCACGCTATTTTTATCATTTCATTCATTTAATCTAAGACGTAAAATCAAACAAATGAATTACTAAGCTGTTAAAAACACTTTAGGTTAAGTATTAAAATGTGCATCAAAAAGGAAAAGGAGCAAATGTGTCTATGGCTCCAAAACCACAATAGTTTGCAAATTTGCTGCTGAATGTCCTACTTGTCCCATCTCACATCCTTAGCTACAATTTTGCGGACACTTAATAAATTTAAAAATGAAGGGTGCTTTGCCGGTTACACAAATCGTAGCAGAACAAGAACAGTACTAACGGAGGAGATGAGATACAATATGTTAGTTTACTATATGGAAGAAAATCCTTTCAGTTTATTAAGTCATGTTGCCTGATTTTTTTAAATTTCAACCTCATGAGTTACAATTATCTTAAAATTGAAAAGCTTAAAAGGTACACATACCAAATTGCACTCACACACGGTATAATATCTGGTTAAGACTGCCGTCTGCCTATGCTAGTCAATGTAAACTTTGAGATCCAATTTATGGAGACTGATGTAACCTACAATGCTGTATTTTTTTATAGCAATAAATAACAACATTTTCTCGGGCTTGAAGTATTTTCAAGCCGTTAGTGCCTTTAGTTTTTAAGAAAAAAATAAAAAATTTTTTCGAAAAGATGTCATGTGATGTCTGATAAAATAGTGATCCTGAAATTGCAAGAAAAAATTTGTTTTGAATTATATATCTTTCGAAATTTAGTTTTATCTGAATTTGGAGGCTTAAATATAGGAGGCGGAGTCTTCGACTTCGGTAGAAAGCTATTAACGCTTAACGATCATAATGGCAGCGAATGGAACAGCCAAGAATAATTGTGCGACGTGTGACATCATCGAAACGTGATGACGGTTTTGAAAACCACTTTCTTATCCTTTCAGTATGATATTTTCAAAAATATTATATCTTATAGTTATAAGAACTAATAAGGAGTGATATGTTGGAAAATGCATTAGAAAATGTAATGATGATAATCTATATAGAGAAGGTATAACTTTGTTTTTATCGTATACTAAGTACATTTCCAACTTTCAGGTACTTATAGAATCGAAAATATTCTTCTAATAGCTAAAGAAAGACTCGTAGGGAACTGGAAAGAAATGTCAAAAATAATTTATTGTGTCTTCATGTGTCAGATTTTTAACCTCTATTAGCAAAGTTATTAAATTGTTTGTGTTTATTTGAGTTTGTTTTATTTTAATTTGAAGTCCTATAGTATAATCTATATAGTAATCGTAATTGTTTTCGTTTCCTTAATTTATCTGTAGGTACCTGCGGTTATTTCCAAGCAGCACGATAGGGAACAAAGGTATCAGTTTTCAAAAATATTGTATTGTTATATACACTGCCGGTCAAAAGTTTGAAAACACCATGAAGTGAGAGATTTTTTACAAAAAATATTAAGTATTTATTTAAATAATTTGTATTTAAATAGTTATCAAGCAAAATGAAATATTCAACGACTAGGAATTAAACAAATATGTACGAGGTAAGCGCCATAAATTTTCGGCCTGATACAGAAAAAATAAACTTGGTAAAATATAATTCTTATTTTTCAATATAATTTCCACTAATGTAAATACACTTCTTACAACGTGGAATCAATAATTCAATACCCTTGTAAAAATAATCTAAAGTTTTTCCTTCAAAATGTTCAATTACAGCTGCTTGCAACTCGTTTTCGTCCTTAAAACGACGTCCCCTAAGGTCTTTCTTTAAATTGGAAAATAAATAATAGTCACTACGAGCCATATCCGGACTGTACGGTGGATGATCCAATGCTTCAAAGCCGCGTTCGCGAATGGCAGCTTGTGATATTGCGGCAGTATGAACGGGTACATTGTCGTGTAATAATCGAACACCTCTTGTCAATTTTTCTCGGCGTTTTTCACGAATATTGTTTCTCAATTTATGCAATAAAGACGCATAATATGTACTGTTAACAGTTATATTGCGTTCCTTAAAATCAATCAGTAAAATGCTGTCATAATCACAGAATATTGTTGCCATAACTTTCTTTGTCGATTGAACGACTTTCGCCTTTTTGGGACGAGGTTCATCGGGTCGCCGCCATTCCATCGATTTCCTTTTAGATAGAGAATTATAATACTGTAACGAGTGCAACGCATCGTCTGGTCCGGCCGTCAATGGGTCGGGGAACATTCCGGAGCGGCAGCGCAATGCACTCAACCTTCTAGTGTATTCTAGAAATACATGGTATGTTCGGGCGGCTTCTAGTACGATTGTAGGAAGATATAAAAGCGACTTCGCGGATAAAAGGGGATCAGTCAACAGCAAGTCATTAACTGTGTATTACAAAATAAATAGTGAATATAAATGTTGTATTAGAAATTCATAGTCTGTAAATAATAGTTTTTAATGTTTTATAATCATAGCGTTAATTTATAGTGTATTCATTAGTGTATAGAAATAAATATTTGTTTGTGAATAGACGATTTAAACAGCACTTGTATTATTATTTTTAGAAAGAACGTTACAGTGGTGTCAGGTGTGGGTTTTAAAATAAATAAAATCGCGTAATAATTAAATAAAGTGCTGTGAGAATAAATCTTTAGTGTTAAAACATAATTTCAACAAACGATTAAAATGGTGATGAAACTGTTAAAAGATCTCAAAGTAATAGACTTGAAACATGAACTTGAAGAACGAGATTTGGACACAACGGGCCTTAAAAGTGTGTTAATAAATCGGCTAAGAGAATGGCTTTTGGAGCAGCAAGAAGACCCTGAAAGTTTCCTCTTCGAAATACCTGGACCCGCAATTGATACTAATTTGTTATTCAGTAAAATAGAAGAGAATTCTAGAATGCTTAAAGAAGAATTATTGGAAAAGTCCGAAGAGAATTCTAGAAAGTCTGAAGAGAATTCTAGAATGCTTAAAGAAGAATTATTGGAAAAGTCCGAAGAGAATTCTAGAAAGTCTGAAGAGAATTCTAGAATGCTTAAAGAAGAATTATTGGAAAAGTCCGAAGAAAGTTCTAGAAAAGCCGAAGAGAATTCTAGAATTTTAAAAGAAGAATTACTGCAAAAGTCCGAAGAGAATTCTAGAATGTTAAAAGAGGAATTACTGGAAAAGTCCGAAGAGAATTCTAGAAAGTCCGAAGAAAATGTTAGAATGCTTAAACAAGAATTACTTGAAAATACTAAAGCACTGGAAGAAAATGTTAAAATGCTTAAAGAAGAATTACTAGAAAAGTCTGAAGAAAGTTCTAGAAGGCTTAAAGGAGAATTGTTGGAAAATGTCAAAGCGTTGGAAGATAAAGTTTTCGAAGAATTTTTGGAGAATGCCAGTGCGTTAGGACTATTGGAAGGTAGATTGGCGGAACAAGATAGGGTAATAAAGATGGTAGAAGAGAAAATAGCCCAAATGCAATTACCACCAACAACTAAGAAAGACGATATGGCCGAAATGCTGGAAGATAGAATGAGGCAACTACGGTTTCCCTCAACTTCTGAGAGGCCGTTTAATGAAGTAAAGAAACAGTTTAAAGAAGAAAAGGGTCCTGTCGTAGGGATAAAAGTAAAACCACCCACGTTCGATGGAAAGATACCTTGGTCCACTTACTACAAACAGTTTGACGCGGCTTCTGGGGCCAACGGATGGACAGGCAAGGAAAAGGCCGTTTCTTTAACTGTGGCTTTGCGTGGAGACGCGTTGAACGTCCTGCAAACAATCCCAGCAGGACAGGAAAATGATTACCAATTGTTAGTGTCTAGATTGGAAATGAGATATGGAGACGCGCATCTTCAACAAGTGTATCACGCGCAAGTGAAGAATCGTATCCAGAAGAATGGAGAAAGCCTGCAGGAGTTTGAAGCCGATGTTGCGCGGCTTGTCCGATTGGCGTACCCTACGGCACCCGATTCATTTCTGGGACAGCTCGCTGTGCAGACCTTCATTGATGGGTTAAGAGACGGGGAAACACAACAATCATTGAGGCTGGCACGACCAAGAACAACTGATGATGCGCTTGCTCACGCTTTAGAGTTTGAAGCCGCAAAACAAGCGTCCCGAGGCCACGGGCGAGTTCGAACCGTTGCGGAAGAAGAGGAAGGTTCCAGTTCCAAAGATCGCCTAGAAGAATTATTAATGAGAGTTCTTCAGAAGGAAGATAGTCGTAAGAGGAATCCTCAAGAAGTTCGAGGACCCCGTTGCTGGAACTGCGGTGAACAAGGGCACATACGACGCCGCTGCCCTAAACCCAAACAAGTTCAACCGTCGGAAAAGTTAAAAAGGGTTGGCAAGAGGGGGCGAACGTTGACTGCGAGTGAAGATGCCCCGGAGATCACGATCCATGCCGTAACATCAAAGAATAGTAACGGCAGTTTGTTTGTAGATGGAAAGATTGCTAACCGAACTGTTCCACTACTTATTGATACGCAGATTGGCATTTAAGATTGGCATTGGAAGTGAAGAACGTGATCATGAGGTGCTGGTAGCTGATATCACTGATGACTTCATCTTGGGAATGGACCTCCTGAGAAAATTTGGTTTTACGTTGGATTTGAAAGAGGGTGTTTTGAAGGTCGGTAACGAAGAACTTCCGTTGCATCCACGAGAAGATCCGGTTGTAAGGGTTTTGCTGACTGAAGATGTGATATTGCCGGGTCAAAGCGAGATGGTTGTCGAGGCGGGTTTGGATGGAGATCTTCGGGTAGGATGTGTGCGAATGATGGAGCCTGTTTGTGATAAGAAGATCCATAGTGGCATACTGGTGGGAAAAGCGCTGATCAAGGTTGGAAAGAGAGTACCGGTGAGAATTATGAACGTTAATGTGGATCCGGTGACATTGAAGAAGAGTACCCTTGTGGGACAGTGTGTGCCAGTATTCCGAGTAGCCAGGTGTATGGCTGATGTTCCAAAACCAGTGCCCAAAGACCATGGTGGAAAATTAGTGGGTATGGTTACTAGTTCGTGCGAAGACCTTAACAGAACGGAAGTGAAAGAGGTACAGGGTTTGGTTCACCGATACCAAGATATCTTCGCTCTTGACGATAGCCAGAAGGGACGAACAAATATAGTAAAACATAAAATCAATACAGGCAACTCTATGCCTGTCCGTCAGCAGCCGAGGCGTCTACCTCTAGCAAGGCGAGCAGAAGCCGAAAAGATTATTACTGATATGGAAGAACAAGGGGTCATCGAGCCATCCAGCAGTCCATGGGCATCACCGGTGGTCCTGGTCAGTAAAAAGGATGGGTCAACGAGATTTTGTGTGGACTATCGGCAGCTCAATAACGTGACTGGTGGTGACGGACCTGTCTGGTTCACGATGGTTTTCGACTTTGGACTTGAAGAGTGGTTATTGGCAAGTTGAAATGGAACCTGAAGACCGAGAGAAGACCGCGTTTACTATTGGTTCCGGACTATGGCAGTTTACGGTTATGCCTTTCGGTCTATGTAACGCTCCGGCCACCTTTGAGCGTCTAATGGAGACCATCCTGAGGGGGCTGTCGTGGAAGACTTGCCTGGTATACCTAGATGATGTGATTGTAGTCGGAAAATCATTCAACGAACATTTGAAAAATCTAGAGGAAGTGTTCCGAAGACTACGTGGAGCCAATCTGAAACTGAGTCCGAAAAAGTGCCACATATTCAGAAAGGAAGTGAAGTATCTCGGGCACGTCGTATCACAAAATGGAGTGGCAGCCGACCCCGATAAGATTCGTGCAGTTCAGGAGTGGCCAACACCGAAAGATAAACACCAAGTCCGTAGTTTTCTTGGGTTATGTACCTACTACAGGCGTTTCGTTCCTGGGTTTGCCAATATAGCGAAGCCTCTGACAAGGTTAACTGAAGATGGGCGCGAGTATGTTTGGAGCGGAGAGTGTGAAACAGCTTTCCAACAGTTGAAGCGTGCCCTGACAACAGCACCAATATTGAGCTATCCACGGACAGAAGGGAAATTCATACTTGACACAGATGCAAGTAATCTGGCCATTGGGGGTGTACTTTCTCAGATACAGGATGGACAAGAAAAGGTCATCGGCTATTTTAGTAAGGTTTTGTCGAAAGCCGAAAGGAATTATTGTGTGACCAGAAAAGAACTATTAGCCGTCGTGAAGTCCGTTGAGCACTTCTACAAATACTTGTACGGACGGAAGTTTTTATTGAGGACGGACCATGCAGCGTTGAAATGGCTTCTACAATTCCGTAATCCTGAAGGCCAGGTCGCAAGGTGGATCGAACGATTACAAGGATACGACTTTGACACCGAACATCGAGCGGGCACTAGTCATCGAAATGCCGATGCTCTTTCAAGAAGACCCTGTCCAACGGATTGCCGTCATTGCTCTCGTTTGGAAGAGAGGGTTTTCCAAGTATTAAGGACTACCATCGTCAACGACAATTGGTTGCCAGAAGAATTGCAACGACAGCAGGAGGCTGATCCCGAACTAAAAATGGTACTGGAATGGAAGCGCGTGGGAGAAAGGCCCGCCTGGGAGGCCGTCAGCCCTTTCAACAGAGCGCTCAAAGCATATTGGGCCCAATGGGAGTCCTTGAAGGTGGAAGACGATCTCCTGAAGCGAGTACTGGAGAGTGAAGATGGCACCACCATTAGGTCTCAGTTCGTGGTTCCAAGAAGCCGAGTGGCTACAGTATTGCGACATCTCCATGACGGTGCCTCAGGAGGACACTTCGGTGTGAAAAAGACTTTGGAGAAAGTTAGGGAGCGTTTTTATTGGGTCAACTGTAAAGAAGACGTGAAGGAGTGGTGCCGGAAATGTGAACTATGTGCCACTGGTAACGGACCCTTGGGGAAACGAAGAGCACCTATGAGGCAGTACAATGTGGGTAGTCCTCTGGAAAGAATAGCCATAGATATTGCCGGACCATTTCCCGAAACCGACGATGGGAATAAATACATATTAGTGGCAATGGACTATTTTACCAAATGGCCAGAAGCATATGCCCTGCCAAACCAGGAAGCTGCGACTGTTGCTGACGTACTAGTCAAAGAGTTTTTCAGTCGCTTCGGAGTGCCCATGGAGCTGCATTCGGATCAAGGCCGCAATTTCGAGTCTGTACTCTTTGGAGAAGTCTGTCGATTGTTGGGCATTCGCAAGACTCGGACCACACCGTTACATCCGCAGTCCGATGGAATGGTAGAACGCATGAATCGGACAATGGGCAAATATTTGGCCAAGGTCGTCTCCGATCATCAACGAGACTGGGACCAATACCTGCATCTGTTCTTGATGGCTTATCGTGCATCGGTCCACGAAACAACCGGTCAGTCACCAGCGTCTGTGATGTTTGGACGCGAGTTACGGTTACCGTGTGATCTGGAATTTGGGTCTCCACCTATAGAGCAGGAGGTAGCCGGGGATGATTATGTCATCAACTTAAAGAAGAAGTTGGAGGATATTCACGACCGAACCCGAAATAATAGTCGAATCGCGAGTGACCGGATGAAGGCTACGTACGATGTGAGAGCCCAAGAAGGAGGGTTTCAACCTGGAGAGCTTGTCTGGTTATACAACTCGCAAAGGCGTCGTGGCTATTCTCCAAAGCTACAGCGAAATTGGGAGGGTCCATACCAGGTGAAGAAACGAATAAATGACTTGATTTATCGCATCCAGAAATTGCCAAGGGGGAAACCAAAGGTGGTACACTCCAATCGTCTGGCGCACTATGAGGGAAATAATGACGCAGTCCCGGATCGGGAAGATGAGGCTGAGGTGGCTATCAATACCGTAAGGCTTGAAGATGATCAGCCAACCTTTAGAGAATTTATGGCTGCGTTCTCTGGAACTAGAAAAGCGCGATTCGGAGTCACGACTGAGATGCAACAAGATCTCTTCCGGGTCCCTGGTGATTATTCCATTGCCCACTGTGTCTCCGAGGATCTCCGTATGTCCAGGGGGATCGCAGTAGTGTTTAGAAATAAATTTGGACGGCTGAATGAACTTCGAGAACAAAATCCCTCTGTTGGTAAATCCTTACGCTTGTCTGATCATGACCGATCCATTTACTACTTGGTAAACAAGCAGTTTTACTACCAGAAACCGAGTTACGCCGACTTGTGGAGGGCACTATGGAATTTGAGGATCGAGTTGCTTACCAGGGGAATTAACAAATTGGCAGTTCCCAAACTCGGCTGTGGGCGGGACCAGCTGGATTGGAGAATCGTTAGAAACATGCTGGAAGTTGTCTTTAGAGGTACTGACGTCAAGATCTTCGTCTGCAGTTTTGACCCACAGCCCGCATTAAGGCCAACGAAGAGTGTAGACTGTTATTTCTACCGTAATGGAACGTGTAGTCGAGGTGAAGACTGTCGATATCGTCATGACCCATTATACAGGAACCAGAGCATAAAACCTGTTCTGGGACAGAACAGACTTGAAGAGGGGGGCAGTGTAACGAGTGCAACGCATCGTCTGGTCCGGCCGTCAATGGGTCGGGGAACATTCCGGAGCGGCAGCGCAATGCACTCTACCTTCTAGTGTATTCTAGAAATACATGGTATGTTCGGGCGGCTTCTAGTACGATTGTAGGAAGATATAAAAGCGACTTCGCGGATAAAAGGGGATCAGTCAACAGCAAGTCATTAACTGTGTATTACAAAATAAATAGTGAATATAAATGTTGTATTAGAAATTCATAGTCTGTAAATAATAGTTTTTAATGTTTTATAATCATAGCGTTAATTTATAGTGTATTCATTAGTGTATAGAAATAAATATTTGTTTGTGAATAGACGATTTAAACAGCACTTGTATTATTATTTTTAGAAAGAACGTTACAATACAGAACCATTGTTTCATCTCCAGTGGCAATGGACTCCAAAGTCGGCTTTGGGTAGTCTCCACACTAGTTTAAAAACGAGCGTGCACGTTCGACGCGACGTTGACGTTGAACAGCAGAGAGAAGACGTGGTACCCATCTTGCACTAATTTTATTCATACCCAAATAGTCATGAAGAATTCGGCGAACACTTGTTTCCGAGATGTCAGACATCACTGCTAACTCTTTAACTTTCAAATGGCGATCTTCTAATACCATTTCTTCAATAATTGCAACTTTTTGAGGCGTTACCGCTTCAATTGGCCGACCGGTGCGCTCATCATCTTCAAGAGATTCTTGCCCCAAACGGAAACATTTTAACCACTTTTGTACGGTGGAATATGAAGGAGATAAATCACCATAAACGCCGTCTAAACGTTGTTTGATTTGATTAGGCGTGTGCCCTTCTCTTGTTAAAAATTTAATAACTGCGCGGTAACTCAATTTTCGTTAGCTGCTACATTTTCATGCACTCGTCACGATGCTTGAGTGGCTACTAAAACCTATTACGCTTCTAGCCGTAATATATATAGTGTAGGCCTCTTACATGTTCAACTATGACGAAACTGAGTTTGAGCATGTTGGCATCTGTAGAAGCCTGCCGGGCCGAGAATTTACGGCGCTTACCTCATATATCTAATAAATTAAACTAATTAGAATGCTACATAAATTGTGCTCCTGTTGTCAGCTGACTAACAAGTGATAGGTGAATCATTCATCTTCATTTATTTATTTTTTCCCACCACACATTAAGAACTTGTTATGGACTATTCTTTTAAATTACAAGTCCATCTTTTTTCACTAGAATCAAAAAGTATTTGGTATTGAGTTCCACAATATTTGATCATAATGGGAAATAAATGTTTACAAAATATAGAAGACTACATATATAAAAAAAATCATTTTTAATTTCTTGTGACTGTTATATGCAGAATTCTAATCTGTGACTATTTTTGGATAAAACCATTAAAAAACAAGAACACCAACATTCGGTATCAACAAGATGGTGCGCCACCACATTTTCCAGTTTCAGTTGCGCAATGTCTGGAAAAGTATTTTTCAACAAATGGATTGGCAGACATTGACCTCTGGAATGACCAGCTTGCCCCCCCCCCATAGCTTTATTATTGTTGGCATTATCGTCCCTGTTGCATCTCATTTTGCCGTCTTGTTCTGAATCTTCTTACACTGTAAAAAATGAGGTAAAATTACCTTGGGAAAGAGGTAACTTTTCGCTATTATTTGCGGTATTTTTACCCTAAAATTAATTTTACCTATACATTTAGTAGTTTTACTATTTGTGGTAAAATGCCCTGTAATTATGTAAAATTATACAAATATAAGTAATTCTACTACATTGAACTGGTTAAAATCACTATCCATAATATAAATTTACATAACTCAGACAATTTTTTCCTTACAAATGTATAATTGCTCAATAACTTAATTCATTTTTAGTGTAATATTAAAGATAAGATGAACTTGAACAAGAATAGTGTAATTTTACCCTTAATATGTTTTTAACCGTTGAGATGCTATTTCGCTGATCGCACTTGTTTGTGACCTTCGTTTCGTGAAAGAATTCAGGAATCCATTATGAACAGTCCAAATAGGCTTTTTGGGGAATGGTCGGAATGGTGTGTACCATTCTTTTATGATTTCGGCGAGGCGTACTCTATCGATACCGAACGAAGTGTTCATTGCTCATGAATATTTTGTTTTTCGTTGTAGTGTAGTGCGGATTTATTAAAGGCAAATATTTACACGTATGACCGAAGATGGGAAGAATTTTATTTTATAGTAGAAGTTAAAAAATAATAATCGGTAAGTACCTATATGTTAAAATTACAAATTTAAACCAATAAAATAAAAATATTTAATTTAATGTTTTTCTAGGATGAATCAAAAATTGAAGAATTCGAAATAAACTAGCATAACTGTAATTGAGAAAGGTACTCGTGTATAATTGTTTATATAATTTATAATTTTTTAATTTTCTAGGTGGAATCGAAACTTTATCTGAATGTCTTTGAGAGACCAAATATTTCCGAAAGCCCCTGAAAAGAAGTTCTGTTAATGTCTTATATTTTATATAAGTACATACGTTCAATAAAAATTACTTTGATTTTATTTTGTTTCATACAATTCCCAGAGGAACGATTGAATTTGCAAGTACTTTCGCAAGTCATCGTTACATTCAAGAAGTATTTTCACATTTGTATTTTAACCCTGAAAAGTACTATTGCCATGAAATATTAACTTTGTCATGTAACTTTACACAGGTGTTTTAATGTTAAAATGTAAAATTACATTGAGATTGTAATTTTAATCTGTAAATTTACTTAAAAAGGAAACATTACAATGCAAACTTAACCTAATGTTGAAATTTTTCACTTCCTATGAAAATTATACTTTGAAGTAAATTTACCCCAAAAAATGGAGGTAACATAGTTGCCTCCATTTTTTAGGGTATAATTCACCGGTAATTTTTTAGAGTGTATATGACACCACATGCATGGCTGAATTGTCTAATCTACTGTGAGTTGATAAACCTTACAACATCTTCTCCGCATACTTCTTCTAGAATTTCGTAATTTATTTTCTAATGGTATTTACCATTAATGCTTCACTAGGTGCCAACTGCTTACCCTAATGGGTAAGCTTTAGTAACTTGCTTTTGTTGAAATACGAAAAAAGAATTCAAGCTCGGATCCTCACCTCTCTCTCTCTTACATCGCGTAGTTCAATAGGGTTTGGGTCATCCAGCGCTAGGTAGCGCTGGCTGTCTCCACAGAAAAAATGTACCGAGACACATGAATGAATGAATGAAAACACAATGCATGTACTTCAAGAGTAAGAAATGATTGATCCGAGTATTCGAGAGTTTCGAGATGTTCCTCTTCAGTTGTTGTTAAGCACAAGAGATTCATTGACGTGTCTGGTGTCTTTTTACTAGCAAAGTACATTCTATTTCCAGCTAGTATTCTTTCTTTACTCATTTTGCTTCTATCATTTGCGCTATTGATATGTTGATCTCTTCAAACTTGTAATTTGGTCAATCGTCGTATACTCTGGTTATTCCTTTCCCTTCTGCATTTATACTTGGGTCGTATTTGCTTTACTAATCGAATGGTACCTGCTTCTTTCTCTATCTTTTGGAAAGTTTCTATTAATTTATTACAAGTTCTTTAGTCATAATCTCATAATTATTACATTATCTGCATATGCAATAACTTATACGCTTTATACTTTCTAGCATTTCTTTCTTTTCTTTTTCAGTTTTATGTGCTTCATGTCTTTGTTACCTATATATTCATTGCATAGGCTGTCATCGGACCATCCAGCTCTGCTCTTATATTGTTTCATAATTTTCATCTTTTTGTAATGTATTTTTTCTTGCTTGTGTTTTTATTCATAAAGACATCTATCGGCTTTATATAATATTTTGACTCTCTCATAACTCTTCATTGCAGTAAGTTTTGAAAAACCTTTTTGATCCCTTATCAATTTTCTGTAAAATTTTTTGTTTTTAACAAAACGACTTTTTGTTCACCGCTGTAGGAAAATTTAAAGAAAAGATCATATCTACGTCTTGCAGTAGATCACAACAGTCAGGTTCATCATTTAGATATTATACATTTGGTAATTATCTACAATTACCTTATTTGTTCATTTGTGTAAAATTCTTTTAAGCAAAAAATAAATTGAGTTACCTTAGAAATAGATCATTTTCAATTATACCCAGTTTGAGAATTGGAACAGAACATCCTCACCTTTCTGCTTTTCAAGCTCTTGAAAGTAGAGTTCAAAAAGCTTCTGTAGAGTTAATGTCTAGCAATTGCGATGGCCAAGTCATGTTAATAAGCACGCCATCTGCTTCTTTCTTCTCTAAGTTACCCCCGTAAAAGACGGGAACTATGCTTCGGATCGTTATCCTGTTGTAACACGATACCACGGCCAATGATTCTAAGACAGATGGTATTGCGTGTTTAGCGATTATCTCTTTGTAACCCTCTTTCCTCGTGTCTATTTTAGTAAAATATCCAGTATTTCTGTCAGAAGAGCAACCCCACACCACAGCACAAGAATAACCAGCTGATTCAGAAACACTTTAAAGTTTTTCAGTTAGTCCCGAAAATCGCACACATATCACTATCAGTTCGTGACTTACCGATCGTCATCGTAGGCTGCGGTAATAACAAGGAGCGAATATTACAGCATAACTGTTGCTGCGTAATCCGCTAACAATCAACATCGCACTCGGTCGGCTGAAAATATTTGCGAGAGTGCTTTTGTTTTGCAGAGCACTATTCTTATTCTGAGCTAATACCATAATAGAACCAGCCCAGTCTTTTACTGTGGGTAGTATACACTGAGGAGCCATGTCAGCCATGATTTGAAACGAACTGCGTTGTCTGAGAGAAATACGTCGACGAGCTCCAAACACAGCCTCATCAGTCCAAAGTATATTCTTAAAGTGTGTTATTTTTATTTATTGTCCGTAGTAAAGGTTTCGACGGCAACAAAGGTTTTTAAACCTGCATCTCATAAAATTCTTTCTCCTCACTGCCGTGAGTGATACCGGGTTTAAGCGCGTTTTGTTGATATGGGCACATAGTTTTGATAAAGTTAATCGTCTATCTCGTTTGCTTGTCACCACAATATGATTGTCCTGCTAAGCGCTAGTTACTTTTGATCTTGCAATACGAGGACGATCATTATTATTAGTACCGATACTTCTGAATTCCGCAATAGTTGACTATTGCACCTTTTAGCGAAACGTTCACTCTTGTTGCAATTTTTCGACATAACAGATTTTCATTAAGTAGAGTGCTAATAGTACTTCGTTTTTCAATGCGTATTTCTGTTTTCCCATTTTTGCCTTGTCAAAAACAAACAAAACTATTACTCATTATCCACTCATTTTCTAGAAATTACCGATCAAAGAAAGAAATCAGAAGAAATTGCAGAAGGAAAAAAAGTTTTTTTGTAATATTCCGAAGTTGGACTCGTTCTTCGCCTTTTCTAGACCTAGTACGCATCAACCTTTGGCGATTGGAGTTACGACCGTCAATCGAAAAGACAACTGTAACCAGCTACCTGAATATCCTCAAAGCTTAATTTCCGAAAACCCCGCAGCTATCATTGGAGAACACTGATGATGCCAACACTTCGTACAAAATGGCGTGAAACAAAATATGAATGCCGATTTATCTTCGAAGCGCCGCCAGTACGCAGATACAACCAGATATTCATCCTTTTCACTCTTTAGCCAAACATTGCCTAATGGTGAAAAACAACCTCGGCCTTGAATAGTATTTTTAAAGAGTAAAAATACTATTCATATACGTGTTCTGTGACCCTTGTAAGCTGTTTGTAAAATCAGGGTTGTTAGCTAATGATGAAATACAACGACTGCAAAAATGTACGTCAGTTCAGACGATCACAGATCAGCATGTGCGACACTGGTCCGCTTAGCGAGGAAGAAGGTTGGCGGTAGAGTTGACAAGAGTCTTGTTCTTCAAACGAAAGAAGAAATAAAATACTAGCATGAGGTTTTGTGGTATATTTTGTCTGTTGTGAGGTCATTGTCTGCATGCGGATTGCCGTTTATAGGTCCACAGAAAAGATTTAGATCGATAAACAGTGGGAACTAATATGTCATGTCCGTAGAACTTTTGCCTACGTTCGATCCTTTTCTGGACACGCACATAAAACTAAGAAAACAAATGATGCGGCACAAAGTCATACCTTTCGTCTAGACTATGCGAAGAAATGATCAACATTATGGCAGAAAAGGCCATCAGCACGATCTGACTGAGGTAAAGCATGCGAAGTATTTTTCCATCTCTGTCGACTCGACCCACATCTACCAGGTGAATCAACTTTCACTCATAGTACAATATGTGTCGGCTGAGGGATTTCCTATCGAACGATTTATAAGATTCATACCAAACAGTAGACAAGAAGCTGAAGACTTGGCTATCGTCGTTCTGCAGACCTTGAAAAATCACGTCTTGGACTCACTGAATCTTGTCGGCTGTTGTGAGACTGCTATATCTTTCTTTGGTACTTTACAGAAATTATGCAGTTTTTCTAGGTTTCGTCACGCAGATGGCAAGTTTGTTACCTGAACTGAAGCCAAATTCAACAGTTGTAAAGCTTTCTCAGACAAGATGGTTTGCTCGGAGCGATGGCGATAAAGAAGTCTCTGTTGCTCCTGGAGTAAGATCATGCAGCTCTTCAGATAACCGCCACTGAAACAAATAAAACCATCTATGTGTTCTGAGGCTCCACTTCTTTTTTAATTCAATCGACTCCCTGGAAATGTGCTTCCTGACCCTGTTGTGGGATGATATCCTGGAAAGGTTTAACAAAGTGAGCAAATGTTTCCAATCTGTGAACATCCAAATGGGTACGTTTGCTGAACTTTATCAGTCCTTGGTAACATACCTAGAAGATATAAGGAAAGTCGCTACCTTTAATGGTTATTAGTCGAAAGCTGTGGAAAAAGCGAAGAACAGAACTACGCATACTATATGAAGAGGAAAAGTAAGCGAAAAGTCCAGTTTGACGAAGTAAAGGAAAAAGAGGTTAAACTCTCCAGCAGGGGCAGATTCGGAATCTTCAACGTCATTATAGACAGGTTGATTGCAGAGCTACAGAGACGTGGCTCTACTTACGAGAAGTTAAGTCAAAGATTTGACTTTCTCACGAAGCTACATAGTTTGGAATCTCAAGACGTCCGTAGCAGAGTACGGAACCGTAAGCCTTCTATCCGGGGGATTGGGATGGTACTTTGGAAAACCAGTGTCTACACTTGTGATCTCATTTGTTGTTCGCAGAGGTTACAGGGGAAAGGGTTATCGTAACTGTAGCTACATACAAAGTACATCCTGGAAGAAGGCTTTTTGGACATTTATCCAAACGTGGGAATAGCGCTGCGAATAATGTTGTGTACACCAGAGTCAAACTGTTCGACAGAACGGTCGTTTTCAGCACTAAAAAGAGTAAAGATTTATTTATGATCTACTACAGAAGAAAATAGACTTAATTCCGTACAGTCAGAAATAATGCAGTCTGTAGACTATAGTGAGATCATCCGTTCCTTTGCAGAAAGGTTGTATTGTAGAAATGTAATCTTGTAATTGTATGAAAATGTAAAAATTATAATGTGTAAAAAAAGTATAGTTGGTACTTTCATTTCATTTCTATGTCGGATTGTCTATTCTAAGTAAAAGTGAAGTTTTTTTTAAAGAAAAGTTTTGCTTTTTTGCTAAATTACCAAAAAGGGAAGGCCCGTTAACTGCCTAGGGGCCCTGGGTCTCTATATCCGGACCTAATCATCAACATCCAGAGATCCTAGTAAAAATCTTATTTATACTAATAGTAAGTGCATCCAAACTTTTGGACGGCAGTGTAGCAGAAATATTCCAAAGCTACCTTTTTGTTTCTGTAAAAATAATCTTATGATGACGTTAAAATTCTTTATAGTTTTTGCCTTTCAAGCTATAATAAGACGGACGTTTCTCTCGTTTCTATTTTTTTTTAAATTACTATCATTGTTTTGTCGGGAAGCGTTATTTGTACACGTTTATGAAAAGTAAATTATATAATTACAGTTACATATATTATTTGCTATTATCACAGACATTCGTATGAGATATATTTGCTTACTTTCTAGTTTCACATAAGTAAAACAAAGAATGGTAATATAATATCACAGATAATATCAGAGTCTGATAAACACAAGGTTGTATTTTTATCTAGAAGGCGTTGCTTGTTTACCGAACTGCTCAAGCCGAATATGACCGATCCAAAAAAATTAAAAATTTCTATCGTCGCGCCATCTCCAGCTACAGATTGAAATTTACCAGGACAGACGCCAGCGTTAAGTTTTAACATTATCCACTGACTTTTTTATTTTTTTATTTTCTATTAATTGCACTTAAACTTCTATTCTTATTTAAATCTTCTCCGTGGTTCAATAACTCTTCAAATACAGCAACTTGTCATTGAAGATCCCTTGGTACTCCACCGCACTTTACGATGAAAGTCAGCAATTTTTCTAATGAAAATTTCCTTGAGCGGTGGATTGGAGGAAATGGGCCAATAGTCTGGTCAACCAGTTCCGCCAATTTAACTCCAAATGATTTTTTTTATTTGGGATTATCTCAAATTAAAAGTTTAAGTCGTGATAAATTTATTTAAATAAATAAATGTTGTTTTAAAGTTATTAGGTTAAAAAAAATCTAATTATGCTAAGCACCTGTTGGAACAGAACCACCTAATGACACCTCAAAATAACATCAAATTCTTTCATTTTTGAAACAATAAACACAAATTAGACATTTTAGAAGCTTTTGAAATATACAAACATAAACGCACATTACCTTTAATGAATGAACAAACTGAGCTTAGTAATTCTCCTTTATTAGAAGTGTTAGATATTTAGTGTTTGTATGTATTGTATCTAGTTACCTATTTTCTCTATTTATCCTTAGGAACGGGTTTGTTTACCAATCTTATCTACCTTTGATAATGACATTTAATGTCGAAACAATTGTAAGGTTAAGAATTTATTAAAAACTTGTGAAACTTTAATTAATTTTTTGATTTTTATTATATTTATATATTTATGTATTATATAATTATATTAGTGTTAAATTAGCCAAATGAATATGAAATAATACAGGTTAAACTGCTAGCATTTTATGAGCCTTTATGCATTGTTTGAAGCAGGTTTTGAAATGATTATTTTAATATGAAATATACGATTTATATTGTACTCGTACAGTAAATAAATAGCACTATACAGGGTGTAACTAATATAAATAAAAACCTCCTAATAGGAGGTAGCTGTAATGATTTATAACATATTTTCCTGGTCACCATGTTGATCAGCTTCCTGCTAGTTTTCGAGAAAATTGCATTTTAAGTTTTAAGTACACCCATTTAGTCACATTACATTAAAAATAAAAAACAAACAAAATATAATTTTTTTAATTTTTTGTTTCTATATGTTTTAAATCATTACAACTAACCCCCCAGCTACAAGGTTTTCAGTTATGTTAGTTACACCCTGTATGTATACATTTCCTTTTGTACCATCGTTTACTTCCGCATTTTTGGATTTGAAATATTTTGTGTAAAGAAGGATAAAACGATCTAGTTTGAGACTAGATAAATCCTCTGTCAAGTTATTTTAAATACTACTTTTGTAATTTCGAATTCTAACCTCTAAACTTTAAATCTATTTCTTCCGATCTGTCTTCTTGGTTTGAAATTTTATTTTAAATGATTAATTCTAATTTCTTGAGTTAATTATAATTTTAAGTTTTGACAGGTTTACCAATGTATTTTAGACTGTAATGGTATAGAATTTAAAAGTTTAATTTAGATTTTAAACTTTTATTTCTACGGTTTTATTTCTTAATTTTAAATTGAGATTTAGAAAGATACTTTATGATTTAAAAGGATTTAAATTATTTTTTTTAAATTAAATTCTGAATGAGTTTGCTTCATACTGTACAAGTGTACATATAATATATTCTAAATTCAACTTATCGATTGCATTCATATTTTTGAGTTTGTATTTAGAAAAAATAGATATTACAACAGAAATTTTTTATCTTACATACACATTACACAGTTACTAAGTTTTTGAAATTGTCTATTCTATATTTCAATTTAAAATTGTTCACTCTACATTACACATTTAACTAAACAGTAAATTATCATCACTTAGTAATTCATGAAGTTTAAATTCCACAACCTCAATTTTGCATAAACTTTAACTGACATTATATTATGTTGTATTTATTAATTATAATTATAATAAGTAGCGAGGAGTTTATAATAGTTTCTGTTGGTATCATAGGCGCCGACTGTGTGGTGGCTGGAAGGCCTGGCGCTCATTAAAATAATGTAATGATCATACCTATATACACATGTAGAGCTGAAAGATTATTTGCTGCGATGGGGCACACCAAAGATTGACCTGCTTTCTAGCGGCATTTTATTAAAATGTTGGATGGCTTCTTATATTCTTAGATTTCTGTGTTCCAGTAAGCATATATTTTCTGTTTTTAATACCGCGTGTTCCATTTAGAAATAGAATACATATATGGATTGATCTGTACTAAGCTTAGTTAACCGGAGCGGAGTGATAATAACCCCGCCCCAGGATCGATACCGGTTGGCATATTTTTTATATGTTTTTCTAATAATTTTAATAAATTGCATACTTTTGTTTTTTGTTTATTTCTCATCTGACTGATAGTTTTGTGAAATGATTTGTTTTACTGCTTATTACAATTGTTCGCATTTTTTGTTGCATTTTACTGTCCTGTTTAATTTAATAAGAATTATTTAATTATTTAGTAATTGTATCAAGAGTGCGATGCACCATTTTTCTTTAAACAAATTATCACAAATTGTTACGATTTATTTTTGTCTTCAATATTCTGCATCATTCTAAGTTAATTTTGCAATGAAATACCATATTTAAACTAAAAGCTCTTCTGCCAATCTTGTAGTTAAAGTTTTGGTCGCGCTTTTAAAGCTACATCTGGTTACCTTTGCACAGGTTACGATTTTCATTTTTGAAAAGACGGTTTTCCTTTCTGTTTCGTTTTGTTTTCGTTGAATGTCGTTTTGACAAAACCGCTTCTTTGTGTGTTAAAAGAAAAATTCGGTCCTGCCACACTTTTTGGCTGGACACACTTTTTGTGGAATTTTGGCGGACGAATTTGGCAAAGAATAGTTAATTGGGAATTATCTATTAACATGGTATCATGGATTAATTGCGAGCACACATTGAAGATCTAGTTATCGGAAAGGGTGTTTTTCTATACACGTATGTATCAGTCAAAGGTACATTAGGTATCTTGCGTTTCTCTTTTACTAATAGATATGTATTTTGATTTTAGCCTTTTTTTTTGTTCCCTTATTTTGGTTCTGTATACCTTTCTTGGAATAATCATTTTGCTGCCTATTACTACTTGGAACTGTCATACGAGCAAGTTCGAATCTGACAGATTGGTTTTGAGGTGATGGTAATGGGTTATTCTTGTTGTCGGCAGTCGTTGCAGTCGCAGAAATTGGATCAGCATTATTGTTTTAATCATTGCTGGATTCGTATCAGACGTTTGGTGAGATCTGCATATTTTGTTCTATCTCATATGTGACGTTACGCATACTATCAGGCGATCCCTATTCAGGAGAGTTCATTAATTTAGCAAATCGAACTGTGATTGCCGGTGATTATATCCTTTCATTTGATTTATATCATAAGGTTGGACTTTGACATGATATTAAGTTAAGAGATGATTGATATTTACTAATAGTTAGTACCTATGTGTTTTTGACTTACGATAATTCTTGGAAAGGAATAGTTTTGATCAGTTATCGTTAATTATTTTGACAACCTGCGTACTTGCCATACAATTTGCAATTATATTCCTAGTGCATATAAACTATAGGTTTTAATCAGTGCTCATTTACCTACTTAGATATTTATATATATTTTATTATTTCAATGACTTACACGAATACCTTTAAATCTTGTCAAGACCGTCCAACGTATATATATGTTTATTTCTACTACCAGGCCCTCAACCTCTAACGTGCACGTTCGAACTTTCAGTTTACTGCAGGCCTATTTAACTTATTAAGGTTTATTTAAAGAGGTACGTTGCTACGTCTATCTCGTTAATATTGTTAGTGTTATTGATAATAAAGTACTGTTATGGTATTGATTTAAACTCACCATTTGGCCTATTATTTCTTTGTTGTTGTTAACCTTACTTAATCTAGCAAGAGCAACCTTCATTTTGGAGTTATCGTCACTACGAATCGTATACCGCTAAAGATACGTTTTTCCGATTTGGCGGAGTATTCAAGCGCAGTAGGGAGCGGTTGGCGCCTTAGAAATTCCATTTTGCCGAAAACCCACGACTCCGCTACTGAGCAAGCGGCAACTGCGACCTCGGATATGACGGTAGGTATATTTCGAATTTGAACTTCTTTTATTTTGAAGTTCCGCTCCCATCTTTTGTGAGGTATAGTATATTAAGTATCAAGAACAGTAAGGACGGTTTACCGATCGACGACAATGTTTCGCTTCGCTCAGTCGCCAATATTGGAGGAGATCGGTAAACTCCTTACTGTTTGAGATGCTTATACTATTTTTTGTACGACCATTATGAATACAAAGGTATTAACTAAGGAAATATCCCCGAAAAAAATAGATTTAAGATAATTTATTTTTGCCCTGTATATCCACCAAACATTAAGTAGGTTTTGTCGTTACCATGGATACGTTTGTAATTTTATTTTAAGAGGCCTGAGCAAATTTAAATAAACAACATACATTTTTTTAAATAGTCCAAGAAAATAAATGATTTCTCGCGAAAGAGACATCTATAATTTACTTACCGTTCTGTTTTTGACAGAACTGAACGGTAAGTAATTACTTACCGACGCGTTTTTGCTTAGCAACCAGTAAATATAACCTACTGTTCTAAAACCAAGTATGGTAAACAATCCGAAATAGCATGGTCGTACAAAAATTCTATTTACGTAACCTTTGTCTATAACCCTTCTGGGTTAACCTCACAAATTTAATAATTTTCCTTAGTTAAGTACCTATTTAGGTTATCAACGCAAAGAAAATCGCAATTTCTGGGTGGTTGGTGGATGGATACTGTGGATCAGAATTAAAATTTTGGAATGCGATTTATTAAAATTATGTTCAAAATGATTATTACAGACAAGAAAAATTATTATTTAAAATTTTATGTTTTGTAAAAATATATCAAAACGAAAAGCTATCTGCCAACTGGAATCGAACCTGGGGCGACAGCTAGTATGCAAACGTACAACGTAACATAATTATTATTACTTATAATATACCAAGTGCATTGATTATTGCCGGAAATTTTTTGAGTGACATTTCTGCAACGTCTTAATTGCACGACACGGAGTGGAGTGCAATTACGTTGCAGAAATGCACGAAATCAAAATTTCCAGGCAGAATCAATGCACGAGGCTATATTCGATAAGAGAATCGCACGACGCATAGAAAAAAATGCATCATGATTAATTGGTTTTTATTTCTAAAATCATTGTTTTATGTACAGAGACTCCATGTTTTATGTAGCTATATATGTTACAAGTATAATTTCCAAAAAATTACTCCTTGGTAGCATATATATATAAATTTCCGGAAAATTGTGTGATTGTCATGGATACAATTCAAATTTGGATTTTTCTATTGGTTCTCGGCATCGTCGTGCGATTCTCAGAAGAAAAAATTATAAATAAAGTAGAATGCGGTCTTATAAATAATCTATAATATTTTAACAGAAAATAATAAATTCTAGCAATAAATACCGTTAAGCAAAATAATAAATATAAAATGATAACGAATTAAAACAATTTTTTTTAATATATTAAATGTTCGTAATATTTCGCAAAATTTAATGAAATTTAGCATTGCGCTACCACATTTAATGTTAATTTCATTTCAGCAGCGTTAGTTAAATAAATTAGTAGGTATTATTTAGTCAATCTTTATCAATTACTTCGTTTATTGGAAAATAGTTATTAGCAATACGTTATACTAGCTGGTTGGTTTTATTATTATATTACAAAGTAATTACTATTGACGATATTGGTTTTCATCAATCGTAATAAATTTATGTTAGAACAATGTTAAACATTAATGATTTTAATTAAGCCTTTATTAAAGGAAGAATTAATATCTAAATATTATGAACAGCATCTGGATTTATGCAATGCTTACTATAGCTACCTGCTACCATTCATTTAGAAAACATATAAAGATTTCCATTGGCAAAACTTTTAATGATTTTGATACTGTTATAGAATACTTTATAAAAGGTTTTATATTTTCTCTTAACTTAAAGCTTTGCAATATATTATTCAAGAAAGTTTAAAAATATTTCAAATATAACGAAAACATTTTCTTAATTACAAAATAATCAATAATATGAAGACGTACAAGGGACACTTTATATTTGTATAAGGGACAACTTTATCTATACCTTGTTAGATAATATAACGTAATGATATCACACATGTGCACAGTTTGACAACATTTTTAATATTACCATCCATTTCCAACCATATGGCAATATCTCTATATTGCATTTGAAAATAATCAAGTAAAAGCAGTATGCAAAACATAGACAACCAATTATACAGCACACTATTTTATACGATTTAATAATTTTAATGTATTGCATAGCAAGTAAATAGCACTGTATTGTGACGTTTTAAAATTGATAACTTTAAAAAGATTTATAATCCAGATAAAATTTAATTCGATATTATTAAAAATTTGAAAATTTAAAATTAATAAATTAAAATTATTCCCTGGTTATACTTTAATTGAGGCTCTAATCTCTAGTAAATATAAAAAATTAATAAATTGGAGTTTTTTATTTATGCTTAAATGATAATTATCATATAAAAAGATAATTCAGAGAGAACGGGGTTCAATTTCCCTTCAAACTAAATTCAAATATACGCCCAAATTAATTTAGTATGAAAGTTATTATCGTCCTCTATTTTTCGTAAATAAAAGTTAGTGGCAGTTAACAATAGTATTTAAGGAAGTTGTGGTGGGATAGTCTGAGCCAAAAATTATGGAACTGTGCTATTTTGACAAATAGAAATAATTACATAGTCTTGCTTCAAATAATGGCGCAAACGATACTAGTTTTATTAAAATGCATTTGAAAGCAATTAGTTATTATTTATATATGTTTTTAATTATTAGTTTTTTTTAAGTCAGAAATTAACTTTTGACTGTCTAGTCCAAACTTAAGAACGTGAAAAACTGACGAAAGAAACAATTGTTCTAACCAGAAATTTCATTCAAGTTTACTTTTTTATTAGTAAATATAAAATAACATTACTATGTAAACACTAAAAATTAAAGAAATCTCTCTAGAATATAAATAAATTATACGCTTCTAGAGTAGTGAAAAAGTGACAACGTTGCCTTCAGTTGGCACCAGTATTTCGTTTGTTCTGATAAAATCAAACTAATGCACTAAATGACGTTGACTCATGTTTTGAGGTTATCTTTGCAAATATATGTATATAAAACACCATTTATTCAGATTCATTTAAAACGTAGCAGTAAGAAATTCCCGAATTATGTATCTATTTATTTAATACAACTGATTTTATTTTCGAGATGTAAATTACCAACGGCACTGGTTCTATATGGAGCTATATAAAGCATTTAAGTTTCCCGGTAGTTTTTCGCAATGCGACGTTGTTACCAAGTGAACTATATCAAGCGTTCAATCGACAAATTCTTCGTATTAATTTATTTTTTGGCAAAACTATCCTCCTGACAAATTTGAAACTTTAACGGCACAATCTTACAACGGTTTTACGTGAAATGTTTTGGTGTTAAGTTTTTTTCATCATTTTTTATGAAGTTATTATAATAAAGGTATCAACAACTTGCCATTTTGCATAAGATCGTGTGTTATTTTTAAATGCAATTTATGCATAAACAAACTTCCTAAACATTAAAGATTTTCTAGGAAATAACTTTGTACATTAAAATCTATCAACTGCAATAATTTTTTTATATTTTCATCATATTTTTCTACAGCCACAACTCCCTTAACCTTTAAGTTTATGACAGCTGAGTATGGTTTTATCATGTCCTCTTATTGCTTCTTTACTTTATAAAATCTTATAGTTTAGCATTTACCTTAGGAAAAGAAGCCTGAAGCTTACCTAACAGATTTTTGATATTAGATTTACTCAATATATATATATATATATATATATATATATATATATATATATATATATATATATATATATATATATATATATATATATATATATAAATAGAAAGATTAATGCGCGTATATAAACATTAATCTTTCTATTCATATTGATATGTTTTGGGATTAGGTTGTCTCACGGTAGTGGCTATAGCTACCTCCGTAGTGACGTTTGTTGTTGTATTGAAAACTCAATATCTTCGAGCCGAAACTACAAATGTGTGGTTGGCTACTATCTGTGAAACCTTGTGTTATACATTGTTTCTAGTTTGTTGCTTAAATTTTATTTCTTCTATCTGCTATGCCGTACTGATGAGCACTAATAAGTGCGAAACACGTGTATACGGCTGCAACTAACTTCCTCTTATAAATCTATTGCGCGAATTCCCATTATTATCCCTTTGTTATATATATATATATATATATATATATATATATATATATATATATATATATATATATATATATATATATATATATATATATATATATATATATATATATTGATGCCTGTTAAGCTGTCACCTCCGTCATACAGAGGAGACGACCTGACTTCCGGGTATTCCCGTGAATATATTGGTAAAAATTTGGTATATTTGTGATGAGGGGAACCTCTAGAATCCGAATCTCAAGAAAGGGGAAATTATTTCCCTTGTTTTATTTTGTCATATATAGATTATACAGAAGATACGAACCGACCTCCAAAATGTATATATAAGAAGATACTTATAGTTCGCCGTTACCTCCAGCAGCGCTGCCAAGTCGTCGGAAGTCAGAACATACTAGCGTTATGCACAGTTATATATACAGAGCGTTGACACCACATTCCATAGATGTACATTTCATAAAAAGGATCCCTTGTGGGTCTCGAAATTTTAGGGTGGTTTAATTGCTCGCCGGAGGCATTTTAGTGGCGAAATAACAAAAGAAAACAAGCGGGCATTCTCGGTTTACTTATTTTTTATTTTTTGAGTTATATTAAATTGGCGTTTTTGTATTTCTTACTTAAGAAATGATTTTCTTATAAATTATTATTAAAGACTTATTATTAAAAAGCCGTTGCAACATTATGAAAGCACCTTTATGAGTAGCACTAAATAGTTGAATATGGCTTTTCTAATTATAATCATTGATTTCTCGTTTACTTCATGAAGTTGTATTTTTTAAATTAAAACTTTAGTAATTTGATTAGAAATACTTAGATCTGTGATATATTAGGAAGAAATTTCTTTCTATAATGAATTGAAAATATAACAAAACCAAGAAAAAGGGAACTTATTAAATACTATGAATATAATGTTGAAGAATTAATTATCAATTCCTGTAAGCATAAGTACGGTGAAAATAATTTAAAACCGGGATGATGCCCAGTATATCACATTTTGTTTTGATTATCCAGTAACAATAAACTGTACTTCTATCATTTCTCATTTAATTGTTCTTCAAATATGACGGGATGAATAATAAATTCTTTAAAAGGCAATCTTTACACAATCTTACTTTTTGCAAAACCTAGTGTCAGCATTTAGATATTACTTTGTTATTATCAATAACGTCAATAAAAAAGCAAGCAGTATTGAGTATAGTTAGTATAGTACATTTTTGAAATGTAGTTTTATTACTTGTACATAAGTACAGTAGTTATGTAACGTAATATTAGTATAAATAAGATAATTTCTAAAATTTTCTTGTAATCTCGAGAATCTCTGTTTAATTTGAATATGCTTTTATCTAGACTCCATTTCGATTGAAATATAGCCAGACACTCTTTTAATTTTTACTAAACTCGAGAAGAGTGTAATATAAACAAATTAAATAATGTTTTTCTTACTACCAATGTTTGTTGTTTCCGAAGTCACACACTCATCATGGACCATTGGATTTCCTGTGATTTAATTAACAAAGGGAGTTATCAACTTTATTAACATTAAAACAATAGAAACACAACAAATTAATCGACATTTTTAAAAATTTTCTGCTTAAAACATTTTTTCCAACATCTTCCTCTTCATTATATGATATACACCTCTTTATTATTTGATCTAACGAATTATAGAATACGTATGTTATACTGTTATTCATGTACTTCTTGCAATTTTCGTTTTAACTTATGTTTTAAATTAAGCGCTTATTATCGACAAAACATGTACGTTTTACGGAACGTGTACTTTAGTAAGTCCACGTTAAAGTCAGGATTAGCTTAATGTCGTCTTTATTTGATAATATAGTATAAAGCAAGTATAGTAAGTAGATTGTGCTATCAGAATTAGAAGTGGTAGTTTATTTGACGATCAAATATGTTAGTATTCGCAGCTATCCATGTAGAAACAAAATACCACCATTAGCTTCTGCTTCAGACAATGTTTATCAACCTTGGCACAACCTTAAAATCCGAAAACGGCCCACTTCTAGGTTAAAGTATGGATGATACCAAGCTTGGTTTCAGTCATGGAAGGATCAGTGTTAACCAATATTTATTATTATTGGTTAACACCGATGCGTTTAGCAATGTTTTGGCCAATAAATGGCACCAATATCGCAATAAAACTAAGGTTAATTTTGGGCCAAACTTGAATGTTAATGAAGTACCAAGGCTGGTAATTGAGAAATAAAACAACTGGTACACAACCCTTTACCTCTAATGAATGCTAGTTCAAACAAGCAAAGAAGTCAACCATTATTGTTTCGCTTTAATCCTATTATACTAATCCATTTTTATAATAAACTACATTTACTAAAATTAAAAACATCAGTGCCTAAATTTATAAAAATGTAACTTATTTATTAACTTCTCAACTGTACGTACACTCAAATAAAACGATTGGTGCTGTTATGTCGCCTCCACCATTAACCAAGAGTGTGGCAGAAGACCGTCTCAAACTGTGACCAGTGTAAGCCTCTGCTTGTGGTAATTTCAAGTAAGATGCGATTCGAAATGGCACCTTAGACAATATGTTTATTCCAACTGGTTGAATCGTGCATTTTTGATGTTTGTAATTCAAAAAAAATCTGCGGTGTGGTACCTTGGCAGGTCGTAATGAAACATACTTTCTATAGAGATCAATAGGACTGACAGGATATCCCTCGTTTATGATGGTAAAACTTCGAGGTTTGTTGGTTTTTGTGTCAGGAATGGAAATATACAGATACGCTCCCTTGTCTTCGATGTGCTCAACACTCAAATTTCTCAGCTCGTTACAACGGCATTCCCCCGCAATACCCATTATTAGTGCAACCTATAAACATATATTTAAATAGGAATTCCGAAAATTAAATAGACACTATCTCACCTTCTCCATCAGATATTCACTATCCGGAGCACTTTTTAAAAACTGCTCAATATGTTCCTTTTACAAAATCTTGGGTTTATGAGCTCTTGACTCACTTTTCAAGAAATATATAAGTCTACCATATTTCGAGATGTCAATATTTTTATGAAGTTTTAACGTTGCTTTCAACATGGAGTATTTTGTCCACATTGACGAACCTACATTTTTCTTTCCAATGTCAACAAAATACGCCAACAATATTTCTTCGTTTATACCACTAACTCCTTTGTCTTCTCTCCAGGACTTGAATAGGATGAACTCTTTTTCATAAATATCCTTCGATTTCTTGGGTATTATTTTCGATAATGCTAGTTTAGCATCGTTTTGAATTTCAGCCGGAACAAACACTTTTTCTTCCATTATTCGGCGTCGTTTTCGCGTGATGAAACTTTTTTGGAACCAAACACGATTTTTGTTTCAATGTAAACAAAAATTTTATGTGCCATGGAGATCGCGTCACAGCCTTCCCATAAATTGAACTAATTTTTTCTCATGAACCAAATAATTTGTCAAATAAAAATGTCACAACTGTCATCAGAAAAAGAATGCGTTTTAACGAAATTCCGACGGTGTTGGATAAAATTATGTATGGAACTCGTGTGTTATCGGTCCTAAGTCACTCTAAAAAACAAAGCCACTCGCACAAAGTGCTCCTGGCTTACCCGTTTTTTCTCGTGACTTATTTCCCTTATAACCAACATGTACCATAAATAACTATTTAGTCGTAATTATGTAAAAATATAAACAGTTAATTTTTTTACAAAATGATTATTTCGGATTTATTCTTTCCTTCGTCAGATGTAGCATATTACTTATAGCTTATCAGATTGCTTATTTGTTGTTGCTATATTCCTCCAAATAGTGCAGTTTCGAAGTATGAAGATCATTGTACATCTGTTGAAGACTTGTGCGATTATCTAAATAAGTCCTGATGAAGTAATTATTTGCGGCGATTACGATTTACCCTTGGACAAATGGGATTTGGACGAAATGGGAGTGATTACCAGTGACAATGCTTCTCTAGGGACATTAGTGCTAGCCAATAGTTTAAATTTTTTAAATCTATCTCAGTGCAACAGTATTCCAAATGTGCGGAAAACTTACTTAGACTTAGTTTTTGCTAACGTTAATAATGTCGCTATTCAAGTAGCATCTGATCCTCTCTATAACAATACTTGCCATCATAACTCGTATGATATCTGTTACCATAATCCTGAAAATATTTGTACTACAGTGAGCGAAGTAACCAAATAAATTTTTAAACTTGCTAATTATGTAGCAATTAACTCTTGCTTTGCAAATGTAGACTGGCAATCTGTGACAAATTCTTCTGATAACATTAATGATTTTGTTAATGAATATTATTCTATTTTATATAATCTTTTAGAAATTTTTTTTCCAAAAGTAACATACAGAAAATAAAACTATCCGGTTTGGTTCAATAGTGAATTGATTTCTTTGGTAAAAAACAAAAAGGATTGCGCATATTAAATATAAGAACTCACAAGATTATAACGACTACCTAAGTTTTCAAGATTTAAGAACTCACTGTAATAAATTAAGTGAGAATTTGTAGGTGTATTTGATTAAATAAATAAATAAAAATGTAAACATAGTTAGAATGTCAATTAAAAGTTCATTAACCGGATTTGGTGAAATTTGTACACTTCATACCAAATGTTACATTATTCTGTTTATAAAATTATTTTTCTTTCAAAATTTATTAATTGTTGTACTGTAAGAAAATTTTAAAATTAACTCTTTCTTTGTAGGTGCGAGAATGAATATTTCATATGCTATATGGCAATTCCGAAAATAAAATCAAATAATAATAATCCAATAAATCCGAAATGATCATTTTGTAAAAAAATTAACTCTTTATTTATACATAATTACGGCTAAAAGATATTTCCTATTTAATCTCTTCATATTTCAAACAAAGTCGTTTTCAACTCAAAACTTTTTAAATGAAATAGAAATTATTTGAAAATGACGTACAATTCAAGCGATCCCTTAAATTTCCTGAGTAGTTTAAAATTATTACTTTAAATGCAGCTACTATTCCCAAAAAAGTATGTGTAAATCTAGGTAGTATGAAATGGTCAAAACCACGCCAGATGTACGCGCCAGATGTGTGAGTTTCGATGGAATTCTATATACCTGAATGGTTAAGGTCTTGTACACGACGTTGCCAAACTGCGGAGCCTGGAACGTACCGTACATGATACAAAAAACTACATATACAGGCGGAGGTGACATCGTATTGGCAATTATACAACTAAGAGCGACGGCAACGCCAGCGATCTACAGCTGAACTAAAAATTTTTTTTGTGAGTATAAGTATGACGTTATCACCTCCAGACAAAAATTTGAATTTAGGCTTCTAACACCATCTATATGCTTATACAGTCGAAAACAGGGCAAAACGTTGTCACCTCCGAAAACGGAGGTCACAACGTTATATATGAGGTGACAACGTACGCTGGGTATCTACTTTGGAGGTGACAAGGTACCCTTTATCAATATATATATATATATATATATATATATATATATATATATATATATATATATATATATATATATATATATATATATATATATATATATATATATATATATATATATATATATATATTTATTAATTATTAATAACACCCTACCAACAATTTGGTTTGTTATAAACAAGGGATACTTAATAGTATATTTCGTAACAAGTGTCGAAAGTAACAAATATCACGCGAGTGTTTATAATAGATATACGAGTGCGTAGCGAAGCGGAGCACGAGTAGATCTATTATAAACACGAGCGCAGATATTTGACTTTCGAACGAGTTACGAACACTATTTTTTAGACGACTGTAACACAATAAAAAAATAGTGAAAGACTGAAAATTGAAATTATTAACCAGGACCTATTCAACTTAAATGAGCGTACTCTGCAACCCTCAAAACAAGCAATTTATTTCCTGTATAGACGCATATGACGTATTTAAGACGATAAAAAGTTACTAATACGATAAGAAATTACTAGTATGATAAAAAAGTCACTAAATAATGACATTTGTAATTATTAATCAGCTTCTATTCAACTTAAATCGTTCTCTGCATCTCTCAAAACAAGCAGGTTTGATCTGTTGCATAGGTACTTTCTCGTCACATTTTTATTTGTCATTACCTATTATGTTCTGTGCTGTAGGTATTTATTTCTCTTTTGCTTGAAAAATACAACAAAGTGGGATAAAAAGAAATAAAATCATCATGTTAACATATGAGCGAAAAAATTAGTTTAGTTTAGTCGGAAGTGGTACCTACCTGTGTTGCTTCTTGTGGTTTGTAAAAAGATTCCTGAAGGTAAGTTAATTTAGGTATTAATTTATATTAAAGTACTTGCAGTTTGTGGGTTAGGTTTATTATTATTTTGTGTTATTAACAATATTAATAGTAATTTGATTGTTACTACACTTATAAAAATTTACAGGATGGCGCGAGTCATGTAAATTTTGTTCAGAAACTGCTGAAACATGGGAAGGTGGATTCTCTGGTGTCACAAAAGAAGAACCATAAGCTGTTGGAATTGGTGAACTTCTCGAACAAGATGCAATTGGTGAACTTCTCGAACAAGATGGAATTGGTGAACGTCTCGAGCAAGACGGAATTGGCAAACCTCTCAAGGAAGATGGAATTGCTGGTGTTGTTGATTCATTGACAGAATTCAAGATCGTATTGGCAACTTTAAGTTTGTTCTGCAATGAATCATCAATATAGCTTTCGGCAATTGGTGTTGATTGCCAGCCACCATGGCGTTTTAGTGTGGTAATATCGCCACCAGCATCCACCAAAATTGTAGCCGAAGAACGTCTATAACAATGACCTGTGTACATTTGTGGTTCTTTTAGACCCAAGTAAGTGGCAATTTGTTTTGGAACACTTCCAATTTTATTGATGCCCACAGGTTGTTTGGTGCAACGATTTTTTTGATAATTCACGAAGAATCGTCGTTCAGTTAAGTTTGCGCACAGAGAGAAATACTTCATAAGAGCTTTGCACAATATTGTTCAAAACGGTGTTGGAGAAATTTATATTATAATTGTAGAATCGTATTGTCCAGCGTTGTGTAGGATTTCGTTACTGAATTGTCTAACAGGAACTTACGACAATTATTTAACACAGTCAGATTTAGTTCTGCATTCTTTGGAACAATGTTGTAGAGGATAAGCTAGCATATTATGTTGAAGTATAATTGTAAAAAATGTTTAGAAAAATACAATATTTTGTTTGAATGAAATCATAATCCAGTGTTCAAACTGCTTGCTACTAATTATTGTGTTTCGCAAAGTTTATGGATGACATCCTATAGATGTCACCACTTGTAATTGTCGCTATTAATGTAAATTCGAAATTTATATATAAACAGCCGACGGCAAAAGAAAATTTTAGTGTTATACCGTTATACGTGTATATATTACACGTTGTATAGTATGTAAATACTATGCATTGTATAGCTATATACATATTAGTTACATATATTTTAATATATGTAAAAATATATATTTTATTTGTGATATCTAGCCTTCTGTATAGAATATTTGTGCCAGAGTATTGCACAATTTGTATAAATGTGAACAAGTAATTGTGTTAAATACTATTAAGCAATTGTGGCACACACTAGCGCAACAATTGTACAATTTTGTATAAAATTGTATGCAATAACATTACACATTCTGTTTTAATAAGTAACACAATTTGTTATGGAAACTTATACACAACTATTCATTTGATTCTACAAAATTACTATTGACTTCCACAAAATCTTGACAAACTAAATGACACAATCTTGTTTTATAATTGTACACAAATTGTCCCTGTCACTTTTTTAAGACCAATTTGTTTTACAATACCACACAATTGTTGATGAAATTTAAATACATTTTTCTCTGTGCGGGTCTGAGAGCGGCATACTTTTTATATATTGTATAAAAATTTCCTGTTACTGTGAATATTCTTTGTTTTTTTGTTTTCGTGTCTGGTATTCTTATAAGTACTGCAGAATTGAGATCTTCTATATCATCTATTTTCAAAGTCAGTAATTCTTGTTTCCGGCAAGCCCCACTAATTCCAATTATTAAAATTACCTGTGTAAAGAAAATAAAGAGATTGTTAACCTATTTACGTGTTTTATTGTAGACTTACTTTTTGCAGCAAGTAAGTACTGTCAGGGGCTTGATTAATAAATTTATTTATTTCTTCTGCTGTCAGGGTCTTTGATTTCTTAGGCTTGTAGCCTGCCGATTTACGTTTCAGGAGTGCTTTTAGTTTCATATATGAAGCAATATTTTGGTTGACGAGTAGCGTCGTTCTGAGCATTGAATATTGGACCCACAGCGTGGTTGGACAAATTTTATTGGATAAAACTCCAAAATACGCCAGAAGAGTATTCTCAGAAAATGATGTTACAATACCTTGTTCTTTTCGCCACTCCATGAATTGGTTGTATGCATAGTCATACCTCTGTTTGGATTTTACAGGGAGCAATTCTAATGTGGCTTCTTTTGCCGCTTCCAAAACTGTAGGCGGTGTACAAGTCAACTCTTCTTCACTATCACTCATTATTATTTGGCTTGAGAGATGAAATGCATGAAATGTCAAATTGACCTATTTACCTGCTTGATTTTTTGAAATAATTATAATTATTCCTGCATAAACACACAGGCACTAAGGCGTATCTAAGACGACAGAAAGTTACTAACACGATAAAAAAATTACTAATACGATAAAAAAATTACTAATACGATAAAAAATTACTAATATGATAAAAAAGTCACTAAATGATATTCGGAACTTTCATACATAAATTGTAGTGCCGAAACTGTCTGTTTCGTAAACAGTCGTCTAAAAACATAAATAACATTATAAACATGACAATACTTACTTAAATAATACGAACTTAATATGTAAATTACAAAAGAACATATCTTAAAATTAACTTGAAACATATACAAAATATAATATAACGACAGAATACATTTATAAAAGTATTACAATGAACGGTTACTTTTAATTTAGATTTTTACAATATAGATGATGCCGTAATATTTGAACAGAAAATTTTAGTGTTTGCATCGCTACGGTCTTGACAGTCTCCTTTGAAATACAAAATCGTTTGGCGAAGTTTACAAAGAATTTAGATATGGTCCCTCTCGAGCCCACATACAAACCAATAACTTCGATGTTTCCCCGAATTTTGTACTTCTCTCTAAAATAAGGAATAGTAGGGTTGTAAATAGATTTTTTCTCTTCATCTACTTCTACTGGTTGGGAACTACTCTTTTCAAATCGGATGGTTGGGTCTAATATAAACGCACAATCGTTCTTTCTATCTATAGCTAAGATGTCAACTCTTCGGTTGCTCTCACTGTTAGCAACACATGTGACTTCTTCAAATATTTCATAATTCGTAGACAGTGAGTTAGCTATGATAGATCTTATAGTATTGTGACGTTGGTTACGTAATAACGAGCCATACTCGCAATATCCCAAGACGTGTGCCAATGTTTCTATCTCAGTGCAGTGTCTGCACTGGTAGCCGTCTTGAGATCTTCCGGGTATAGCTCGTATATTACAGACATTGCCCGTCATCTTAATGGCTTCCTTCCACTCCGATTCGGAAAGACCCTCTAGTGTTCTTATCCAAGAATTAGCAGCTGTGTATTCTGAGAAAAGTTGAACTCCACATCCTTTTTGTCGTAATTTTTGCCAACTGCTATATTCCCGCTCTCGTAATATTTCTCTTATCTTTTTTCCAGACAGAGACCATTTAGTGAAGTTTAGCTCATTTAGATTTACTTTTAGCTTAGCTAGGCAATTGTTACTTTCTTCTTCAAAGTTTCTTATAATAGATAAGTAAGGATTATTTGTTAACTTTAATAGTTTGCATGCGTTAAAACTTTGAATGTAAGCTTCCCAAACTGCTTTAAATAAACCCAATCCTTTTACTTTAGGAGAACTATACAAAAGATTGTCTGGTGTATCAGATGGTAACTGTAATATTTCTTTAAGTGTAGATTTTATAAGTCGATCTATATCTTGCAGAAAATATAACGGGATTTTTTCTAACGGTGTTGATTGAAATAAATAAACTACAATGGGCCAAATATAAAATGTTAACACTTGAAACTTTTGATGGTCTTTTAGAAGAGGCGTTGTCATTATATTACGGAGTTTCGTTCCGAGATTTTTCATAATATTTTCCGAATCAAGAATTATTTCGTTTTTGAACGTTACTCCTAAATATTTTACAGTGTCATTTTCTCTTAAAAATTCAACTGCATATTTATTATTTTGCATTGGCGCTAAACTACTATTTCTGGCATTAATAATTTTAGATTTTTCGTTATTTAAAGACAAACCAATTTCATGAAACCTCTCCTTTGCCATTTCAAGAAGAGTTATTGCACAAGATTCATTTTTTCCTATGATAACTGTGTCATCAGCAAACCCCAAAACACTTACAGGTGGCAGAGTTGGATGTAAGCGATAGCCGTATTGTTCAACAACTTCTGGTTCAGATAGCTCTTCAATAATGTGGTCAGTTGCTAAATTGTATAGAGCGGGAGACAATGGAGCTCCTTGCATTACACCTCTTCGAAGATCTATAGGTTTTGTTCTACCACTGATTGTTTCTATCTGAGTTGTATTCTCCATTTGAAGGTTTATTATTATATCCTGAAGTTTTTTTGGTATCGAAGAAGACTTGATACTGCTAACTAAATGCTTATGTCCAATGTTATCATAGGCCTTACTTATGTCAAGAAATATTATTGTTACATTTTGTTTAGACGTTTTGGCATTTTTTAATACACCGTTCAGAATTGATGAATTTATTTGAGCACCAGGAAGAGCTGTAAAGCCTTTTTGATTTTCATGAAATTTAACATAGCTTTTTAAATGCTTATCAAATATCTTCTCAATAACTCTTCTTACCACCGAACAGATTGTAATTGGTCTCCAGTTATCCAAGACTTTGTCATCTCCATTTTTATGTATTAAAACAGTTCGTGCTTTTTTAAAACAGCTAGGTACCCAACCTGTTTCTAACATTACCGTAGCCAATTTAGTGAGAATTTCATAAACTGGTTTATTTTTCAGCACCCTGACTATTATTTTATCAACACCGCATGCCGTATCTACCCTAATAGTTTTTATACTTTCCTCAATTTGTTTAACTGATATAACAGGATTGTAGTTAATATTAACCTGTGATAATTCTTCGTTGGTTGATTTGCATTTATATTCAGGTCTTATGCAATTGTTCTCAACTGCAAAACGATTACTGTAGTGATTGTATATCTTCCAAAAGGATTATTTTGTAAGTATTTTAAAAAAAAATTATCGCTATTACTCTGCTATGTAAACACTTCAATTACACTGACTCTTTAGATGATCTTCTACTACCCTTTATCTTTTCTTTCCAGATTCCAGCTCCGCTAGACAATGAAGGCTATCCCCAAAGATCTTTCACCGCTGCAACTCTGAACAACTCCTCCTAAACCTTAGTTCTATCTCTACCAGATGATTTTGAAGCTTCACCTATATTACTCTTCTCTTACCTCAAGAATTAATTATTAACATATTTATATTCAAAAGGTAAAATGTTTTTTAATTTCCTTCCATCATCTCCAGCCTTTACAATATTGTAAAGAACGGGAGTAAAACCCCTATATGCCCCTGTCGAACATTCGGGACTGTATGACGCATCGACAGCTTAACAAAACCCCTATACACGGGAGGCAAAATTGCAAGAAGGTTCCCGCACATCTACAATGTTCGAGGACGGCGACGGATTTGTTCTAGAGCATGAACGTATATACCGCGGCCGCGTAGAAGAAGGGGGTCAGTATTTAGTCAACCGGTGAATTTAAATACGCGAATGAGTACAAGATAAATGTTGTATTATAAATAAATAATCTGTAAATAATCCAGTTTAAGTTTATTAATAGTTAGTTTAAATTGTGTATGTAATTAGTGTTAGTAATAATTTTTTTTGTTAATAGACAATAAACATCACTTTTAGTATTAATTAAAAAGAACGTTACAATATGTAACGTATAATTTATTTTTGAATAAAAGTCTGTATTCTAATCCATTTAAACTACTTTTTAAAAAGAAATTAACAAATCGTGTCTTTTCTGTTTTACCAGATTTCTGTTATTATTCATTTTTGTTTTTCTGGTAAGGTAACGATTATCGCTGACCTCTTAGAAGCATGTATTGTCATCCATCTATAGTTTAAAAAAATATCTACAACTCTTTCTCATTTATGTTTTCCATTATAGAACAACCTTTTGTATAACTTTAAATTTTTATTCTGACATTTTATTGTCATTTTATGTTATTGCAAAATTCAAAACTCATTCTAATACATTTTATTTCTTTTTTCTTAGGTCGCAGCTAAGAAGCTTCCAGAAAGAACCTTTTGTAACGTGTTAAAATTCCCCATTTATAATATGTAATTTTGTATGCATTAATAATAATAATAAAAAAAACCCTGGCACGGTCCTGCATTCTACAATAGGGTGGGGTAAAAAACAAAAAGTTTGTCAGAATCTTGTTCCCCAGGCATTTTTCCATTTCATTCATCAATATAAATGACCATAAAAAAACCGGTCAATCGGAGTACTCTAAGCCTTGGCCCTGGCATCTGGTCTCTTTACCAATATAAAGGAAACTCGAACGGAACATACCCATTTTTAATCAACGTAATCTGGTAATTAATACAATATAATACATGTCCAAAAGAAATATAATGACAGCTGGCTCCACATTAGTGATTATTGAGTTACTTTTATATGAAATACTTTGATAATCTTTGATCCTATTAAACAAAACACTTAACAGAACAAACAGTCAAACACTTTATACGTTTTTGATTATTAACGCGAATGTCGTTGAGTTTTACACATTTTTTTCGAGTCTTTTTTTCGAAGTCTGGAATAAGGCGGCGGTGTTGATCAATGACTTGCAAAAGAAACTGCCTCTGTACTTCATCCTTTGTAATGTTGTGGGCATAATCTTGGATGAGCTTAATCACTATTTCTGACAGGTCATTAACTACTTTAACATTTCCCACAAATTATGCAATATCCTGGTAAGCAGCTTCTGCCTCCCATTGACAAGGTGGTTTGGTCAACCAGTCAGAGCCGAATCCAAGCGTTTGAAATAGCAACCATGGCTTGGGTCCAATCAAGGATACTAATTTGGAAGATGGATTCAGTGTGGGGAATACAGGAACTCCTAATTCCAATAGTTCAGAATGAGAAGGCTTCACTTTGCGTAGTTGGAACGCTATTTCCCGTTTCTCTGCTTGAGATACTTGATTAGAGAATAATGAAAATGAAGCCAACTCCTCTGTGATATACCAGAAATGCGTCTCCATTGCGGAAACAGCTGCATCTGCTACTTCTGGATCAATTGCATGGTATTCTCTCAGGTAATGCCACAGTTGAAGATCGGTGACCGGACCATCAACACCATGAGATGCCATCAACCAAGGTTTTATATAGTAGGGTGTGTTAAAGAAACTTGAACGTCTATGTATGTGTGTCAAAGTGAAGGTTTCTCATTCTGAACTATTGGAATTAGGAGTTCCTATATTCCTCACACTGAATCCATCTTCCAGATTAGTATCCTTGATTGGACCCAAGTCATGGTTGCTATTTCAAACCCTTGAATTCGGCTTTGACTGGTTGATCAAACCACCTTGTCAATGGGAGGCAGACGCTGCGTACCAGGATATTGCAAAATTTGTACATGTTAAAGTAGTTAATGACCTGTCAGAAAGAGCGGTTGAGCTCATCCAACCACAACATTACAAAGAATGAAGTACAGAGACAGTTTCTTTTGCAAGTCATTGAGCAACACCGCCGTATCAAAAACGTATAAAGTGTTTGAGTGTTTGTTCTGTTAAGTGTTTTTGTTTCATAAGATCAAAGATTATCAAAGTATTTCATATAAAAGTAACCCAGTAATCACTAATCTGGAGCCAACTGTCATTATATTCCTTTTGGGCATGTATTATATTGTATTAATTACCAGATTACGTTGATTAAATATGAGTATGTTCCGTTCGAGTTTCCTTTATAATGGTAAAGAGACCAAATGCCAGGGGCTAGGCTTAGAGTACTCCGATTGAGCTGATTTTTTTATGGTCATTTATATTGATGAATGAAATGGAAAAATGCCTGGGGAGCAAGATTCTGACAAACTTTTTGTGTTTTGCCCCACCCTATTCTACAATGTATTTTTCGTTGGGTTAAAATCTGCAGACTTCAGTTTAATTCAAATGATATTTTCTTAAATATCAAGGGTCACTTCTATACGTTCCCATACAGATAAAACTCCTTCCAGCATAAAACGTAGACTTTTATTACAACAAATGACGTCTTTGCATATGCCAAAATCCATTTTACGGCGTTCTCATGATTACAAATGTTGTTTCTAAGAAAAATCTCCAGATAAGAATAAATTTATAAATATTCAAAAGTATTGCCGCCCTTCTAACAAAAGGATTAAATGACATTTAGCTAAATTTATTATTTCCTGTACGTGCTATTTTAATGTTGCGTTGAATGTATTTTTTAGAGAGTAGTCAAATAAGAAAATTCTTTCTAGAACAAAATTGTCTGAAGGCCACGTGTAAATTTGTGGTGAAGTCCCTGGAATGTTCTCGAATTCTTTCAGTTTCGCTCGTTTTAAATTCAAACCTAGATAGTTGCTTCCTTAGTTTAAAGTCAGTAGTCAAGAGTTCAGTACAGAGTCTGGTAGAATAAAAAGGGTACAAGTGATGGACTAACCCGGGAGCTTTCTCCTTGAAGAAGCCCCCGCTGAAATTATATGTTAGTTGGTGTTCCTAAAATTACAGTGTTATGTATGGAACAAAGTTACAGTTTGAAAATTATGAATTAGTTGTGTAAATACCGTTTTGTGTAGTTCGTTCCGGTACAGGAAGCTTACTTGCTTGACTTTATCGTTTAATCTTCGGTGTTAATAAATTAACACAAATAATTCAGTGTACCGTTAGTATTTGTGAAGAAAATTCAATTCGTATTGAATTTCAATGTTTATCGCGTTGGTTAACTAATTTATGAGCAATTTTAAAGTGTTATTAGTTACCAATTTATGAAGTTTTTAGCATTGCGTATTAGTGCCGAATCAATACGGAAATAATTTTCGTGATATCTATTGAGAACGTTCAGTTCGTTGTTGCAGCATCTTTACCACAATCCAGAGTTCTACTTGTTTTACAGCTATGATCACGTGAAGTGTTTTGTATTTTGTGATTGAAGTGGAAAGCATCGCTATGTGAGCGTTTCTCTTTGAAGGTTGAAAGAATTACAACATTTGAGCAATGTATCAAGAACTAACGGATAACTTGTTTGATTAGAGTAAGTTTACATAAAACTACCTGTACTATTTTTCTCTTTAATGTTTATAACTTGTAAATGTATGTATGTATTTTTTTCCTTCAATAAGAATTCTTATTAGGGCATTTTTTTAAGAAAACTATTATTACTGTCACGGAAGACAAAAGAATATTTTATTTACAAATAAACTAACATTTGAATCAAACCATACTGTGATGGGGTGAGACCATTCACTTGCAAGAGTTAATGAAATTCGTAACCCTGCCTAACAATAATTTAACTAATAATGATTAGTTATTAAATTATATCAATACATTCAGCATTTCTTTTTGGTTGCAAATGCTGAAGATACAGCTAGTGACTTGCAATCAAATGATGCTCAACTATTTGTTTTATTATGTCTATAGTACCCTTATTCCTCTTTATAATTAGTAAGCTGTGGAAATCAGACCTACGCCCGAATTATAATTTGTAATTAAGATGTTGTCAGCCGGAGCATTAGAAAGTAACGTAAGCACAGTATATATAATAATCAGTAGGTTTACTTGTGTGCGTCACCATTGATATTCTTAATCCACCTTCGAATATCACGCCTATAAACGAAACAGTGCACCGGAGTTTCTCGGCCGGTATCGCCTACGAATAATGCCAGATAATATCCAGTAACGTATTCAATAAAATACGAAATAGAATTGTGTGAATCAATAAAATTAATTGACGCCTTTGAACAATTAGTTTGTTATTAACTGAACTTAAATTAACGTACATAATTGAATATTCATTTACAAAACGAAATCTTGATTGTTAATTATGTTTCAATATCATTATCTTTTTACTACTTTTGGACGATTTAAAATTTCTGTTAACGTCTTTTAAAGTGTAATACACTCGCAGTCGAGCGTGTAAATGATATTGTAACGTTCTTTCTAAAATAATAATACAAGTGCTGTTTAAATCGTCTATTCACAAACAAATATTTATTTCTATACACTAATGAATACACTATAAATTAACTCTATGATTATAAACCATTAAAAACTATTATTTACAGACTATGAATTTCTAATACAACATTTATATTCACTATTTATTTTGTAATACACAGTTAATGACTTGCTGTTGACTGCCTCTCTTTTATCCGCAATCCGCTTTTATATCCTCATATAAACACACCAGAAGTCGCTGGAACCTTCTATGTATTCTAGAAAATGCTAGAATAAACCGCGTCTGATTTACATGCTTGTGCGATGCGTCATTCTCTCGAAGGCGGCAGAACACACCACCTGTCGCTCGAAAAGAGGTTCGTTCCTTTTCTCTCTTGTTACACTGCCCCCCTCTTCAAGTCTGTTCTGTCCCAGAACAGGTTTTATGCTCTGGTTCCTGTAGAACGGGTCATGACGATATCGACAGTCTTCACCTCGACTACACGTTCCATTACGGTAGAAATAACAGTCTACAATCTTCGTTGGCCTTAATGCGGGTTGTGGATCAAAATTGCAGACGAAGATCTTGACGTCCGTACCTCTAAAGACAACTTCCAGCATGTTTCTAACGATTCTCCAATCCAGCTGGTCCCGCCCACAGCCGAGTTTGGGAACTGCCAATTTGTTAATTCCCCTGGTAAGCAACTCGATCCTCAAATTCCATAGTGCCCTCCACAAGTCGGCGTAACTCGGTTTCTGGTAGTAAAACTGCTTGGTTACCAAGTAGTAAATGGATCGGTCATGATCAGGCAAGCGTAAGGATTTACCAACAGAGGGATTTTGTTCTCGAAGTTCATTCAGCCGTCCAAATTTATTTCTAAACACTACTGCGATCCCCCTGGACATACGGAGATCCGCGGAGACACAGTGGGCAATGGAATAATTACCAGGGACCCGGAAGAGATCTTGTTGCATCTCAGTCGTGACTCCGAATCGCGCTTTTCTAGTTCCAGAGAACGCAGCCATAAATTCTCTAAAGGTTGGTTGATCATCTTCAGGCCTTACGGTATTGATAGTCACCTCAGCCTCATCTTTCCGATCCGGGACTGCGTCATTATTTCCCTCATAGTGCGCCAGACGATTGGAGTGTACCACCTTTGGTTTCCCCCTTGGCAACTTCTGGATGCGATAAATCAAGTCATTTATTCGTTTCTTCACCTGGTATGGACCCTCCCAATTTCGCTGTAACTTTGGAGAATAGCCACGACGCCTTTGCGAGTTGTATAACCAGACAAGCTCTCCAGGTTGAAACCCTCCTTCTTGGGCTCTCACATCGTACGTAGCCTTCATCCGGTCACTCGCGATTCGACTATTATTTCGGGTTCGGTCGTGAATATCCTCCAACTTCTTCTTTAAGTTGATGACATAATCATTCCCGGCTACCTCCTGCTCTATAGGTGGAGACCCAAATTCCAGATCACACGGTAACCGTAACTCGCGTCCAAACATTACAGACGCTGGTGACTGACCGGTTGTTTCGTGGACCGATGCACGATAAGCCATCAGGAACAGATGCAGGTATTGGTCCCAGTGTCGTTGATGATCGGAGACGACCTTGGCCAAATATTTGCCCATTGTCCGATTCATGCGTTCTACCATTCCATCGGACTGCGGATGTAACGGTGTGGTCCGAGTCTTGCGAATGCCCAACAATCGACAGACTTCTCCAAAGAGTACAGACTCGAAATTGCGGCCTTGATCCGAATGCAGCTCCATGGGCACTCCGAAGCGACTGAAAAACTCTTTGACTAGTACGTCAGCAACAGTCGCAGCTTCCTGGTTTGGTAGGGCATATGCTTCTGGCCATTTGGTAAAATAGTCCATTGCCACTAATATGTATTTATTCCCACCGTCGGTTTCGGGAAATGGTCCAGCAATATCTATGGCTATTCTTTCCAGAGGACTACCCACATTGTACTGCCTCATAGGTGCTCTTCGTTTCCCCAAGGGTCCGTTACCAGTGGCACATAGTTCACATTTCCGGCACCACTCCTTCACGTCTTCTTTACAGTTGACCCAATAAAAACGCTCCCTAACTTTCTCCAAAGTCTTTTTCACACCGAAGTGTCCTCCTGAGGCACCGTCATGGAGATGTCGCAATACTGTAACCACTCGGCTTCTTGGAACCACGAACTGAGACCTAATGGTGGTGCCATCTTCACTCTCCAGTACTCGCTTCAGGAGATCGTCTTCCACCTTCAAGGACTCCCATTGGGCCCAATATGCTTTGAGCGTTCTGTTGAAAGGGCTGACGGCCTCCCAGGCAGGCCTTTCTCCCACGCGCTTCCATTCCAGTACCATTTTTAGTTCGGGATCAGCCTCCTGCTGTCGTTGCAATTCTTCCGGCAACCAATTGTCGTTGACGATGGTAGTCCTTAATACTTGGCAAACCCTCTCTTCCAAACGAGAGCAATGACGGCAATCCGTTGGACAGGGTCTTCTTGAAAGAGCATCGGCATTTCGATGACTAGTGCCCGCTCGATGTTCCGTGTCAAAGTCGTATCCTTGTAATCGTTCGATCCACCTTGCGACCTGGCCTTCAGGATTACGGAATTGTAGAAGCCATTTCAACGCTGCATGGTCCGTCCTCAATAAAAACTTCCGTCCGTACAAGTATTTGTAAAAGTGCTCAACGGACTTCACGACGGCCAATAGTTCTTTTCTGGTCACATAATAATTCCTTTCGGCTTTAGACAAAACCTTACTAAAATAGCCGATGACCTTTTCTTGTCCCTCCTGTATCTGAGAAAGTACACCCCCAATGGCCAGATTACTTGCATCTGTGTCAAGTATGAATTTCCCTTCTGTCCGTGGATAGCTCAATATTGGTGCGGTTGTCAGGGCACGCTTCAGCTGTTGGAAAGCTGTTTCACACTCTCCGCTCCAAACATACTCGCGTCCATCTTCAATTAGCCTTGTCAGAGGCTTCGCTATATTGGCAAACCCAGGAACGAAACGCCTATAGTAGGTACATAACCCAAGAAAACTACGAACTTGGTGTTTATCTTTCGGTGTTGGCCACTCTTGAACTGCACGAATCTTATCGGGGTCGGCTGCCACTCCATTTTGTGATACGACGTGCCCGAGATATTTCACTTCCCTTCTGAATATGTGGCACTTTTTCGGACTCAGTTTCAGATTGGCTCCACGTAGTCTTCGGAACACTTCCTCTAGGTTTTTCAAATGTTCGTTGAATGATTTTCTGACTACAATCACATCATCTAGATATACCAGGCAGGTCTTCCACGACAGCCCTCTCAGGATGGTCTCCATTAAACGCTCAAAGGTGGCCGGAGCGTTACATAGACCAAAAGGCATAACTGTAAACTGCCATAGTCCGGAACCAATAGTGAACGCGGTCTTCTCCCGGTCTTCAGGTTCCATTTCAACTTGCCAATAACCACTCTTCAAGTCCAAAGTCGAAAACCATCGTGAACCAGACAGGGTATCTAACGTGTCGTCGATGCGTGGTAAGGGATAGCTGTCTTTCTTGGTCGCGTCATTAAGCTGCCGATAGTCCACACAAAATCTCGTTGACCCGTCCTTCTTACTGACCAGGACCACCGGTGATGCCCATGGACTGCTGGATGGCTCGATGACCCCTTGTTCTTCCATATCAGTAATAATCTTTTCGGCTTCTGCTCGCCTTGCTAGAGGTAGACGCCTCGGCTGCTGACGGACAGGCATAGAGTTGCCTGTATTGATTTTATGTTTTACTATATTTGTTCGTCCCTTCTGGCTATCGTCAAGAGCGAAGATATCTTGGTATCGGTGAACCAAACCCTGTACCTCTTTCACTTCCGTTCTGTTAAGGTCTTCGCACGAACTAGTAACCATACCCACTAATTTTCCACCATGATCTTTGGGCACTGGTTTTGGATCATCAGCCATACACCTGACTACTCGAAATACTGGCACACACTGTCCCACAAGGGTACTCTTCTTCAATATCACCGGATCCACATTAACGTTCATAATTCTCACCGGTACTCTCTTTCCAACCTTGATCAGCGCTTTTCCCACCAGTATGCCACTATGGATCTTCTTATCACAAACAGGCTCCATCATTCGCACACATCCTACCCGAAGATCTCCATCCAAACCCGCCTCGACAACCATCTCGCTTTGACCCGGCAATATCACATCTTCAGTCAGCAAAACCCTTACAACCGGATCTTCTCGTGGATGCAACGGAAGCTCTTCGTTACCGACCTTCAAAACACCCTCTTTCAAATCCAACATAAAACCAAATTTTCTCAGGAGGTCCATTCCCAAGATGAAGTCATCAGTAATATCGGCTACCAGCACCTCATGATCACGTTCTTCACTTCCAATGCCAATCTTCATCTTCACCACTCCGCGTGTTGGTATCACTTCACCTGTTGCTGTACGGAGTTGAGTAGTTGTCGGTAACAATTTAATACTTGATTGTAGAACATCAGGGCGTACGATGGATTTTGTCGCCCCCGTATCAATAAGTAGTGGAACAGTTCGATTAGCAATCTTTCCATCTACAAATAAACTGCCGTTACTATTCTTTGATGTTACGGCATGGATCGTGATCTCCGGGGCATCTTCACTCGCAGTCAACGTTCGCCCCCTCTTGCCAACCCCTTTTAACTTTTCCGACGGTTGTACTTTTCTTATTTTGGGTTTAGGGCAGCGGCGTCGTATGTGCCCTTGTTCACCGCAGTTCCAGCAACGGGGTCCTCGAACTTCTTGAGGATTCTTTTTACGATTCTCTTCCTTCTGAAGAACTCTCATTAATAATTCTTCTAGGCGATCTTTAGAACCTTCATCTTCTTCCAAAACGGTCCGAACACGTCCGTGACCTCGGGACGCTTGTTTTGCAGCTTCAAATTCTAAGGCGTGAGCAAGCGCATCATCAGTTGTTCTTGGTCGTGCCAGCCTCAATGATTGTTGTGTTTCTCCGTCTCTTAACCCATCAATAAAGGTCTGCACAGCCAGTTGTCCCAGAAATGAATCGGGTGCCGTAGGGTACGCCAATCGGACAAGCCGCGCAACATCGGCTTCAAACTCCTGCAGGCTTTCTCCATTCTTCTGGATACGATTCTTCACTTGCGCGTGATACACTTGTTGAAGATGCGCGTCTCCATATCTCATTTCCAATCTAGACACTAACAATTGGTAATCATTTTCCTGTCCTGCTGGGATTGTTTGCAGGACGTTCAACGCGTCTCCACGCAAAGCCACAGTTGAAAGAAACGGCCTTTTCCTTGCCTGTCCATCCATTGGCCCCAGAAGCCGCCTCAAACTGTTTGTAGTAAGTGGACCAAGGTATCTTTCCATCGAACGTGGGTGGTTTTACTTTTATCCCTACGACAGGACCCTTTTCTTCTTTAAACTGTTTCTTTACTTCATTAAACGGCCTCTCAGAAGTTGAGGGAAGCCGTAGTTGCCTCATTCTATCTTCCAGCATTTCGGCCATATCGTCTTTCTTAGTTGTTGGTGGTAATTGCATTTGGGCTATTTTCTCTTCTACCATCTTTATTACCCTATCTTGTTCCGCCAATCTACCTTCCAATAGTCCTAACGCACTGGCATTTTCCAAAAATTCTTCGAAAACTTTATCTTCCAACGCTTTGACATTTTCCAACAATTCTCCTTTAAGCCTTCTAGAACTTTCCAGTAAATCTTCTTTAAACATTTTAACATTTTCTTCCAGTACTTTAGTATTTTCAAGTAATTCTTGTTTAAGCATTCTAACATTTTCTTCGGACTTTCTAGAATTCTCTTCGGACTTTTCCAGTAATTCCTCTTTTAACATTCTAGAATTCTCTTCGGACTTTTGCAGTAATTCTTCTTTTAAAATTCTAGAATTCTCTTCGGACTTTTGCAGTAATTCTTCTTTTAAACTTCTAGAATTCTCTTCGGACTTTCTAGAACTCTCTTCGTGCTTTTCCAATAGTTCTTCTTTTAGCATTCTAACATTATCTTCGGACTTTCTAGAACTTTCCAGTAACTCTTCTTTCATTTTACTTAATAACAAATTAGTATCAATTGCGGGTCCAGGTATTTCGAAGCGGTAATTTTCAGGATCTTCCTTCTGTTCTAAAAGACATTCTCTTAGCCGATTTATCAAAACTTCTTTCTTTCCATTACTATCCAAGTCCCGTTTTAAATCTATTACTAAAAGATCTTTCAATAGTTTCATCACCATTTTAATCGTTTGTTGAAATTAATTTTAACACTAAAAATTTATTCTCACAGCACTTTATTTAATTATTACGCGATTTTATTTATTTTAGAACACCACACCTGACAACACTGTAACGTTCTTTCTAAAATAATAATACAAGTGCTGTTTAAATCGTCTATTCACAAACAAATATTTATTTCTATACACTAATGAATACACTATAAATTAACTCTATGATTATAAACCATTAAAAACTATTATTTACAGACTATGAATTTCTAATACAACATTTATATTTACTATTTATTTTGTAATACACAGTTAATGACTTGCTGTTGACTGCCTCTCTTTTATCCGCAATCCGCTTTTATATCCTCATATAAACACACCAGAAGTCGCTGGAACCTTCTATGTATTCTAGAAAATGCTAGAATAAACCGCGTCTGATTTACATGCTTGTGCGATGCGTCATTCTCTCGAAGGCGGCAGAACACACCACCTGTCGCTCGAAAAGAGGTTCGTTCCTTTTCTCTCTTGTTACAATATACTATATTATTATTATACTTAAAATTATTGCACGAATGTAGAAATATTAATGATTTGAAGATGGATAAAAGCGTTTGACCACATTTTCATTTACACAAATATCTTGGAAGTGTTGTTGAAAAAGTATTTCCATAGATAAAATAAATTAAATAAAACTCATGTTTCGCATGTATATACCGATAAACATTTTTTATCAAATAACCGCATATATATCTAATGAAGTTTTTTCTAATTTATCAGAAGTTTGGTAATCTTTGTCAATTAAAACAATCTCTGCATCGTTTCCTGATTCTGTGTTTGTTAATTCCGTAATAGGGACACTCGCACTGCACAATTCGAGTTATACGGGAGTGGGTAATTTGATGTGCTCGGTCGAGTGTATGAAGTATAACTGCTTTCTATGTGCTGCCGGCACATGTCAGCTTGTTGTGTGGTGGATGGTAACTATTTGCGAGAGTCACGTTACTGTATGTTATTTATACTGTGACATAAGTATCGTTTTTATGAGTTTTATAGTAAGGATTGAGTAATTTGAATTTTATAGAGTTTTCAGTGACGTCCATCGCGCGGCGTATATTTTTTGTGTTTACAGAAATGTTACGTTTCATTGACGCCTGATCGTGGGGCTTTTGTGTTGAGTAACTCTTTATGTTTCACTTTATAAAGAACCATTTTCAAAAAATAAGAACAATCAAAATCCATACATTGTAACTGAAAATAAACAATAATATCTCGCTTTTTTATAATGCTTTTTTTAATTAAATAAATAATTATAACTAAAATATCACTACAGTAATTATGAAATTTCGTTTTTAAAAGACTCTAGCACATACACATCTCTATGTCTTTGCCGAATTATTTATATATTCAATAAATTACTTTGTATATTAAAGTTTTCGAGTCTATTAAATATGTCGATGTCCTTTTCGTATGTTGTTAGTCTTTCTGGAAACAAAAAGTCTAGTTTGTCTGTTTAATCTTATCCGGATTCATTTCTTATAAACTGGAGAATACGTACTATATATCGACGACAAGAAAAATCAGATTTGTTTGTTATTAATGATCATGGTCATGAGATATTAGCTATATTGGTGTTCTATTATGTCTCGCCAAAAGGGGAAGATGAAAAGAAAATGATTGAAGTCTGGCCGTTTCAACAGAACAAGTTCTGTCAAATAATCTTCCAGTTCTAGTGTTCAAAAAAGATTCTGAACCTTTTGAATTCTTTTTGGAAATATTCAAGTTGTATTTTGAGCTTTTTTAAATTCCGGAAGAAAGGAAGGTAAGGCGGTTTTGTTTATTGGTAAGAGCTGAGAAGTATACATTGGTGCGTGTAGGTTTGAGCCTTAAGCCATTCGATGAATGTAGCTATGAAGAATATGTTGAGTATACCACTTCCAAATCTTCAAACAAAAAGTATATAATTGCAGAAAGATACAGGTTTTCTTAGAAGGAATCAGGTATCAGGTGAATAATTAACTTCTTGGTGAAGCTCTTAAGAATAAATTAGTGTGTGGTTGATCAACGTCATTATTTATATCCTAAGCTTCTATCAGAAAACGAAGATTTGACGTTTGGTCAAATTTTTTAAAGCATAACAATAAAAACAACGTTTCTATTAAAATCTTAGTTATTACTCGCAACGACGTCACAAAAACAAAAACCAATCCTAACTTTTTTTTATTTAACACATCAACGCATATAATCTATGTCCGATGACTGCCGACAGTTGTTCGAATTTTCAATAAAATGGGAGTAAAGATTATACATTTGTGAGTTTTTCTGAATGATATTAATATTAAAGTTGCCCCTTTTTACTCTTACTAAAATTGCAGTAAATAAAATGTAGTTTAACGTCATATTGTTTGTTCTAAACGGTCCTTTTCTCTCAGTTTGCTAGTTAAAAGCGGTTAGAGAAAACATATTATGTTTAATTTATACAAAAATGCATTTTGGGCTATAAGATTGGCAACCTCCACTAACGCGTCGTCCGGCAACTTTCTGATACGTCCCAGAAATATGCATCTTCTGTACTAATTAAATAAATAACTATTTCTTTAAAGGTCTGAAAAACATAATCTTTCCTGACTCAATACGACATTAACGTTAAAGGTCTTAAGTTTTCCAGCGTCAGCGGCAGTAAGAATATTGTTGCTGTCAACAATTGGCTGACTGCCTACGCCACAGTGACGCTCTTCAACGCAAGCGAAGTTAACCATTTTAGCTTTTTTCAGTAATTAAAAAATACTAATTATTTTCTAGGTTTAGTTTATTTTTGACGTTTGAAATATATAGTTATATAAATTAGTTAATTAAATTTAACATGCGCACTAAAACTCTTTATGCAGATAAAGGATATTAGAAAATCTAGTTTTTCATAGTATTTAGATGGTATATTTTATAACTTCACGATTTAGTTGTGGATTTAGTAGTGTGTGTTGTAATTATTAAAATTAGTAGCAGAACTTATAAATATATTTATTATGTTACTTTAAAGGTTCGTCCTGGTAATAAATTAAGTAGAGCACCTATCAGTAATGAATTTGCAGTATTGAATCCAGTTATTTAAATTAGCTTTGACGGCGCTTTTCAATGGACACACTAAAACCACATACAGACGTACCTAATTGAATATTCGTCGGAACATAATACGGCTTACTATTAGATAGGTATTGTAGTTTCGCAGATACTAAATACTGTTGAGTGAGATGTGCTTACAGAGATAGTTCAAATTCAATTATTTTTATGTACCAAGCTATTGGTAACAAAAAACAATTAAATTGGTTTTTGAAGCTTAAAATGCAAAAATAACGACACATGGTCACTTTCATATATTGGAAGCTTGAACTGGAAAAATTATTTATTTTATAATAGAATAATAATAATAATAATTGCTACTGCCCACTACCTGGCGAACCAGACCCCAGAAGCTATGAATCTATGAAGCGGGAGGGAGGGGCGAATATTAATTACGCAGGCTATAATACAGAGGTTTGTTTTATTGTTTCGTAAACATTTCGTGCATCTTATCTTGCTTCTTGCAGAATCCTCAACAAAAATAAAACTCAAGATTTTAAAGAATTTCCCCTAAGGTATATTACTTTTTCCTAGAGTTTCATTTACTGTCCTTACATATTAAACTTTTAATTATGGAAGCTTAGCTTTAGTACTTGGCTGTGGTAGTAGTAGTTTAACACTCGTGTTGGTTTTTTTTAAAGAGAATAACTAATAATATGATCACACGGAGATTTAATTAGTTAATTTTATATCTTATATCTTCAGATTGCGGTTTTGATGCATTTCATAATTTTAAAGCTGTTTGCTAGCTTGTTTTTGTGGGAATTTGTAAAGTAACATTAGTCAAAGAAGACATAAGTCAAAACTTTTCGCATCTAAAGACATTCAAAAAATGTTAATGATGTAATATTTAGTTTTGTGAAGAATGGATTATGTAAAACGGTGTTACTAGAGGGATGCCATTAATTAGAATTAAGAGATTGTCATCTCTGTTAATTCTAATTGTCATTTCATCGACATTAATTTTGAGAAGTTAATTTTATATGTTAACTGTATGCCATTAAATTTAGTATTTTATTTTCTATAAGTTTATCTAATTCGTTTTTGTATTAATGAAAAATTATAAATACTAATAGGGTTAAAAATGTTTTGATATGTCAAGATTCTTTTGTTTTAGTCAAATTTCTTAATAAATTCTCTTCTTTTTCCATCATTCAAAGGGAGCACACTTATCATTGAGCTTAAATACATTTAAGGTTATTCTTAGAAATGTAAACAAGTATCAAATATTGCAGGTTAGAATAATTTTTGAAAAACATCAAAGTGAATTAATATGAAGTTTATAAAAGAGTTTAATTAACCAGTGGCAAAACTTATTAACTTAACTAATTAAACTTAAAAACGAATTTTTAATTAGATCTTCGATTGATTTGTTGTAACAAGTAAAATTTATAAAAAATTTATTTAATAATAAATGGAATTAGATTTTGACAAATGTTTTTTACTTGACATTGATTTATGAAAATTATATATGGATCGATTCATGTTTGTTGATTTCAATGTCAAGCAGTACTGAAAGCAAGCAACTGGTGCGAGGGAATTTGGAAAATAAATTTGGTAATCTTGTGCCGCCAATTTTTTTAGAAAAAAATATTCATATGGATATCTTCATGGATTTAAATTATTACAAACTTAATATTTAAAATAAAAATGTGAGTTTTTCATATTAGTTAATTTTGTATTAGTTTAAGAAATATATGATACCAAAATAAACAAAAATTATAAACAAATTATAATCCTTAAAATATTTTTTTTTATAGTTTATTATATTTGAAATTAAATGTTTAAAAAAAATATTAATCTCCAAATACAGGAAACGATTATTTTGGAATTAATTAAATTTAACTACAGAATTAAAAAGATAAAATTAAGTATTAAGTTTTCTTTTGCAAATTTAAAGTTAAGTTCATACATAAGAGAAATTTTAGTCTTTTTAATTCACACAGAAGAAAAGCAATTCTTCTGGTATCGATTATACATTTTTTTGTTTCGTTATTTTCTATTAAAAAAAATTAAAATTGTGTTATTTTCTTGGAGATTTATTGTGTGTCTTTTTTTATTATTTTGTCCATAATTAATTACAATTTACAAAACCTTCAAAGCGATCCACCTGAGAGAGTCTCAATTCTGTGGAAAGTAAAGCTTTTTACTACTGAAATAAATTTAGCTGGAGCATTATTTTGGTAAACAAGTTGTACAGGGCGGCCCACCCAAGATGATCCTGTACCTTATCTTGGAAACTGTAAGAGTTACGAAAAAATGTTAAATACCAAAGTTGGTTGGTATAAAAAAATTTTAATTTTATAATAGTTTTGTATATACAGGGTGAGTCATATTGCTGTGGCTACTATCAACTTTTTTATTTTCAATGGAACACCCTGTATATTTTTACTGTGTTCGATTCTACACTTTATTTTAAGTATGTTTGCCTAATGTATATATATATATATATATATATATATATATATATATATATATATATAAGCGTCGTGTATTATTATAATCGTTTAAATGTAACTTACACTATGTAAATTTATTTTTTGAAAAAAACTTGGATTTTTGAAAAAATAACAGAAAAACTGAGTTTGCTCAGAAACTGTGCAGACTTTTGATAAATACATTAGGCAAACATACAACATAAGAGGGAGCCATGGTAGCTCAGTGGGTATGGCACTTGACTACCAATCTTATGGTCCTGGGTTCGAATCCCAGGAATAATACATTGGAATTTTTAAAATATCTAAGGCTTCCAGGTCGACTCAGCCTGTGAAAATGAGTACCTGGGAAATCATCTCCTGGGGTAATAATCGGCGGTCGGTGCGTAAAGCTAGCCACTTTACCACCCTTGAGTACCGAACGGCTCAAGAATAGTAGCCTACCCTGCTATACCCCAATGGGCGTTCATGGCCTGTGAAAGGGGACTATTATTATTATATTATTAAACATACTTAAAATAAAGTGAAGAATCAAAAACAGTAAAAATATACAGGGTGTTCCATAGACAATAAAAAAGTTGATAGTAGCCACAGCAATATGACTCACCCTGTATATACAAAACTATTATAAAATTAAAATTTGTTTTACACCAACCAACTTTGATATTTAACATTTTTTCGTAACTCTTACAATTTGCCAGATAAGGTACAGGATCATCTTGCGTGGGCCACCCTCTACGCCGTTTATCTTATTGCATATCATCTTATGTCAGTTTTGTCTGTATTTAAAATTTTATTTTATTAACCCCTAGATGTAGTCTTATCATTTTGGCAACCAATTGAGAGGCAAATCAGTTTATCTAAATCTTTCATATAAACAACCCCATATCCATGGAAATATGTAAATACATGTACATATTTTGATTTAGTAAATCTCTTACCACTCTAATAATTTGGATTGCTGCAGAAGCCAGCTAGCGTCTTTTTTTACAACGCACTATTGATTTCATTATGATCTAGGTCATGAAGGCTAATACCAGGTCATTTTATTCTTTTTTTACAATGTAAATACATAGGATAAAATAATAAAAAATAGCATCATATTAGCCTTGCTGTCCTAGATCATTATGAAACCAATAGTACTTTGAATATTGTAACCAGCTGAATACTGTGAATATCTATTCCGCATTATTTCGAATTTAATTTGGCGTAAAATATAAAAAAGTTTTCGTTTTTGAGTGCGACAGGCAATTGTATTTCAAGAAATTACCAACTTAACACTGATGTAAACAAGATTTATTTCCCACGGGATGGTATTGTGTTTTAGTTACGTATCCAAGCCAGTTCTGCTTAAGATGATACAAAAACCGAACAAAATGCTATCTTGTAGCAATAAGATTCAGTATAACAGAAACTTAGTCTATTTTATGATTATTACTCTGGATAAGTAATGCCTTAATTGCTTCGACTTTCGTTGAATTTCAACGGTTTGTAAAAGAATGAATTGCTTTTGCGATGTTAGCCAGATATTTTTATAGTTTTGTATTTGAGTTGATTTCTTGAGTTTAATGGCTTTTTGCTACCTTTATAAAATATTAGAGAGAAATTTCGTCTAAAAGTATCATTGGTGGTGTATGATGTCACATTTAACGTGCAATTGTGTAAAACATTATAGAACAAATCACCCCATTTAATACTTACCAAAACTTACAAGATTACGTCCCTTCACGGGGATGTTTAGCCAAGTATGAGAACACGGTCGTGTAGTGTGATTTTGACACCCCATATGTAGTCCATAAAAATTCGTTCCCGTTTAAATTTGTATTGGAAAGAATAACAATAAGTAGTGCAAGGCTGTTACTAGTTTACCGTTTTGTCGGGTTGATGGTTTAAACCGTTTATGTGCAAAATTAAATATTCCTATAAACTGCCGTGTGTTTGCCGTTTTAAACAAAGTTAGTTAAATTAAAGAAAAGGAATAAATGTTTTGGTTAGACACCCTCGAGGATTTGTTTTGATGAGGTTACCACCTATTAAAGCGTTGAGGGATCAGGTATTAAAGCTCTAGAATTATTTATAATGACTTAACTTCCATAATTCCTGTAACAGAATCATTAGCAATTGGGAGCTGATTTTGTTTTGATATTAAGCTCAAGCATCGCCCAATAATGACCAAACTTAAATAAGTAAAATAAAATTTGTAAACGATTAACAGATTTATAAATGGAAATCATTTCTGCCTTCGAGGCCTTCTTAAAGAAAAAGTTCACGTTCAGGAGCTAGCTGTAAGTGGCATCAGTTTTGGTATGAATAATTGTTGTTTATTTTGATTATTGTTGGCTATTGATTATAACTAGTTTAAACCTTTACTTGTAAGTGCTATTGTTGAAGGTGACACTGTAATACTAGTATAAAAATAAATCTGAGATTTTATTTTTCAATAACAAAAACATATATTAATTAAAAAAATTAATGAGAATGTATGTAGAATGGGATCCCAAATTAAGTTAAACTGTAGAAATTTATAATGCGAATAGGTTTCTGATGATCATTAACTGTCGAATATGTTTTATAACACGAAGTGTGAAGTGAAATGTTGTAAACAATTGTCTTGAAGTTAATTCAATATACAGAGTTTAACACTACTACTCATTGCTATAGTTGTGGAATATTTATTTATTGAGAATTAATGTGTTACAATATGCCACCGTGTGGTTTGCCTTTCAATTAAGATTTTTTGCATTAAAATTAATAGAACTTCTTTAAATTTTGAAGGGTAGCAGCTTAAAATGTCAAAATAGGATCAAACCATTCCCCCATCTTTTATTTTTTTAATTCTTTAATTGCTTATAATATTAAGTACAAGTTACACAATATATTTCTAAATTCTAGAATTTCTGAAAACATTTAAGAAATCTCTTTTGTTATCTGAGTGAAAAATAAAAATCTTCTTAGAAGATTATGCAAATAAATTCAAAATACGAATAATGTAATTCATTTAAATTACCTCAGATAAAGCTAATGTTTTTTTCTACCTGCTCAGAACCATTTACTGTAATAACAAGAGCAAAATGAATTTTCAGGTTTGATATTTTAAAATTCCAAATATAAACTTTCAGAACACGTCTGCATTTGAAGCAGTTTCAGCCTGTCGATTTTTTACATTTCTGTTTTGTCCCTTTTATATATCCCTGAATGATTATATCAATTTTTCTGTGTTCTTATGTGAAAAAATAGATTATTGATTTCCTCTTTCTTGTAACCTCTACGTTAAAATAGATGGCCATTAAATCTATTTAGGTTCGCATCATATGATTAGATGTATCGAGAGTGAATTTAACATCAAAACCACTACGTGCAGATAATTAATCATTAAACCACAGTGTCTCTGTACGGAAACCCCAATTACATGCCAACTCTTATGATGAAATTTACAGCAAACACAACTTTGAGTATCAATAAATTAATTGAACTATTGATTTGTACTTTGTAGGGTATATTTTAATTATTTTATTTCAGAAATGCACATTAAAGTTAGTAATTCTCTAATTAATTCTATTACATACAGAATCTTTTGTTAAAAATTGAACAGAGAACTAATTAGGTTCCTTATATACCACAGTTTAGGAATTCATTTAAAATTGGGTGTGCTTTAGACTTAATTAGTGCTCAGTACTTGCGATCCTAATTATGTCATGACCATTTTAACAGTTGCTCTTCATTTCCCTTGTTTTCGCTTTTACCTTTTAGTTTCTATTCCTAACTCACTGAAGGGTCTTTCCATCTAATTACGTCATATATTTGTTGGAACTGTCGTTGGTATTTGTGTGAGTATTACTGCATTATTTGTTTTTTGCGCCTTTATCATAAACAGAGTCGTTTCACATTTTTAGTTTACTGCGTCTTTTAATTATACATTCAGAATTATTTTATTCCTATTTCTTACTTCTTGTCTATTCAAAGTTTATTATTAAACATTTCTGGTTATTTTAAACATCGCGTTAAATGTGACCTGATTAAAAGAAAATCACATACAAATAATTACTGCAGGTATCTTTAACTTCACTTCATGTGCACTCACAAATGGACTCGTTCAGTTGGGGTGCCAAGAGATAATTAAAAAACCGTCTGTTATGACATATTATTAATTCCGAGGTCAGCAACAACGCACACGCAAAAATGCACCAAATGCAAAAGCAACAAACCAGCTCCTAGATGTAACGTAGCGTTTTTTTTTTTAAGTTAATAAATACTAAAAGAATCCCAGTACGGTCCTGGCAGTTTAGTAAAATTTCCATTATGTGGGAACTACAAATGTTATGTTAATCTAAATAATGTTTTTGAAGTTCAAGTTGAAGACAAAATAGTCACCTCGAAATATATCCGTAAGCAATATCTCATATTTTAGCAGCATTTTTACCGATGCAAGCGTTCTCACGCCAAACAAATGCTTATTTTTTCGAGAAATAGAATGTTCCAGAATAAACAAAATTGTTTTTAATTTCGAGCTTATAAGAGCGAAAATCTAATATTAGCTTTAACCAAAATTTCCTTGCGGTTAAAATATAATAAACCTTGAATCTGCAGTCTTAAACCACATTGTATTGAAATTCTACTAGTAAATAATATACCGATAAAAGAAATTTTCTGAAACGAGCTGTCTAGATTGCACTTGTGGAGGTGATTTGCTTTCTGTTGTGTATAAATTCAAAAGGCAATCCCCTTAAGTTTAGTTAAGAATGTTCTCGAACAAATGACATGGGTGCATTTTGTTGGCTGATAAAACTCCCGCTATTTTTCTATTGGTTTGTTTAAAATTTTGCCCTTCGTAAAAGTTCATACCACCGCGAAATAATTTTCAGTATTGGAGAGTTAACAACAGAATCTCGAACGTTAAACAAGTAGATAGACGGGCCGAGTGGAAGATAATTTTTCGCGTTTTCCTGGGGCTCTCTCTCTCGGAGAGATGCCCCAGATAAAGTTTATGTTAATCTTTTTTTTCAACACTACAGTTTTTAATATGAACAAAGTTACCGTCTTTAAGAGAATAATTAAGTTATACTACTACCGTTTTGTGTGTTTAGTTCCGCTATGGTATCGGAAGCTCACTTGCTTCAATTTATCATTGACTTTTTGGGGTTAATAAGCTAACCAAACTATAAAGTTTTCCGTTCTTTAAAAGTTGTGAAATATACAGAAATTTAAATGATTAATTTGGAATCGCTCTTACCGAGACTTAATAAATAATTCCGTACGAGTTGTCGATTATATTTATAGTACAGTTAGCGTTTAGCAGATACGTTTCAGTCTTGTTGAATGATCTGGTTTGATCGAAATAGTTATTATAATGAACAGTTAACTATATTTATCGAATTTGACTTATCGTGAAGCAAGTTTTTTCAGGATTTCGTTTTAAAATGATTTAAAATCGGAAGTGTTAAACTAAATAATATATTTTAGTGTGGCGTTACCTTTATTAATGAAGAATGTTTTTTAATAAACATTTAATAATTGAACTTTTATGGTTATTTCAGCTATTTTTTATAAGAAGAGGAGAACGTTATTAAACATTAGTTCTAAAAGAGGAATCATTATTATGAACGTATTTCCTTGGATCAAATTCAGTAGCGGCTCCAGTAAGGTGTTTTCCAGATTCTTCAATTTCATCGAGCGATCGAGTTTGGTGATACGTGTTTGTTTTGATGGAAAAGCAATATTGTTACAATTACTTTGTAAGGTGAAATCAAATTGAACTATCTGAATAAGGTATTGTGACTTGGTGAATTTTACTTTGTTATCATTGATGTAATTTGAACCATTATTTCTGTATCGAATATTTTTGACTACAATTTTTTTGATGTGTATTATTTCCCTGTCTTTAAGAATTCTTACGTTGGGTATCAGTTTTTATATATATTTAAATTTTGTAACGACGTTTATTTGGAAACTTCATTTTTTTTATTTTTTCATTTATCAATAAATCTATAATTAAATTTAATTAAACAGTATATTACAGGACCATATATTTATGAAAGTCATTAAATATTTTATTCAATCTAACTTTGACATAACCGATTTTGACTAATTAAAATTAAATTAAATTTATTAGATCTGATTCCAGTTTCTGGTTACTGGTGTCGAGTCAATATTCTTATAAAAATTACTGGACTTTCCTAATCAGATGGCGCCCTAAAAATATGTATTTTCTTGTGTCTTTAAACCTTTACCCATTTTTTTATAATTTGTGAGTTGTGTAAACAATACCTGCGACCTGGATTTAACTAATAAAAGATAATAAAAAGGTAATAAAAGATACGGCCAACTACAAAAAGCCGTACCTAACAAAAATTGTAGCATACCGAAATTAGTTAATGGTCTTTACAAGTTTCAGATAACAGTTGGTAAGAATTTCCTACAAAACCAATGAATGACTGGAAATATGCCTTAATATTTTTTTGCAGTTAAGTAGTTGCCTGAAGCTGTGACAATCAAATCCCAAGAAAATGGAAATTTCAGTAAAATAAATGTCACCTGCGTGAAACAATAACTAAAAACTTAAATTAATTTAATGTTGTTGCAGCAAAACTGGTTGATTTTATACAATATAATCTAATCCTCTATTTACTTTATAATTTAATTTACTATTAAATTGGAATTGTTTTTATGGTTCAAGTTTCAACTTTAAACTAGCTTTAAACAAGTATTTTAAACAAAATGCTTTAAACATGCCAACCCCAGGTTAAGATGAACAAAATATAAAAAATGATAAAAATTGGTCAATAATTAAACTCAAAATTCCAGTGAGAGTTTAAGAGACGGTTTTAAGAAATATGAGTTATTTAGAATATCCAAGGAGCATTTTTAGTCATCGCTACGTACCAGCGGAACTATTAAGTTTTTGCCAATAGTCACAAGTACGTAATTACTACGGTTTCGTTACGTGCCTGGAACCAAAATGGGGAACAATGTTTGGATAGCAGAAACGTGGCGGCGTAGTAATTGCTACTTTCGTGGAACTTCTTTTCTCTTTGACACATCGTGTTGCGTGGTTACTCTCTCTTACTCTTGCAACTTAACAATATTCCATCATTTTCTACACTAATGCTGCGATCGTGTCACAAAATGTATTACTATTGTATTTGTAATACGTACTTAATAATACAAAGAGCGATGAATTGTCATTCCAGCAAACCAAAATTATAAACCATTGTAACTTTTCTGTTGAATGTGATGATGATATAAGTTGATACACATGATAGAAACCATTTTTATATTATTCCTGTTATGTTCTTTTATGTGTTTAAATAAAAGATACTCAATTATTGTCATTAATTAACTTTATTAATATTGAGTGAGCAGGGAGCATTACATTTACATACACAATTCATACACTGTTCAAGATGTGTGTCCTCCAAGTCAACTAAAGTGGTACTGACGGACGGGACAGGATTGGGTAGTTACTTCACTACAAATAAATGTTGCCAAGTTCAATTGACATACATAACAATTCCTAAGGCACAATTTGGCACTAATTTGTTATTTTTGTTCAAGGTTATGTAGTAGAACATCTAATAACAATCATAACAAATTGCAAATTGATTAATGGCCTCCAGCATTTTGCAAATAAATATGGAGATGGAGTAGTTTACGAAAAATTACTTTAAAGTGATTTTCCTGGGTAGCATAAACCTAAGTTTTACTTTCAATACTACTGTAAAGTTCCGTTTCTTTAAAGGGTTAAGCAATGATTCCAGGCAGGTGGCAGGAACCTTCAGTACTACTTTAAAGTTTTAAATACTTTAAAGTAGCTTCAGGCAAGTTACTGCTACAATCATAATACCACTTTGAAGTTGCAACAAGTTTAAAGTGACTTAAATTATACTAAGTGGTAATACCGTTCCATATACTTTAAAAGTTATTTAGAAGTAATGGAAATACATAGTTCCAATAAATAGTATAAACAACTACACAATTACTAAAATATTCCGAATTGAAGTAATTATAATAATAATATAATAATAATTACTACAACCCATAACCTAAACCAAGGCCCCAGAAGCTATAAGCTTGTGCGGGAGGGATGGGGCGATTATTATTATTATGTAGGCCCAATGTGCGGCTGCAGCCGACTTATAGATGGAACAGCGCAAATCCCACATTTGTGTTACAGCTAAGGAAAACTGCAGAAAACCTTAACCAGATCTGCCAGCGCCGGGAGTCGAACCCGGACCGCTTGGGTGAAAGTCCGGCACGCCAGACATTACACTACCAAGGCTGTATTATAATTAAATTGTATTGTAATTAAATCTATAAAGTCATAAATTTAGTTGTAGTTACATAACAACTACTCAATCAAAGTTCCGATCTCAGTAACTGCTACTTAGATGCTGCTTGGGTACCCTGCTGATTTACTTGAGGGCTGATTTGGGAGTTTTCAGTTTGACTCACAGTCGTCTGTCTGAAGACCTCTTGTATATAAATCAAGATATTGCCTCTCTGCCTACAAAAGCATTTTATGTCTGCCACACTACTTAGTCTGCCATACTAGTACTTAAATATGCCTTCATATTGCCTTGCTTCGTCTTCCCAATAAAAGTTTCTGTTTAGTTTTTGTAAAACTTAACGAAACCACCTCTCTTAACGAAAATGTTCTATATTTAAATGAGGACTTTCCTCTTTCCAATTCCCTGTCCCTCAGGTAGGTTCTAAGTTAAAAATACTATCTTCGTATGTAAGAGAAGTTTCAGTTACTACAGAATTAATCCAAACGCTTGACTTGTAAAGTAGGAAAGTGACAATGCAGAATGTATGTACATGCAGACAATGGACAAAGCAGACATATGGTGCCACCACTAAATCTACCTACCTACCTCTAATCACTAAATGCTACCACTTGGTGACTGCGACATTTAATTTACTCAGATACAATAATAGTATAGTTCGCGAACTTAAAAGACTCAGCTAGAAATAAAGTCCAGACGAATTTAAGCGATTGATATACACCCTAAATAGCATCCGATAACGTACTCGATACCTTTTTTTACCTTTCAATGTACCACGGACAACAAAATCCTCTTTCAGATTTACTCTATTATAAACGAGGTAATACTATAGGTACATACGTATTGCTGAGTTAATTATACGCACAGTACTTGTAAAGTTTTACTGTAACAGACTGGGCATTGGTTGCGAGTTTATATCACTATGCACTACTATGCAGTCATGTATGATACGTATACTATGCATAGCTTGAGCTATCCTTTCTTACTGGCGCAGTTGTCAGTCATATGAGTTTGAAAAGCTGCCCAAGGCCTACCAAAAGGAGTTAACTGTATCTACTATTCAGCAACCTACATACAAAGCAGATCCCATGACGCTACATTATTACTTAGGCGCTTATTTCCGAGTTACAGCCTTCAGTGTAACTTGTAGAACCTCTTGTGGGCAAGTGATTGGAAATATTAGAAATTCCCAATTTAAGCATTGAAGGAAATCATTGGGAGAGGTGGTTTTTGAAGTTTCGAAAAAATTAAATGAAAAGTGGTCCAAAGCCTGCGCTAACTTGGTGAGCGCACTCCAGTGAGCAGGGAAGCTGAGACACGACAAAGTATTCGGGACGTGATGTCCCGTATTCAACGTATGGAGTAGATAAAAAAACCCTTAAAAATAATTGTTGTGCCTCTCTGTTTTAAAATTGAAAAAATTTGTTTTGTTTGTTTCGTATTAATGTGTGTAAAAATTCGAAATTCAAAAAAATTTGAACACTAGCAGGAAGCGACTACATGTTAATAAGGAAGATATGTTGTAAATCATTACAGCTATCTCCAATTACGAGTGTTCCAGTTATATCAATTACACACTGTATATAGCAAAAATTGTTTCATCTTTCATAACTATTTAAGACTACTTAACATTTATAGTTATATACAACCGTAATCCTTTAATAAATAGTTTAACTACATGCTAAATTCCATTTTAGTTAATTTTTTAATCCATCAAAATAGTTATAACATCATGGCTTGAGAAACATAACATTGGATTCTATTGGTTTCTCTAAAATTGGTTTCAATGTCCCAGATCTGTCTCCAATATAATCTCTTTGACAGAATACGAGAAAAGCACTTCACAACAATCCAAAGAGGGATGCAGTAAAACTAAAAGCGAAATTCCAGGACATACATGTGAAACAATATTAGATTGAAAGAACACAATGAAGTGTACGAAGTTAGTTGTCGCCATGTTTTACAATAAAATGCCGACAATTATACAATAGAAGTATTAGCATTATATTAATTAAAGTATTGACCCCCGATATTAGCTTGGGAATCTAATAGCTAATGATATTATTGTTACTAAAATAGAATGATTCTCAACTTTTATTTATAATAAAGAAAAGCCTCGAACTTAGGATTATTACAATATTTTTGTGAAGATTATGAAACGTTGGACGTTTATTTAATAGAAAAGTAAAAATAAATAAGTGTAGGAACTGATTAAAATTTTGGGTTCATCCCTAAGTAGTAGGGTGGGTCGAAAAAGTCAATTTTTCGAGTATCGAATTCTAATAGGGATCAAAAGTTGCGTATTTGCATGCTAATCAAAAAAAAAAAATTGAAAAAATCATATGTTGGATTTTCTGTTCGCACAAAGGGCCTGAATTTTTGAAAAATGGCAAAAAACACTGACTTTTAATAGTGTCTAAGTGCTTCATTTGTGATGCGTGATAATAGAAAAATATTTTAAAAAATCACACGCTTCATTTTCAGTTAACTCGTTAGGGCTAAAATTCTCGAACTTTCGTGAAAAATTACCCGTTATAAATTTCGAACCAATTGAACTAGATGAAATCAATGTAAATGAAACTGATTTTAGTAAAGACTAACAGTACTTTCTGGATATTGTCAGAGCAATCCAGACATGACAATGTGCTCCAGATCTGTCTGTAAGATATCCTGAACGTCTAGCAGCCTACTCGATTCCTTTTTTTTCGAAAAAACCATCAATAATTCTTATTTTACAACAAATCTCGGTAATGTTACAAAGTAGACCCTACAAACCCTATATTGGCAAAAATCTCTTAAAAAATGCAATGCAATGGTGCAATAAAATATAGGATGTTCCATTTGAAAAAATCGAGTTATTGATATTTGTAATTTGCCATTTTCAAAAAATTGTAGTAGGCGTTGGAACGTCGCCTACGAGTTCGCCTAGACCTCAAAAGATGCGCTAAAGTTTAAGGAATCGACTAGAAAAGTTGGTTAATTAATTGTGAATGGTTCTGAAGTTATGAATTTTTCTATGGGTCTATGCACGACACCATTTTCACACATTAAATTGACATAAGTCAAAAACTATTGCAGACAGGTCTAAAAAGCTGCGTTATATCCAAAAATCTAGTGGCGAATCCAAAAATATAACAAAAATGCGGGGTTGCCATTTAAAAAACAGAATCTATTTGTGTATTTTATTTTGGAACATGCTGTATATAAATAGAAATATTTTTAGAATGAGCCGCATTGTCGGCTCTATCGTTTAAAAGAAAGATCAACTTGATAACTTGGATAGAAACAAAGTTATGGAGCTTGTACGCACCCCTGGGTCACCCTGTATGTAGGTCGTCGGATACACTTCCACTATGTAGCTAGCTCAAAAATGGTTGAAACATGTTGATTAGCAGAAAGCAGGTATAATTGATAACTCGACTTGTTTACAGTTATGTACTTCTTGGCTAACATCGCATTTTGGCATTTTTGGCTTACTAATTTAACCGAGTTTATAGTTTCCGGCAATGATCTACAGGGTGTTTCACTTAAGATTCGTATCCTCTGAACAGGTGAAGACTACACATAAAATGCAACAAAAATGCTTAGTATTATTAGTACCTATCTTTCATAATAACCGAGAAAAAATTGTTTTTGAAAAGTGGGTTGGTGGTCACTGGCTTAAAAATCACAGTTGGAACTAGATATACCTAATATTTTAAACGTGATATTTGATACATTGATGCTAGGTGCTGTCACAGTTTTGACTATTATTTCCAGCAGTTCCCAAAAGTTGACCTTTTTAGTAATTTTTTTCGGTGTGCGTAAAATCAAAAATAACATAAGGATTTTTTGTTCCTATTGACGAGTATTATCGCACATGTAACCCTGTATAACTATGAGACCTTTAAAAGTTAAAGTATACGGAAAAAATTCTGATATTCCTAACTCAAACCACTTGAAGAATTAAATTGTTAAACACGGATGAGGCTGAGACATATTCTTTCTGCAATACCAACTATAACATAGGAAATATAGTAGGTATAGCACAACCGATTAGTTTTCGAAATCGTATTCTTAGCTTCATAAATAAACCAAAAGATGTTCAATTTCAAAAAGATAAATTTCAAGTGAAATGAAAAAATTACTTATTTATTTAAGTTTTCAGAAAACTACTAGTTTCAACTTTTGGTTCTCTTGAGGTCGCACATAACTCATTATAAATGTTATGCTTAAATTGTGTTTTCTGAAAAAAAATCCGCAAGAACTATCACTTCGTCTGCTGCACGAACGCGTTTTAGACTATCATTTTGTTGTTTTCTCGCTTCCGCAGCGTAGCATCGAGAAAATTCTTGTAATCTCACATACTTAGCTGTCTTTACGGTAAAGAGATTGAGGTACTTTGTTCTAGTGAAATGATGCAGTGACAAGCTAATATACACGGTCGAAAGTAGGATGTAAAATCGGCTAATTTCTTTTTCAGTTTCCTTATTCGTACTAATGACGCAAAGACTTTCAAGTTTGCATGGATCTTCTTTACATTTAGATAGACGTTAAAAAAGGTTCTTTTACATCACACACTCTACTGGAATCTGTCAGAATACCGTGTAGTTTCGTTTCGAATCAGTTTTTTAGAGTAAAAGTAGTTTTTTCAGTGGATTGTTTCCAGTGGATTTTTTCCTTGGATGTAACAATTTATAACACTTACTTAAATGAGATAACTTATCTTACCTTGGGCCCGTCACGTTTTGTATAACCAACAGCACTTGAAGTGAACAGTTACAACATGGCACGAGAACTATATGTATATCAAAGGGGTAATAGTGATTTCACTATTCACTGCGTGGTTTATGATTATTTGTTAACGCAATTTTTTCATTAGCTGTAGTCTCGCATAGCTGGTAATTGCTTTTTCATTTGAATTATCACTTTATTCCACTTTATCTTTGTTCTGACTTTGTATGAGGCTGTATTATATAGGAGATCTGCCTTGTATTTCGAAAAGTAGATATAATTATTATGTTTTTTTTACAAAATTAAAAAATTTATTTACTACGCCCCTTAAAAGTGCGTCAGTAAGTATTATTATTACATCGTTAACAGTAAAAATTTAGTTGAAGCTCATTTTATTGGATGGTTAGAGATTGTTTTGAGTTTGGTTGTCGCATTTTTAGATTTTTTGGCAGAAATACAATTTCTTTTGTTTCCACCTTCCTTGTGTAGATAACGAATTAAATCTTCTACAAATTGGCGGGGGGGGGGTAAGATATTTCTCCAACTATTCATCTCCTTTTCGTTTTAAGAAAATTGTTAGTGAATCTTTTTTATTTAACAATTTAGTTTAAATACGTTTATTAAAGGTTTTTTACCTGGGGTTTTGTTCCACTCGAACACATTGTTTTGAGATCATACCATTGAGTAAACTGAAATCGATTCGAATGAAAGTTAAATTGACCTGGTATTCACCTTGGATGCAAAGAAAGCTTGATGAACTTGGGAAAACCACATTTATAGAAATATCAAGTAGTAGCTGGATCAAATAAATAGAAATTTGTATCAGTCTCTGTTTAAGTTATTATTATTACCTATTTACCTACTTTAAATGATACACAAGTAACAGTCTCTAAATTTATTCAACTTATTATTGTGCAAAGAAATTAAGAAAGTTAGTTTGCAATTAGTTTGTAAAAAGGAAAGTTAATATCATAAAATCCCAGGTTAATGTGTTTAATTGCAAGATAATTTTTTAATGTGATTTTATTTCAAATAAGATAGTTTGCAGCTTTAAAACAATACAGGTCAACCTTTGTAATACTCCTAACTAGTAGAGCAAAATGTTTTGTGCTTAAATATTCAGTTCTGAAACTCCTAAGGATATTAGTAAACTATTGTTGTAATATTATTTCCGAAGGTCCTACAAAGCATTTTCTTCTTGCTTAAGAAATACTTCATTATTCTGTATATACTACCAGCCGCTTTAAAATAAAACGTTTTAATTGACCTTTTTATGTGAAATAAATGTATGAAAATTATTGTTGTGTTTTTTATTACTGAGTTCAATGTGTTACTAAAGGTTGCTTCGAAGGTTTCCTTGTTTGACTCGAAATCAACCCTTTGAAATTGTGTTTCTATGTTATGGAAATATAACGATAAATTTCAGAATTGTTAATTATTATTTTTAAATATGGTGGCCCTCATAGGGATGGGCCATAGTTCATTTCGAATAAGCCAAACTTTCAATTTTCCCATATCCGATTTTTTTTAATGAGAACTTACATCCTGTTTTCTTGGCCTAGCTCAGTCGTGATAATCAACTGCAAGCCTAACGTAAGTATTACAATTTTATTCCAGTTATAAGGCTTTGACAGTATTTAGCTTTTTGATGGATTTTGTAGGTTACACTTTTTATTGATACATAGTGTAGTTTTGCAGTTTAAGATCGACATTACTGGTTTCATCTGGTACGTTAAGATTAAGTTAAGCTAATTGTAGTTCAATGATGATGAAGAAACTTTTCAAATTTACATAAATACTGAAAAAAGGCTATAGATAGGTAAAATCTTAAAATTATAAGAATTTTACATACATTTTGATAAAAATTAAATCTGTTGCCATAATACACTTTTCATAAAAAAAATCAATCTAGTCGCCTCTGAGTATTTTCGAAATTACAAGCTATAACTTTGACCTGAGATTTATTTGTATCATTTGTATTTTATAATTTTTTCTTAGAGTACTTAACTTTCATTCATGTAAAGCTTTATAGTCGTTCACAAAAGCCATTTATAATGTATGTAAAGATACTAGCTTTAGTGGCTGTTGAAAGAGGACTTAATATGTTAACATAAATGTTAGAATTTAACTCACCTGGAACGAGTCGTGGCCCGTTAATGGTGGACAAGGGTCCGCTTCCATATTTAACATGACAAGGATCAGCGTTACTCGAAACGACAGCGATTTCGTCAAGTTCGTGTCCGTCGACAGAACCAATAGCACTTCCACCGTGGGCCACCAGCCTCCCGGCCGAGCTGTCGTGCGACTGCTTCCGGCCTCGCCAGCTCAGCACCAGCCGTTTGGCCGTGGACATCACGCCATGCTCTAGTGCACCTATGGGGATGCCGCCCACTATTGCAATATCATCCAGGAAATAATAATTCTAGCATCAATCCGCGACGCAACTGCTACCCGAGACTCTCCGAAAGACTTTACTGCGATGCCTCTCTTTTCTAACGTGGTTTCCTCACGACTGCACCACTTGTTTGGGTTCATCTTATTTCATGGAAATGATTTTTCTTAGTTTTCCTGAAAATAAAACACAATATTTGTTAGTTATAAAGTAGACTTACAATTAGTTTTAAGGTTTAAAAAGTAGGAATTTTTCTATTTGTGGTGGTGAATTGTATAATGTGCTGACCAAAATAAAAATGACCTCATAAAAGGTGGAAAAGGTGCAAAATGAAAAGAAAAGTAAACAATATGGAACTCTTTGTTTTCATAAAACAAGCGTTTACATTTAGAAAATTGTGTTTGACCAAATATGCTCATGTTTGCAAAGAAAATATTTATATAAAAATGAAAGATTTGATTTCCGACAGTCCATATTTTTGATTGGCATGTGGTGGATCAAATTTTCGGGCAGAACTTGTTTAGGATAAACCTCAACTGTTTTGACATGTACCCCTAATATCATTTTTTTTAATATAATACTTTAATTTCTCTTTTCAACTTTGCAAAGTTAAAGAGATATTTTGTAGAAAGGGAAATAAAACTAATTTGCAAAAAAAACCTTCTTGAAAAATATGAAAAATATAACTTAACTGTCTATATGTAGTTTATAAATTTGTAGTACGTATTATTATGTTATTTTGGCATACAAAATAAAGAAGGCACCCAGTTTTAATCAAGCATAGATATAAGATTTCAAACGACACGTTAGATGGGTTGCCTAACCTCACCTAATCTTGAGAAATTTATCTTTTATGAAGCTAGAAATTGGTTTATTGTAATTAACATGCACATTAGTACACAATAATCAGATAAAGGATGTCTGCAGAGCTGTTTTTCAATAGAATTTTGTTATTTTATCTTATCTAACTAACGATGTGAGAGTTGATCATCGAATATTGCATTAAATTAAGTTCAGGACGTAGTTAATGTAAGACAATCTAAAACAGACAATTTGTATTGTAATAGGGAGGTAAACAAGTATTTACTACCTTATCTAAGCATTCTATAAGAAAGAAATATGTTTCCAAGTTAAAGGAGATTATTGATTTCATTATATTTCTTCTATTTCAAAATTTTACAGTTCTTGGCTTAATAATTTTGATGTAGGATTGTAAAGTTGTTTCTTTACCATAGAATTGAAACTATCTTGAATGTGGTGGTTGCTTTTTACAAATGATATCAGTAAAACAACATACTAGTATGTGCGTTTATGCATCGTACACGGAAAAATGTAATTTTGATTTTGTTGATATCTGAGATTATGTAAATAGTGTTTGTTAGCTTATAAAGTTCAATTTTGTAAAAACAAGAAGGTGTGAAAAGGTACTTTTATGTAATTAAATTAATAAATAATTGTGTAAAGATGAGATTCAACGACATTCAATGGATGCCTTATTTTATAATGAGAACATGAGTGTTATATACCATTAGATAGGGAATTTCATAAGCTATCAGTTTATCTAATTAATTTAAGGATTAGTTAATATTTATAAACAATAATTTGGATACGTTATAAATTAATTGTCAGAATTCTTTTGTTTTATCCAAGATTTTCAGTAGAGTTCAATTGTTTCCCAGAAACGTTTAAATAACCAGCCATTTTTTTAACAAATTCTCTTTCAAATTACATCTTTAGAAAAGTGCACACTGTTGAAGATCAAAATTTAATTTTGGGGTTGTCTTGAGTTAAAAAACATGTAAACATGTTTTAATATTTAATATTTTTAAAGTTCTGTGAATACTAGTCGCAACTGTCATTAAGCTAATAGGCTATTAAAAAACCTAAAAATATATAGAAGGTAAGACATATCTCTAGTCATTAATCTACCTTCTACACTTCGTGCTAAAGCTTTTTAATCAATGTTTGTTTATGTAGAAATTTAATTTAAATTCGCTTTTCACCTTGAAATGATGAAATCAAAGTCTAAAGTACTTGAGAAACCATATTTAAACATGTAGAGAAGGAAACACTATTGTTATTGCCAGTCTCGCTGGATTAGTGGTTTGCATGTTTGCTTCATAATCCAAAAGTCGCAGGTTCGATCCCCGGAGCTGGTAATTTTTCATAGCGGAGAAAAATTTAAAACGTGCCTTCTTTTCGGATAGGAAGTAAAACGGTAGGTCCTGTGTCAATGCGATGTTTGGCACGATAAAGATCCCTACTGGGGATGGAATTCCCCTAGATTCGGCTAAATTCTAGTAGGGTCGGCCAAATGATCATAGTAATCGGTGCCATGAGGTACGAAGGATGTTCCGCCATCCTGATTCCTCGCCCAAAAAAAATAAATAAAAAATAACTATTGTTATTATTATTATTATAATGCTGGAGAATAAAAAGCGTAAATGCGCAAAAAGCTATCATGTAAAGAATTCTGACTTTAGTTTACAGCAATTAAATAGTTAAAGTTTATAACAGACTAAAATGAATGTAATGTGTCATAAAATACAAAAGTTAAGGTGGTTAATTGCTAGGTAAACTTTAAATGCAATTTTGTTTGGAGTAAATTATAACATTTAATTAATCTAGATTAATCTTTGTAGCACTTCTAGTGCGAAATAATTTTTTTTAAATCTCATTTTGTTGTGAAACAGTTAAGAATTTAATATTAGTAAACTGGCCTTTGACCTTTTTGTTTGACCTTTATAATACTACTTCCGAAGGCCGTATAAACATTTTTTATTTGTTTATGTGCAGTCGGGCGATTTTGACCGGTTAATGGGCCTGTTATAGAGCGTAAGTTGCTAAATTAGAGCTCTAGGGCTGTAAAACTTTATAGAAACCGCTAGAAAAATAGCTACCCTTGTTTACGCCGTCTCTATAGTAATAACAGTAATTATATACCACTGCACCTATCTACTTAAAGTTTTGCACTTTTCAAATTATTTTTATTTTAGAATTAAATATTAATTTAAACTTACACCGGACATAAACTAGCGTACGCATTTCGGGCTTAATTAGTGTTTTAGAACCCGTCATCATCTTAGCGCCTTCGGCTTGGCTCTAAAATCTCAATTAAGCCCTTAATCCATAATATACTATTATATAATCTATTTCACTATTTACTTAAGAAATAATATTCTTATTCTGTCTTTACCATCAAGATTAAATAAAATGTTTTGATTGATTTTCCATGTAAAATAATTTTATGAAAATTATTGTTGTATGCTTTTTCTTGTGTTGTTTATTATATGCTATCAATGGTTACTCCGAAGGTTTTCTTGTTTTTAACTCGGAATCAACCATTGAGCCATAGTTCAATGAATCAACCAACCTTTCAATTTTCCCAAGCCCAAAAGGGATTTTAATTATTAAAATTATGATTATTACACTGATTATATGACTTAAGGTCACTAATTGAAGGCAAGTTTATTAGTGTAAATCACCTATTTTTAGTCACAATGATGACTGGTTTTTCATAATTTTTTTTATATCTTAATATTAGTTCTATACACTTTCAGTATAATTCAGTGGATGGGTCGCAATCGAAAAAATTCAGAAATTTTCAAACTTTGGAAATTTGTAGATTTTGATGCAATGGATAAAATACGAAAAAATGCAATGCCTGATCTCAATCGCTGGCGACACCATATTCGCATTGAATTTCATACACCTTATGCTATCTACAGTTTTTTCTTAATGTGAATACTTTTAGTGCAGCAGCCGCGAAAAGAATTATTCTTAACAATCTTAATTAGGTTTTTATACTAGTATAAAATTATATTGGCCAGTCGCCTGTCTGTCCGTAAGTCTGTCTGTTGGCCACACTGATTCAGCTCAATAATTGTGACCGATGGAAAATAACTGACAACGGGTATATACGCAATCGACCCCAGAAAGTTAAAAATCGTTTTCATATTTGACCTATGACGTGACCTTTGACACCCGCACTCAAGAGAATAAACTTATTACTCGAAAAAAGCTACATAAAACATACATATAGGATTGACTTAAAGGTCAGAATTCTGAACTTATTTCTTAGTTTTCTAAGAAGTGTCAGATTTCGTAGAACGTCTATTTCTAGTCACAATGGTGACCGGCTTTCCTACATTCATTAAATTACATTAGGTTCCACAGATTTTTGGCTATTATTGTTCAAATGTATATGTGGAGGTCTAGCCTATCTCTCTTTCAAATTGGTCCAATCCATTTAACCCACTTGTCATCGAAAGGAAACTTTTTTAAATAGCTTGATAAACTATTCAAGCAATATTATTTAAGTATAACTATTTTAAGCGGTGCTTTTCTAAGTTACTTCCTTGGAGACCCACAAAGAATAACGAATGAAGTGCTTTAGAACAATTTAATAAAAATTTAAAATAGCTTTTTAAAAGAGAAGTACATTACAAACGAAACCAGACCTTATAATCTCGTGCGAACTCCTAGTGTATGTAAATTTACTGCAGTTTATTTATCTCACGTTAATAGCCACAGTCGCTTTTGTGCAATTTATCTTTCGTATGTGTTAACAATGAACCAACAAGGTTTGTGCTTATTCTAGGCTAACTACGTAACAATTTCCTTTGTGCTAGGAATGTTTGGATTGTGCTAAAATACTCCAAACCAAATATGAAAAATTAACATCACTAATCAAAGGAACACCACAATGAACGTAGCTAAAATAGGTTTTGCACAGAAGGACGTGTGTGTTTCTTAGTTACTACTTATTAAATAAAGATATTGCTTGTCTCTGTCATGCAAAACTTATTACAAATCCATTTAGAAGATGATTCGTACCTAAAAATTCCTTTATCGTTATCCTTGTATTATTATTAAGTATTCTATGGGAATACCTAAATCATTCCTATTTCGAACATTACATGTCCAAAAATTAGATATGTATATAAAGGTTGGTACAAAATTCCTGCCCTGAATTTCAACATATAATATTAAGAAAATCGAAAAAGTTAATTGAAAATAAAATTTTGTATCCAAAACAAAATTTATTTATCAAAAATCTACAGTGTGTAAACAAAGCATCTAAACCGTCATCTCCAACCAGATGAGTATTCCGCTTCAAGTGGCGAAACAGGTTTTTCCCGTGTTCTTGAACCACTTTTTTCGATATTGGAGTCCATTCTCACCTAAAACCATGCTGATCAGTGAGATTCTTGCCAGATCTGAAGTACTCCAGTTTGCACAGAGCCCAGAAGTGCGCGATCGAACAGATCTGGCTAAAGTCATACGGCACATAAGTTGCGTCATCCATGATCACGAACTTTTCGCATCCAGAATGCGCCAGTTGTTTATAGAGCTTTTTGCAGCCTTCTTTGGCTCTCCTTAGCTTGACCATTTTTTATATTTTGGGTAGCTGGTTTTTGCCCGTATTACTATTTCAGCTTTTTTTCATTCGAACGATTGAGTTTCTTGATGCCTGAGCGATTGCGTCAGCGAGAGCGCTGGATTCTTGATTAGCTTGCAGGTAAGTTTGCGGACGTTATTGACGGTGGACACAACCTGAATCCGGGCAGATGACGGCTTATATTCGACGCTGCCAGTGTATTGTTTTATAGCTCTATTGATGATCATGTTGCTGATACATCTACTGAGAAAACAGCTGCAAGTATGCGCTGTTTGATAGATAATAATAAAATGCTAATAAGGGCAGGAATTATGCACCAAACCTTTATGTGATCGGTAGCTCCTGGCGGAATTAGTTTAGTTTAGACTCTTCGTTTAAATAAGCACCCGGGTCAGTTATATTTAAAACGCGTATCATTAAAATAGAATCCGTAAAACTACAGTGAAGAATCTATACAAGAATAATAAGGTAGGAAGAATAAGGAGCCTTGCAATACAATTATCCAGATAGCTAGTTGGGAATTCTAGCAAGTTATAAAAAGATAAAATTAGCTTTAAGTGCAATTACTAATTAAAGTAAGTAAGCTTACTTACTTGAAAATCAGTTATTTATGTAACTCTCACCTTACTTGATAATACCTGTGGGACAACTGTGTACCTTTCACTTTTTTTAAACAAAATGGAGCAATTCTTATAGAATGTCTTAAGATATCCCTATAAAAAATCGTGAAAAGCATTTTTAAGGGATAATCAACTGAAAATTCAAACATTAGTAGTCCTTCACCGAACCTCTCTAAAGTCTGAATACTGTTGCACACAAGAGAATAAATAAAAAGTGTAATCATCAAGAACAAAAGCCAATAAAAGAGACCATGAATCAGAATTATGTAGAATCAATGTAGATAAAAGAAGTCACCTTACGTGCTGATCGAGATTTCAAGTGTGATTTCAATGCTACTAAGGTAGTATTTTTATATTACTCTTTTTAGTTTAATGAAATGAATGCAAGGTAAGTCATCTACCTATAAAAGGTCAAATTTAAATTAATAATAGCCCCAGATTTATATAAATAATGAATAATGACTGAATTACTGTACATTCAAAGAGTAGTTAATAGTAAATAGTTTCCATAATTAAGTTCATTCCGAAAGCTATAAGAAGCAGAAAATGCTTTTAAATTCCTGAATCATTTTTACTAAGAAAAATAATCTGATTACAGATCAGTCGCCGGAACTGACGCGACGAGGGGATTTTTCTCGTCGACCTGTAAAGCCTCAATACACTACGCCGTTCTGTCGGATGGGCACGTTTAAAAGTTGGTGTCAACAACCACATAAACAGCTATCTGCGGTTGTCGTTAAGAATAACACCGCCCTATATCACGAACAAGTCTGTATTTACTTCAGTGGTTTGGCAGTGTTAATTACAATAAATTAACATTTAGACATATACAGATACACTGTTAACAGCTTTTTAAAGAAATATGTAACCTAACTTACATGATAACAATGGATACTAAAGTAAATACAACATTTAAAAAACAGCTTCAATAAGAATGTTATATAATAAACAACGAAACAAATTTTGGCAAGGTATCGACTATAAAAACTAGAACAGTATAGCCATAAAGTATATTACAAAATAAACTAGAAACAATTGGAAGACATTATTGTATCATGAATTAATGGTTACCAGGTGATTATATACGAATATAATATTATAATGTTAAATTCTGGTCAGACATTTAAAAATATTATAGAATTATTTAGCAACAAAATTGTCTATCTTTAGATAGATGTTACCTATTGCAGAATTAACAGTATTTTAATGAAATGTGTAATCTAACTTACTGGATAATAAAAGATTGGGAAGTAAATAGAAGATATTAAAAAACACTTTTGATAAAAATTTTAAATAAATAGTAATAAAATTGACAAAAGTCAACTATAAAAATATGGAATAGTATAGCCATAAAGTGTATTACTTAAGAATGAACTACATTCTCTTTGAAAATAGAACCAATAGAACATATGTCGAAATCTGACATAACAATAACAACTAACAAAAATGTCTAAAAAAAGCCCCTTTCGTTTAATAATATTTTAATTCACGAACTCATTAATTTCCATCTTTTAATTACACGCATATGTACAAAGTATAATAAGTCATTTTTAACCGCCAATACAATGTCAGCAAATTCAAATCACATTGACAACAAAGAAACAAATTCGATTGTCAAGTTACAAAATGTAGTTATTCATAACACAACGCCAAAAATAATAATTATAGAAAAATGATAATAATTAATAATTAAAATAATAATTATTATAATAATAATTCTTTTTTTTTCATTTCTTAATAATTCTACCAGATCTAGTTTTGCTTGGATTTGACATTGCAATTATGCCTTTCCCGACACTTACTTTTTCACATTTATTTTTATCCACTATTAATTTCACTTTTACTTCTATTTGGCCGTTTGTCACTGTTCAGTCAGAGAGTCACTATTCTTACTACTACTTATTCTATTATTACATGCAGTTCCTATTTCATTGTTTATAATATTATTATTGTGATTATTGTGAATTGCAGTTTTCGCCTCTTTTCTCCCTTCTTGGGCTGTAAAGAACATATTTGATAAATCGTGAGATGAAGTACTTGGGCTCTGTGTTTTTTATTTTTGATATGCGGTTTATTGTATAAGTTAAATTCAACTTGCAGCGGTTTTATAATTTTTTTGTTTCTAGGAATGAAACTTGTATATTCTCTTTTTATTAAGTATGTTCTTTCATTTATTACTTTCTCAATTGATCCAAATTTCCATTCAGAATCTGATTTCGTTTGATATTTAATTTTATTTTTTACCTATATCATTTTTTGATTTTATTGATATTATGTTGAGTATTTTCTATTTTTTGATTGTAAATATTTCGGTTTATTAGTTGGGTTGTAATAATTTATTTGAGATTTGAAGGTTACCTCTTAAGTATCTTGACATCAAGATTTAAGATGGAGTAAAACAATTATAAATGGGAGTGTTACGATAAGCTAATAGTGCAAGATAAATGTCATCATTATTTTCAATACATTTCTTTAATAATTTCTTGTCTGTTTGAATGAATTTTTCAGCTAGTCTATTGGAATGTTGATGATGTGGGGAAGACGTCGTCTGAATGAAATTCCAGGTTTTTGAAAAGTCTTCGAATTCTCGACTAACAAATTGCTTACCATTGTCAGAATTAACCACGTTAGGAATGCCATGTCTAGAGAATATCTTTTAGTTTTTCAATCTCTTTACTAGACGTTATATTCTTGTTCAGGCTTACTAATTCAACATTTAACATTTCGAGTAGTAATCAATTGCTATCAAGTAAAAATTTGATTTTAATCCAGATATCTACACATGGTTGTTTTTCTATGTAATGATTAATCATATTTGTGTTTGATCATGTTTTGGCTTGATCTATCATATATGTTGCACATTTTACACTTACATACATAGGATGCTATATCCCTGTATATACCTGGCCAATAAACAGGTAACTTAGCTCGTTCTAAACACTTGATTATTCCAAAGTGCCCAGTATGGAGCTAATTCTGAAATAAGTCCTTAATTCATGTGCAACGTTTTTTATGTGTTGTGACCAACCTTCCATGATGTACCTCTGTATTGCCTGCATCTCTTTATCTTCTGTCAGATCATTTTTAAACTCTTTTAATATTTCTTAATTATCTGTAAATCGTAAATTAGGCTCTAGTAAGAAACGCTCGTGATAAAGTATCCGCTACGATTAGATCTTTCCCTGGTTTATATTTTACTGTAAAGTCATATTTTTTTAAGGTCAATAATATTTGTTGTAACCCGGCTGGACCGGCATTTAACGGTTTGTTAAAAATTGAAAAGAGGGGTTTGTGATCACTTTCTACTATAAATTTACTACCATAAACATATTGGTGGAATTTATCTATTCCAACAAACAACAACTCTTTCTTAATCTGTGCATAATTATTCATTTGTGTTTCAGTCATACTGCGAGATGCATTTACACATGGTTGATTATCTTGAAGAAGAAATCCCCCCAGGCCTGATTTCGATGCATCTACTGAGATTGTTGTGATTTTTTTATATCAAAATAGTTTAATACTGGCCTTTTTAATAGAAGTTTGTTAGAAGTATTTATATATGTTCATTTTCCCATACAAAAATTTGTTTTTGTTTTTTAATAATTACCTGAAACGATAAGTTTGTTCAGAAAGATTTACTATAAATTTCCCTACATATGTTATTAATCCTAAATATCTTTGCAATGATTTTTTGTCATTCGACATTGGCATATTTTTAATTATTTCTAGTCTATCATCATGGTCATCAATATAATAATAATAATCGCCACCTTCCTCCCCCACAAGCTTATAGCTTCTGGGGCCTTGGTTTAGGCTATGGGTTGTAGTAGTTATTATTATTATTATTATATATCAATTGAATTATGTACTTGTATCTGAAAAGTTACAACCTAGGTATTTGACTTCTTTGTTTCCGAACCTACTTTTCTCAAAATTGAATTTTGCATTACAATTTAAAGCAATTTCAAGAACTTTTTCTAAATTCTTGTCATGTTCATCTTTGTTACGACCCCAAACAAGAATATCATCTATATAAATCTCACAACCAGGTACATTAAAGATTTATTTAAATCTTTCTTGAAATACCTCACTAGCGGTTTTTATACTATATGGAAGCCATTTAAAGCAGTACCTTCCCTAGGAAGTTCCAAAAGTGGTTAATTTACTACTGGCTCATCAAAAGGGATATTCCAAAATCCACTAGTCGCATTTAAACAACTGAAATATCTTGCATCTTTTAAATCAGCGGAAATTTCATCCAACCTGGGAAATTTTATAATACTGCCTTTGTATTACTTTGTTTAAATCACGTGGATCTAAGCATATTCTGAGGGAACCATTTGATTTATTAACAGTTACAAGGGAGTTTACCCATTCGGTACTTTCTGTTACTTTTTCCACGATACCTAGTGATTCCAATTCTATTATATGAGTTTTAATTTGTCTAATAACATGAATGATACTTTTCTAACAGGGTGTATTACAGATTTATAATTGTTTTCGAGTTTAACGTGATACGGTTGTCCTATCATTCATATACCTTGAAATACATCACTATACTTTTCTAATAATTTATTATAATTATTGTTATTATTTAAGATCTCAATAGTTTTTCTAGTGCCATTTGATATATCTACATCTTATTACAATTTAAACACCTCTTACGAAAGCAGGACATTTGTTTCTTGCATTTTTCCAGTTGCACTTGTAGCAGGATTCTGCATCTTCTTGAGTTGATGCATGAGAACTCTGACGTCTTCTTTAATTCGATCTCTGTCTTTTACCGGTGTGAATTTTCTTGAACGATTCTGGTTTCTACTTGCACTTCCGTAATTGTTACGTTCTCTTTTGTCTGCAGCAGCAACTTCTGAAGATGCCATTTACTTCTGCCATTTGTCTTGTGGTTAATTTGGTATTTTCTGCTAGCAAGCATGCTTCAACCACTTTTTCCAAATCTTTCTCTTGATTTTGCAGCAGTTTTTCTTGTAAATTTACATCATTAAGACCTGATATTAACATGGTTTTTATTAAATCTGAGTTTAATTCTTTGAATTCACATTTCTTCGCTTTGTTACGCAATTCTGTTAGAAATTGTTCAACTGACCAATTGTTTTGTTTGAGATTAAAAAATTACCTTTCATATGTAAGATTTTTTTTGGTACAAAATGTTCTTCAAATCTTTTCATAACCTGTTCTAACGAATTATCACCTTCTTTAAACGTGAACGAGTTGTAAATCTCCATGGCTTCTTCACCCATAAAATATCACATCTGTGCTATTTGAACTTGTCGTGATTTCTTGTTTGTTTCAGATGCCATTAAATAATTTGAAAATTTCTGTTTTCATCTTCGCCAGTTTTCAGCTAAATTATCTTTTAGCTCCATTTCACCTACTCCCCTCATGGTAGCATCCATCTTTTTCTTGCTTATTCAATAATTATTCTTTGGCACTAAACTTTTATCAACTTTCATATCCGTATTTAACGCGCTTTCTTTATAATATTTGCTTGATTTTCACTTATAATATACCAAGTGCATTGATTATTGCCGGAAATTTTTTGAGTGACATTTCTGCAACGTCTTAGTGGAGTGCAATTACGTTGCAGAAATGCACGAAATCAAAATTTCCAGGCAGAATCAATGCACGAGGCTATATTCGGTAAGAGAATCGCATGACGCACAGAAAAAAATGCATTATGATTAATTATGCATTAGTATAATTTCCAAAAAATTTCCAAAAAATTACTCCTTGGTAGCATATGTATAAATTTCCGGAAAATTGTGTGATTGTCATGGATACAATTCAAATTTGAATTTTTCTATTGGTTCTCGGCATCGTCGTGCCATTCTCATTGTAATTGCTTCGATGAAATAGCTCATTTTTTTTATTTTTGGTCCACACCTCTTCTACGCAGCGCCATGTTACGTATTAATAAGTGAACGCGAACATTAGTTGTTTGGAACAGAACAGAATTTTATTTTTGGTTAGCTACAGTTATATATACAAGAGTCCTTAGTGGACATTTCTTATAACAACCTCTACTTATACTAGTGTACTATTATTATAACTATATGACACTGCCTTTTAATAAAATTACTAAGAAAATAGGTAAATTTGATTTCTTAGATAATAGACTGGTTATTTGGCGGTTTGTCTTAGCAAATATTGCCCAACCAATCTTAGGATTAGATTTTCTTACATATTTCAATGTCAACGACACCTCTCCATAAATCACTATTACACAACATCATCAAAGTTCTTCTGCAGTTAACCTGGCAAACATAATCAACCAAATACACCCCCTCTTTCATTAAACACTACACACACTTTTATAGCACCACAAACAGTTCTTCCACCTTCTTCCAGCTCCGAGCAAATATCATCCAACACTAATTTCTCTAACACAAAACAAACACATCATGTCCACAAAACAATCGTCTAAACAAGTTCTCGCCTTCGTTAAACACTACATTTTTCTAGTATGAGTAGTAGGGAAGACTTCTAAATCTTTCATATTCTGCCTATCTGGCGCGATGTTAAAACTTTCATATATAAATTCGTTTGTTGTTTTTTTCACAATAACGCACAACTCAAAATAAACAGAACTGGTATAATCCTAGAGGCCATTACTGAGTCAGTTTTATTATACTCAACAAATTTTCCTCCTAATGTTGTAATTGTTTATTGACAGGTTTATGTGTGCTGATTGCAGTAAAATAATGGAGCTCTCAAAGAGGACAATTAAAAACGCCGAAAACGAAGTCCTTTAACTTTAAAAATGACAAAAATACAATTCTCAACAGTTGTCCGACATTTTTAAAAAACAAACCAACAACATACAATTAAAAGCTGCAGCAAAATAAACGGCAGATGTAGCAGATAATAGTATAGTATTCAAGTAATGTGCGTGTCCAAGGACAAGTGCATTAAAACGTCTTATGAACCGAACACTTTATACTATTTTTTCTACTTAGGGTATTTTGTAAGCGTTTAAAAAATAATTTTGTAAATTAAATTTGTTAGGGAAACATTGTTAGGTTTTTGGGAGTTAGCAGCAGTGAAAATTCTAGTTCTGCGTTTGTTTTCCAAATTTACAGCGCAAATAAGTTTGATGTTTTAAGAGCAGCTGTTCAACAGTGATAACAACTTTAAAAAATAAAATGTTACTATCTTCAGTATTAGTAGACACAATAGCTGTTTAAATGCCTTCATTTGAACCATTCCTTCAATTTCAATGAAATGCCTTCAACCTAATTACGTTAAAGTGGATTTTGATGACGCCTTGTTTTGGCTACATTAATAAAAATCTTTTGTTTTATGGTATTTAGGTGTTTTAATTAAATTTGTTTTTACAAAAATAGTATTTTTTTAATAAAAAAACAAATACATCAAAGAATTTTGAAATTATTCCGGTAAATTAATTAAAAGATAATTGTGTAAAAAATGTGCACCGTCTCCAATGCAAATGTAAGTAAATTATTGTCTTTACAGTTGGTTTGTTATGAATCAGGATATACAAAATCATGATACTAAAAGAAAATATCAAAAAAATTTCACGAATATACTATATGTAACAAAATGTACAAGTTTAAAATGTTAATTTTTATTTCTCAAAATTTTATTAAAGGAAAAAATAAGAAAATATTATGATTAATTGTTTTTAAATATATACCATGTAAAAAATTTTATAGAGAACAATAACCTAAAATAAAAAAAAAGTAAATGTTTTGAAAAAGCCTACATTGACTAGGCGAAACGTCAACTTTAATATATGTAAAAAAAATTGTTTTATTAATATTATTAATTACTGGCTGCTAGTCCTCATTACAACCCAATAAAGGGGGAAAAATATATAACCAAAAGTTTACAGCCAAAAAGAAAATAAATTTCACCAAATGAAAATTTATTTCAAAATAAAAAAAAAAATTAATGAATCAGGATGTTTATTAAGCACGTACTATTTTTTTACTGAAGAACAGTGCTGAATTAGTCACTCGACTAACCGCTTCGGGTGTTTATTATTGTCAAACAAAGGCTATCATTCAGACTAAACGATCTGAATTTTAAAACAAGGTCAAGACCCAGCTGTAGAATGCGATTATACTTAAGCAAGGTTGTCAGATCTTAGAATTAACGCGTCGTATCTGCTTCCACCCTGTATAGTAATATGTCTAGATGTATATAGACTTCATGTCATAATGTTTAAAGATAATCAAAGACAGTAGTCGTTAATTTATTAGACAGTAGGCACAAAAAGCCACGTGATATATCATTGTAAAGAGAAATTTATTTAGAACTTTATTCCGTATTACTATACAGGGCGTTCCATTTAAAAAATTAAAGTTGGATATTTTTCCGGAAAATAAGTTGGCCATAAAAAAAGTTTTTTGTGCTATTTTATAGATCAGGTTATGCTAAACAAGTCTCTCATTTAACTTTTTCCACTACCTTTAATATTTCAGCAGATATATCCCGGACAATGAAAAATCAGCCACCCTGTATAGAATGCAGTGTAATATTGTAATATTGCAAAACTTCGTAGCAGCTGGTATATTATTAAAGTTGCTTTTAGTTGTTGTAATGAAGTGGTTGTTAACAAACTTTACAAAGCATACAAATAAATATTACATGACCAATAATTATTACTATTACTAGTATTTCCACTTGTTGGGGTTAATAACAACTTTGCAAATATATATACTACACCGATGTAATTGTACAGCTAAATGTATGTCACGCTTTCCTCGCTATAATATAGTATGATTTATGTTGTTACTAATGTTTTACTAATCTTTGTCTCCGCAAATTAAGAAGACTCTGTTGAACATCGCACCAAAACCTTTTATGTTTGTGTTGGTAAGATAGGTGATAAATTGTAATAGAAATAGAAGAAGAAAGCGTAGATAATAATAATAATAATAAACGCGAACAGGTGTTCTTTATTTTCTGCTGGAAATAATGTTATTGTATTTTGTACAACTGAAGTTTATTTAAAAGTGTGTTTAATAAACACAAATAATAATGAAACTTAAGGTGCATTATTATTAAGAAAAGGTTATGGGACCAGGATAAAATAAAATATGTAAAAATAACGGAAGGAGCAAAACTTTATAAAGAATCAAATAAAAAATTGGTAATTTATATAAACTAAATAATTGTGAATCGCTTCGCAATTCTTGTTGTGTATACAAAACAAAATTGGGAGGTTTTCCAACGTAAAGATCAGTTAAATACAGGAAATTCTTTTTCGAATCGTCGTAATCTCCTTTCTTATGTGTAGTGCTTTTCAGATGAGGAAAATCGAAACATAAAACGATTTGTCAAGAACTGATAAATGCAACGGTTCATATTTTCTCATCAGAAGCGAATAAATAGGTCTTTTGTGAGCGAAGAGAAAAACATAATTTCAATACGTAGCAGATAAAATTTTATTTTTGTGTTGTTTTTACGTTTTTCTAAAAAAAAGAAATTATTATAAAAAGTGTTTTTGTGTTCTAATTATTTGATTATAAGATTATCTTTTTCTATCTTTCTGAAATTAGGAACTCTAAGTAATTCCTTCCATAAATTGAGTATTCTAATAGAAGAGTCACAGATATAACAAAACATTTTCTTAAACGACAGATTAAGCTGCAATTTCATATGTTATTTGCTATCTTCTTCTTCTAGATAATATAATACGTTTGATACAAAACCTAATTCAGAATTACTTCATCACGTACCAGTGAACTAAATCTAGATTATATTAAATTTCGATTGACCTCCAGTAATCTCCATCTAAATAATAAACGTTAACATTTAAATTGTAATTTCTTATAAATATTTAGTTCTTTTTTAAGTATATGTAATAAAACGGTTTTAATTTAAATTTATTAAAATATATTTTTTAATTTAAGACGAAAGTTAATTTATATTATGTTTAATTAATGACTTACATTAAATTAATACATTAAATTGAAAGATTTTTCTAATTTACTATATATTTTTTAACCTTTTAACACAATTTTTATTTTTCTTATCTATATATTTAAAACACAAGGCTCATTTTTTGTTCCAGTTCGTTTGAGAATTCTACTAGGCAGATATACGTAATTCTTTTCTTTATATTGAAGCTTTCGCTGTGTATATTAGTCAACACTACTTAATATCTGTATTTTTTAAGTTTTATATTTTTAAATAAATAAATCTAAAACATTTATTTGCGTACGCACGAGAACGACCATCCACTTGCAGCGCCCTCTTCGTTCCCAGCGTTGTTAACTTTTGGACATATTTACAATTATAAATGTTTTCTGCAACAAACCAGCATAGTTAAAAACCATGGAAAGCAGGCAAATTATACAAATATTAGCTGATGACCTGATGGGAATTACTTATTTATAGCTGTTTTTATTGTTATGGACAAAACAAATCATCGTGAGATACGTTTGCAAATTGTTGCAAAAGTTGTAAATGACTGGGACGATTATTATAAATATTTCATTATTGGCGATCACACTTATCGTGGTCCCATTAACAATACTTTAGATTACAAATATCTTATGTCCCTTTTATAGTGAACACATCGGCCATATTGAACTTTGTTGTATAGGTCAATTATTATCTACTAATCTATATTTTTAAAACACGACTCAATTTTGTGTTGACAAAGTCTAGAAATCTGCTATATTAAGCATATGATTTATATGAATTCAATGTAAGATTTTATGGTAAAAATGGTTAAGTAAGTCGGGGGGAGTTAACTGTAGGGAATAACAGTGTTACGTGCAAATTTCGTAGAACCCTGTATAGCTATGCTTTTATGTTATATTGTATAGCATTAGGGATTTTCGCATTCTCTCTATGTTTAATTGCCTTTTTGGTTAAGTAACTTCCTGTTGATTGTGGACTGACACTTCATTCGTTCGATCGTGAAGCAACTTCTTGAAAAGAATGTTTTAGTGTCATCGCCGTTAAATTGATTTTCCCTTTATGTTGTGAAATGGGAATTGCATTTGTGCAGATTTATAATTAACTTTTGGTGATGATTTACTAGTTTTATTGATACCGTAAGGGCCTTACCGCTAGTTCCTTTGGAGGTTTGAAACACGTTCTCGAGGTTCGTATTGTTTAGCTTTTCTTTACTTTCAAACTCTTATACTGCAATTCTTTTCACAGGATTCAATATTTAATCGACGTTAGCCGCATTTAAAAGCGGTATAACTTTATCACAAGGTCACCTTCCATCTAAGGTATTTATCCCAACTTTGCTTGGTGCATTCTGGTAATCGATTTTGTTTGTTACAGACCTTTTTGTTTTATCCTATTTATTCTACTCATACACTTCGTTGTATTTTTGGGTTGTTAAAACATCTTTACGTTGAACTTCTTGCCCACGTGCAGTTACTTGGTTGCTGATTGTCTCCTTAGATCACGCTACGTTCAACCTGGTTGGTGGCGTTCCTATTCAGATTGAAAGAACACACACCTGTACGGACCAAATACGGAATTCTCTCTTCACAAAGTAGTGTCGTTAGAAACAATGCGTCATCTAACATAAACAGTATATAAATTAAATACAAAAGGTAGTAGTTAGAATTTGAAAATTATTGGCAAAGGCAATTGGATTCCAAACATTATAAACTTAAATACACAAACTTTTAATAAGAACTCGTACTTCTGCATTATCTATTCTTATTATTTATCTGTGTTATTTTCTGTGTTTCTGAACACTACTACAAAATCTGGAATTAAATTTCGATCATTCAACTGTTATCTTAGCACTCAGTGAAAGAATAATTTAAAAAATCCCGACCCACATTAGTAAATAAAACCACTGACTAGGAAAGCTTCAGAAATGATCAGCAAGAGAACATTAACGTTACAACAGTTTGAGAACAGCTCAGCAACTGGAACAAAAAGCTGAAGATGTTGTTAAAACAATCCAAACAGTTGCATTACCCATATATCTAAAGGGGTCAATATCACGAAATTAGAACACTGGTAAGAAAGAAAAGAATTGCTGGAAAAAATGGCAGCAGCTCCAGGTCTAGAATAGTTATTTAAGTTATAAGTCCTGAAAATGGAATCTTACAGTCGAGTAAGATGTGGAACAGCCAAACGAGACTGTAAGAACATTTCCAGGACGTATGACGTAATGCGTTTTATTTCATACTGCAATTATTGGATTATTGGTTTAATTTAAAAAAAGTAATATAAAATAAATTCTCAAATTTAAAATATGGACATCTATGAACAACAAGCATCTACGGCATCAATTAGTCGAATTCAAAACATAAGAGTGTCCATAGCAACTGAATACTAATGCATTGTTCAGTTGATTTATTTTATTTGAGTCCGGTAAAAGGTTTTTTGCACTCACTACATGTAAAACATCAAATCTAGTATGTGCATACATGCATGGAAAAATTGAAATTGCGCACTCGTGCTTGCAAAAACTCACAAAAAACACTGCGTTAATGAGGACTCTCACTACAAATCCAGTTTTATTGGGGTAAAGTTCAGTTAATGAGATAGTACTTTACCTAATTATTCAAGCAAAATTCGTTTGAAAACACTAAAAAACCTTTAATTCAAATTGGCAAATGACATTTAAAAGAAAGAGCATTTGATCTACGACGGAGAGAAAGTTACCTACTAGTCACTGCCCACTGGTCATCGGTGCCTACCGTTATACATGCAATGTGCCTACTCGCGTACTGTTGAATGATAATAATATGTATAATTATTCATAATACTAATTACTGTTTTATTAATAAAGTGAATAAAGTCCAAAAAATTTATAGAAGCACTTTATTACTAATGATGAAAGGTAATCTATCTAAAATCTGAATGAAAACATACAAACATAACCTATTATGTCAATTTTTTTTAGCTGACTCACAATAATTATTGTTATTAACTATGTTAATATTTACACTGCAGTTGTCAAGTCTTCCAAATGATACCCCAGGAACCGCAAACTGAGCAGCATTAGAAACACATGAACTAGATGAAGACTGCATTGTTACCGTAGATGTGGGGGCAGATGGTAACCCAGACTGTGTCAGAGTCAGAGTCTGGGCCACATTAATTTTATTTTGGACACAATCCTCAATATAAACCTCCGCCACAGCCGAAGAACGCCAACCTCCATGGCGTTTGATCATTAATAAGTCGCCCCCTTTGTTGGCCAATAAAGTTGCACTGCTGCATCTGAAGCAGTGTCCAGTATATTTTTCAGGCTCCTCTAGTTTTAAAAATTTTGCAATATGATAAGGTATTTTACCAAAGGTATTAATTCCAACTGGTGAGTTGATGCATTTACCATTACGGTAAGTATAAAATACTCTTTGATTTTGAGTTGTGACATGGCTTCGCACAGTGATGTATTTTTGAACAATATTTACCCATTCTGGCTTAGAAATAGCAAATGAACGACATTTGTATGTTTTAGTTTCCGGAACATCAACCACCATAATATCATCTTTTAAGGTGACATGGCTCATCAACATTTTAGACAACTCATCTCTTCTGAGTGCTCCAGAAATTCCCATCACTAGTGCTGCCTAAATCAGAAGAAATTTAAAATTTGACTTACAAAAAGTAGACAAGTTATACCTTCATCAATAGATATTCACCATCTGGTGCCTCATTAAGAAATTTATTTATCTCTTGTTCTTGTAAAACTTTGGATTTTTTAGGATCGTGATGTTCAGTCTTTCTCTTAATGTACGCAATGAATTTGGGGAACTTTGATATATCTATATTGTGTTTAACATTTAAGCATGATTTTAACATGCTGTACAAAGACCATAATGATTTTTTTTCGCCAAGTTCTTGGAAATAGGCTAACAGGCAATTTTCAGAGTATTTTGTTACCTGTTTACTTTCACACCATGTTATAAATTTTTTGTATTGTCCTTCATACCGATCTCTTGATTTTGTAGGAAGTAAATTATTCACCACCGTATTCGCAACTTCTCGAATCTCGGGGGGAGTCAAAGAAATTCCTTCATTATCGCACATCGTTTTTATAAGAACAATGAAAAGAAATTGATAAAAGACAATGAGACGCCAAACTTGCAAATTGACAGAGTTGTGAAAAATTATGGTCATGGCCTTCTAGTTAAATTTCAACACATTTTAATCGAAATTGGCAGTAGTTCAAAGTTACGTAAGTAGTAAATTTAAAATACATTTCAAAAATTCGTGCAAAAAATAGAATACATGATTCGTGCGTTAACAGAATTTACAAATTCGTGCCGATTGCTTTCCCCTCGTGTGCTACGCACACTCGGGTAGCAAAAATCGGCACTCATTTGTAAAATGTCTGTTACCGCACTTAACATGTAAATTACTATTACAGTCATACTAGACCATAAAATCGCATTTTCCGAACTGTAATCGCTACCGTAAAAATGGGTAATACGATACAGTATGAAATAATAGTTATTTATGTACCAAGTCAGTAAAGTGATTCATTATCGAACGAGTCTGAGATTATGAGACGAGCGAGCGAAGCGAGAGAGGCAAATAACAGGCGAGTTCGATAAAGACACTTTACTGACGTGGTGCATACAAAATTTTATCGCCAACCATATTTGCGACAGGTAAAATGCTTGATTTGTACAGTAAAATAAAGTGTTTGTTTACTTCCACAAATCGCTGTGGTAATGCATTGCCTTTAGTGATGGTTGGTGATAAAAGGTATTATCTCACTTACGTACCTCTTCAACACAGAGTTCCGACTAAAACACGTACCTATCATTTGGAAAGTTGCAAAGTGATTATGCTACCTAAACCAAGCAAACCACCCAGCGATGTGAATTCTTACCGGCCTAGCTCCCTGCTTCCAATTATTTCAAACCTCTTTAAAAAAACATCTTATTAAAATATTGAGATCTCTAATTGAGAACAGGCTGATTCCAGACTACCAGTTTGGCTTCAGACAGAAGTATTCCACAATAGACCAAGTGCACCGAATCACAGATGTCATAAAAAAAGCCCTTGAAGAGAAGGAAATTTGTTCAGCAGTCTTACTTGACGTAGCACAGGCTTTTGATAAGGTTTGGCATGAAGACTTGATTATGCTTCTATAAAATAATATGCTTCCGAAATAATATGTGAAAATTCGTTCTCGTACATATCGGACAAAGTTCTCAAAATCAAGCAGGAGGAAGAATACTCCGAGCTAAAAGAAATGAATGCAAGTGTACCTCAACTTAGCGTCCTAACTCCTATTCTCTACCTGTTATACACCAGAGACATTCCGAGTTTGGATGACAGTAAAATTACGACCTTTGCCAATACTTGCAGTAGGTTCCGAGCAGGATGTGTCCACCAGTAAACTACAAACAGCTAGTAACATAATTCTGGATTGGACCAAACAATGAAAGATCAAGCTGAACGAGCTCAAGTCTATCCATGTTGATTTTACCAGCAATCAATGATATTGTCACAAAGGGATATATTGACAATTCAATATTACATACAAAACTGAACTTATCTTCCGTTCGTACAATGTATCGTGCAAGGTTGCCTGCTGTGCTGCCTACGTTATTTCAGCAGCCGCAGCCACGCCGCTCACGACTTGAAGTCAGCTGCGTCTTCCTTCGAAGAAACGCTTCCGCTTCACCCACGACGGATCTCAACTGCAAGTTGCATTAGTTGGCATGTAACATATCTACCTACGTTACTCCCGTATATGCTGGGCAGCCCACGTGATTCACAACCAGCTGCACATTCCTCTGAAGAAACCAGCACACTTCCTCTCAACCCACAGTCTCGTGCCTGGTACGGCCAACTCGAATGCAAACTACCCACGAGCGTGCAACCAGGAAGCGTGAGCTTCCTTGGTTTCATACTTGGAACACCAACCTACGGATCCCCACTATTATGCTAATCTCTGCCGCCTTGAGCAGTACATAACCAGCTTGCTTTGCCAGCTTGCAACACTACATCTCCAAGCAAGCTGGTGAGTACCTTTTAATTTATCTACTGCTTAGTTCTACTTAGTTATGAGTGGGTTGTGCAAGGCCATCTCTCGCTTAGTTCTACTTAGTTAATAGGTGGTTGTGTCGAGGCTCCTTATGTGTACACGCTTTGTTTGTAGATTTAGTGCTAGAGTAGGGTGGTTCCGACCACCCTGATGATTATGTTAGATTTAGGAGGACATGTACGTCCTCCCACTGTATAACCTATGTGTGTAACCATTTGTATTCTATTGTTCTATTGTTAGTATATAGGTGTTTATTTTCCTTTCTACCTCTGACTACGTCCTCCAGTCACAAAAACCCCACGTGACAGTATCATAGTGCCATATGTAAACAATGCCAAATACCTCTTCCGCTAGACGCTAAGCTCTGGTGGAATGAGCATGTAAAGAAAAAAAGAGCCGAACTTGGCCTAAAATGTAAACATCACTATTGGCTTCTTGGAAGAGATTCTAAGTTGTCACTACATAGCAGAATCCTAATCTATAATCAGGTCTTGAAGCTTATTTGGTTATATGGTATACAGCTCTGGGCTTGTACTAAAAACAGTAATTTTAAGTCCATTCGGATCTTCCAAAATAAGGTGCTGCGTAACATGGTAAATGATCCATGGTACGTCCGCAATAGTGACCTTCATCGTGACCTTGGCATCCCAACAGTTCGAGACGAAATTGAAAGGTTTGCTAGCAGGCATGAAGCTAAGCTACATAATCACACCAACGCAGAAGCTCTACGTCTGCTGGACATCAATGGATGGATAGCTAACTACTTAGCTCACAAGTATTTATTTTTAAGAATTATTAGATAAAAAATATTGGTTGATTACCTTTAATCAGTTTTAATGGCTCAGGCACCACATAGGTGTTAAGAGAAAATTAAAAAAAACTTCTTAAACAGTCTGAAATCTTGCGGCAAAATAAGGGTAAAACAAGATAAGACATAATTCTCCGTCTACCCAGAGATAATGACGTAGACTAACACCTTTTTGGCAGATACATATATAGTTATATTTCGCATTCACTGCTTTATCAGAATTATGAATATTACATTTAAAAATCTAATAGCTGTCATTTTTGATCTTTTTTTAGAGGCATAAGGTTGTAAGAGATTATATACCAACGCATTTTCATTGTTGTTTGCCTCTGTTGTTTTCAAAGAACTAAACAAGAAGTCAACCAATCTGAATGGGTTTTGTTATGTGGAGGATACTATCGATAGATACACTGAAAGCCTGAAACCGATTTATCTCTTTTGTGCGATTCATTATGAATAATCTGGGGTTAAAGCATATTTTAAGAATTCTTGAATAATTTATTGATTAGAAGCTTCTTTATTTAGATTTTAAGGTCTCATGGCGGGATAGAGATTATTTGTTGAATCTTTATATGATAGTAGCATAAATTATCAAGAAACATTTTATGTCAACAAAGTAGTAGATAAAATGTGAACAGATGCCGGAAAGAAATATGGACCACCACCTTATAGCAATGAGGATGACCGTAACTACATACTCTGAAAGAGTTATTGCACCCCCACTAAAGTGTCATAATACTAATCTCTAAAACTTCGAGTTTCTACTGGCTAAACGTGGTAAGACTATAAACTACTGTTCATCATTTAAGTAACTGCATGGGAGCTATGCGCTTTCTGAAGAAACAATGGAAAAAGTTTAAGTTGAGTGATGGTGAGTTTATAATAAAGTGTATTCACTAAACGTAGCTAGAATGAAACCATTTTTTACGAATCTTTAGAAACGTATTGAGTTGGGTTTATCTCGTGTTTTTTGTTACCTGTCTACACATAGAAGTAAGCAAATCAATTCCTCATCAAGTACAACCTAAGGTAGACTGGCATGCGTACCACTTGTATATGTATAATAACGATAAATAATGTTTCTGAATAAATCTGCATTTTTTAAAACTATTAGTGGTGAAGTATCGTAGTTTGCTTTGTTTCCAAGTAGACGACTCTCGAAACTTCAACAAAAACTACTCCTACTCCTTTCTTTATATTTTCCTCTAATAAGGTATGAGCATGGGAATCAAAATTCAAAAACTACTTCTCCACAGATAACAAGGCTATTAAAAATTGAAAAAAAAACATCTTGATGAAGTATTTGGACGTACTCCTAAGTCCCATTACTTTCTTAGTATAGATAATTCTACTAGAATTTATCGGGAATCTGAAATTAGTGGATTTTCAAATGTAATGTATTATGAAGATTGTACGGTTTTATAGTGAATTTTCACAAACTGACAAAACGGGATCGCTGACGAGTTGTGTTCTCGTGCAAAAACAGATCCATCACTAAGCTCGAGTATTCCTCGATATGGAGTGTTGCGCATCAAAGAAACCAGACCACATCAAATCGACTCAGAAACAAAACATATACGCAACAAAGTATAACCCCACTAAGATTTTCTTAGTTGCTTTTTACTTTACTTGCCAACATCACGTTAATGTTATGTTATTACTTATGAACCGGTTTGAATAAGGTATCAATAAGATCAAAAATATTAACATCAGATACGATAATATAGAGAGCAAGATACCAAACAAATTTGACAAAAAAGGCATACTTAAAATCAGTCTTCAAATAATGAAAATGATGTTCTATAACTGCTTGGTTTTTGGAAATTATCCAATCTTTTTTATTTACCCTTCAGTTTTCGTTTAGTTCTGGAGACAGTGTAATTAAATCGAGAATTGGGCATGGAGCATTAGAAACAAGGGTACGATATTTTGACAAGCCCAGCGAAATATTTTTACTTCTTAGGGGCTGCCGCGTATTTTTAGCCTGTGATTTCTATTGAAACGCACTAACATTCATAGAAAACGTGTTCGACGCCCTCTGGTGATCGAATGTAAAATATTTGAAAATCGTGGTTGAAGGTATCGATGTAAGTAAGAAAACCTTTGAATCATTTCCTCAATTTAAAGTATCTAAAGAAAATCTGTATAAAGATGCAGGGTTAAAATGAATGGAATTTAGTAGCTTGCGATTTCCTCCTCCCCCACCCACTCACTTGGAAGAAGTCATTCAATAACAAGTATCTCATGGAATGTAACCTAATGTCAATACAATTTTATCTGCTACACCAGGCACGTGCAATTTATGTGACCCACTAATTGAACGCTGAAGCCAGTGTCACCAGTTGTTATCAGTTATCTTACTGGCTTTGCAAATAATAGCCTATACAAAAGAAAAGGTAAATCAATTTAAATTACCATTATAAAGACGCTCATACATCTGAAAAAGAGTTTCTCAATGAGTTTTATTGTAAAAGCAATTGATCAATATATCCGAAAAAACCATAGATATAAAGACTTTTACAAGAAAATGATCATAGATTAACAAACTCGCATTTTTTTTTTAAGATTGGAGAAAATTGTTTCATCCTTATACTTTAATACCTATAAAGCACAAATTCATCAGGTAGCATAGGACACTGCGTCCTGTGCTTATGACCAATCCTAGTGGAGGACAAAATGATGCACAGCACAAACTGACCGAACCAGAAAAAACACGTACAAAAAAAGTCAAAAACAAAATTCATGTGAAGTACAACCACTGTTTTCCTCCACACATGTATAAGCAAGCACAGATGAATTAAACGTGAAATAAAAAGTGGGATATAATTCGAACCAACCTGTTCATATTGTGTTAGGTCAAATAGGAGTAACGACTAATTTCTTAATTGCCGAGGAAAACTATTGCATACAGTATTTTTTTGAAAATAAATTACAGGAACCAATTTTGAGAAAAGTCAAAATTTGTTAAAAACTCAGATAATATACTATGTTGCAAATGTCGAGAAAACAAACAAAAAATACCATAAATAGTCCATTTTATTCTCTTTCAAATGCAAACGACTCGACCTTCCTAACTAATAGGAAAGCCGAGTAAATAGCATTTGAATATAGGCATGTACGTTTAAAAGTGAAGAAAATAAACCTCTATATCTCACGGTGTATTTATGGGCAGTAATATTTGAGGTTTATATAAGGCTTGGAAAGGGCATAACGTGAGCAAAATATAAAAAGAATCTATGGGGGTACCGTGCCAACTTTGGTCGAACCGGCGTGGAATGTATCTATACGAACTGCATGGAATTTGAACCGTGGTTTTCTAAAGTGAGATCCAGCCATTCATCCACGGACCCATGCTCTGTTGACGTTGTTTGTTTATTTAATAAATATCATTTATCATCCTTTTTTGTTTGTTTCTTTTTTTATTATTAATTTATTTATTATTACTTTTTGATGATTTTTTACAATTACTAATTATTGTACATTCACTTATTAATTAATTAATATTAATTAATCAACAATTAATATCAATATAATGTCTGTTTGTGGTATCAAGAATTAATGTTTCTCTAAATATATCCCTTTCCAAAAATAATGTGTGGTTGGGGATCTAGTTCGGCAGGTTATGGCAAACTATGATGTATTAGAAAAGAACGTTTTGTACCACATTTTAAAGCTATTAACTTCGAAAAAATTAGCTCTATGATGATCTCTTACACAGGGTGTCCAAAAATAGAAAAGATATGAGTGTCTCTTTTTATTAGCATTTGAACTAGTGTTAAGCAATGTAATTTGATTTATTACAAATTTTTCTCCTGTAGATTAGGTCGCACTTTATACTTTTAATACTCAGGCCTTGAATTATATTTACATTCAAAATTTTATTTTGGTCATACGCAATTTTAGTACTGTTAAGAGGGAAATCTTTTTCTGAATTATTTTAGGATTAATATATTAATATAGTTCCTCTGTTAGAGGATTTTTGCCCCCCTGTAGATATTTCCGTCGACGACTTAGGGGACGTTTTAGGATAGCGTCCAGGCTCGAGCGCGTTTGGAGGCTTTAACGGGAAAGTCTGTATATGCTTCTACAATACTTTTAGCTTAATTTAATTATTAGTTAAGGTTGGTTATTGCTTAAGTATTATTAATTGCAGAAGGCTTCTAGTTCCTGACTATTTGTTCTTTTCATTGGTTGTGTTCCTTTCGTCTGTTTGGAAATACAGTAGCTGTACCAGACGGCCATTGAGTTAATATATAATTAATCCATTAATACACCAAGAAAAATACAGAAGTGAAACCACTGTAGACTGTAGATCTCGACCAAACTAGACCGATGCGATGGACTTGGTACAGGTAAGTGTTATAATGAATTGAGCCGTTCTTTTGTGATGAAATTAAAACTGTAAATTATAATTATTACTATACCAAATTAACATATTAAAGTAGAAACCAATTTAAATATTCAGGTTAACATAACGCATGAATTTAGGCTCAATCAATTACATTACTTTGAATTTAATAACAGTTAAAAATAAAATAGAGTTCTCTATTTTTTGTGAAACGAGTGGTTATATCCAAGAGTAGCCTAGATTTAATTATTTTTCTAGTCAAGTTATAAAATTATTGGGTATATATGTGTAACTTTACAATTATTCGTACTATGCTGTTGATGATATCTTTATGATTATTCGTATTATTTTGTTTATTGTACGAGGGTGGTCCCAGAAGTACCCGACCTGACCAAGAGGTGGCGGTAGTTGTTTGAAAATATCACTGTATTGGAAAGTACGCAGTATATAAAGCATATGTTTCAAGTTTGAAAGCGCCACGTTGTTCAGTATTTGTTTGGCAGCCATCAATAGTGAACGTTGTCAGTGAATTTGTGAAAATGGAGAAAATTGGTCATCGTTATGTGATACAATACTTTTATTTGAAAGTCCTCAGCCCAACCAATATAAAAGCTGAACTGGATTCTACTCTGGGTGAGTCTGCTCCTTCGTTTACAACAGTTAAGTTTTGGGTAGCTGAGTTTAAACGAGGCCGTACGAGCTGCCAAGACGAGCATCGCAGTGGTCGACCAAATCAGGTGACGACTCCAGAAATGGTGAAGAAAATCCACAAAACGGTACTTGATGATCGTCGACTGAAAGTGCGCGAGCTAGCAGACATTACGGGCATTTCAAAAAGTGCGGTACATCGCATATTATCTGAAAATTTGGACATGAGAAAGCTGTGTGCAAGATGGGTGCCGCGTTTGCTCACACTCGAGCAAAAACAGTGTCGTGGAAATGTTTCAATTGGGTGTTTAGCGAAGTTTCACAACAACAAAACAGAATTTTTGCGCCGTTTCGTAACAATGGATGAGACATGGGTCCATCATTTCACACCCGAGACAAAAGAACAATCGAAACAACTCAAAATGGAGAACCGGCTCCAAAGAAGGCGAAGACCGTTTCATCTGCAGGCAAGGTTATGGCGTCGGTTTCTTGGGATGCGCGTGGAATAATTTTTATTGACTATCTCGAAAAAGGAAAAACTATCAACGGCCGGTATTATGCAAACTTATTGCAACGTTTGAGCGAAGAAATCAAGCAAAAACGGCCGCATTTGGCTAAAAAGAAAGTGTTGTTTCATCACGACAACGCGCCAGCTCACAAATCCGTTATTGCAATGGCCAAAATTAATCAATTAAAGTTTGAATTGCTACCTCATGCACTATATTCGCCAGATTTAGCCCCCTCGGATTATTTTCTGTTCCCAAACTTGAAAAAATGGCTCAGTGGTCAAAGATTTTCCAACGATGAAGAAGTGATATCAGCAGTTAATGGCTCTTTTGAGGAGCAAGACAGTTCTTATTATAAAAAAGGTATCGAACTTTTTGAACACCGCTGGGAAAAGTGTATACAGCTGAAAGGAGATTACGTTGAAAAATAAATAAATGTTTTTCCAAAATTTTTGTGTTTTCTTTGTTGGGTCGGGTACTTCTGGGACCACCCTCGTATATCTACAAATTGGTGGCCCCAATTAAGCGATTTTGTCTAATTTATTTGTGGTTGTTTGTTTTAATAAAAGATATATTTAATGTATGTGTTTTTGTTGCTGTATTTACCACCTGGTTTCGTCTATGGTCTATGGTAAGGTTTTTTAGATCGTGTTTGAAACCCAAAACATCTGGTTCCGTTAGTGTGAGACTACTATCCGGTGTCATCATTTTTTGTAGTGTTAGAGCCAGTGGCGCCTTCTATAGATTTTATGCAGAGATCGGAATATCTTAGAGTTCTCTAGACATCGTAAAAATTCCACGACTATCGACTGCTTCTAGGCTAGTGAATACTATGTGGGAACAACCTTCACAACCTACCTAAATATTCCCAAATCATTTTCTTTTTCTAAACAACGAGATCTGTTGGCAAAAAAATCTTTACCTTTCTCATAAGGGTATTCAAAAACTTTATTTCCTACACTTTTATTGCTTTCAGCTGGTTCTAAATTTTGATTGCATTGGGAACATAGCGGAAAGAATGCATTTCTTATGGAGAAAACCGACATAATGCATTAGAATTAACAGCAAGCGTTTATATATCTATCAACTCTTTCTTGAATATCTACAAGAAAATTGAAAGTAATATTTAAGGTAATACCATGATGTTCAGTGAACAATCTATAATAAATATGGATAGATTATTCGAAGAATATTCTTTACGAATATTCACTGGATGTTCAGATTAAATGTGACAGAATTATTCGATAATGATATTTTAAGACTATTCTTTAAAGAACATCCATTAAATATTTGTTCTGATTATTCAATAATCAATTTAATGAATATTTGATAGAATGGTGTATGAATATTCATAGAAGATGTTTAGACCACCTCTAGATCTTCTATAGATATATGTAGACGATTTACAGAACATCGTAGAATAATCTAAGGTTTTCTCGACTACGCTTAACATATTTCTAGAATATTTTTGCGTTACTTGTGGAAGCACTTTGATGTGATGTGTTTTCTTGTATGGATTAAACCTTACAGTTTTACATTGGGTGAATAAGTAATGGCATTTATGATATTGTTCTATTAACTATTAACAGAAGCATCCCTAAGGTGGGTCATCGGGCCCCACACCGAGCTACCTTATTTTAATCAACAACCCAATATATATCTTACGCATTAATAAAATAGACTGACAGGGCCGACATTAGATGCAAGTTCTTATACTACATAAAGCTAAAGCCTACTTTTGAAATGAAGCGCACCAAATTTCCAAACGGCTCACCATTTGAACATTTTTATAAACGGGCAAACGTCTTACGTTTTTAACCGAATAGTCCCGCGCCGCGGGCCGGATTAAAATTAAAACTAGAGATGGGAGTAGTGGGAAAATTCCGCTCGTCTGGCCCATCTAAATAGGAACAATGCTTAAGCTACGGCTTCCTAGTGCCGTAGTATAGCGACCGTAATATTACGGTGAATGACGTCACAAAAAACGTTTTCCTAGATTTAAATTGTTGGGTATATTTCGAGAACGGCCACATACGCCGTCGCGAAAAAACCCATCAACGTCATTTCTATTACGGTCATGCATACGGCGAAAAACCCTTGCTGCAACGTTTTAGTACGGTACGGTGACAATTGCGGTAAAGTATTTCTATGCAATGTCGCAAGATATTTCCTGGAATAGCGAACAGAACGAAATATTAATTGATTTTGTGAGAAACCGACATTATTTACAATGTAAAAAGTAAGAATATAGCCGTGCAACATCACAACACGTGGTGGTAGCTAGGTACCGAATCGCTTAGCTGATAATGCCATGTATTCTGTAAGCGCTGGTTCATATAAATTGTTAAGTATAACAATAATTGTTATGAACCTGATTGCTACGAAATCTTAACAATTCGTGCAATATTTGGTATTCTGTAACTGCACTTGTTATGATCCAATTGAAATGAATCACAACAACTGAAATACAAACTAATTATAAACTATATTACCGACTGTGCATTAGGGCGGTCCAACAAAAAAGCAAAGTCAGAAATCTTATGCTCTCACCCCCTAGGATTATTGTATATCGAAAAAAAGTACCCCTATTTTTTTATTTTAAAATCGGGCGATGTTTAGGGGTGCCTCAAAGCCCTTAAAATTTCCCATGTATTTTATATGGGGAAAAACACGTTTTCGTAGATTTGGTAGAGAATTCTAGAAAATCAATATTTTTCAACCGGACTACTCTATTTCTCTTCAGAAATGTTCAGAGAATGAGATATCAAAATATTTTATATTAAAAAATATTAATAAATATTTTTTAACGATTTTTCCGTGTTTCTTCCATTTATGGGGTTTTACAAATAAATTATTGGATGTCATTCTCTGAACATTTCTGGAGAGAAACAGCGTAGTCCGGTTGAAAAATATTGATTTTCTAAAATTCTATACCAAATCTACGAAAACATGTTTTTTCCCATATAAAATACATGGAAAACTTTAAGGGCTTTGAGGCACCCCTAAACATCGCCCGATTTTAAAATAAAAAAATAGGGGTACTTTTTTTCGATATACAATAATCCTAGGGGGTTAGAGCATAAGATTTTCGACTTCGCTTTTTTGTTGGACCACCCTACTGTGCATGCGCGTTCGAGCAATGACATTTGTATTTGACAGTTTCGAATAGTTAGACGCGCGAATTTGAAACATGGAGAAGAATAACTGACACACGGAAAAGCAATTTTATGTAATGTTGGAGTTTATGTCCACCAAAGAAATATTGTTTACGGAAAGATTGAGCCCGAGAAAAGGGCCTGAATGTTTACAAAAACTGTGGGAAGAGCTTACTAGTATACTAAATTGTCGAAAATGGACCAGCAAGAGCAACAACTGATGATGACTGAATGAACGTTAAAAAATTACTGTGTGTCGCAAGTCGCAACAGAGTTTTCTTTCTAAAGTAATAAACAATATTACCTACAGTTTTATAATATAAATAATAGTAAGAAAGAATTCCTATTATTATCCATACTTAAATTTTGCAAAATTGTGTAAAAGAACCCCAATGGATATAAAAATATAAAACAATTTCTTGGGAATCTGAGGTCACAATCAGTTCTTTAGGTCGTAAGTTGAATAAATGATTTGTTTTACATATCTAAAACATTGACTTTGAAATTTAAATGCCTAAGTATTACTATGCATTAATAAATTAGGGGTAAAAACTTTTATTTACCGAATTTATAATCAAGAGAAAATATTGTCTAGCAGTTATTTTTAAAAATATACATATCAAGCGACCCCAGCAAATAATACTTCCAAGATATTAAAATTACTTAAACTTATTAGATAAAAAATACTTCAACACTTCATTTAAAAAAACTACATGGACGTTTTCACAGTTTATTTATAACAATTTACAAAATGTATATAAATGCAACACTAGAAACAGAGCTCGAACTTGCTATTTTTCTTAGAACCACCAATTCCGTCAACATAATCAGCAGAAGCGATTACTGCAACAGATGTTACAATTTACAAGATGTTTTGGAAGGAAATGAAATCATACTTGTACAGTCACCCACGATGAAAGTCAAAGTAGAGGATTTTTAAGTAACCAGCTAGACTTCCTAGGGTACTAAAAGATCCAGGGGTGCAAGCGCTGGTGCTGAAGCACGTCCAAGCGACGAAGAACCATTCGTCGTATTGGTGCACTACTCTCTGCTGCAAAGAGGACTACAACTGCATATGCAAGAATACTACTGTCACAAAGAGATTAGCAACAGTAATGTATGAAAGACCAGCTGTTATGTAGCCAATTCGCTATAATTTCTAAAGAACAATAATAGAGAATAATGTAGTAGCAATTTATACGATACTTTATCACATAAAATAAATATTACCTCGTTCTATAAGAAGTGATTTATATGTTGTTTCTTATTTGACTTCTGCAATCAACATCGCTTGATCAATCATTCCTTGCTACATCGGATGCATCTGAGAAAGTTTAGGCAAAGAGAAAGGGTCATTACTATCCCATACTTGCCTTGCGATATACAAACACGCGATTTCTGTGTAGGTTAAGTTTTTACACTACACTATTTATTTATTTTTACCTTTCATTTGCTGCTTCCACTTCTTCTACTCTACCCAGGAACACGTTTCCTTCCAAATCCATTATAATTGTAATAAGAAACAACGGCAATCATTAAAAGATCTACTTACGTTTAGTAGCAATACTACTAATAACAACAAACAGTTCCGCTCACAGCAACCTACGAAATCGAAATGCACTGAACCTTTTTAGAAGAGGAAAATTATTTCTTTGACGACAATTGCTAGGGCGTTTATTTTAAAATTGCTTATATTTTAAATAATTTCCAAGTAGGTATTTTCGTTCATATACGATACGTTTTAAAATTAAAAACTAACATCAAAATCTTGAAGTGGTGAATTATTATTCATATCAATTGTTATCTAACAATTGATATAGATTTCAATAAATTGTTAAGCCATATCAATGAGTTGAACAAAATAAATCCTTACAGAATACCTTTTTTGACACACGAATTGTTATGCTTGTTGCATATCAAGTATAACAAGTGTAACAATCTCAACAATTTGCTTACAGAATACACCAATGACTGATGCAAATTGCTCGATAACTTGAAAATAGACAGCTGTATAAACTGACTGGAGTAAATATCGGAAATGCAAAAATATGGGTAGGAATTACTTCTGACGTTAAGTATTGATAGACTACCTAACGAAAACAAATTTGATAAACATTATTTATTTGAAATACTGATAACATTCTAATAAACTGCTTCATTATAGATTTCTAAACTCAGATGACTGAATTTTGAAACAGTTCTATACGAAATTGTATAAGCCTGTGAATTGCCTGTAGTGAGGAATAATGCACTGCATATAAATTTGTTAGGTTTTGATTAATTTACAAACGATAACAATAATTAATACATCCAGGGTTACCGGAAGTCTTCTTTTAAGTCAGATGACCTCCTATCGGCAATTAGGTTAGGTGCCTGTCATCTTCTCTGAGTGTATGGCTTCTTTAGATATTTCTTGTGATTCTTTTTATTGTATTATTTTGTTTTTAGAATTAGGAATTCCTTCTGTCTGTTGCTATTATTGCGTCAGTACTCTTTCAAACTATTTCATGTAAAATAGCGGTAGTTTATCAATTGAAATAATGAAATTTTATTCACACATGTTTCTGAAGATCGATATCGTTACCAAGAACAAAATCAGTCTTTCAGTCTAATTCGTGGGAAGGGAAGAAGAAAATTATAAACTTCCCTAGACTAAGTCCTGTAGTGGTTTTCAGGGTGTTTCAAAAATAAATAATGGAATTGTGAGAGATTCTGACAATTTTACGAATTTAAAGAAGTTTTATCGCGTTTAAAAAATAATTGTTTTTATTAACATAAGTGCAACAATAAATTGCACATAAATAATAACGTGCTATTTATGTACAAGTGCAGAATGGCCAATTTTTAGCACGCGAAGAAGACGGTAAGTAACAAAAAGTACTTTTTGCACGTTTCACATACAGCCTGACCGTACCTTGGGTGGGCAAGACATCTTAAGACGGCCCTGCGCATAGAGGACATTTACAGTGACAGATTCGTATTATTTTTAGCAAGTTTAGCAAGTGACCCATTTTCTCAAGATGTTGGGCATGTTATTTTTTCTACTGTTCTACAAGAAAGCGCCAAAAACAAGTAGAAACATTAGCCTAATGTCCATATTAACAAAACTCGGATGTGATTGACCATCTTATTAATTCACAAATAACTATTTATTCACTAATGGGAGAAAATCTTGGTTTCACTACCGAATCTAGTAAGCCAAATTTTACTTTCTTTGGCAGAAGAGAGTTTTTTATTGTTACAGAATAAAATTTATAATTGCCGACAAATTAAACAATAAATTTAGCAAAGTTACTTTTTGTATCCAAAATGGCCCGTAAAGACATACTTTTGTAATTGTTATGTAATTGCCTTAGGGTAAGAAATAAACATTACCCTCGGAAATAAGGTTGAAGTACTACATTTTATATTTCGGTAGTCCTTTAGTTGTTATTAAGAGCCAATAGTTTGTAAATGTTAAAATCCTGCAGTTAAAATTTCTGCAGCCAACACCATAAAGCTGAGTGTACATAGACAAGTATACCAGTAACGACAATAATGCTTTTAAGGACTTAGTGTGATGGGTGCAACTATGAATTTTATATCCACCTTCTTTGTAAATGACACTTTATATGCATTTATCGTAACTAAGTAAATGAGTAGTTACACCCACAGCCTTGTAAGATTTACAGGCTCATAAAAGAGACCTGTAAAATCTACAATACTTACATTAAAAAAAGCTAATGAAAACTAATTGCAGTATTTGTTGTTTAATCACAAGACCATGACAACGTCTAACTATAAATTGTTTCACTACCTTTGATTATAAAATGTCTTCATAAAAAATATACAATAAATTAATAAAAATCATCGTGTTAAGTGGTCATAAGACTTTGTACACGGTGCGCTTAGTAATTAATTAATTAATTAATGTTTACTGGGCTCACTGGATTATGGAGGCTCGGTCCTGCGTCGCTCGCCCAACAAACTTTCCAGCTCGCCCGTAATGATTAATTTACACAGCTTGCCACGTAAATAACTATTACAGTGGTGAGTTTCTAGAGAATTAGGTTGCAATACGTAGACGTGACTCAACTGTCCTAATAAGATTACCGTGTATAATTACAGACACACCTTTGTAATGGTATCCTTGTCCATATGGTATAGAAACTAAAAAAAGTCTAGGTATATCATAGGGTTCATTTTTATCTTAGGATTATGCAAGTGATTTCCAGTGTGTATTTCATTCATTCATCAACCAAGATTGTGTACATAGTTAGTACAACTGCTAATTACTTTATATTTTTCTTCAGCAAGGGTAAATTGAAGGGATAATATTTTGATTACCACGTACTCTCTCCATCAACTTCATGGTGACATTTAGACACTCTTAGAGAACCAGTTAGTTTCTTAAGAGAAACATGGATAGGAGAAAAAGACTTGATATAACCTGGGTAAGAGTTTCTGGCATTCAAAATTCAAAGTTTTTAATATTTATAGAGTTTTAGATTTCTATATTTCTGCAGTGTCTTATAACATATCAAGAAAAAATCCAAGTTCCAGTTTTTGAGAATATTTGTTGTCGGCACTGAACGATGAAAAATGATCGTTTTATATAAATAACCATGGTCATTTTTAAAAGTACTTGGTCAATAGTCACTGCGATAGCTTTTTTGATGTCACGATATGTACATAGTATGTATAAATATGCATGCTTTTTCTTCTATGGATTAAAGGTATTTTTTTTTCTTGAATTATAAATATAACCTATTAACACGTACATCTTTATTTTATAACAAAAACATGGCCCACTGTCCTTATTCCTTATTGACTGATCGCATGAGTCCCAAAACAGAAGCGGATCATGCGAGTTTGTACAGGTAGTACCTCAGTCAAACGATGTCTTCACGCTGCTTCTATGATTTTTTTGTGATTTTCATCGTTTTGATCTTAATTTTTGGTAAGTTCTGATTACGTTTTGACTTTTGTAGCGCAATTTAAGCATAACAATTCCTACTTATTATTAAAGTAAGCTCTTTTATTCTCGAAACTACTTAACCTAAGATGGTGGTTTGCTCTATCTTGACTTCCTTTTTGATTTTGTAATGCTAGGATCACTGTAGATGAGATAAATATAAACCAGTGGACCATAATTGATAGATTTTGTTCGTCGTAGTGACAAGGACTTCTCGACATGAAAACTTGCAAAATTTAAGCATGGGACAAAAACGCCACGAAAGGAGCAATCAATGCGAGAGAGAAGAAAATGAACTTTCTAAAAGTGTCAAAATGTTAAAATTATATTTCGTCGTTTGGTGGCTAAAAAAGACAAATATATCTGCAAAATTAGGTAAGAAACCAGTTTTACTATCAGAATTAGAGGACTCCCCCGTCGACTATATTCTAATAATGGAGGTGAAGTTTCTTGGGCTTACGAGAAGAGATATTAGATCACTACTGGATAAAAAACAATCTTCTAAACCCATTTTCAGCGATTCATCAGAGTGCAAGCAGAGACTAGCTACGTTTATTTCTTAAACGTCATTCATCCCTTTAATTCCGCCAGCCTACAGGGACCTCAAAAACAGTACGAAAGGTTTCAAGAAAGAAAATATTGATTTATTATTTGATTTGCTCAAAACTGAAGTGGAAAATCATCACTTCAGTCCAAATAATAGCTACAATGTACATGTGGTACCAGCTAAAATGCCAAGTTTTAGGTTTCAATGGCAAAAAATTAATTGGAGCTCTAACATCCGCTGAAAGAGGCCCACTTTCACCTATATAATGTGCACGTTTGCTGCAGAGTCATTTATGCCTCCCATGTTTATTTTTTTAATAAAAGCTGCACCACCTGGGTCAATCCATGCAATCATCCCTCAGGTTGAATAATGACTAAGTGGTTCAAACAATTCATTGAGACTGTAAAGCCTTCAGCGTTGTCTCCTGTTTTATTAATGTTAGCTGAGCATTCGACCCACACGAGGAACATAGAACTTAAAGATTTGGCCAGACAAAACCACATTTATCTTTTTTTTATCCATGCATATTGCATACTCAAGCCATAAAATTCAGCACTCAACAAAACATTCATGGGGTTTAACCGCGAAGATAAGGTGTTGGTTAAGAATCAACACACGAGTCTTGACACATTTTGACATAATTGAATTACTTGTCCGGGCTTACTTGAATACACAAACTGGAGAAATTGCTGTTAAAAAATTTGAGTCAACTAGAGCTATCCGGTTAATAGATACTTTTAGCGACCATGATTTTGTAGTAGCTGAAAAGATTAATTAGTAATTTCTTATTAATCCTGAATCTGTTCAGCTAGCCACAACGAATCAACTTGCAGAATGACACCAACGTTCAACATGCACTAGATGACGCGCCACAGTTCCTTAAATATTACCGCTTCCACAATCAGTAGCGATTCCATCACGCAATAGTGATGCAGTTAACTATTTCTCAAGATATTAGTCAAACTTCAATTTCAGCTGTTACAGCCGTAAATTTATATGGTATACTTCACCAAATAACTCCAATACCTACAAAAAAAAGAGAGCCAGGAAAACCAGAATTAATAACGTTACTGCCATATAGACCAGCGCTAGGAGAATATTTTAAGAAAATAGAGGCTAAACAAACAAAGAAGCGTACGAGACAACCGAGTAAAATGAAAAGAAAAGAATTCTAATGTTAGGAAAGATTGGAAAAATTTAAAATTTAATTCCAAAAAAAGGCAAAAGTGTTTGTTTTGTACTCCGTAAAAAATCGCACCCACAAAAAGAAGAATCCTTTTTATCAGAAAATGTTTAGTAATACATCAGACGACCTTACCTAAGGAAAGTTTTGGCAGAAGCAGTCAAACATATACCAGGTGCATTTATTGTACAAATTTGTATTCGGAGGATCAAAGAAGTGAAACATGGGTATAATGTGAGCAATTGTGGGCACATGAAGATTGTATTGTATTATTATATCATCTGTGATTTTTGTGTATTTCTTTTTATAATTATTAGTGTGGATATTATATGTGTCTAATATGGACCACCCTGGTCCATATGTATCACGCTGTGTGTCAAAATACCCGCACTTTTTAAATTTAATTCATTAACTTCGAAAAATGCATAATTATATAAAAAAGTTATAATAGTCTCAGTCGGCCAAAATTTAAATAAAGTACGTTATTGTTGTTTATATAGTAACCAAGTAAAAAATACAATTATCATCATCAATCATATGTTTTTCTCATAAGAATTTGTTTTGTCTATAGTCACCAAACAATAAAATATTTCTTCTACTCCAGCGTTTAAAAACTGACTCTTTCAGTTATCGTTGCATCACTGAAAGTTGACCTTGAAGCCTCTGCTTTCGAATGTCACATGTCTTCTATATGAAAAAAATTTATATTTGACTCCTAAAACAGGGTAAACACGTATCTAGTTCAAAAAAAATTTTAAAGTTGAAAAAAATTAGAAAAAGAAATATTTTTTAATTTTTTTTAACGGCTTCGCATTCTTTATCAAAGAATACATAAATTTCGAGTAAAATTGAGAACAACAATTTGCCATTTTTTAAAGTTTTTCATCGAAAATGGCATCAGAGAGAAAAGAAATGAAAAGAGTAAAAATGCTTATTTTTACTCGATGAATACGAAAAAAAATTACAGACCGATTTAAAGCGATTTTGAGAATTTTTATCATTTTAGAAGGTTTTAATTCTATTATTCAAGCCCATAGATAGGCAACACCTATAACCGTAATTTTCAAAATCGCTTTAAATCGGTCTGTACTTCATTCATGTAATTTTTTCGTAATCATTGAGTAAAAATAAGCATTTTTTTTCTATTTGACACCATTTTCGATGAAATTGAAGCACTCTAGGAAAGAAACGCAGTCGACAAAATTGATGTATTCTTTGACGAAGAATGCGATGCCGTTAAAAAAAATTAAAAAATATTTCTTTTTCTAATTTTTTCTTAACTTTAATTTTTTTGGAACTGGATACGTGTTTACCCTGTTTAAGGGGTCAAATATAATTTTTCTCATATAGGAGACATGTGACATTCGAAAGTAGAGGTTGTTTAAAATGAGCCCCCGCTGGCCTTTCTAAGTTGCGCCAACGTTTGGACCTAGCCGGTGGTTGAATTCTGAAAGAATGACCCATATATATATAAAACTGATAGTTGATATAATATTCTTGCTGTCGAAGAAATAATCTTGTATGTATTGCAATTGGAAAGTTTCATTGCCGTTCTCGAGTTACCGCCTTTCTATTTACTTTGTTTACTTTCTCTCTCGATCGGCACTCTATCACTTTCCGTTCTTAATGCACAAATACCTATTTTGCATTGGTCCAATGTATTTTAGAAAATGGTATCAATTAATTTATTTTCAATTTTTATGATTTCATTGAATTTTTATAATTAACGTTTAGGTCCTCCGTGGTCGAGTGGTAGAGATCCTACCTCTCGTTCAGAGGGACAGGGGTTGAAACCTCGGTTGCGACTGAATTTTAAAAATTTAGTACAATCGTGGTTGAGCTCCTTAGGATAAGGTATGAAAGTTGTATGAGTGATAAAGTATGGGGGAGCGTAATTTGCTTGCTACAATAGCATTACCTCCGTTGCACTCCCATAAGTTTGTGTGAAACCCCGACACTGCAAAATGCGGTAAAAGGGGAATGGATTATGTATGTATGTATAATTAATGTTTGAATGTTTATAAACTTAATTTGTTTGTTAATTAATTGATCTTATTTAATAAAGAAAACACCCCGAGATATCTTCTTTCATCAATTTTATGATTTATACTTATTTCTTTTCATAACAGCACCTAGACACGCTATAAATAATAACAGTTCTATAATATTATAAACAGTTGATAAGCTGTACCGATGGTGGTATATCAGTCTATGTATTAAAGTGGCGGTCATTCCTTTGTTTTCTCTATTATATATTAGTCAAAGCCAAGAAACATCAATAAAGTAAGAAATGCTACTATCTACACACATTCTTAAGCATTATCGGAAGATAACAAGTGGTAAGTGGAATCAGGACTGATCGAGTTGTAAGTAGGGTCTACATCAAGCTGAATAGACACTACACAGTTAGTATTTATACTTTGATTGATACGTACTGGATTAAATATGAGTCGTTCCAAATGTTGCGTTGTAAATTGGCAATCATCTACGAAAGAGAAGAAAATATCACTTTTTTACTTTCCGAAAGATGTAAACTTATATAAGAAATGGGATAATGCAATTTATAATGTGTATAAAAAAAATTAAAACGCAAACTCATGTTTGCAAAAAACATCTTCGTCGATAATAAAATACATGGACGATAGGTGCTTTTACGGTAATTATAATTTAGAAATATAAACTTCATATCATGCTACCATTAAAAATAGAACTAACGTTATTTTCGGACATTTTAAATAAAAAGCATTAACACGATTGTCATTTTTTTATTTAGTATTATTTCACACAAACAATTCGTTCGCAAAAGACTTCCATTTGTGTTTCTAGTTATTCGTCGTCGTGGCCTGATGGTTAAAATGATGGTTTAGGGTAGTAGAAGGTCAATTTAAGTTTTGTATCAAGTGGGATACCAACCATAAGATTTATTTTTTTTAATAAATTATATTTTTGTATTCTGTTAATATTAATCTGTTGGTTACATTACTTAGTTAATCAGAGTTTTTATTGGAATGTATTTTCTAGATACAATAAATATCTGGGTATTTCTATATATAAATTTTAGACTGGAAGTAAGCAATTTACAATTACAAAACGACCTAAACAAGGGAATTCTTGTCAGCTGATTCTTCGAAATGGCAATGGCAAATTATATTGCTACTTGGGTTTGTCTACAAGTGCAGATACAAATAAATGAAGTTACTTTTATTACACGTTTCTGTTTTTATTTTTCTATTTATTTGAAAACGGTTAGACTTGCTGTTTTGCTTTTGGGGCTATTTTTACTTTTTTAAGTATTAAACACCGTTTAAACTTAAAATATCTTCAACTATCTAGTGTTAGATAAAAGTTGGTAATTGTAACAAAACAATTACTGCAAGCTTCATTTTGATCCGTTATTATCTATGGTACTTACTGTTAAAACAAATTGAATATTACTAAGTATAGTTAGTTTAAAGCCCGCTTGATGTCATAAAATATATAAATAGTCTAAAAGAAATTAGTACGAGGGTGGTTCAAATATAAACCGGAATTTTGCTGTAAAAAATTTTATTATTAAGTTACAGAGCTGAAATGTTTTACAGTTTTTCTAGATAGTCTCCGTCACACTCTACCACACTTTTGCCATCTCTCCGGAAGCTTTAGGATGCCTTTTTCGTAAAAATCTTTCGGCTTGTCACGTAACCATTCGCGCACGAAAGATTCTACCTCCGCATTGCTTTTGAATCGCTGTCCGCCAAGTGCCTCTTTCAATGGACCGAATAAATAATAGTCGCATGGCGACAAATCGGGACTATAAGGAGGCTGTTCCAGTGTTTCCCAACCCAATTCGTGCAATGTTTCCATCGTAAGCCGAGCTGTATGCGGTTTCGATCTGTAGGCAGGTTTCAGCGTGTGTTTTAGAAGGTTACTATAATACTGCGCGTTCACAGTTCGTTGTTCAGTGAGAAAATCGACCGCAATTACGCCTCTCATGTCCCAAAACACGGTACACAACACCTTTCCCGCTGACAGTGTAACCTTCGCTTTAACTGGCGCGCCTTCCTCTTGCTTCCTCCACTCCATAGACGCGCGTTTACTCTCCGGAGTATAGTAGTGCACCCAAGTCTCGTCTGTGGTGAATATGCGCTGCAATAAATTGTCTCCTTCGTCTGCATATCGCTGCAGGAGACGCGTGCAAACTTCCCAGCGTGTGAATTTCTGGTCAAAATTGAAAAGTCTTGGCACCCATCTGGCTGATATTTTGCGGTAACCGAGCCGTTCATGAATTATTTGCTCGATACTGCCTATGCTGATGCCCACTTGTGCAGCCATATCGCGTACAGTAATGCGTCGGTCTCCCAAAATGAGTTTTTCTACAGCGCGGACGTTCTCATCGGTAACGCTTGTTTTGGGGCGCCGCGCATGTGGCAAGTTTGCCACCACTTCTCGGCCATTTCGAAAAGCGGAACACCAATCATACACTTGAGTCTTGGAGAGGCACTCATTCCCGAACTGCTCGAGCAATTTCCGATAAATTTCCGCGGTTTTTACATTATCTTTGACCAAAAAACGAATAATAATGCGTTGCGCAACAGACACTGGTACGTCCTTCTCACTCATGGCTACAACTACACTGACAATCGAAATTACGCGGTCCCAGCTGTTCTCTACGCTTTGTAACAGACCAATCTAACACCCAGTACAGCCACTTTAACGACACTAACTTCTTCGCGCGTTTATTCAAAAATTCCGGTTTATATTTGAACCACCCTCGTAAACATGCCAATCCAGTTGAACGTCACCACGCAAGTAGTCGCAGTCGTATGGAAAACGGACTTCAAAACATGATTTTAGTTTTCGTCTTTTCGACATCATTCAATCGTGATCATTATGTCGTGTATGTTCACATGGGCGCAGGTTACCGGCACTCGTAATGTGTATTTACCGTTACTGTGAAAAGAAAATAAATTTTTCTGCTATAATAAAAACCTACTATGATAAACTTTTATCTAACACTCATTGAAAATATTTTAAATTCAAACGGTATTTAATACTTAAGTAAGTAAAAATAACCCCATAAGCAAAAACAAAACTCCAAACAGTTTTAAAATAAATAGAAAGATAAAAACAGGAAATATGTAATAAAAGTAAGTTTTGTATTTGCACTTATTGAGAAAAACCCAGGTATTGATATAATTCGTCAGTTCCAAGAACAAACTGATAAAGTGACAAGAATTTCGTTGTTCAGGTCTTTTCTAAAATTGCCTACTTGCAGTCTAAAATTTGTATAGTTTATAGAAACTTCATTCGAATAACAAATATTAAATAATTTAATCTACAGGTTAATATTCAGATAATACAAACATACAATTTATTTAAAAAAATAAAACTTATGGGTGGTGCCGGAGCTCGATGAGAAGCTCAAATCGCTCAACTACTCTATACGAGCATTTTAACCATCAAGCCAGGAAGACGAATAACGAGAAACACAAATAAAAGTCTTTTCTTTCTGGTAACCCTTAAAATTATTTTCATTTTTTAAATTCTTATTTAGCAGGTTTTACATTACTTTTTCATGTTATTATTTTTATATATAATTCTCATATTATCTATGCATTAAAAATTAATTATTTTTAATAATAAAAAGTTATATTTCTTTTATTTAAATGTATAAGGTGTGTTGCATACTGAATAGGCGCGCATAGGAGGCGACGCATTATTTATTTCTGTAGCTGTACATCATAGTCTTCTAGAGCAAGGGTTCCCAAAGTTTTGCCTAGGTGGGCCTAATTGTAAATTCCAAAATATTTGGCGGGCCAAAAAAGTTTTTATGAAAAACTACGTTCAAATCGATAAAAAGTTCGGCACAACAAAAAGATTTATAGTACTAGAGATGCACCGAAGCTTCGGTTTTGCTTCGGTATTCGGCCAATTTTTAACAGATTCGGTTTTGGCCGAAGCAGCATGAAAGATTCGGTATTCGGCCGGTCGAAGCGGGTTTTCTTATTTTTTAGCCGCAATCTGACTTATTCGAGAGCATTTTAACTGAGAAACTCATTATTTAGCGTTTAACCAAAAAAATTCTAAATTTTTAAAATATTTATCAGCATTTATTTAATTCTTAGTATTTCAAGCATTTATTTTCAAGTCCTGTGTAGACGATGACGTAAAGGGAGCGTACATATATTGTTCTGACTAGAAGTTCAACAATAAATTGAAGAATCTGGATCAAAGAAATCACGAGGATGAAAATGCAAAATGCATCGAGAATCACGCGGGTATCACTCGGCGAAGCGCCGCGGTCACGTGCATGACTTAGATTGCTTCCTGAAAATGCCGTAGAGCTACTTTTTATCCACCACAATCTTCTTGAATTAACTTTAAATACTGAAATGTTTTTTTAATGCATTTATATTACGTTGTAGTTTTTTAATAAGCGTTGTTTAATGAAGTTTTTGACATGTGTTTTTATAATACCATACTGTTTATTTTTTATTAATTTTGTTTAGTTATGCTTTGTATTATTTTATTATAGCAAAATGCGTAGTAGGAAACGTATTTTTCGGACACCAATGTTTTCGTTTTGTGACATAATTTTGTATTCAATAAAACTAATCAAAACTCAAATTTCTATTGTGCTTCGGCTGAATCTTCGGCGCTTCGACAAATTTTAATGGCCGAATATTCGGTATTCGGTGATTCGACAAAAAGCCGCTTCGATGCATCACTAATGTATATAATTTTATAACATAATCGTTCTTTATGACAATAATTGCTTTTTATTACAAAATGTTTATTAACACATTTCAGAAATAATTAAACAAAAATAACTAAATAATTTCAAATAAAAAAAGAAAAAAAATAATAAATTCCTCAATCAGAAGTGTGTGACTTGTGCAGTTGTTGTTTTCTTTTCGTCGGTTGAATGTATTCTTACCACCACTTGTAAATGTTCATCAGTTAAATTTGATGTCAATTTAGACTTATTAATATTCATCAGCTGAGGGCGACTGTTAAGACAATAAAATATATACAATCTATATAATAACAAAATAATTACATTACACATAAAATTTAGTATTTTTTAACTGAGCAATTTTTAATTATATGACAAAAATTATTTATTTTTTAAATTATCTTTATGAATTCTAAATCGCGGATGGTCTGACATCGCGGCCGCATTTCTAGGGTTTGAGGGCCGCACTTTGGAACCCCTGCACAGAGAAAAATCTATACTTTCTTTGATTACATTTAACTAATCAAAATATAAACTAGGAACAATAGTACGCTCTTCTCCATTTGATTAAATATTCTTAAAATGATTAAACAAAAATAATCAATTCAGTAATAAAAATTACTTGTCAGAATCACTTGGCATGAGTACAATTCTTGTTAGCTTGAGCATAACGCAACTCAAAAGAAACAAACAAGTATTTTCAAAATGATTATTGAAATGTAATCTATCCAAAAAAAAATGTTAAATTCATTCTGATTATTTTATTGATTTTGTACTCAAAATGAATATATTCAACTCTCGGATAATTCGATAATATATTATGCTCAATTTTAAGAAATAATGGTAATGATGAATACGTAGTATCCTTATTTGAATGCTTCGTTCTTATCTGAGCAATAAAATCAATATAAATTATCAAAACAACTACACGATAGTATATTTTAAAAATCATGATAAATTTAAATTGAGCATATGAACTAATTGTCATCAAACAAGAGTTGGAGTTCAAACGTGTTTTTATTGATCAGACGCAGATGATCAAGCTTGCAGCAGACGGTTGCATTTGCACACCTAGTTTTAAGTTTTTATTTGTATAAAATGACAAGAAAAAGCTTAGAGGAATGAGGGTGCCCAGTAAATATTGTAGAAACATTTATCAGTACTTAAGTATGTATACAATAAATTAACGGACTGATTTGTTTAAAGAAAGGAACTATTTCATTCCATCCAAGTGAAGAATAGGTAAAACATTTGCTCTTCTCATTTTAAAGTTCTCTTAAGTTTCGTTTGTAAAATGTCAGCTAATGTTTGGTTGGACAGTTCTACAAACAAAAAATAAGAGATACAATAGTATACATTGTATATCTCTTATTTTTTTGTTTGTAGAACTGTCCAAACAAACGTTAGCTAGCATTTTATAAACGAAACTTAAGAGAACTTTAAAATGAGAAGAGCAAAATGTTTGATCTATTCTTCACTTTGATGGAATGGAATAGTTCCTTTCTTTAAACAAATCAGTCCATTAATTTATTTCAATAAGTTCTTATGCTTATTTTGAATGCAAAATTCAATAAATATATCTTCTTATAGAGTGTTACAAGTACTTATTTCAAGTTGGTGTTGTACTCAAGTTGATTCTTAAATCTTCTCGAAACGATAAAGACTTTTTTATGGTTTAAGAATATGTATAAGGTCAGAGAGGAATAAAAGCAACGTTCAATAAGAATATTAGGAAGTTTTGTTATATGAATATATTAACTATTCCTGTCAAGAAGAACCTATTATCGTTTATATAGGAGCTTACTATATAATCAAAATGAGACGCATGTAATTGAATTTAGTATACATTTTTCTGTGTGTGTTGTAGAGCTATCTAAGTATACCTAGTTGTAACCTAGTGCCCTCCTAATTGTTCATTTTTTATTTTTTTTATTTGTCGTCCAAGGTTCAAACTCATTAATGGATGTATGTTATTAGCTTAGTGAATAATTTAAAAGAGAGCTAATTAAATTTTTTACTAAGTAATCCTTACATACGTACTTATTCCAGTTAAATTACAATAACATTAAGAAAAGAATAATTATAAGAAAAATGCAAGTTTACATTATAAATAATCCACTCGCCTACTTGCACTATCCTAAAAAAAACAAAAATTACTAAATATTCATAAAACCCTACTTTTATAGAATTTTCAAAATGCACAATAAGCAGATTACATCAATAATACCTTAATATTTTTAAAAGTAAGTTTAATTGATAAAATTAGTCAAGTTCTGTTAGTTTTCCTCCTCAAGTTGACACTGTGCTCTACAAATATCAAGATAAATATCAAATGGTTAAATTAAGAAATCTTGTGTGTTAAATTATTTTTTATTGATTTTTTCAAGTTTTTGGATATTTGTTGTAATACTTATTGTTATAATTTAGAGTTACTAAATTAGACAATTAAAACAGTAACTTCAAAACGAAAAAACGACATTAAACAATTAATTATGTTAACAGTCTGCTAATCTGCTTATATAGAAACTCTTTTTATTAGAGTTTCACGACTTTAAGTGTAGAAAATTTAAAACATGCAAATGAGGTCTTTAACGTTCACGTAAAGTACGAATTTGTACACTTTTTTCAGTTACCTCGTCGTTACCTTTCTTTATTCTATTCTATCAATTCTACCATGCATCACGGTTTTCTTATTCAGCTCACGTTTTGTAGTGGTTCAGATAAAAAGTAATTTTCTTCAAACATAACCTCTGAAAACTATAAAAAATTTTATTTTCTAATTTTATCATTTGAACCTTTTTTTACCGTTACAGCAAGTTTACCACGTCTATAATATTTACTTTGCAAAACTTTTGTCATATTTGTAAAGACTGCATTTTTCAACTTTTTCTTTCTAGTTATCATCATCTTGTCGCCTTTTGCAGAATGCGCCATTCAATACTTAAGTTGTGCTCTAGGGACCACATTTTATTTCCCTTCTTTTTCTTTCCTATAAGTATCTTTCAACAGATCCTTCTTTGATTATTTTCGACATATCTCTTAAGGATTTTAAAATTTATATACTTTTTATCAAAAGGAAGAAAGTTTTTTTTTTATATATAATAGAAAAGTTTTCCCCCTGTTTTTATTGTTTTCAGGAAGTTTATTTTCGAAAACATCTTGTACAATGCAATGTGGAGTGATTTCTATCCCAGATAATGACGTACATACATTTTTCACGCTTTACTAACAAAAGTAGCGAAACAATTTCAATTTATTGATAAGCTATCTTATCGGTTGTATATTTTATATATATATGATATAAAAGAAAAAAAAACACACGAGAAAATAAGAAAACGCAAACGAAAAATTTCCGGAGAACAATGAACATATCAAACTTTTTTCGAAGATCCATTTCTGGTGTATTATCATTTTTGCAGGTTTTTTCTATGATGGAACGTCAGATTGTTTGAAAGTGTGTGTGCGTGCGTATATATGCGTATATGCGTATGTGTGTGGTCATATTCGGATGAAAGTCGTATGCGTATAACGACAAAGAGCGGGCATCGATCTCGGTCTAGAGCTCAACCAACATATGGCTCCGGAGTCCGGACTCTTTAGACCACGTTGCTCGCCACTCCGGTTTACGTGCAGAATACAAAATTGAAGTGTTTTAGCTTTTTTATTGCTTAAACGAGTAACGTGATTTATACAAGGTATATAAAGATACCCTTTTTTTTAATATGTATTTATAATTTTTTACCTTTAAGGACTATTATTTTCAAAAAGACATTTAATGGGAAAATTTATTTTCAGGAGTATCAATCTAACTACACTATTCTAAATTATCAAATATAATTATATTGAATATAATTTTTTCCAATAACTGTAATAATTTCAACATATATTGCACAAAGATGCTACTAGCTACAGAATTGTACAGGCATCTTGAGTTTTCAAGAAAGCAAAGCTTTTCCAAAATTTGACAGTTCTAAGATAAATTCTACAATAGTTTAGTTATCAGTTTTTCTTCCCTTTCAACTTGGGATTTTCCATACATAAAAAATAAAACATTACTTTGGGAGTCAACTCATTTCAACCAAACACAAAAATTAAGGATAACGGTAACATCACGTACAATTTACACAAACAAAAGGTTAAATATCAAAGCAAAACGTTACCCAAGAATGAGAGGACCTACCAAAAACTTTATCAATACCAATTAACATAAATTAACATCACTGGAGCAAACCATTTGAAATGAAACTTATGTACACGTTGTTTTTTAGTTAAATATAGCACAGCCGGCATTAGTAAACCAAAATTCACCCACGAACGAACAAATCCCACAGTCCACCGGGCAAACAAATCGACACAAGCAAAGTCCTTTTGCAGATGTAACCGGCTTTCGCAGCTACCCAGCCAGCAGCCGTCAATTCACTACTGCGGTGCCGACGTCGCGACGCGCAAACTCCAGCATCCAGCTCTATCTGTATGCCCGGACTCGAGATAAAACGGGGGAAAGTTACTCAAAGCGTACTAGATTCGCACGAATTACACACGCAACAGTAATTTAACAAAGAAGGACTTTTTTGTATTGTATCGGGAGGGTTATATTGAAAAAACATTTCTGCATTATTATAGAGAAGGAATTTAACCCGTCACCCTACAAACAATACTGCTTCAAATTAATGATCCGTGAAATATGAGCTTAGATGGTCCTAAGCACCTACCCCCTAATTTCGGTTAAGTGCAAAACTAGACGAGGTTCTTTATGATTACGACAAGGATGTGACGAACGATTCGCTATTCCAGATAATTTAGGAACACAAGAACATTGCGTGTCGCCTTACATAAGAATTTGGTTAACGATGATTTCATTGCGCTTTTGGGTGAATACTTAACGAAATTTACAAATTCTAAAAACAAATTTTTATTTAATTGTTAACACTGACACTAAATTTTAGAGACACTGATTAATATTTATAAAATTATTGCTAGAACAATTTAATTTTTGTTTTATCTTTTGTCTTTCAAAATAGTTCCCTTCGAATTAGAAAGCACAAACCAACTGTGCAGAAGCTGCATTGTTGCCCCTTTATAAAAGTAAATTATCACATCATGAATTGACAAAGCATATCAATCAGTCTAATATGAATCTATAATTTTACCACTTATACGTTGGTTTATTTTAACCATAAAAAGGTCATACCCACCAATGTTTGCATATCCTAGTTCTCTTAAGGCTGTTAATTACTATTCCAATAGAAAACCCAAATACTTCATTGAAGAGCAGCAACTTTGCATATGGAAGAGCACCGCGGGATGCATATTCTCTAGGCGCAAAAGATTATTTTATTTTTTTGTGAATCAATTATTGGTACCTACCTTAAAACATTATAGTGATATAGATGGTATCATCGATATCTAACGCATGATACTTTCCACCTACATACTGAAACAAATAATTTAGCTGATAATTTATATGATACTTATTTCAAGATTGCCGATAATGTAATAATGCACAATAATTTGTTGTAATACATTGTTTCAATTAAAAAAGTATAATTTTCGACTTGAAAATTCCTTCTAAAATTCGTTACAATTTAATGCGATTCGCAACGCTCTGTGCAAATTGTAAGTTTAAATCGTTTATTAGAATATAATGGTCAATCCATCTCAAGCGGGCCACCTTTTTAGGTAACCCTTGATAATGTTAATAATTTCACCTATACTGATCTTCATATAGAGATATATTTTAGTAAAAAATTTTTATTGGGAAATTCGGCTGGTTATCTAGTAATGGAGCTTCGAAGTTTGATGATGACTGGGTATTTGTTTCACTTTAAATGTTGTTAACTTTTAAGTAATTATAATAATCAAATAATATTATATACCGTTTGAAAGGTTTTTAATGCTCCGTCATATGGTAGTTTTGTATTTTTTTATAAGGTTAAAAGTTGAAGTACCCTATCATCCTCTTAGGGCCGTGAACTCATCTGTATATTGTTATGATATATTGGGTGTGGATGGTAATTGTTATATAATGTCAATTAAAAAAAAATATTGTAGTGAATAATAAACCCTCCAACACTTGATGAAAGATGAAAGGTTATAAATTGCAAAATAAATTTGTTATTGTTGAAATTCACAAACACAAAATCATGGTAAAACAGTCTGAAAATATACACAACTAAATATCACTTATTTATTGTTTCCAGCCTTATTTTGTGGAACTCCATAATCATGAAATAAATAAAGATTATTAAAAGTTTCACAGTTTTATTAAAATATACCTGACAATATTGTTTCGACAGCTATGCTGTCATTATCAAAGGTAATATAATTATAAACAAACACGTCGCTAAGGTAGATACAAAATAGGTAACTAGATAAAATAATAATAATAATAATAAAAATTAATAATAAAAATCATAATTAAACATCTAATACTTCCAGTAACGGAGAATTACTGAGCTCAAGTTGTTCATTCATTAAAGGTACCCTGAGTTTGTGTTTGTATATCTCAAAGGCTTCTAAAATGTCTAATTTGCGTTTGTTATTACAAAAATGTAGGAATTTAATATTATTTTGAGGAGTCATTGTGTGATTTTGTTCTAAAAGGTGTTTGGCGTAATTCGATTTTTCAGGATGTTTATTTTTGTAATGACGTACGTGTTCTTTATATCTTATGTCAAAATTTCCAAGTGTTTGTCCAATATATACCGAACTACAAAAAGAACAATTTAAACGGTAAATGCCCGATTTCATGATATCATGTGTTCTGTCTTTAGCATTAAATAAAAATGAAAAAGTGTTAGTGTTGGTTTTAAATGTTATTTTATAATTGTTGGTTTTTCTTAGTATATGTGCAATTTTTTCTGATATTTTGCCAAAATATGGTATAGATATGTAATTTGTGTCTTCTGTTTGATTGTCAATGGGATATATTCTTTTGATAGCTAACCTATAATCTTTTTGTTTAATTAAAGTGTCAATCATGTTCGGATTATAATGATTTGCATGTGCTAGTTGTTTAATGGTTGATATCTCTTTGCTAAAATCTGATTTTGTTAGTGGAATAGTTAAAGCTCTGTGTACTAATGATCTGTATGCTGCTATTTTATGTGTATTGTGGTGACAAGATTCATTTGGTATTGTTATGTCTGTTTGTGTTGGTTTTCTGTACATGGAAAATTCAAAAAGATTGTCTGCGTTAATCTTGATATTTAAGTCTAGAAAGTTTATAGCCCTGTTTTGTTCTGTTTCTAGTGTAAATTTTACATTAGGATGGATATTGTTTATAAGAATTAAAAATTCATTGATAACCTCAAAAGAACTGTCAAAACAAGCTAAAATGTCATCAACATAACGAAACCAGAAGATAATGTGTTTAGAGAGGTTTAATTCAAATATTCGATCTTCAAACTTGTCCATAAATATGTTAGCTAATAGAGGACTTAGAGAATTACCCATAGGTAAACCATCCTTTTGTAAATAAATTATGTTATTAAAAGTGAAATAATTTTGACTTATACAAAGGTCAAATAATTGAATTAACTCTAACCTTTTAACTAATTCTATATTACTATTGATCAAGAAACTATCTAATAAAGGAATACATTCTTGTGGTGGTATTCTGGAGAACATGTTGCAAATATCAAAACTAACAAGTTTTGAATGTGGTGGAAGATGTATGTTTTGCAGCTTATCTACTAATTCTAATGAATTTCTAACAGAGTATTTCGATTTGTAACCTATCGTGTTAATAATCTGGTTCAGTTTTTTGGATAAAATGTGATTAGGTGCATTGATGTATGATACAACTGGTCTTATTGGCATATTCTGTTTGTGGGTCTTGACTAATCCATACAGTTTAGGTATTTGTGGGTTTTTATTAATGATTTGTTGCTTTTCTAATAATTCTGAAAAGCAGATATTGCAGTTTTCTAAACCTTGTTTTATTTCTTTTTGGAATTTTGTGGTTGGGTTTTTGTTTAACGTTTCAAAATTTTCTTTATTAATAAATTCATTAACTTTTTGTATGTAAATATCTTTTGAAAGAATTACCAAAGTGCTACCCTTATCTGCTTTAACAGAAATTAGATTGTTCTCTGTGATTTTCTGTTTTATAGATTGAAGAAGTGATATGTTAGATGTGTTGTACATTTTGTCCTGTTTCAAAGACATCTCTTTTAACAAATTCGAAATTTGGAATTTTGCATAGTTATTATGATCTTTCTTAAGTATAGTTTCGCATTCAACGGCCAAAATTTCTTTAATTTAGTTGGTAAATTTTGGAAAAGGACAAAATTTGAAACCTTTGTTAAGAAATCGTGTTTCTCTGTCATTGAATGTTATATTCGACAAGTTTATGAAACGAGGATAAAAGTTTGCAGTGTTCTGACAATTATGTAATTCTCAACAGTAATTCTCCGTTACTGGAAGTATTAGATGTTTAATTATGATTTTTATTATTAATTTTTATTATTATTATTATTATTTTATCTAGTTACCTATTTTGTATCTACCTTAGCGACGTGTTTGTTTATAATTATATTACCTTTGATAATGACAGCATAGCTGTCGAAACAATATTGTCAAGTATATTTTAATAAAACTGTGAAACTTTTAATAATCTTTATTTATTTCATAAATATCACTTACCTTTATCATTAAAAAAAATTCTCCGGTATATAATTTCTAAACTGGAAAACAAGTTCCGTAAATGCATGAGACGAAATCAGGCGGGTCGCAATTAATTAGGACGCTATTTAAATTATATCTATAAAACGTTGTTAATGGACCAGATACAAATAAATACACAAATAAATTTCTTTTTAAACATTTAAATGGATAAGTTTTTATTTATGAAAACACAAAAGAAATAAAAATGTAAAATTCGTTGAAGAAAAACGAAAACAACTATTAAAATTCTAAACTAAATTAATTACACAAACATGAAACAAAATCAATCAAATCTTGGTGTCAAATAGATTTGACAAAATCGGAATTAAGAGACATTCTAATTCTCTTGGTCCTTTTTAATTCTTATCTGATCAATCCATCAATCTTAAATTATTTTAAAAAAATTAAAAATTGAAAATTATTTTAAATTTAAAAATATTAGGCGCCACACAAAATTTTAAACACATTAAGTTGGTTAGCAGTTTTCTGTCATAGTTGTTAAAATTACCTGCTTATTTGTTGACATGATGAGTACATTTCCATACCATCCTTCAAATTGATTTTATTTGTGATTTATAAAGATAATTATAATTATTAAAGGTGCATCTTCACAACATGTATCTTCCATGATGTGAGTACATAAAATAATTCGGTTATTTGCAACAAGATTCCATTACCTTCCTTTAATTCGTTCCATACAAAATAAAATTCCAAACATTTCTCCGAATAATAATAACAGTCTGAACACCAAATTTAAACACTGCACTTTTGTTTTATTTCACTTTTAGTTCACTTTGATTGTTCATTTAAATTATTAAAAACTTATAAAAAATTAAAAACAAGATGACATTTGTCATAACCTCACTTTGTTGACAGTTAAGTGACGTAAAATTCACGAACAAAACCTCGAAATTTTATCAAAATAACGTACAAACTGACATGACTTCTGCTCTGTATCGAAAATCAAGAGAAGAATCTGTTTATAATTTATCCTCTTCCATCTCACAGTGTTGTAGTGTGTATCCGCAACATATTTAATGCAAAATTTTATTGTTTTAAAAAAAATAGTGAAATCCTTCTTTCGCCTGGGAGATAGGCAACACATCGTGCATACATGTAATGCGGGATGCTTATATCATAACATTATGTACTGTTGGTAAAATTGGAACATTAGTAATAATAGGCAGAATTTCAATAAACAATAAAATAATACCTAATAATAAATAGTTTATGCCACTTGCACGTGTAACCTTCCCCAGGTTTTTTGAAAATCAAATTGTCTCCTTTATTAGAAATAAATTTATAATAATTATCTATATAAGAAAAAATTTAAATAATCCCTGTAATATACGTTGCCTGACCAAAATAATAGTTACAACAATAATCTTAACGCAGTAACCGAAGTTTTTGAAATTGCCAACAATGCCAATGCTGCAATGATGAGTTCAAGATATATGGCCGGTTTCACAAAACTTGATTCATAAAGATCTGTTAAGTTAAGTTCTAGTTAAAGTTAAGTTCTGATTAACTTAATTGTCATTAAATTCGAAATTCAAAAATTTCATTGGCTACGATTTAACAGACCTTGAATTTTATCCAATTATATTTCTAGATTTCAAATTTAGTCACAATTAAGCTAATCGGAGTTTAATCAAGCTTTGTGAAACCGGCTAATAGACTGATAAAGTTCGAATATTTTTTTAAAGGATTGCAAAAACTTACTAGGAATTCTTCATTTGATTGAAGGTTACAAGATATGATTATAATCTCAGAAAAAGTAATGAATTTTGAACTTATGTTTAAACGTTTTTTTTACATGTTTACGTTGCAGACTTTGCAACATGACAACAAGTGTTTCACATCAGGAATAGGAATGTCAGGGATTTCTATGTGACAAAAAGAGCGCAAGAACACAAAAGCAGTAAAAGTAAAAAGCTACAGTTGAATGGAATCAACGAGGGTAATCCCAAATCTAGTAAAAAGTCAGTAGACGGTGCTCACCCACCGAATGAATTGCATTGCACGGCACATGATTGTGATTTTTAACGTCTACTTTTCAAATCAGTATACACAGACTTATGACTTAGATACTTAACAAAGTTACCAATTTCGTGTTAACTTTTCTCTTTTGTTAACAATTCTCAAAAATGTATTGCAGGCAAAAGCAGAATTGAAGACAACAAACGTACGGAAAACCGAGAACGTCGACAAACGATACATCGGCGACAATAATCGCCACCATTTTGGAATAACACCGCCGTATGACATGCGAGTCAATGATACCGAAATCTTTTGTTCTTCAAGATTTATGAGTTATTACAAAAAAAGTCACAGAGCAGTGCACAATAATTTAGATAACATGTTAAATTACACATTGTTTCAATTAAGAAAGTATAATTTCCGACTTCCGGGTTCCGTTTCTGTTGATAGTTGAGCAAACAAAAAATCGATCAGCTGAGTGGAGACATGAATCTTCACCGCGTACCGCTAAATGTCGCCAACAGTCGAAAGTCAAACAAATGGTCATAATGGTTTACGATTGCAAAGGGGTTATTGTAACTGATCGTGTGTAAGTTAGTCAGACTGTGACTGGAAATTATTTTTTGTTGTCGTTGATAAAGTATAGTGTGTAACGCGTGCAAAAACACCAATTTCTCACTCGTGTGATTGCGGTAGTCGACTACGTCTCATGCCGCAAAATCTTCACACTCGTGAGAAATTGACACTTTTCTGCACTTGTAACACAATATACTATTTTTGCACTACACCCCCTTTAAGAAATGATTTGACATCGTATTTTTTTACAGTTAAATCTGTATAGGACCTACTTCTCAAAATTTTAGCATAAACGCTGCAATTAATTTCGAATATCTTACACCGTGCATGTTTTTACTTTGTCTAAATCCCTCAATAGACTACGTCTGTTGTACGAGGGTAATTTCAGAAATAATGCACGACTTTATTTAATCTTAACAGATTTAATTAATAACTAAAGTTATATTAAAATTCATTTTATGTACTGTCGTTCACGACTTATGACTACTTCCCAACGTTTCGGTAACTTAAGAATACCGGTTAAATCGTGCTTCATGTCTATATCACTAACTCTTCCGGTCACAACTTATTTTTATTTTTATTTAATTTTACAGTAACCAACAGTTAATTACTAATCAAGTTCCAATTGCAGGACGCCATCGACACCGACTTGTTGGAGCTTATCTAAAGTACAAAAACGTTGGCTTCACATCGGTTGTTTAAGTTTACAAATCAAATCATAGTAGGGTGGACTTTAGGGTTCAGGGTAGGGTTTTCGCATTTTGGACTTCACCCTGCCACTTTTCTTGGGCTGATTTTGACATCAATCGATAGTTCTCGACTTACTGAGTCGATTGGTGACGACTTTGGGTGGGGAAACTAACTCGGTAAAATTTTAATCGGGGATGTTTTCATCGTTTCCCGACCAAAATGGTGAGTTTTAAAATGATATAACCGCAGTCACATGCCCAACTACTCCTGGTCATTCGAGATGACCATCGATTAGTGCCAAAAAGTCAGTTTGCTCCCTGTTGGTTAAGTTAGGTTTCTATATTGTCCTTTATGTGTTTCTCCTAGACTTTCATGTGTTTTCCATAGTGTTCCATGTTAAATCTTGACCCTCCATAACATTTTCCCCCACTCAAATGTGGTACCGTTGGACTGGAGAAGACCGAAAGCTATCGATTGATGTCGAAATTAGCCCAAAAAAGTGGTACGTAAATTAAAGTTGTCAATCATCACGGCAGCTTTCAGTAAGTGCGGTCGAGTCTTCCGAGTTTTCCGACGTAATTTATTACAAACGAATGCTGCATAATAATTTCCAGTCACAGTCTGACTAACTTACACACGATCAGTTACAATAACCCCTTTGCAATCGTAAACCATTATGACCATTTGTTTGACTTTCGACTGTTGGCGACATTTAGCGGTACGCGGTGAAGATTCATGTCGTAATAAACCACCAACAGATAAGAAAGTTTTTTAACCTAGAATTTATACTCGCATTCATATTTTTTACGTGAAATATTTGGCAATAAATTAAGAGATGTAATGTGAGCCGCTTACACGATGTTTGGAGGTGTACGAGTGTACACCCCAATTTTCCTTCATCGGATTCACTCATGATACATCTAGAACTTTAAAAACGACAAAAGTAAACATTAAATTTGTAAAGACAATAGTAATAATACGTTTACAATTTGTATAATTTTAGTCAATCTACTATTTAGTACTTACAGCTAAATAATTATGTACTCGTTTTCAAAAAATAATTTATATGTACAAAAATCACAATTCAATTGTCAAGGTTATTAACCTCTGCGCAAAATGTCAAATATTCTCGCATTATGTAGCAAATTATAAATGTTTTCAATGTTTTTATTGTAATTTAGCAATAATAATAATAAAATTACATTAAAAATTATATAATAATGTAAAACATTAATTAATTTTACGTTTTAATTGAATAACAATCGTTGTAACTTTTTATAATGAGAAAAAACATCATTGAAAGGCGTCTCGGTAGCTCAATGGTTATGCTGTAGCTTCTAACCGAGCGATCCGGGTTCAATTCCCCGGGTCTGACCTTAGTCTTTTTTCTAGATAGATTTCCATTCGAAATATAATTTAATGTAAAATATTAATTAAACAAAATAAATTAACCTTTATCTAAAATTTATAACATTTTATATTTCAAATAATTAATAATATTATAAATATTGCAAGTGGTGACATCTATGGCGTTTTAATAGAACTACGGATTATTGAGAACTCCTTCCTCACATACTTTACCGTTGAGTTTAGAGATTGTTTGCAATTGGTCGTTTTCACGGTTACTAGATTGTGCGGAATATGTAACTTCTATGGTGGTCGTAGATAAAATAAATTCTAGAATAAAAGAATCTAAGAACAACAGTGAAAACCGCACATTTTTAAGATAACTAATAACCGAGATAGAGCCGCTAGAAGTTTGTCAGACTTCGTTCGTGACGTCACACCGACACGGAGCCGTGAAACCTCAATAGTATTACATGCATTTTAGAGGCAGGCGCTCTTCGCGTTAATCATATTTCTTTAACAATGGCGTTTAGGGTTGAACCAAAATATACACAGGCTCAATTAAGGCAAATACAGGAATACAAAAAAAGAGAAGATGAAAATCAGTCGAATATTACAAGATTAAACAATCTAAATTGGTGCAAATGCAATAATTGTATGCTTATGTCAACTGTAAGGGGATGCATTTGCTGCAAGGAAAATGCTCTTGAAAATGGAGTAAGTGAAGAAAACGTGCATTATTCTTCACGAATCATTTGTAAATGTAGTTTTACACTTAGTTTAAATATGATAAGGCACAGCTCACTTTTAAAGTGTAAAACGGAAGAAGAAAGACAACGATACTATAATTGTTGCGGCATTTAGCTTATTATTTATATTATTCCTAATTTTAATAATAAAAATGCGTAAACAAAAAACGATTTTTGATAACAAGCGATTTCGACAAAAAACGGTTTTTTTGTTATTGCACTTTTATTGTTAAAATTCTGAACATTTTTTTAAAGAAAATAATGTCTACATACGAAAAGTGTTAATTTAACGAAAAAAATTGATGCTATCTCCATTAATAAACAGGAACGCATAGTTCACTATTTTTTCATATAAATCTTAAATAAAACACTTTTGTCGGAAAATTAATAGGATAACAACCGTAAGGCTTCTTTCTAACCCCTACAAAAATCTCATAGATATATGACGATGATGATAGATATATACTTTTTGAGAAAAAAAATATTTAACTTTCAATGAAATTATCCCTAAAAATGGGTACCTTTTATTATGGATCGTCCAATAAAAATAATAGTATATCAGTTAGAAATATGATATTTTACTGTTGTATGTAGAAATAAATTTACTATTTGCTCGTTTTTAAAATATTTAATTTGGTTCAGTAGTTCTGGAGCAATGAGGTATCAAAGTCAGAGGACTCTAGAAAAAAATGGATAGTAGTCGAGGCAGTCGTGTCGGTGTGACGTCACACACTAAACTCCCTATACTTTAGAAGCCGATATCTACGAAACTACTATCAGTAGAAAAGTGCGGTTTTCATTTTCCTTCTTAGAATTTTTTATTCTAGATGATATTAAAAAATAGTTTTTTGCGCTACACCCCCTTTAAGAAATAAGAAACATAAAGAATTTTTGGTAAAAAATAGCTAGAATCGACTACTAAAATACAAATTTTTGAAAGGCTGTTACCAAAACTGTAAGATTAAAAAGATGAGGACTATCCCATCGAGATTCAGCTACAAAATTTACAAGACATACTAAATGTTCCATACACATGTTTGGCGAACATTGACACGCTGTGGTTTATTTATAGACAAAGAAAACGGTAATGACGGGACCGTGGAAATAAAATTTCCCTTTTCAGCTCGCAAAATGTCACACGATAATGTCATATATGATAAACTGACCACGGTATATAAAATACATAAAAATGGAAAAATTATTATAAAACACACAATATTTTGAAATTCAAGGTCAGTTACACATAGCACAACAGCAATATTATATTTTTAAAATTTTTATTTAAACTGTATTCTTCCTGAGCTAGTAAATCCAAGACGACAAATTCATTAACAATAAGACCTCCTAATTACATTATCAAACCTCAACTCATCTGAGAAAGAAAGCAAAAAAAGTTAAGAATATTGTTATAATATTTTAATACAGACATGACGTTAATAAAGGTTGGTATATTACACACAACTCACTCTACTTTCTTACCTTTAATTAAAATAATTGCTTCGGTTAAATAAGATTGTCGTGAAAAGTCTTACTATCCACAAATTGGGACTCTCAGGCGGGTCGCTTATAATACATAGGAACACAATAATATAAAATAGATACACAAAGCAATCTTTCAATAATAATAACACACATTTATTTTATAATTTAACAAATAACAAAATAAAAAGAAACAAAAAGAAAATTCAAACCAGATACCAAAATTTTCTTTATATTAATCCCAAAATAGCTTAATCTACTTTATTTGGGGGATTAATACTTTTGCCATCATCATATTTTTTACTTACTACAAACAAAACTAACTACTGTTAAAAACTCGGAATTATATGTAAATCTTATTTTTATTTAAATGTTTGCCGGCACAAGCTTGCCAACTGTATTGTTATACATTCCCAAATATCTGCTTTATGCTTTCATTGGTCTTGGCAGTGAAATAAAGGAAGTATGTCTGTCAGTGACCTCTTTCAAATATTTAAAACATAACAATAACCTCAAACTTTTGACAGTTGCTTTGTTTACATTTTTTTTCTACACTCAAAACATAACTTTAAATTTATTTTATGCTCTACAACAAATATGCACTTCTTCAAAGATGAAATTGGGAAAAGAGTTTGCTTCAAAATGGTGGTCGGGTTTATATATCTTTTTGTCAAAACAATTGCATGTGCTGCAGATTTTGCATAAAACAAAAGCAATTTTGACAACTCTATTTAACATAACCAAATTATTGTTTACATACTATAAATTTTAATTAACACAAAAATTAATTAAATAATCTTATATGTAGATAAACAAACTCATAATCAAATGGTATATAACACTTATGTTTTGATTACACAACAAGGCCTCCATTGAATGTCAATGAAATCTAATTTTTACATAACTATTTATTAACTTAATTACATAAAGAAATCCTTTTCACATTTTCCTATCTCCACAAATTTAAACATTATATGCTAACAAACATTATTTGCATAATTAAAGACATCAACAATATGAAAGTTCCAACCAATTACAGTATTTCAATGTACAATCTAAAAACGCAACATAATTATATGTTATTTAACTGATATCATTACTAAATGCAGCCCCTACATTTAAGATAGTTACAATTATGTGGAACTCAAGCAGCATTACAATCCTCCACAAAGATTATTTACCCAAAAACTGTAAAATTTTTAAAAGAAGAAATTTATTACAACAGTAATATCTCATTAACATGAAAACACTTTTTTTATTACTTGCTCAGGTAAGGTAGTAAATACTTATATACCTCCCCATTACAACACACCTTGTCCGTTTTAGGTGAAATCTTACATTAACTTTGGCCTAAACTTAATTTACATGCAACATTAGATAATCATCTCCAATGTCGTTAATGAACAACCAAAATTAACTAAATTGAAAAAATCAGTTTTACAGATATGCTTTATCTGACTATTGTGTACTAGTGTACATGTTAATTATAATTAACAATATCTAGTTCATAAAAGACAAATTTTCCAAAATTATAATTTTGAAATTAAGGTTATGCGACCAATCCAACGTGTCGTTTTGAAATTTCATACATAAGCTTGTTTAAAACTATACAGTGGGTCCTTTTTTCATGTGTCAAATAACATGTATTAATATTAATATTCGTTGTTTCATAATTAATAAAAGTTAAATATAGAGATTGCTTATTTTGATGCTCACTTCCTAGATCAGCATAAATTTGTTACGCTACAAAATAACTACCAAATAAAACACAGAATTAATAATAACGAATTGTTACAATATCTTGGGCCTAAGATTAAAATTAATTATTATTATAGAGAATTATCGCTAACTACCACAATGGTAGCATAACACAATTTAGCGAAGATATTTTACCGTAAGCGACTCTCAAATAGATTTTCTCATAGCTGCATAGAATTCTTTTAAATGGCCTTAGGATAAACTTCCTTCGACTATGCTTTGAATCTCCCATCTTGCCATGTATTACACATTGTACTATTGTATGGCGCATAATTAGAATGTTATTAGTTTAATGTTATTTAGATAAGCGATTATAAGTTCATATAAACTCTTTGTATCTCAGTATTCACAAAACCTCTTTTTTTTCTGAAATTTCTGTTAATCATTATTAGTATATGCTCGTACTTATCTAACAAATACTATTAGTAGTAAATTGTTGTTGCTTTAAAACATCTAGCACCTAGCTTCATCGACAATAGTTAATATCTACTGGTCATCTCACAACTCTCTTTTGTAATAAATTAGAACTAATAGCAATTATTTCATTTTAAATTAACTACATTGGTAAGATTATTTAACTATAACAACATTTTACAAAAATAAAGGTAATCTGTGTGTCAAATGAGGCTCCAAAGTTTCCTCGATGTACCTCTGTACCTCTTGTACGAATGTTTATCGAAATACCACGCCAAACTATTATGCCAGTGCCGAAACTTTAGACGTGTTACCTAGCAGATTTTTGTGTTATTCAGCAATGTTACTGTTATGTCTAGATTACTTTGGGACTTTTGTGTCTAGATCAGAAATTCACCTCTTTTAGTCGTTACGAACAGTTTTATCACTTACTCTGTAATCACTAGTGAGCAGGAGGTTCTCTTGATGATCCCAAGCAGTGGATGGTCGCTCACCTAAGCAGACATGGTCGAATCCGATTGCCGGCAGGTCTGGTTAAGGTTTTCTGCAATCTTCCTTAGCTGTAACACAAATGTGGGATTTGTGCTATACCTTGTAAATCGCCTGCAGCTGCACGATGGGCATGCGTAATAATAATAATCGCCCCTACCTCCCGAACATGCTTCATAGCTTCTGGAACCTGGTTCTTCAGACAATGGGTAGTAGTAATTATGAACGGCAGTGGTTTTTCTCCGTCGGCCTGTTCCTGGACGTTGGGTAATCTGATTTGTCTCTCTATAGCGTTTCCATAACTTTCAAGTGGTTTCCTGTTCAACCCCAAGCTCCAGAATAACATAATACTGAGCATAGCGTTTGCCAATTACTCAAGCCAATATCTATGAAAATCCTTTCGTTGATTGTATTACTTAAATTACTTGTACATATACTACATATACTCAAAATTTAACTTCACAAGCTTAACTTAACACAACTTAACAAAAGCTTTAAACTTCAGATTTCTTTCTCTATATTTGATTTAACAACCATGGGGATTTAACATTCCCTTTGCGGTCACATATTTAAACCATTTTTGTTTATCGCATTGTAAAAAAGACGAACTAAATAAAAGCAATCGAAACATACTAATAAATTTGTCTTATCAAGAACATATAGCATTTTATGATCTCTTTTCAAGCAAGTACATATATTGTTTATCTTCACCCAAGCTTCTTCAATGTTGAATGTTCACAAAGCAACATATTGCTTTCGAAAGAATATTTTACATTTTATGAAGCATAATTATACTGTGGATTGGACTACATTCTGACAATTCTGTTTCTGATCCTGGATTTTCTAGTTGTCTGTAGGTTTCCCTGAGTAGTTTGAATACACACGCAAAGATCTAACAGCACCGTAGTTCTTCGCAATGTAATCTATCTTACGACTTGTTTAGTGAAATTTGAAATTGGGATTTTGGCTTGATTTTGTATTATAGAATATTTGGTAATATTAGCAGCGTTCGATATTTTAAATCCAAATATTTACTTAAACAGCTCGGTTTCCATAGTATCGATAGTTATAAATTATTGTATCTATAGTAATAGAGCTTTTAAAGCAAAAAGGTTTGAAATATTAAACGCAGATTTATCGTATCGTCGTTTTTATTGTTTAAATGTTTATGGAGAATCGAGTGTTCCTGTATTCAGTTTAGAAGTTTCCCGTTTAGTATTTTGAGTAATTAATCGAAGCGATAAAACATTCAAAGAAATTAGTGGTGTAATCTGGCCCTTTGAATTGTGGAAGATCATTGAACTAGTTTTGGCTGAGATATTCCCCCTATTATGATTTACTAAATTTGAGTGTGGAAATCCAGTTTGTTTTAATAACGACGTAGGTAAATAATTTAAAACAAATTGTTTGTAGCCAATCCTTTCAAAAAAACACGAACCAGAAGGAATTCCTTTCCTAAATTGTAGATTCTCATCGCTGCCTTTTTAATAATAATAATCACAAACAATTTGAGTGGCGCCCTCTATATAGTTCACTTATTCTGTCGTCTGGAATTAAAATGGATCTTGGAAAATGATTTGATTAAGTAAGTATTGAGCCGAAACTGTATTGCTTAATTTAAAGTTTTTTTTTTCTGATTTTATTTGTTGATGATAATTTTAATGATTACAAATTGCAGTCCAATCGAGGGCCTCTTAGTTTTTTGATAACGTTGAAATGTCCATGCCCCTTTGCTGAACTGAGTTTTTTGAGAGATTTTTTGTTATAAATCGAGCCCAATCGAAGAGCTTTATGATTATTTGATGATTTTTTAAATTTATTTGATACATTTTTATCGTTACAGGCAACGATGCTTACGAGAGGAACAAATACTAATCGGATCTTGTCCGTTAAACTGTGAAATAAATATTAGGTATATTCAATAATTTATTTTCAAATAAGTTCTTGATCTCCTTTGAGTGATGTTTTACAATTAGTCGCAGCCTATTCATGAAAGTTGTGGTGGTTGTAATTACATTAATTAGTTATTATAGAATCATACGAACAAAAATAACTATAATAGACCGTATAGCCTAACGGTGGACGTACACGCAAAAGAGCTTTTCAACTAAAGTTTTTCCAATCCCAGAGAAGGTTTTCTGGCTCTGAAATCAAACTGAAGGAACCATATGACCTTTTTGATGTGGGCACTTGTAATTACGTTTAAAGAATAACAGAAACCTATAGCAAATGAATATGCTCGTTAGCAGTTGTTGATGGACTCGGTATTGTGTATTGAAATCCTGACACCCGCGCGGCGCGGCGAATGCTAGCTCCTACTTCAAGGATATGTTTGTCGTTTATTCCACTATGTTAGATGAAGGTATGGTAATGAGCCTAGTAATCGATACTACGTCTTGCACATGATGTAGACCTAGAACAATGAGAATTTGTCTGCTTTTAGTTGTTTTCACAAGTGATATGGATAATAACACCAAAAGTTATTGATAAAGAACTAATAATCAGGCAATAGTATTTTGTATTACGGTAATGATCGGGAGAACATTCTAGACTGGCTGCGACAGTAGACATCTAGTGAAACCCAGGACATTCGAGGCGGCAACACACGAAACACATAAGGCCTACCGCGTGAAAGAAGAGCAGCAGTGAATTGAAAGCGCGTAATGTGAAAATATATTTGCAGTATAAATAAATATTGGTGTATTAAAAATAAATATTTTAATTCATTAAATAAATAAATAGTCTGTAAATTAATTAGTTAAGGTTCGGTGGCAGTTCATAATCAGTGTTTTTAATTAGTTAAGTTTCAACCTTTAGTTATTGTTAATATTTTTCTTGTTATTAAACAGTTAAAACAGCACCTTTAGTTTTATTTAAAAAAGTAAGATTATATTTATTCATTGATTTATATTTTATAAAGACATAAAATATAATAAATAATATTATTAAAAAAATCTAAAAAAAACAAAGTAATTCAATATGAATCAGATACTTCAGGTATTTCTAATTTTAGAATACCCTCGGGGTCTACTTTGGCCGGTAAAACTTGGTGAGCCTGAATGTTTTGAGTTTCATATTCGATGATTCCAGAAAGAATGTCTGCTTCTTCTTCTGTTTCTTCTTCTTCAAATAGATGTCTCATTCTGTAGGTACCTGGATGGGAATAATACGGATGAGTTTCAGAATCTGCTTTAGGTTGTTCCTGTCGTCTATCCCGCACTTGTGGAATTACCATACTTCCTGATGCATTCGACTCATATCCAGGACTTTCAATATGTACATAAGTCCCATCCGGTAATAAAGTTACATCTGTCTGTATTTCTACAGAAACAGTATTAGGTTGGCTCTTAGTTGAGGAAATTTTCAAGGATACTTTTGGAGAACCTAAAAAGTTGTTATCAGTGCTAAAAAATGTTATCAGTTGTTACTAAAAGTTCATATACCTATATCATGTTGTGAGAGGTATGGTATCTGAAATCTTTGAGAAGTCCTTGCATAAGACACGTGTTCATCTGGATTCTCAGCTTCATTCGAAACATCAAATCCTTTTGAAGCTTCTTCCATAACTTCTGATCCTCTAGGCACCTTTGCGATCGAAGGTTCTTCACTCAAAGTTTCAGATCCCCTGGAACCTTCTTCGGCTGAAACTGTAGATCCTCTAGAAGCTTCTTCGATCAAAACTGCAATTCTCATCGAAGCTTTATCGATCAAAACTCCAGGTTTGCTTGAATCTTCAATTTTTCTTAATGTTTCTACTGGTGGAGGAGGTGTTAATTCTTCATATTCATAAGGTTCCGGAAAAGGTGTTGGAAATTTCTTATGCATCGCTAATGTAAATAAAGTAGAAAACTGTTCTTTCGTAGCTGGAAGTCTAACAACTATAACAAATTTAGAACCTAAATATAGCGTTTATAATCTTCTTAGGAATGGTTGGTCATGACTAAATTATTAAGTAGCTTCCAGCAGCATGCACATTAATTTTAGGTAGTATACAATTTGGTTTTACTAGCACATCGTCCAGCACTGTCCCTGTTAATCTTTTATAAGATTGTTGTAATTATTTTCCTACACCTCATAAAATGTTCTTAACAATTCGAACTTTTTTCGTCCATCATATTAGACAAATGAATGATCAAATGTACGTTTGTCCGGATAGATTTCATTATAGATCTTTTGACTTCCAGAGGTCATCAAAAATCACATTTCAATATACTTGATCTTCGATGATCTCTAGAAGGAGTAGAAGGCAAATACAACGGATGACTTGGAGAGTAATTTAAATGTTGTGCAGGAGGTCAAGATTATAAGTATGCAAAGTTTGAATTAAATCCTTGGGAGTCTTTTTCTTCGTTGAATGCAATTTATCATAATTACGTATGTACTTTATCTTTGACGATCCTCTTTGAAGGTGTTTAAACATTATTTATAAGGTCAAGATCTATAAATGTACAAAGTTTGAACCAAATCCTATGAAGTTATTTTTCTCCATTTAACATGTGATTTGGTCCTTTATTTTCGAAAATTGCCAACAGTATTCTTAACAAGGAGAAGACACTGAGGAAACCAAAGTAGCTGTCTTATAGGACCCTAAATGCTCTTTCAGTTTGGTCTTTCATTTTTTACTTAAAATCAACCTTTTCTGAGATAATTACAAAAACCCGGAGTTTTTCAAGATGACGGGCTTAGCAAATGTTAGATTGGTGAGAAACTTTTATGAGTTGTTTAAGACAATTATTACGAAAACGTCATTACTAATCTTGTCGTCGACGGATGTTAATTCGTCTGAGTTAATAATGTTGAACACGTTAAGTTTTAGTTTCATGAACAAACAACTAGTCTCGTGGCTGAAATGATCTTGAAAAAGATAGAAAAAAGGTGAATGTGGATCGAGATCTTGACCGGATTTTTAGATTAAGATGTGTCCTTCCTAAAGACCTAACAGTAATGGAAATGTAGATGAAGTTCTAGAAGAAGATGCAACAGTTTTCAAAATACCATGAAGCAAAGCAATTGTACATCTATTGCAAATTAATTTAATAAACACAAAATTGGAGTGTAACTACGGCGTGTTTTGTTAGAGAGTACCTCGATATTCGGTACTGTCGGGTTAGGTAGTAGTCTACTTAATTGGACTGGGATATTTATGACTCCTAGAAGCTGTGTATGCAGCGATCGCATTCCGGTAACTGCATCGGCATACAGGCCAAGCTAAATGAGGGGCACCTGGGCGCAACTATCACGTATTGGTTTTAATGATTCCGGTTATTTCTAAAAAATGGCAGCGGGCGTTTCAAAGACTAGGGATAAAGGTGGAAATCAAGGAGATTGGAACAGCTCTACTCCTGGAACACTACAACTGGAACAACACCATAATACAGAAGGCAACGGAAATATTTCCAAGAAAACTGCATGGCAATACAAAATAAAACTTCAGAGCTCGGTTTTAAATAACCAGCGGGGGGCGCTAGGAATCTCCGAGTGAAAAAATATATGAAAGAAGAGTCCAAAAGGAGACTCGTGATAAGCAATAGATGGCTCAAATTGCCAATTCGTAGAATACATACTTTTCCTAAAACACAAAAATAACGTAATCAGAAACCAGATAGACTATGTACTTAAAAATAAAAGATATCATAGCAACACACTCAGCGCTATGGTAAAGGGGTATATAAGGTCAATATTGCTACAGGGAATTTAAACCTGGATAAGTGTAATATAGTTAGATAAAAGAGAGGCTTGTTAGATGTAGCTAATGAAACGAATGTGTAGAATCACGTGGGTGGATAGAATCGCAAATCAGCACATACTACAACGCATGAACTCTAATCAGGAACTCTTATCGACAATAAAAACAAGAAAAATAGCTTATTAGGTCATCTGGTAAGAAATTCAAAATATAGATTACCTAAACTTATAATACACGGTAAAATAGATGGAAAGGGGGCAGAGGGCGGAGGCAATGGACAGGAATCAATACAGAAGAATTATATAGTACCGCAGATGAGAGAGAATCGCTAACCTCAACTAGAGACAGCACCCTAAGAAAAAGAAACAAAATGTAATACAACTTATTAAGTGGCTTAACAAAACAATTTGCATATATCTAAAGTTTAGGGTGTGGGGTCACGCATATTAGATTTGTTCCAGTAGTACGGTCAGAAACGGTTGCAAACTACCAGACGTATTGTCATAAACGGAATTATTTCAAATTGAATAAATCCATAATTCCTCAACTTGCATTTCGATCAGGGCAAATGTTACCAATATTACACTCGTCTATGCAGCAGCTGCCTACGCTATTCGACCATTTGCGGCCGCTTCGCCTAGGAATCGCCATTTATATGATAATATATCCCATTAAGACAACCTATTCTAAGATGCATCTCATTCTGCATTTATATATTCCTCTCATTAAAGTAATATATTCATTTATGCATTTATATAAACAGCTTGCTTTAAGTCTAACATTCGATTGTGAAAATGACTCTATCGAATCAACAACTTGAAACAAGCTGGTAAGTGACTTTCTATTATTTATTGTAGGGGATCTAGAATCTGGTGTCCAGGGGTACCGATTACCTAATCCACTCCGCATAGTATTAGGGGTCTAGAGTCTGGTGTCCAGGGGCACTGATTACCTGATCCCTAATGTGCTTAATTGTAGTATTTTAGGAGCCTAGAAGCTAGTACCCAGGGGTGCCGCTTACCGGTTTCCTAACGCCTAATTGTAGGATATAGTGGCAGTACAGGGTGGTTCCGATCACTCTCATGTTCAATGTTAGTCTTAGGAGGACCTAGTCGTCTTCATACTTATGTTTGTAACCTATTGTATTGTGACTTGTTATCGAGTATATAATCAATTTGTGACCTGCGTTTATTTTCTATCTCTACCTCTGACTACGTCCCTCAGTCACGAAACCCCACGTGACAGATTGCGCATCTGAAGATTACCGATCCAGCAGAAGACCGTTTACAAACCGTTTGTAAAGTTTTTGTGAAAGACCTACGCAGTAAGCGTCCCACCGGGGAGGCGTGATCAGATATTAGTGTGTACATTGTAAACAAAATTAAGGCTAACATAGTGACATTTTTCCATATCTTACAATCATAAATTTGTGTTCCAGCAGGAAATATATTTGCCGACTAACAACAGTTTCGTACTAGTTGCATTAAAAGTTTTCAAACCGTTTGTGATTTGTTGCTGGAACAAACCTATAGAGTATCATCGACTGGGAACTTGGGAGTAGGAAGGCGGAAGGGATTTTGTACAGAAAGTTGTAAAGGTTTTGCTCATTTATGAATGATAATAATTAGGTTTGGTTATGCATTAAAGATACCAAATCAAACCTAACCCTAAATTATGGCCACCAGGGGGAGGGATAACAATAATTCCCACTTTGCATTGGGGTAATCTTTTCTATTAAATTTTGCAAAAAAGTTATTGCAAAGAAAGTTAATTAGAGAAATAATTTTTAATAATTAATTGGCTGAGTACTTTTTAGGAGGTTTTACCCGGCTCATATTTTGTCCATCGGTAATTTTTCTGCGACAATATTTTGCCCCTCTATATTTCTTCCTAGAACCATTGAGCAATCCATTACTTTAGAAATAAATCATCATCAAGCTGAAAAAGAGAATTTTGCTGAAAATTAATTAATGGCTATTCCGCTGTTTGCAAAGTAGACAAAGATTTTAAATTTTTTTCCTGTCCTATCTTATACGAATTAGCATAGCCAGAGTCTCCATTGACATGACAAAGTTCGATCAAAAAAAAGAGAATATAGATTTTTTAGTTTCAAATTTTGAGGGATTGTGGCATCTAAAATAAAAAATGTTTACTTAGACAAAAGAACACCAGAGATTCTCAAAAAATGAATATGTAAATTTGATAACTCCAGATTTACTACAGTTGTTGACAGCTTAGCATTTGCTGAAAGAAAACAACAATCACAGTACATTTAATTTGCAAAGAGCTTGATAAATTTATATTTTGACATAGAAGTGCTTGACAACCATTTAAAATTACAATCTGATTTTCATATATGTATTTCACCGCAGACAGTTCGGGGGCATTTGATTCTAATGCTGAGCACGATATTGAGCTTAGGAGTTCACCCAAATGGTACAGCAGTTGATAGCGATAGAAATTAAACACAACAAAAGCAAAAAACTGTGTAGACACTACTCTCGAGCATATCTTGGACAAGGAATACTACAAAGTTTTTTACAAAGAGAAATACTGTGACGTATTTAATGGAAGTGAAATTTTTAATATTTCTTAATTTCGTTATTCTCACAAAATCGGATCAGATTGATTTACAGTGACCTGTGCAAATACTGCAGACAGCAAAGACAGATATAAATAACAGATTTTCATGACCAACCGTTGCTCAAAAGATTAACAGATACCTTTACCTTTTCTTTCCTTATTTCGTTCCTCTGATTTAGTTACAGCATGATATTGAATAAAAGTGATTCTTGTCTGTCGTACAGGTCGTATGGGTGTTTTTCGAGCCCATTCTGAATCATACATATCTATAGTTTTATGTGAAGATATTCTACGTTTAAATAAAAGTAGAATTGTTATAAATTGTGATAAATATACAAACAATTTCTTGAGGTCCCTTCTACGTTGACTCACTGCCAGTGTCCATATATAATACTTTCCATGTCTCCATGATTCTAAATTTTCGTTTAAGTAAGCAAGAAGGTCCACCTTGTCGGTAAATTGGTTGAAATCAAATTCAGGAAACGTACCACTAGGCAAGCTTCTGAACAGTTGAATAATTCCGAAAATTTTCTTTTTATTTCGATGGTAACATTTTCTAGCAGCTCTAATTAACGCCATCCTACTCCTCCAATTTTTAAACCTATCCCTCTTGATTCCTGCTAAAATTAGAATCCATTCATACTGATTAGGTTGTATATCAACTCCGTTTGTGATTTGATCTTTAAAATTTTTTTAACATAACTATTACTGATACTATTCTACCTTGCATAGCTATGGAAAAGTTATACGCATTAGTTTTTGGCAAGAGGTTTATATCTGGAGACACTGGACGCCGGACTTCTAACTTTTCTTCCTTTCGCACTTTTACTTTTCCTGCTAAAAAAATAGGAGTAAGTAATTATTTAAAACCAGTCATTTGTGTGCTGTGAATACATAGTAATACATATTTAAACATGTTTTTTGTTGACCTTTGCGAAAAATGGAATTGTCACTTCTTTTGAGGCTATTACTTTTTCGTCCACAAACATTTTTTGTCCTAGGCTAAAAAAAGGTTTGCATATGAAAAATCTGTATTTATGACATTTGTTTGTAGCACTTAAAGAATTTATATTTACTTTTAATTGTTTATGTTAAAATTGGTAAGATCAACGAAAAGAATTAATATGTTGAGGTGTAATCATTTCACCGTATTGAAAATTTTACTTACGATAGTTCGTGAACGTCAAAATTAAATGTTTCCCATATATCAGATTCAAATCAAAAGAGGGACATGTTATGTCATGAGCATGATTAATAATAAAGGCCATAGATAGGACCACAGTTAGGTTCATTAATACTTAAACTAAAACTTAAGAATAAAGATTTTATGTAAACATAACCTAGCTTTTTCATGCATAGTAATAATAGGTTTCATTTTCAGAAAAAGGATATCAATTAGTTAGCTTGCTTGATTATAATCATGTTTATGCAACACATGTTACTTTGGGACGGTTTTCCACTTGTTAGGAGGAAGTAATTTCCATATTGAAATTTACACATTACGATATTTAACGTCAGATAGATTTTTCTATATTCCAGGAGACCAGCTCAGTTTCACATTGTTAATTAGCTGAAAATAGATTAATTAGGTCAATCTTATTATGACTGATACAATACAATTAATCTTTGAATTTGTTTATAAGATTTTGATCACTACAATTAATGAAGGTTTTGAAATCCTGTCGTTCATGTTAATTTGACTCTTATAGACTTTTATCCTGCTTTTCCTCATCATTGTTTTTATGTAAGTGTTTAGAGCATTGTATGCTAGACATTTTGTGCATAAATTGATTAACGTTGACTTAGTATTTAAGCTGGCATTTGTATAAGCATCAATTGACTTATTTACTGTACTTCGTACTGTAAAAATCACGTTTATCTTAAATTGTAAAGATGTCTCTATGGATAAACAAATTGTATTACTTATATCATGTATTCCTGTAACTAGCTTGTAAAGGATGAACCTTGATTTGTACAATTTTATATGTAATTAGATCGTAACGAGTTTTGTACATTGTCAAACGTTTTTCTTGAATATTTTTGTTATGATACATTTCAGGACCATAGATTTGATCCTTGTATTAAGGGCTACAATCCTATAATAACAGAATTAGGATTAGTGATTATCTATATCAGCTGTTCCGGATTAGTGACGTCACAAGCTTGCTCGATTTTCTGTTGTTTTGAAAAAGTGTCATAGTTTTCTTTTGTTCTGGCAGAAACTATATAAGCTGGGGCAAATTGTAACAAAATCAGTCGAAAAAACATTGAAGGCAGAAGCTATGCCCGGCTCCGGATAAAATATATCTGTAATTTGAGGTTAGATAATTAACTATATGTTTTGACATAAATGTCACAGTAAAAATTAAGTTTTAAAATAAACTAAAAGTGTTACCTGAACATTTTTTAAAGGAATTGTAGAAGATTTAAGTATTGTGTAACTATTATTAAAAGTGAAAGTGATTGTTTTAATAAATTATGATTGAATTTATTTTGTTTGACATCGATCTACGTATCGATTCTATAAACAAGAAGTCAGCTGACAGGTTCTGTCACAGTGTTACCACTAAAAGGATTTTTATATAAAAGGGAACTATTTTATAACGTACCAGGTTGGTTAAAATAAATGATTCTTATTAAGTTCATAAATAATAATTAATTTGTAAAGTTCATCCTCAAATATTAAATTATTTGGTTTAGTTTATTAAGTTCTTTTCAGAATTTATTTGATTTCAGTTAAATAAAACAACAAAATTTCTTTTAAAAAGAATTTATTTTCATTTGACAAATATTTTTATTCATAAACAAATTTCTTTTGTGTTGGTTTGTTCAAACGAATGACAGTACTGATCCTATGTCAGATCAATACAATTATTTATAACGTTTGAGCAAACTTGAGAATTTATTTCTCATGTACCAATTGTATTATCTTAAATAAATTTTTTTTTTAATTTTGACGTTCCATTTTGATTTTTTATTTTTGTTCGTTAAATAAAGTTTTTGTGTTTTCAATTTTACATATGCGTTTAATTGATGTTAATACAAGCATCCAGCGTTCTTTTCTCTTAAATTCAGAGTTTAGCAGCAGTTGTCCAGCTTGCAGGAGCTTTAGTGCTTACGATATAAGTTTTTCTTTCTTTCCAGCCATAAAAGTATATAAGAGTATCGTAATTCAAATAATTTATGCTTTACTGAGCAAACCTGAGCTAGCTGAGAAATAGAAGGAATAAAGAAGAATATCTGTGGTGTATTCTCAATTTAATTCACCGTATATAATTTATGCTTATATTTGGAACGGTGGATATTATATTATATTTTATTCTTTCAAAGACACCGCAATGTAGATCGGCAAAAAAGTGCTATCATGGCCTCGCCTAAGTCTCAAACTAAGTATGAGCTGTAAATATGTTCTTTTTGCTCTTGGTAAATAAATAACTATTAAACAGTTGAAAAGTAGTGAGATTGTAACAATTCATAAAATCAGAATTTACAAGCATGCAGCCTCGTCCTGTGATATTAGAATGAATAATTAAGGTCGATAATTAAGTATTAGTTCGCTTTAGTTATGCTAACAGATATTAATTATTTGATGTTAAATTTAAAGTTAGCTTAGGATTAGCAAGCAATTCGAGAAATGAAAACTACAGCCCAACTATTTTTACAAATCCTAGTTCATTTTTGGTAAAAAAAGTTCCATGGCTGCTTTTCTAACTTCTCCCTGTGTATTTGTGTATCTCTCTTTAATGTCTAATATTTTTTAACTTAAATGATAGTTAACAAGTAGGTCTAGTCTGTTGACATTTCATAATTCGTTAGATAAAATATGAATGCCAAATGGGCTGCTATCATACATAAGTTTTTATGAGCACGGAATAGTAATTTATTTCATACTGTCCGGTAAAAGGGTATTTACCGGACTCATTTGAGTCCGGTAAATGAATTATTACGTTACAAGGCCGGTAAAAAATTTTACCGGACTGAAAATCCAATTTGAGTCCGGTAAAAAATTTTACCGGACTGAAAATCTAATTTGAGTCCGGTAAAAAATTTTATTTCATACTGTCCGGTAAAAGGGTATTTACCGGACTCATTTGAGTCCGGTAAATGAATTATTACGTTACAAGGCCGGTAAAAAATTTTACCGGACTGAAAATCCAATTTGAGTCCGGTAAAAAATTTTACCGGACTGAAAATCTAATTTGAGTCCGGTAAAAAATTTTACCGGACTGAAAATTTTAAATGCATTTTTTTAAAAAATGAACAATGTGAGGCAGTATGAAATAAAACGCCTTACGTCATACTTCCGGTAAACCATTACAGTAGCTCGTTTCAACATTCGAGACTCGGCTCCTTCGTCGCCTCGTCCCGAAACGTTTTCAACTCGCTACTGTAAACTTGGGTTTACCGGACTTATAACGTAATATACTATTATTTGTTACTCACTCGTAAACGTCATTTCATGTAACAGAACACAAACACAGCTGACCTGTAATAGTTATTTATTTCATACTGTGTCACATTTGTCAGTTTTACGTCAAACTTTTTAGTCCAGAACATGCGATTTTACGGTCTAGTATGCTTGTAAAAAATTTTACAGGGCTTGTGACAGTAATAGTATATTACGTTATAAGTCAGCTCGTTTCAACATTCGAGACTCGGCTCCTTCGTCGCCTCGTCCCGAAACGTTTTCAACTCGCTACTGTAAACTTGGGTTTACCGGAAGTATGACGTAAGGCGTTTTATTTCATACTGCCTCACATTGTTAATTTTTTTAAAAAATGCATTTAAAATTTTCAGTCCGGTAAAATTTTTTACCGGACTCAAATTAGATTTTCAGTCCGGTAAAATTTTTTACCGGACTCAAATTGGATTTTCAGTCCGGTAAAATTTTTTACCGGCCTTGTAACGTAATAATTCATTTACCGGACTCAAATGAGTCCGGTAAATACCCTTTTACCGGACAGTATGAAATAAAAAATTTTACCGGACGCAAATACAATCAATCACCTGGACAACGTTTTAGTACGTAATCAGTTACCATGAAAACTCGTTCTTCATAGATGTCCATATTTTGCATTCGGAAATTTATTTTATATAATTTTTTTAAATTAAACCAATATTCCAATAATTGCAGTATGAAATAAAACGCATTACGTCATACGTCCTGGAAATGGTCTTACAGTCTCGTTTCGATGTTCCGGACTCGGCTCCTTCGTCGCCTTGTCCGTAACATCTTACTCGACTGTAAAATTCCATTTCCAGGACTTATAACGTAAATTACTATTACGTTATATGTCCTAGAAATGGAATTTTACAGTCGAGTAAGATCGAAACGAGACTGTAAGACCATTTCCAGGACGTATGACGTAATGAGTTTTATTTCATACTGCAATTATTGGAATATTGAATTAATTAAAAAAAATTATATAAAATAAATTCCCGACTACAAAATATGGACATCTATGAAGAACGAGTTTCCATAGTAACTGATTTTACGTACTAAAACATTGTCCAGTTGATTGACTGTATTTGTCAAAAAAACGTCACCTTTTTTGCTTGATTTTGAGTCGTGAAATAGCACATTTGTTTATAGTAAAACAAAGCCTTGACAACGTAAAAAAAAGACTTTTTTTACCGGCCGACAAAGACTTTTTTTTACGGGTCATGATCTTGAATGAAATTAGCTTTTATTAGATAATTCGAACGATATTTATTAATATGTGATTACAAACATTGTTAATTATACATGTAATAATACTGAACAAAAGATTCTTAATTATTAAAATAAAAATTGAATGTGCTACCGCTAGCATTATTTACATTGATACCAGAGGAAGATGCAGTAGCATTAGTAGAGGCGCAATTTGTTTCATTTAAAATTTTAAATGATGCTGGCAAGCTAGTTGGAGCAAGAGAAGTACTGTCTTTTTTTTCTTTGTGAAAATTTAATATTTTATTACATGTTTTATTTTCTTGCTCAATTGAATCTTCAATATAGTTTTCAGCAACTGTGCTACTCTTCCAATTACCATGACGTTTAATTTCTGTAATATCTGCTCCAGAATCTGCTAAAAGAGTAGCAGATGATCTTCTGAAACAGTGGCCGGTATACATTTTCACATCTGACAGCTTCAGAAATTTAGCAATAATACTTGGAATTTCTCCAATTTTATGTATACCGACAACCTGATTAGCACATTTTCCTCTAGTATACCTAAAAAAAACGTTGACTAGTCGCGTTAGCAGGACGTAGAGCATAATATTTTCGGTAGAGTTGAATATAATCCTGATGAGTTATTGTGAATGTTCGTTCTTGATGTGTCTTGGAGTAGGTATGTGTACGACAAGTACGCATCCTCGACCCTCTATATTATTAACAGTCAGCTTTGTCAATTCTTCTCTTCTCATAGCTCCTGAGATTCCAAAAATCAAAACTACCTAAAATTTAAAAAAATTATACACACGTTAGCTGTCAATTTCAAAACTTAAAACTGATTTTGTTTTTTCTTGTTAAATATTTAACTTAAGTAAAAGAGAGTTGTATTAAAGAGCACTTCAGTATAAGTAATATAACACCAATGCAAGAAGATGCATAAGATGCAAAGTTTAAGAGTTGTATGACTTGAATTCTTTCAGGTTCAGCGCGTTCCCCGGCCCTGCGCTTTATAAGGCGCCGCATTTACAACTTACAAATAGGCGCGCTTTCTCTGCTGCTGTAATCACACCGATTTTTGTTGTTGTTAGAAATAAAATTAATAGTTTGTATAAAACGTGTTTGAGAGAAGTTACAATGAGGTTGAATAATTTCCTATTTATTGGAAATGGTGTCAGTAACTAAATTGAGAGGAATATTAGTAAATAATGAGGCAGGATCTAAAGAAATCAGAACGAAACCAGGAGGAAGTTATAAACACTATATACAAAAAAGCTAAAATAAATAATTTTTTCATATTTTTTAAATAATAATTTTTTATAAACCAGTTCGTTGTATAAATTTCTTAAATTAAATATATTAGCTCTTTTAGATCCTAATTAATAAAAGTGGAAATAATGGATAAGTACATATGAATAAGACATTTATTATATTTTAAGAATAAAAATGTGTAATAAGCTTTAACAGTTATGACAATTTACAAAACATCCCCAATCGACACTTCAGGGAAGTAAGGTTTTCCAGTATTAATGTTTCTGTTAATCCTGTATATTTTGTATTCTTGTTTCATATTGCAAATTTAATTATGTTAAGATTTTCGAGGAAATTGTCGGTAATATTAACGGTATATAGCAAAGTAGGTATTAGTCTCCCTATAATGAAATTCTTTGAAAAGGATAAATTCAAATATTTACAATAGCACTCACAATATTTGGCGCTTTCGATATTTCTGAATAAAGAAAAACACAATGGATTTAATATAAATAATTCAAAAGAATTTCTTGGTTTTTAGTCAAATTGTGTATTGAAGGGAATAAAGTATGCTTAGTCGGTATTATCTAGTTTCTAATAGATCTGTATTATCCATCAATATTCTAAATTGAGTAAAGTTTCCGTTTGTTTTCTTAGCGCACTAATCGTGAACAATTGATGTTTCAAGTAAAAAAGAGTACCGAAGATAGAGATAATTTGCTTACTTTTTAGCTAGCTCAGTGTTGGCTGAAGTGTAGAATATTAAAGTTACTACCATACTTCATATTCAGATAAAACACAGTAAAAAAAGTGTTACACTAGAGTGCACTAGACCACTCTAAAGTCCAATACATTTAGAGTAAAATATCTAAGCTGTATCTTCGTGTAGATCATCGACTTTACTTCAATACAATGTTAGTGTAAATTTATAACATTCCAAAACAATAATATCTTTAATGTATGTGGCAACTTTATCACACTAAAACAGTCAAATAAATAAAATATATAAATAAATAAATCTCACAGAATAAAAAACTACACCTTTTACTCTAAGTTTTAGTACTTTCCAGAATCCCAATCTAAATAGAAAACAAATTATACAAAAGTTTTATAACAATCCACTTTAAAGAGGCAATATTTTACTATAACTGTATTGGACTTTTAGAGTGATCTAGTGTTAAAAATGTACACTAATTTTTTTACTTGTATCAGGTAAACATGTGCAGGTAAATAACGCATGAAATAAGACGTCATAAAAGCCATCATTTTAATTCAGCACGAAACGAGAAGGTTTCGTGTAGATTTTCGTCGGCGAACGAAACGCGACGCACAAAACAATAATATACCAATGTCAATAAACAATCATTAACTGCACAAACATAAAATGTATTTTGAGCACATTTTTACAAAAACTGTTTAGAAAGACGGAATAATTTCTAATAGTGCATTTTGTTATTATAGCAACCTCAGATTATTGTATAACCTACTCAAATAGTATTATTACAAACATTGCTCTTGCTAATAGTTCCGACAAATATTTTGCAAAGGGCAATTTATTCACTTTTATTCGAGTTATCTTAATTAAGTTACCTTGATCGGACACTTGCCCAGAAGCCAAGCTTTATTGTTAGTACATACAATTCTCATTTAGAAACATTAATAGTAAGCAGTTAGAGTTATGTGTACCTGGATCAATTTTGAAGTGAGTACTAATAAATTTAATTAATACGAAAGCAAAGCAGCCAGGATTAAAATTTAATGTAGAATGCCAACATTATTTATGACATAGAAAATCATTACCCAACTAAATTGGTTCTATCATGTAAGCAGTGTTTACCTTGGAAGTAGAAAGCTAAAATTAGATTTTACACATATACACAGAAGGGTTGTTATCAGCAGGAAATTGTGTGTTGTTCATTATGCTTTTCTGAAAGTTTGTTAAAAAAGTTTTTAATTAAAACCATCTATCCAAAATTTAAGGGATAGATGTTAAAAATGTATGGGTGGATTAGTTGAGATCTACGGCTTTGCTTGCTTGATTCCACTTGATTGGTCAAAGTAAACTTGTTCGGTAATTAATCAAAATATAGGCACCTATTAGTACAAATAGATAGACTGGTATATAATCAATGCTATAGATAGTGGGATTTAGTCTATTAATCTGTTCTATGCGGTTTCCGCAGTACATTACATGATTCTACACCCTGTGAGTCGAACCGAAAGCGACAGAGCACATCGATCTAATTATTTCAGATAAACACCACTACTTGCTTCATTACAGTGGTTATTGTAATGCAAATACGGCTACGAAACCGACGGGCATTTTGATCCATATTTTACAAGTAATGAATAACACAGCGATCTTTAATTTGTTCAAAAGTTCCTCATAATAGAGGGTTGATAAAAGGGAAATTCTCTGAACCGCGAATTGTACCTCTAAAATCAGCCCCACGACGAAAACGAGTGGTTTTTAGTCCCTGTCCTAGGCTTTTTCCCTTCTCTTTTCCTCGACTAATAGAGCAAGAGTTTAGAGGAACGACGATTTTGTCGACGTGTTTTCCACTAAACCGACTTTTCGTAGGACGTTTCGAACTAAAAGGAGCAATCGAATCAATTTAAAGAAATGTCAAAGATTTCTTTTGACACTTTTGTCATAATTTTACCATTTTTGTGTTTTAGTTGTTTTGTGTTCTAAATATTAAAAGGGGGAACGTTTGGCGGTATGAACAAAATAGCTTTTTAAAACATATCTTACTGTGTTACGAAAGCTACTACTAGTGTAAAAATGAATTTGTAAAATTTGTAAAACTGGCGAATTCTTATTAGATACTTACTTATTTGATGTTTGGAAAACTATATAATTTTCGTATTGTTCTTTTCGTCAAGTGATTAGTTTATTATACACAGTTTTTAGTTTTATTTACATCTCATAGCATAAATAAAAAGTATAACACATATCATTCAATTCAATATCACATATCAATTATTTAACATAAGTAAGTGGAGTATTACTTATTTTTGATTACCTCGAATCCCGGAAAATATAACACGATACAACGTATTTAATTAAAACTCTTTGAAATAAAGTCGTCAGTGAAGGTCGGATTTAAACGCATTTGAATAAGTCACACAAATTATGCATTTTTTGTGATTCTGGAATTAAAAGTTTTTCCTGCTCAGAAATCTTACAGATGTAGGTGACAGACGGAAATAAATTGTATAAATGTTTAAATTCATTAATATACCAGAAATAATAAAAGTTGTGGGTGTAATACCAGGTACTTTTTTTAGTAAGTAGTAAAATGGTTTATAGGCCAGTTGCTGGGTAGTTGGAATTAAAGATAATTTATGATGAACGTTTTATTGTTTTAATCACTTCAGTTATGACCCAATATGCCTATCCTAGGTTTTCCCTCTGCGTCGAAGAGAGCTTCGGCAACTACGTAGATAAAAGTGTCCTAAAATGGAGTGTTCTTCCACAATGACTCAAAAATAACGCATAAAATCAAAAAGTGGTCCAGATACAAGTTATAGAGCTGAGAATTCTGTATAAGACGAGTACCATAATGTATTTTGGTGCAGTAGTACCAGTAGTACAATCTTTTCAAAGCTGCAATAATTTTTTTACTTTTAAATTAATTCGGTATTTTTTCGAAAAACCACACATTAAGTCAAAGAAGTGGTCTAAACAACAGTTGCAGAGCTAGAAAAGCTGCAGAACATGAGTACTAGGATGATATATTTTGATGCACTAGTACCAGACTAGCTGTTTTCAATATTGCTACTATTTTTCAAGTTTTGAAAAATATAGGCTTTTGTGTTGTTTATGTAACGACGCCGACGTGTCTAACCAAGGAAAAGGACAAAAATGAGGTTGTGGAACCAAAATTGTTTATTGTGCATGTACAAAATAAGTCAAGAGATAAGAAACAACTGTTTATTTCTTCAGCTTCATCTAGGTCGTGTTCGTCTCAACTGGAACCTCTGTTCATTCATGTCATCGTCGTCTTCTGTAGTACAGGGATATTATAAATGATGGACCCATTTTTAAAGATGAATATTAATTAAAGTACAAATCCAAAATGAACAATCTTTATACCAATAGAAAGAGGAAGTTTGAAAGTTTCGGCGGGCAATGATGGTTCCAGAAGCGGTCGGTAGAGTTAGCGCGGCAATAGGCCGCCATTCGTTTCCCTCTCAGTTGTGAGTGAGATGGCCACCGTGGAGCACAAGGTTTTCTGCGTTCTTGAGTTCGCAAGAAGTGAGTCACAAATTGTAGTGCAGCGGACATTTCGTGCAAAATTCGGTATTGAACCACCAACGAGAAAAAGCATTAAGCGTTGGTTTACGCAATTTCAACAGACTGGAAGTGTGTGTAAAGAGAAAAGCACAGGTCGACCGCGTGTGTCAGAGGATGATGTCAGACGTATTGAAGATAGTTTTGTTTGCAATCCAAATAAGTCTACCAATGGAGCTAGTAGAGAACTTGGAATACCCCAATCAACTGTCTGGAAAGTTCTGAGACGGCGTTTGCTGTACAAGCCCTACCGATTACAAATTGTGCAGGCTCTCAACCCTAATGACAAAGAGATGCGTCTCGAATTTTGTGGTTATGTGCTAGGAATGATGGAGGATGACGCGTTTCTGCAGCGTATCATTTTTAGCGACTTTCCACCTTAGTGGAAAAGTCAACAGACATAATGTTCGCATATGGGGTTTGCCAAATCCACATTTAACATTGCAACACGAAAGAGACTCACCGAAGGTAAACTTGTTCTGTGCCGTATCCCGTACAAAGGTTTATGGACCATTTTTCTTTGCGGAAAGAACTGTAACTGGAAGAACGTACCTGGACATGTTGGAACAATGGCTGTTCCCTCAAGTTATGGAAGATTCACAGGACTTCATTTTCCAACAGGACGGAGCTCCGCCCCATTGGCACCTTCATGTACGAGGCTTTTTGAATGCATCCCTTCCTCAGCCCTGGATAGGTCGCAGGGGAAATACAGACCTGGCTCTACACTTCTGGCCAACGAGATCTCCTGATCTCACCCCATGTGACTACTTCTTATGGGGTTATGTTAAGGAAGCTGTTTACATCCCACCTCTACCAATAACTCTGGACGATCTGCGGAACCGTATCACAGCTGCCGTGCACTCAGTAACAGTAGAGACACTTGCTCGTGTGTGGGACGAGTTCGGCTACCGTATAGATGTTTGCCGTGCAGCAGACGGTGGACACATTGAACATTTATAATGTATTGCAAAAAAACTTTGAAACTTCTACTTTCCATTGGTAAAAAGATTGTTCATTCATTTTGGATTTGTACTTTAATAAATATTCATCTTTAAAAATGGGTCCATCATTTATAATAACCCTGTATTCTAGTATTCTCTATATCAGCTTCGGAAGAAGCGTTAATGCACGAATACCCTTTGCAATTTGCACAAATCGTTCAGCAGTTTATTCCTACTCTTCTGCAACTACAATCGACTTTACACTATTTGGTGCATTTGCAGGGTATATTTATCAAAAGCCGGTTCTTTGATGGTGGTAACTGGAGCCAGACTATTTGGTAGTTTGCTAACCTCAGCTCAACGGATTCATCTAATTACCTAGTTAGTAATTACATTTGAACTTGCTGATATACCCTCAAGCAGTGTTACCAGTGTTGGAGGTAGCGAAGCCAAATTAAAATTGGTTTTTACAATCAATTTTTCAAACAGCTGCAATCTTAAGCTATTCAAGGTATCATCACTTTTACCTCCATACATTGCTACCAAGACACCTTTGGTCTGCATCTACTACACTGTACGGGTGGATGTCTTTGCTCATGAAAAGTTGAGTGACTTCCAGAAGTTTTTCATTCTGAACGACCAGATTAACAAATTTCTTCTTTCCTTGCCTTTAAAGTAAAGAGGTGGTATCACAAACACCGAAAGCGTGAAGGAATAGAAGAACGTTTTTCACGATTTGAAAATGTTGGAAACTGCTGACAGAGAACAACTTGTTCGCTGACTTTCCTTTCCCTGGTTTCAAAAAGAAAATCTTGGAGGTCGGTGAAGCTAATGATGTGAGCGTGATAAGGAGATCCGTGTCTTTCAACATCAATATTGCACTGGTGACAATCAACTGCATCTTCCCTGACTTGCTTAACTGAAGAGCTTTCGCTTTCAAGTTACGAGCGTTGTATAGGAATTGCCCTTGAGGCATAGTAACTGCCATCAACTCGGGATATTACCTCCGGCGCAGTGTGTCTCTTAGCACACCTTAGGCGCGTTCAGCTGATTTGGTAATTTTTACTGGTAGATCATCTAGGCACCCACCAAAAACTACAATAGTGACACTTGATTGTAATGCACGCACGCTGTCTGGCAAATACTGACAAAGAACTTATAACGAACGTAATCAAAAAAATTGTTAATAGCTTAAATCAGATCACAAATACAAACACTGGTTCACACGTGGTCAAAAACGCAACGATGAACTAAAGAGAAGACTGGGGTTTGAAACAACCGCTGGAATATCTGAAACTTTGCCAGCTATTGTTACGTGTTCGTCCGCCTACTCTTAGTTCTTATCGTTATACGTTCTTTGATACTGAGGAGGACGAGATGGTTAAAAAGGAGGGGGGCGTGCTTCACCGCACAGCAGATGTGCGTGGTCATAAACCAGCCATAAAAACTCTTTGTCGATTGTTACAAGAATGTTACTAGTAAAAATCGCACTAAAGCCTATACTTTTTAAAAGTTGGAAAATCATTGCAACTTTCAAAACAGCTAGTACTGATACTACTGCGCCAAGATACTCATATTAGTACTCATTTTATACAAAATTCCAGGCTCTATAATGCTTCTTATAAGAACCACGTTTTGATTTGATGCGTTATTTTTGAGTTATTGTGGAAAAACTGGAAAGCCCCATTTTAGGTCACTTTTATCTACCTAGCTGCCGAAGCTCACATCTGCGGGGGGGACATAAGATAATCATATTGGGACATAACCGAAGTGATTGAAACATAAGAATGATAAAACCTTTACCATGAATGAATTCTAAATGTGTGTTTGTACTGTAATTCATAAAAACAGTCATTACATACATATTACCTCAAGAAGGCATTGGATGCTAAGTGATTGCCATAGTTACAAGAATAAATAAGAAGTAATAAATGATATCTTAAATTAACACGTTTTTTATTAACTTAAGATTAAATATAACTTCTGGTAAACACCTACCGTTATAACTGGTGACCTTTCGACGATAAGTAATCAACAAGAAGAATCGAACACATCAGAAGATCTGAATCAAGCTATAGTGTGTCCTGCTTCCAACACGTGCTAGTCGGTTCCTCTGCATACAACTAACAGCACTTAGTTCTGCATCAACCAACTACGCCATCTACAATTGGATTGATTGGACAATCGCTAGCTTATCGATTCTGAACCAATATCGGAATATATACCTTTTTTTAATCAAGATAAGTATAACTTAATTCAATTTCATATTAAATATGGCTGCTCATATTCCATTTCCGACATTTGACAATTCAAATATAGAATCCTGGTTAACTTTATTAGACCGTTATTTTATTCATCTCAATATAAACGATGAACACATACGATATGATATTCTAACCTTGAACTTGCCAAATGATGTTATAACTAACCACCAAGATCTCATAGTAAACGTACCTCGCAGACAACCGTATTCTGTTTTGAAAAATGCCATAAAAAATTTTCATGTAGGCTCACGCCTTTCGCGAATTTCAAAACTCCTGGATAGTCTGACATTCAGTGGCAAAGTCAAGGAATTGGTGGCTGACATCAGAACACTGTCAAAGGACTTGAACTTTGACGATGAAATTCTCAAAGATTTTCTAATAACGAAATTACCAAACCATTTAAAAATTCAAGCAATAAATTTATTACATTTACCTATGTCAGATCTTGTAGAAAGACTTGATATGATCAACGAATTACACGAGACTCCAAAACCTGATCAATTACATACAAATTTACAACATAAGATTGACCAACTAAACGATCAAATACAAAACCTTTCTGGCAAACTAAGTCAAATTCAAAATGTTCCCACGTCAATCCCTAGTGTTTCAACAAATTATAAACCACGAGTTAATACTGCTACTAGTGCTGACTGCTCAAAGGTATCTAGGCTGCGCTACTACCACGCTAGGTTCCAAGACAATGCCCGTAAATGTACAGGCAACTGTTCCTACCAGAAAGAAAAACTATTGTCAGCTCTGCTATATCAAATGATGAGGATAGCAGAGTTTGTCCCAATGCCTCATCAACCTTCATCGAATTGACAGATACGATTAACAATATTTCTTTTGTCGTTAACACTGCATCCCAATATTCTATAATAACACCAAAGATTGTTAAGTTATTCCAAAATACAACCAAACAAAATTTTACTGATAACCTAAAAGCTGCAACCAATACGAACATTCCCATATTAGGTACAGTAGATTTGACACTCGACTTTGACATTTCTTATATACAGCGCCAACCCTGGAAATTTTTGATAGCTAATGTCACATTTCCTATCCTTGGTTTGGACTTTTTACAAACAAATAATTTAAATATTGATTGTGTCAATAAAACTGTCACATCTAATTTGACATCGACAAAAGCTGCAGACACGTCTTCTAATGACCATAATGATCATGGTGACCACGTCAGTACCGTTGTTACTAACCTTTCTCTACCTACACAGGTATCCTCAGAAATTGATAACAATAACGATGATCGCAACGTCTACACAAATCTATTACATAAGAAGTTTTCTGAATTACTACAACCCTTTAATTACAACAGACCTATCCAACATTCAATTACTCATAAAATTGACACAAAAAACTAATTCTACTGTTAGAGCTAAGCCTAGAAAATTAAATCCTAATCAACTACTCTTTCTAGAAAAACACTTGAACGAGCTCATGGAAGCAGGTGTTCTTGAACGATCAGCTAGCGATTGGTCCACACCGATCTACCTGGTCCCAAATAAGAAGAACACACCATCAGCGGAACCTTATCGAATGGTCGGAGATTATAGGCGGTTGAATTCAATTACAGTTCCTGACAGATATCCAACACCATTCTTAAGTGACTTCACCCGGAAAATAGAAGGCGCTACCATTTTCTCCAAAATAGATCTGAAGAAGGCGTACTATGCAATCCCTATTCACCCTGATGATGTTCACAAGACAGCAATTACCACACCGCTAGGCCTCTTCCAATTCAAAAGGATGTGTTTTGGTTTAAGAAATGCAGCAAGCTCGTGGAGCCGATTCATGGATACAATATTATCAAGACTATCTTTTATATTTTTTTACGTAGACGATATTTTAATATTTAGTAAAGATGCTCAACAACATCTTGATCATCTGCAACAAGTCTTTTCACTTTTGATAGACAATGGGCTTCTAGTAAATGTGGATAAATGTGGATTTGGTGTCTCAGAAATTGACTTTTTGGGACACACTGTAAATATTAGCGGAATTAAACCACAAACTACAAAAGTTGAAGCAATTGTAGAATTTCCATTGCCTACTAATCAAAAGAACCTTAAGAATATTATTGGCCTTGTTTTGTATTATCATAGATTCATTCCAAACTGTGCTGAAATATTAGCACCACTAAATAATCTCGTTATACCAGGCAAAGCCTCTCAAAAACCTATCATTTTAAATAGCAAGCAAGTACCAGCTTTTAACAATGCTAAAAATGCTTTAATCAATGCTACACTACTAACTCATCCTAAACTCGACGCTCCAATTAGTATTGCAGCTGATAGTTCATCTACCACAATTGCAGGAGTACTCCAGCAACTGGATAATGGCATGTGGAAACCATTAGGATTTTGTTCACGTAAACTAACCCCTACGGAACAAAAATATAGTGTTTTTTCACGCGAACTTTTAGCAATTTACTTTTCGCTAAAAAGATTCCGGTATTATGTTGAGTGCAGAAACTTTCATATATATGCTGACCATAAACCTTTATGTACGGCAATAAATAACAATAGTGATGCATACTTGCCACGCCAATTTCGTCAACTTGAATATATTTCCCATTATACTAACGACATTAGACATATTCTAGGACAACAAAATATTCCGGCTGACGCATTAACAAGAGTGCAACTTATTCATTTGCCCGATTCTTCAATTAATTACGAGGAAATTTCTCGTGCCCAACAAACGGACAAAGAACTGCAACATCTTCGAGAGTGCAATAATTTCAAATTGGTTCAAATTCAAAATCCCGGTCAATCACCTATTTGGGCGGATGTAAGCAAGAAAAATCCCAGACCTTACGTTCCTCAACCATTTCGCTATAAGTTGTTTCAACAACTACATAATGTAGCGCATCCTGGTATCAGAGCTTCAAGGAAAATGATTTCCCAACGTTATCTACACAGTAGAAAATGCAGTGGTGGTGAGAAACATATTTGGTGTGGTGAAATATCTGAGTGTAAATTTCTACACTCATGAAATTAACAACTAAAATTAACACGCAGTACCAGGTTTCTTATGAGTGTTATCTTAATTTAAAAAATGGGTAAAAATAATGTTTTTGGTGTACAAAAATCATTTGAATTTAGTAAAGATATTCTCGTTAGTGTAAGAGACATCTTTCAAAAAATGTATTTCACTATTCTAGCATGTTAACAACATTAACGAGTGTTAATAAGATCCAACAAAACCGATTTAACCCTCGCGAGTGTCATCCACCGAACATCCACCGAACATCCACCTCCAACGCGAATAATCACGATTGGACGTGAGCACTTTTATTTACTGTTTGTGTTTGAATGTAGTTGGTTCTCTTTGAAAGTGACAACAATGATTTTTAAGATTCAACTAGCCAATAAAAGTAAATATGCTAAAATAGAAGAGGATGCATCTTTCTAACGATCTTGTGCAATTAAGTAAGTAAAATTTTAAAACTATAATTTCCACTCCTGGTTGTGTCTATTCAGCTTTTTCTTATGTAAAAGTTTTAGCTGCCATGTTGATCCATTGTAATTTAAGTCATCATTATGCATAAATAAAAATAATTATTTTACGTGAATTGTGGATAAATAATAGATACAATTATTGTCAGATTTTTGGTTTACAAGGAACAATTTAAATGCAAAACCGTTTCTGGTTCCTGCTATGTAGTACCTAACCCTAAGTATGTATGTAATGAAATTATACTTCCATAGTTTAATTATTGCCGCGCTCTACGCATTGGTATAGTAGGTATTGACGGCCGAACTCAGCTTACAAAGATGGCGGCGATGGCGCACATGTGTTTATAAAATTCACGTGTGATTTTTAAGAACTGACATTATGATTAGTGACATTAAATGTCGTTTCTATAATTACAGGTAAGGTTTGTAATGTAAATTAGAATGTGTCAATAATAAATTTAATAAAACTTTAATTACAGAAACGGGTGGTCATGATGGTGATGGCTGGGTCATTTACCCTAATCATACAAAGGAGCTCATAGGTAATTGTTCAAAACTAATGTTAATTTCCTAGTAGTAAAGATTCCCTTTTTTATTATTTTAATATTATCAGCCGTACTTATAGTAAGATTTACACGCGTGCAACATTAATAAACATTGTGTTACACGCGTGTAATTTATCTATAGTACGGCTGTAAATAATAATATGTAAATAATATAATATACAAATTATAACATTTTGTCTATAAGGTATTCTATAATATTTAAATATTGTACCTATTATATTGTACATATTTTTATTTATTAATTCTGTATTTATAATTTAACCATTTATCTTTTTTAGGCCATAATTTTCTTTTATTTGGATTTATTTTTCTTTCTATGAGAAACACTAGATATGCTTTATATACACTTGTTTCTATTTCCACAAACCTTATTCTGTGATTCACTTTATTTTCTTTTGTAGCTGCATGCTGCTTGGTGTTATGCCCTTCAAGATTCTGCTGCTGTGGTACTCCCAAAACCGTTCTCTGGGCTGGATAGCTATCAATACTGAAATGGTGAGCTCAATTTTCTTTTTATTTATTTACCTTTCTTAAATAGCATTTCTTGATTACTATTCAAGAAACATTATTGCTAACTCCTTCTTCACTTGTTGCTGGTTTCTTGAAAACAACCGTATGTAGGATACTAATTAATATTTTACGTTCTTCTCCTGTAGTTCTTTTTTAATTATTTTGACCAATAAACTATACACTATTAACCCAGGATAACTTCTTAAACTTTTATTTATTATTTTCTTTATAAATTATACATTTATTTACTGGACAAATTCATTTACAACCATTTTTACCATTTTATTAAATGCATCTCCCCCTTTTATTTACATCACTACCCCTTGGTAACTTAATATTGTTTTTCTTGCAATTATTTTCCATATATTTTGATAGTTTATAATTTTATTCAAAAAATAGCTTGACCTTGATCATTATTTCAGTAATTTGATTATTGTCTATAAAGCAATTGTATTATGTACCTACTAACTATATATGGTCGTCAAGACTATTTTTATATTGCTGTTAATAATGTTTGTACTGTTTTATAAACCTTTGTAACTAATACATTTTCTTATTCAGATTTAACTGGAAGTGAAGATCCTGTAGACCCAAAATTGTCTTCCTGATCAAATTTTGTTACTATATACATGTATCCAATAAATAAATTAACTCAAACTTGAATAGTTTTAACAATAAATCCTTTTAAAAATTCAATTCATAATTACAAATAATAAACACAAACAGTCAACTTTGAACTTTTTTACATTGGGTAACAAAATTAAGAATTCATAATTTTCAAATAATGAAGGAAAATCATCACAATATGTATTTACATTGGTTTATTTAGATTTAGAATGTATTTATATTTTGCATTTTGTTTTAAAATAAAACTAATATTTGTGTGCACTATTTTTTGCCTTTTTCTGTTTTATCCTAAATTACAAAAAAATATCTGAACCAAAAAATAGAAGTATATAATTACACGAACAAAACAGTTATTTACACTCCAATAAATGATTGTAACCACTATAGTTGGTTCCTTTTCCATTAAAAAAATGTTCCTTACCATTATAAGCAATAATTTTTACACTAAAAGAATGGGAAATTAACACTCAGTTCGTGCATACTTTACACTCAACAAATGTTTTCTCAACAATATGGTTGTCATTTTTACACTCAGTGTCCATGACTTTAACCTGCATTGAAGGTTAAAGTTGTTATATATTTTACCACTTTTAAGACCAATGTTATTTACACTCGTCAGTGTGGATAAATAGGAACCACTCTGGGTGTTATTTGAGTGTAAGATTTAACACTCCATTTTTTACTGTGTAATGTCTTCTATGAACCAAGATATAAAAAATGGGTTATTTCCTGCACTGATTGGCAACGCCACAAAGTGATTCGTCACACGAAAGCTCCTCTGCAACCGATTATAGAACCAGAGCAACGTTTCAAAAAAATTCACCTTGATCTAGTACATTTTCCACCTTCAGAAGGTTACAAGTACTTATTGACCATAATAGATCGCCTCAGCAGATGGATAGAAGCTATTCCTTTAAAGGATGCTACGGCAACTACAGTAATAACTTTTTTTATCAACACATGGATAACACGCTTTGGAATTCCCCATTATATAACAACAGACAATGCTCAAATATTCCATTCTCATTTATGGAAGCATTTCACAAATACATTAGGGATAAAACACATTACTTGCACCGCGTATCATCCCATAAGCCAAGGGATAATTGAGAGATTCAATCGTACACTCAAACAGGCCATACGCACCAGTGGTATATCTTCTTGGTTAAAGAACCTACCATGGGTGTTACTTAGTCTACCAGCTACGATAAAATCCAAATTAGATGTTTCACCTGCAGAAATGTTGTACGGAACTGCACTTCGTTTACCCGGAGATTTCTTTGAAGAAAAGAAACCCGATGAAGATTTCCGCATACCTCAATTTCTTCGTCGAATGAAATATCAAATGCACAATCAGAAATTTTTTTTCACAAGGACATATAAATCAAATTCTTTCGTTCCCAAAGAATTACATAAATGTACACATGTTTATGTTAGAAATGATACACATGACTTAAACATTAAAGACACCTATATTGGCCCTTATAAAGTGATAAACAGAACTGCAAAGTATTTTATGCTAGAAGGACTAGATCAACCCGTATCAATAGACAGACTTAAGCCTGCTTATTTTACATGAATAAAATTTTCATTCGCATTCTCTTTTCATTCTAGAAAGAATACCTTCAAGAGATGAACTGCACTTGATGCTGAAAATTAGTGTTATATGTTCAATTTAATTATTCAATTTTAATTCAAGTGTTCAATTTTGTATTTGCCGAGTTGTTTTGCTTAGGTTAAGTTTGTCATATTACTTCGCCTTCAGCAATACCTTTTTACTATTAAAAATACGGACTTTCAATTCTTTGATTATTAGCACCTAATCCTTAGCATAAGTTTTATTGTCATAGCATATAGAGAATTTTATTGAAAAGATGCAAACGACCTCAATTTTTTTGTAGCTAGTATACATTAAACATACCGCTACATACAAGTACGACATTAATGTATGCTATTTCTTTTATTGAGGAATGCATTAAATGCCCTTTTGACTCACGGCTCATTTCTTTTGGTACATGTTCAGCCTTTTTTACCCGGTGTGTCATGTAATGATATTGATTCATAAAAACAGTCATTACATACATATTACCTCAAGAAGGCATTGGATGCTAAGTGATTGCCATAGTTACAAGAATAAATAAGAAGTAATAAATGATATCTTAAATTAACACGTTTTTTATTAACTTAAGATTAAATATAACTTCTGGTAAACAGCTACCGTTATAGTACCCATGAACTGACCTAGTATTGGGATTAATGTATTTAGGTCTAACGTTAACTTTTTACACGAAAATCAGTGTAAAACGTGGCACTTTTTGTATGATCGTAGATAAAAACCTATATGGATCCGTTTTAGGATCTTTACCAGAATTACAGAAGTAAATATGGTGGAAGTTAAAATTAAAAAATAATTCAAAATCGTCAATTAACAACAAAGATTGTTTAAGACGTATCTGTCATTTATTCTATCGTTTGCGTAAGAGTGTGTAAAAAGGGTGTGTGGAGAGGAAAGAAAGGAAAAAGAAAGAGACACAGATAAGAAGAGAGATAATATAACAATAGAATAGTATATTATGTAAAGAGATTAGAATGGAAATTCGATGGAAGGTTCCAAACGCGAGCTGAAAGCGAGCGAGAGAAACCAAGAGCATTGAATTTCCATTCTAACCGAGTAGCAGACCGTGCTTTCTCCAAGGCACAAGAAAATTAAACTTAGCAGTATTTACAATTTGAAAACCATCACAATAATTTTAAAAAGTATGACATTTAATGTAAACAATGAAATCAAGGCTAACCGTTTTTTTATTCTGCTGTTACAGAATATTCATTCCATATCCAGTGCTGGAATGAAACACATGCAATAGTATATTGTGTTACAAGTGCAGAAAAATGTGAGTTTTTCACGAGTGTGAAGAAGTAAAGAGCACGAGTGTGAAATTGGCGTTTTTGCACGCACTATGCTTTATCTACGACCACAAAAAAGTAATAAAACACCAAAAGTTAAGAAAAATATTTAACCTAGAATATATAGTAAAAAGTTTACCCTACGCTACTCTTTAGGGGACTATGATTTAACATTCTTAACATTCTTGCTAAATCACAGCCACCATAGAACAGCATTGGATTAGCAATAATTCGCTGAAATAAATAAAAAGTTGAGTTGTTCTTCACTACTTTTAGTAACTATACTTTTAGCAGTATTAAAATCCTTGCTAACAGCACAATTGCCAAAGAACAAAAAGGTAAAAGTAGAAATCTATTTCTCCTTAATTACCAAGCAAATTAACTTTAAATAGATAATAACTAAGTAGTGCAACAACTTGAATTGTAAAATGTTTACCTCGCGCTATTCTTTAGTAGTCTATGCTTTAACGGTATTAAAGTTCTTGCTTAACACAGCTACCAAAGAAGAATATTGGATTAGCAATCATTATAAGAAATAAACGAAGAATTGAGTTGTTCTCTTGACCATCCCTCAGTAGCTATACTCTTAACAATATTAAAATACCTAACACTAAAACTACAGTTGCTAACGAACAGTATTGGAAAGTAAGAATCTAGTACACCTAGATAAAAGTGCCAATTAGCTTTGAACAGATAATAACTAAGTAGTACAATAACTTGAATAGTAAAATGTTTACCCTACGCTATTCTTTAAGGGACTATGATTTAACACTTTTGCTGAATCACAGCTACCAAAGAACAGCATGGGATTAGCAATAATTACCTAGCTTGAATAAATAAACATTTGAGTTGTTCTCCTGACTATCCTTTAGTAACTATGCTTTTTACAGTATTAAAATCCTTGCTGAAAGCACAATTTCCAAAGAACAATATAGGAAAGTAGAAACCTATTACTCCTTGATAACCAAGCTAATTAGCTTTGAATAGATAATAACTAACTGTAAACATTCCCAATGAGAGACACTCAGAATGCGTCATATTATATATCATTTGAAGGTAATTTTAAGTACTTTATAATGGTATACGACTCATCGGCAGATATTGACTAGGAATTGACTGAATAGGTTAATGGCCAAAAATTAGATTATAATTAAGCAAATAACGGAAAAAGTTGATAGCAGGTTGAGATTTGGCATATATGATGGCGAATACATACTATTTAAAAAACCCGAGTTGAATAAAATTTGCTCGAGCCGCCATCTTGGAAAATATGGCGGTTTAAATGAAAAATCGTGCAAAAAATTAATAGGAAGCTGAAGATTGGCGTAGATGTTGGCAATCTAATAAACTGATGAGTGCCGAATTTATTAAGGTGTGCTCGAGAAGCCATCTTGGAAAAGATGGCAATTTAAATTAAAAAAATGCGGGAAAAATTAAGAGGAAGCTGAAGATTGGCATTGAAGTTGGCAAATAGTACATACTATCTAAGAAACTGATCAGTCCCGAATTGAATAAGTTGTGCTCGAATCTTGCAAAAATAGCAGTTTAAACGAAAAATAACGGAAGAAATTAATAGAAAACTGAGAATTCGCATAGATGTTGGCCAGTACATACTGTTACAATTTTTCTTTCAAGTTTTGTCCCCAGTTCAATTTCACTTAATGATTAACCTAAAATCTTTCTTTCTTAAAAGGCTTTTCTCCAGTGTGTTTAGCATATTTTTGTCATTCCAAATATGGAAGTGTTTATGGGCATACCCTTTTATTGGCTTTTCCTTATTTGGTAATATTTCTGTTCAGGCTACCTCATTAATGAATTCAGCTTTATCTCGGTTTTCTTGAACTTTTGATAAGATAATCACTTTTATCCTTTTAAAAGGTGAGTTGTAATTTGACTTGCAAATAGAGTGTTTGCTTCATTCCAGTTTTAGGAAATTATTATTTAATTATTGTTATTTTGATTATGTAAATTCATTGAATGTAGAATTGTTTAAGATTTCTGATTTAATAATATAATATTATTTCTTTTATTATTATTAGGGGTTTATTTACAAATAATTTTGTGTTCTGTATAATCATTGCATTTGGTGTGGTGTGAACCACACAATTTTTTTTATGTTTTAGAATAAATAACCTACTGTTTCTTTTGTATCTGTGCCTTTTATTTCTATCAACGCTTGTGCTGAGTTCAAACGGCGGCTGCTATCTTAGAGCAGACCTTTGCCGGACCCAAAGATTCAGTCAAATTAAGGTTAATGTTTTGTGTAATAAATTTTAATATAGCTGGGACTTCTTTTAACACCGTGGGCTAATCGGTCAAGAAGTTTCCGTTATAATACTGTTTAAGAGACTGATGAGTCCCGAGTTGAATAAAGTATGCTCGAGCCGCCACTTAGAAAAGATGGCCGTTTAAATTAAAAATAACGGAAAAATTAATAGAAAGCTGAAAATTGGCACAGATGTATCAAAATATGTTATATTCATAAGATATAATTCAAAAGAGTATTCTCAAAGTTATTTTGAGAAAGCCAAGATTGTATTCGACGGATGTTCTAGAATTAGACAATTATATTACCTAAATGTATACCCGCCTATGAAAACTATCAAGCTAACATACCCCTTCTAAATTCCGCGCACTCTCACAATACAAGACACAAAAATAAATTATCAATTCCCTTAATGAATACATTTAAGGGACAGCGTAATTATGCTTACCTTGCTCCTCAAATAATTAACTCAATTAAAGACGTTTTTAAAAAAGATAGCAATTATTTAAAAAGAAATTAAAAAAAGATTTACTTGAACCAGATAGACAAAGAATACACAAAATCGCAGAGGGTGATATTTATATAAACTAAACTTAAACCAAAAATTAAAAAAATATAGCAAAAATTCATAGTTGGTGCTAGCATATTAGTACTAGAGTATTTTCTTGGTGTTTTTTATGTATGTATGTATTTGTATGATAGGATTTATTAGATAGCTTTTAACGCAATTAATAATTGTCAAAACCCTCTGTATTGCTGTTTTAATTTTTTTCATGTTACTCACGAACAAGTTGTTTAACTTATGTGAGTGACTTGTGCTGTATCATATTAATATGCATATTAAATTTATTATATACTTTATATCTTTTATTGTTGTAAAACGATGTAACTGCAAATAAACCTTATTATTATTATGTAAGAAATTGATGGGTCCCGAGTCGAACGAGGTGTGCTTCGAGCCGCCATCTTGGAAGAGATAGTGGTTTAAATGAAAAATAACGGAAAAAAATAATAGGAAGCTCAAGATTGGCATAGATGTTGGCGAATACATACTAATTAAGAAATTGATGAGTCCCGAGTTAAAAATAAGGAGTGCTAGTGCTGCTATCTTAGAGAAGAAGGAGACAAAATGAAGATTTTTTTCAAAAAAGCCTTTTTATTGCATGTAAAGTTCCTCACAATCTGGTTCTGTTTTATTTAGCTATGACTGATAGTTCTTGAGATATAGCATCAAGAGTGCAGGCTCTATTGTCCATTAGAAGTGCACGCAACAAAGATCTTGCAGTAGTGATGGATATAACGATAATTTAATTACACAATACTTAGACAAGTTTGAAGGGTCCCAAAACAAATTGCAGATGTAAAAACACCCGTGGTTGATTAAACAGCTGCAGATGTTTACAATTTTAATTTTGCTATACAATATCGATCAGTACATTGTTTTATACTATAACCAAAACACACTGAATAATCTGTGTGGTTTGTTTTATGCGAAGTCCTATAACGCGGAATATAAACATTATTCGTTTTAAAATTCCTTTTTATCAAATTTAAACAGAATGTCTGGAAGTAATACTGTAATCGTCGTTGCTTTAATAATTAATCAGAATATCAAAGTAGCCTGTAGAATTCCGCCAGAAGATGAGAAAAGATTAGTTCGTTAGTAATTACCGATAGTAATAAATTTAAAAAATTGCATCTCTTGCATTTTTTACGTAAAACCTACCCAAATTGAGTTATTTAAAATTTTTCATAGTAGCACATCTTACTCAACTCGGGACTCGTCAATTTCTTAAACAGTAGCTATTCGCCAGCATCTATGCCAGTTTTCAGCCACCCATAATTTTTTTCCGTTATTTGCTTAATTTTAATGTAATTTTACTACACTTTTGGCAATTGACCTTTTATAGTCAATGTCTGCCGATGAGTCATATACCATTGGAAAGTACTTAAAATTACGAGGGTAATTTGATAAGTCAGTGACTTTTTGAATTTCCCGCGCAGTAACTTTAAATGCAACACTGCTGTAAAATTTTGAGAAGGCTGCGCCATTTAGTTTGTGTTGGACAGCCATTGAAAGCAAACAACCTCGTGAATTTTAACGAAAATGAAAAAAAGAGTGAATTTCGTGTGCTGATTAAGCATTATCTTTTGCGTAAAAAAAGCCATCACCGAAACCAAGGAAAGGCTTGATAAATACTATGGGGATGCGATACTGCACCATCAATTTCAATGGTTTACTGAGTTCCGTTGCGGTCGTACCAGCACAAGTGACGCCGAACGTTCAGGTCGCCCAAAAGAGGTCGTCACGCCAGAAATCGTCGATAAAATCCATGGAATGATATTGGACGATCGGAGAATGAAAGTGCGTGAGGTGGCTGAGGCTGTAGGCATCTCAACTGAGCGAGTACATCACATTTTACATGAATATTTGGACATGAAAAAGCTATCCGCGCGATGGGTGCCGCGATTGTCACACTCGACCATAAGCGCAACCGTTTGACCACTTCAAAGGAGTGTTTGGCGATGTTCAGCCGCAATCCGAACGAGTTATTGCGGCGTTTCGTTACAGTAGACGAAACATGGATCCATCACACTACATTAGAGACCAAGGAACAATCAAGACAGTGGGTTTCTCCGGGTGAACGTGCACCAAAGAAGGCCAAGGCGGGTCTGTCGGCCAACAAGGTCATGGCCACAGTTTTTGGGATGCACGCGGTGTTATTCACATCGATTACCTTGAAAAGGGTAAAACGATCACCGACGAATATTATTCAGAGCTTTTGGACAGATTCGATATTGATTTGAAGCAGAAACGACTGCATTTGGTGAAGAAAAAAGTGCTGTTCCATCAAGACAATGCACGGGTGCACACGTGTGCAGTCACCATGGCAAAAATCCATAAATTAGGCTACAAACTGCTACCCCATCTAGGGTATTCTCCTAGATCTGGAGAATTACAGATTCTCCAGATTTAGTCCCCTGTAACTATTTCCTGTTTCCAAACCTGAAGAAATGACTGGGCGGTAAGAGATTGAGGTCGCATGAAGAGGTCATCCCTGAAACAAACGCCTATTTTGAGGGCCTTGAGAAAACCTATTATTTGGAAGGAATAAAAAAATTGGACAAACGCTGGACTAACTGTATCGAGCTAAAAGGAGACTATGTTGCGAAATAAAACGCTCATTTGCCGAAATAAATATTTTTTATTCAAAAAGTCACTAACTTATCAAACCACCCTCGTACCTTTCAAATAATATAGAATATGACGCATTTTTAATGTATCTCATTGGATATGTTTACGTAAGTAGTACAACAATTTCAATTCTAACATGTTCGCGATAATTAGCAGAAATAAACGAAAAATTGAGTTGTTCTCTTGACTATCCCTCAGTAGCTATATTATTAACAATATTTAAATCCTTGCTAAAAACACTATCGCTAAAGAATAGTATAAGAAAGTAAAAACCTAGTACACTTGATACCAAGTAGCTTTAAATAGATACTAAATTAACTAGTACAACTTCAATTGTAAAATGTTTACCCCACGTTATTCTTTAGTAGTCTATGATTTAACAGTCTTAAAAATCTTGCTAAATCACAGCTACCAAAGAGAAACACTGGATTAGCAATAAATAGCTAAAATAAATAAAAGGTTTAGTTGTTCTTCTGACTATCGTTTAGTATCTATACTTTTAACAGTATTAAAATCCTTGCTAAAAGCACAAATGATAAACAACAACATTGGAAAGTAGCAATCGAGTACTCGAGTAATTAGCTTTGAATAGATAATATATAATAAGTAATTAGTACAACAACTTCAATTGTAAAATGTTTACCCCACGTTATTCTTTAGTAGTCTATGCTTTAACAGTCTTAAAAATCTTGCTAAATCACAGCTACCAAAGAGAAACACTGGATTAGCAATAAGTAGCTAAAATAAATAAAAGGTTTAGTTGTTCTTCTGACTATCGTTTAGTATCTATACTTTTAACAGTATTAAAATCCTTGCTAAAAGCACAAATGATAAACAACAACATTGGAAAGTAGCAATCGAGTACTTGAGTAATTAGCTTTGAATAGATAATATATAATAAGTAATTAGTACAACGACTTCAATTGTAAAATGTTTACCCCACGTTATTCTTTAGTAGTCTATGCTTTAACAGTCTTAAAGTTCTTGCTAAATCACAACTACTAAAGAAAAACATTGGATTAGCAATAATTAACTGAAATAAACGAAAGATTGAATTGTTTTCTTGCCTATCCTTCAGTATCTTTAGTTTTAGCAATGTTAAGGTACTTACTAAATAAACAGTTCCTAATGAACAGTAATCACAGCTATCAAAGAATTCCAGACTATTGTTTAGCAACTATACTTTATTACAATAGACAATAATTCAGTAGTATAATAACTTAAATTCTAGAACGCTTGTTCCATACTATTCTTTAATTGCAAGCAATGGAAAATAAGCATATATTATTCCTTGATAAACGTATCAGATTTGAAAAGGTAATAACTAACTACTAAAGTAGTACAACAATCTGAATATTAAAATGTTTACCCTACGCTATTATTTAGGGGACAACGATTTAACAGTCTTAAAGTTCTTGTTAAATCACAGCTATCAAAGAGAAACACTGGATTAGCAATAAGTAGCTAAAATAAATAAAAGGTTTAGTTGTTCTTCTGACTATCGTTTAGTATCTATACTTTTAACAGTATTAAAATCCTTGCTAAAAGCACAAATGATAAACAACAACATTGGAAAGTAGCAATCGAGTACTTGAGTAATTAGCTTTGAATAGATAATATATAATAAGTAATTAGTACAACGACTTCAATTGTAAAATGTTTACCCCACGTTATTCTTTAGTAGTCTATGCTTTAACAGTCTTAAAGTTCTTGCTAAATCACAACTACTAAAGAAAAACATTGGATTAGCAATAATTAACTGAAATAAACGAAAGATTGAATTGTTTTCTTGCCTATCCTTCAGTATCTTTAGTTTTAGCAATGTTAAGGTACTTACTAAATAAACAGTTCCTAATGAACAGTAATCACAGCTATCAAAGAATTCCAGACTATTGTTTAGCAACTATACTTTATTACAATAGACAATAATTCAGTAGTATAATAACTTAAATTCTAGAACGCTTGTTCCATACTATTCTTTAATTGCAAGCAATGGAAAATAAGCATATATTATTCCTTGATAAACGTATCAGATTTGAAAAGGTAATAACTAACTACTAAAGTAGTACAACAATCTGAATATTAAAATGTTTACCCTACGCTATTATTTAGGGGACAACGATTTAACAGTCTTAAAGTTCTTGTTAAATCACAGCTATCAAAGAAATACATTAGATTAGCAATAATTAGCTGAAATAAATGAAAAGTTGAGTTATTCTCTTGACTATCCTTCAGTAACTATACTTTTAACAATATTAAAATCTTTGCTAAAGACACAATTACCAAAGAACAGTATTGGAAAATAGAAATCGATTACTCCTTCACTACCAATTAGCTTTTAATAGATAATAAATAATAACTAAGTAGTACAGCAACTTGAACTGTAAAATGTTTAGTGTTTACCCTACGCTATACTTTAGGGGATCACACTTTAACAATTTTAAAATTTTTGCTAAGTCATAGTCACCAAAGAACAACATTGGATTAGCAATAATTAGCTGGAATAAATGAAAAGTTGAGTTGTTCTTCCGACCATCCTTCAGTAACAATACTTTTAACAGTTAGAATCATTGCTAAAAGCACAATTGCCAAAGAACAGTATTGGAAAGCAGAAATCTATTATTTCGTGATTACCAATCCAATTAGCTTTGAATAGAAAATACTAAGTAGTACAACTTGAATTGTAAAATTTTACCCCACACTATACTTTAGTAGTCTAAGCTTTAACAGTCTAAAAGTTCTTGCTAAATCACAGCTACCAAAGAAAAGCATTGGATTAGCAATAATAATGAGCTGAAATAAACAAAAAAATTAAGTCGAAAAAAATTGAGTTGTTCTCTTGACTATCCCTCAGTAACTATACTTTGAACAATATTAAAATCATTGCTGAAAACATAGTTGCCAGAGAACAGTATTGGAAAGTAAAATCTAGCACACATTGATAAAAGTACCAATTAGCTTTGAATAGATAATAACTAAGTAGTACAACTTGACTTGCAAGATGTTTATTCTACGCTATCCTTTAGTAGTCTGTTTTAACAGTAAGATTCTAGCTAAATCATAGCTACCAAAGAAGAACATTGGATTAGCAATAATTAGCTGAAATAAACGAAAATCGTGTTTTCTTGACTGTCTCCAAGCTGTCATAGTTTTAACAATATTATAATCCTTGCTAAAAGCGGAATTGACAAAGAACAGTATTCGGAAATAAAAATCTAGTACACCTTGATAACAGTACAATTAGCTTTGAATAGATAATAACGAAGTAGTGCAACAACTTGCATAGTAAAACGTTTACCCTACGCTATTCTTTAGGGGACTATGATTTAACAGACTTAATATTCTTACTAAATCACAGCTACCAAAGAACAGCATTGGATTAGCAGAAATTAGCTGAAATAAATAAAAAGTCGAGTTGTTCTCCTTACTATCCTTTAGTAACGATACTTTTAACAGCATTAAAATTCTTGCTAAAAGCACAATTACCAAAGAACAAAAAAAGTAGAAAAAAGAATGTAGAAATCCATTACTCCTTAATTGCCAAGCGAATTAGCTTTGAATAGATAATAACTAATTAGTGCAACCACTTGAATTGTAAAATGTTTACCCCACGCTATTCTTTAGTAGTCTATGCTTTAACAGTCTAAAAGTTCTTGCTAAATCACAGCTACCAAAGAAAAGCATTGGATTAGCAATAATAATGAGCTGAAATAAACAAAAAAATTAAGTTGAAAAAAATAAATGAAAAATTGAGTTGTTCTCTTGACTATCCCTCAGTAACTATACTTTGAACAATATTAAAATCATTGCTGAAAACATAGTTGCCAAAGAACAGTATTGGAAAGTAAAATCTAGCACACATTGATAAAAGTACCAATTAGCTTTGAATAGATAATAACTAAATAGTACAACTTGACTTGCAAGATGTTTATTCCACGCTATCCTTTAGTAGTCTGTTTTAACAGTAAGATTCTAGCTAAATCACAGCTACCAAAGAAGAACATTGGATTAGCAATAATTAGCTGAAATAAACGAAAATCGTGTTTTCTTGACTGTCTCCAAGCTGCTATAGTTTTAACAATATTATAATCCTTGCTAAAAGCGGAATTGACAAAGAACAGTATTCGGAAATAAAAATCTAGTACACCTTGATAACAGTACAATTAGCTTTGAATAGATAATAACGAAGTAGTGCAACAACTTGCATAGTAAAACGTTTACCCTACGCAATTCTTTAGGGGACTATGATTTACCAGACTTAACGTTCTTACTAAATCACAGCTACCAAAGAACAGCATTGGATTAGCAGAAATTAGCTGAAATAAATAAAAAGTCGAGTTGTTCTCCTTACTATCCTTTAGTAACGATACTTTTAACAGCATTAAAATTCTTGCTAAAAGCACAATTACCAAAGAACAAAAAAGGTAGAAAAAAGAATGTAGAAATCCATTACTCCTTAATTGCCAAGCGAATTAGCTTTGAATAGATAATAACTAATTAGTACAACCACTTGAATTGTAAAATGTTTACCCCACGCTATTCTTTAGTAGTCTATGCTTTAACAGTCTAAAAGTTCTTGCTAAATCACAGCTACCAAAGAAAAGCATTGGATTAGCAATAATTATGAGCTGAAATAAACAAAGAAATTCAGTCGAAAAAAATAAATGAAAAATTGAGTTGTTCTCTTGACTATCCCTTAGTAACTATACTTTGAACAATATTAAAATCATAATAAGAATAGTATTGGAAAGTAAAATCTAGCACACATTGATAAAAGTACCAATTAGCTTTGAATAGATAATAACTAAGTAGTACAACTTGACTTATAAGATGTTTATTCCAAGCTATGCTTTAGTAGTCTATGTTTTAACAGTAAGATTTTAGCTAAATCACAGCTAGCAAAGAAGAACGTTGGATTAGCAATAATTAGCTGAAATAAACGAAAATCGTGTTTTCTTGACTGTCTCCCAGCTGCTATAGTTTTAACACTATTATAAGCCTTGCTAAAAGCGGAATTGACAAAGAACAGTATTCGGAAATAAAAATCTAGTACACCTTGATAACAGTACCAATTAGCTTTGAATAGATAATAACTAAGTAGTGCAACAACTTGCATAGTAAAACGTTTACCCTACGCTATTCTTTAGGGGACTATGATTTAACAGACTTAACATTCTTGATAAATCACAGCTACCAAAGAACAGCATTGGATTAGCAGAAATTAGCTGAAATAAATAAAAAGTTGAGTTGTTCTCCTTACTATCCTTTAGTAACGATACTTTTAACAGCATTAAAATTCTTGCTAAAAGCACAATTACCAAAGAACAAAAAAGGTAGAAAAAAGAATGTAGAAATCCATTACTCCTTAATTGCCAAGGGAATTATCTTTGAATAGAAAATAACTAAGTAGTACAACTTGAATTGTAAAATTTTACCCCACGCTATTCTTTAGTAGTCTATGCTTTAACAGTCTAAAAGTTCTTGCTAAATCACAGCTACCAAAGAAAACCATTGGATTAGCAATAATAATGAGCTGAAATACACAAAAAAAATTAAGTCGAAAAAAATTAATGAAAAATTGAGTTGTTCTCTTGACTATCCCTCAGTAACTATACTTTGAACAATATTAAAATCATTGCTGAAAACACAGTTGCCAAAGAATAGTATTGGAAAGTAAAATCTAGCACACATTGATAAAAGTACCAATTAGCTTTGAATAGATAATAACTAAGTAGTACAACTTGACTTGCAAGATATTTATTCCACGCTATCCTTTAGTAGTCTATGCTTTAACAGTAAGATTCTAACTAAATCACAGCTACCAAAGAAGAACATTGGATTAGCAATAATTAGCTGAAATAAACGAAAATCGTGTTTTCTTGACTGTCTCCCAGCTGCTATAGTTTTAACAATATTATAATCCTTGCTAAAAGCGGAATTGACAAAGAACAGTATTCGGAAATAAAAATCTAGTACACCTTGATAACAGTACCAATTAGCTTTGAATAGATAATAACTAAGTAGTGCAACAACTTGCATAGTAAAACGTTTACCCTACGCTATTCTTTAGGGGACTATGATTTAACAGACTTAACGTTCTTGCTAAATCGCAGCTACCAAAGAACAGCATTGGATTAGCAGAAATTAGCTGAAATAAATAAAAAGTTGAGTTGTTCAAAAAAGGTAGAAAAAAGAATGTAGAAATCCATTACTCCTTAATTGCCAAGGGAATTAGCTTTGAATAGATGATAACTAATTAGTACAACCACTTGAATTGTAAAATGTTTACCCCACGCTATTCTTTAGTAGTCTATGCTTTAACAGTCTAAAAGTTCTTGCTAAATCACAGCTACCAAAGAAAAGCATTGGATTAGCAATAATAATGAGCTGAAATAAACAAAAAAATTAAGTCGAAAAAAATTAAAAAAAATTGAGTTGTTCTCTTGACTATCCCTCAGTAACTATACTGTGAACAATATTAAAATCATTGCTGAAAACATAGTTGCCAAAGAATAGTATTGGAAAGTAAAATCTAGCACACATTGATAAAAGTACCAATTACCTTTGAATAGATAATAACTAAGTAGTACAACTTGACTTGCAAGATGTTTATTCCACGCTATCCTTTAGTAGTCTAGGTTTTAACAGTAAGATTCTAGCTAAATCACAGCTACCAAAGAAGAACATTGGATTAGCAATAATTAGCTGAAATAAACGAAAATCGTGTTTTCTTGACTGTCTCCCAGCTGCTATAGTTTTAACAATATTATAATCCTTGCTAAAAGCGGAATTGACAAAGAACAGTATTCGGAAATAAAAATCTAGTACACCTTGATAACAGTACAATTAGCTTTGAATAGATAATAACTAAGTAGTGCAACAACTTGCATAGTAAAACGTTTACCCTACGCTATTCTTTAGGGGACTATGATTTAACAGACTTAACATTCTTACTAAATCACAGCTACCAAAGAATAGCATTGGATTAGCATAAATTAGCTGAAATAAATAAAAAGTCGAGTTGTTCTCCTTACTATCCTTTAGTAACGATACTTTTAACAGCATTAAAATTCTGGCTAAAAGCACAATTACCAAAGAACAAAAAAGGTAGAAAAAAGAATGTAGAAATCCATTACTCCTTAATTGCCAAGCAAATTAGCTTTGAATAGATAATAACTAATTAGTACAACCACTTGAATTGTAAAATGTTTACCCCACGCTATTCTTTAGTAGTATATGCTTTAACAGTCTAAAAGTTCTTGCTAAATCACAGCTACCAAAGAAAAACACTGGATTAGCAATAATTAGCTGAAATAAACTAAAAATTGAGTTGTTTCCTTGACTATCCCTCAGTAGCTATACTTTTAACAATATTAAAAATACTTGCTAAAAATTCAGTTGCTATCAAATTTGATAAAAGTACAAATTAGCTTAAAATAGATAGCAACTAAGTAGTATAAGAACTTAAATTCTAAAACGTTTATCCCATACTATTATTTAATTCCAAGCAATGAAAAATAAGAATATATTATTCCTTGGTAAAAGTATCAGATTTGAAAAGATAATAACTAACTTTAAGTAGTACAACAACCTGAATAATAAATTCTGTACCTTACGCTATCCTTTAGGTGATTACGATTTAACAGTCTTAAAGTTCTTGTGAAATCACAGCTACCAAAGAACATTGGTTGAGTAATAATTAGCTGCAATCAATGAGAAATTGAGTTGTTCTCCAGACTATCCTTCAGTAACTATACTTTTAACAATATTAAATTCTTTGCTAAAAGTACAATTGCCAAAGAACAGTATTGGAAAGTAAAAATCTATTTACCCCTTCACTACCAAATACCTTTGAATAGATAATAAATAATAATTACGTAGTACAGCAACTTGAATTGTAAAATGTTTATAGTGATTACCTTACACTATTCTTTGGGGACTATGCTTTAAAAGTTTTTAAATTTTTGCTAAATCACAGCCACCAATGAACATGATTACCTGAACCAATGATTAGCTGAAACAAATGAAAAGTTGAGTTGTTCTCCTGACTATCCTTCAGTAACTATACTTTTAATAATATTAAAATCCTTGCTAAAAGCACAATTGCCAAAGAACAGTATTAGAGAGTAGAAATCTATTATTCTTTGATTACTAAACCAATTAACGTTGAATAGATACTAGAAATAACTAAGTAGTACAACTTGAGTTGTAAAATTTTACCCCACGCTATACTTTAGTAGTCTATGCTTTAACAGTTCTAAAATTGTTGCTAAATCACAGCTACCAAAGTACAGCATTAGAATATTAATAATTGCCGAAATAAATGTTAAATTGTTCTCCTCACTATGCCTCAGTAGCTACACTTTTAACAATATTCAAATCCTTGCTAAAGCGCAGTTGCTAAAGAACAGTATTGGAAAGTAAAAATTACATTATTTATTTTTTAAACGAATTACTGTTATTTTCATCTTTTCAGTCTAGTACAGTTGCCATTTTAGAAATTTACTTTGGCTCGCCTCCTTGGTCAGTGATTAGTTATACAGTTTAGAGGTGATGATCTCTGCCTATAATTTCAGAATTATATAAATATTAGCAAATTATAATTGTTTAATTTATTTTCCCCACTATTCTTCAGTTACTACACTTTCAACAGTTTTAAAATATTTGTTAAAGTACAACTACCGAAGAACAGTAGTAGAAATTGGAATTTTATTCCAATCTCTGAGTGGAGTTTTCCAGTATATATAAGGTTGATGGATTAACTAAACTCATATACCCCTATACAGTACAACATCACAGTAAAACATAATCAGGAACTTGTTTAGAGACAGATCTTCTGATATAAAAAGATTCCTTACTGTTGTAATAATATTAAAAAAAGCACTATAGAATATATCACTGTAGACCGTGCATTTAATATAGAACACGAATACAATATAATATGGCGGAAAATCTTAATACATACTTTTGCATCAATAAATAAGACATATAAATAATATGTTCTGCATGCATGTAGTTATATAAAAACAATAAAAAACTTATAGTACAGACATTAAGATAGAAAGCAAATATTATACTGATATATTAAAAAAATAACGAATAATAACGATACAATAATGTTTTAGAATTCTTACCAAGATATTCTTTAAGTTCTTCTGCTCACCGCATTGATAAACAAACTAAAGAAATTTTGCATATGCACCGTATTTAAATCCGACGGTCGCTCCCTCTCCTTCCTTAGGGGTGGGCACGCTAACTGCCAATAGCAATATGGCTTCCAGTGATTTCACTTGTGTGACAATTCGGTCGTATGCATAAAATGTAGTATTATACTTCTACTATAAGTCGACTTCACTCTTACTAATCAAAAAGCATATCGTTTTCCTTTTACTAATACTATAAGTAAAAGCATTTACTTCACTTTATGCATTTATCATTGATGCCTTTATCATTTGCTAAATCTCAAAATTTATTTTACAACAAAAAAGTATTTTAATTTCAATATTTTTGTTATACAGTTTCTGCCATAAAGTTGGATCCATATGGGAAATTTTTTTAATATTCTGATTGGAAAAATACTTTATGGTCAAACATTTCTGCTTCCAAAAATACTTGATATACGCTATGTCAAAGTTGACAGGTGACATTAGGTATCTGTCAAATTCGCTATTATTAAAAAGACTTGACGAGAACTGGCCTTATTTGTTAAAATATGGAAAAATTTTATTATATTAAGAAGATAGTATATTAAAGAACGAGTTTCATAAGGCAAAATTTATTGCACGAGTCCAAATTTAGAAAACGAGCCGCTTGCGGCGAGTTTTCTAGAGGACGAGTGCAATAATGACTTATGGAACGAGTTTTTATGCTATTTTTTCTATTTTGCGTCTTTTATTCCCTTTTTAAATAAAAAAACCGCAATTTCGAAATTTAGGGATTTTTGTGGTAGTTGACAACATTGATGTGACATTTCAAAATTCATTGATTGACACAGAAAATTGAGTGAAGTTTTTGTCAATTTTCTGTTTTCTTCAATTATTTTTTCAATGCTACCAACTTTGAGAAAGTTGGGCTATTAAAGCACTCAAATGAGCTATTAACGCACTGTTTTGGGTTCTTTAACAGCTTTATTATAGATGCAAAATAGAAAAAATGTTTTTAATGACATTTTACGTTCACATAACGAATTTGAACGAGATATTCCGACATACGGAAAATCTTGTTCTTTGACATTTTTTGATGACTAACGTAACTGACTATTTTGAAATCATTGAAAACACTTTAAATGAGTGGAAAGGCAAATAATAATTGCTCATAATATCCAATGGTATAGGTATTTTGACAAATATTAAATTATCAAGAAATTGAATTTTCTGGGCGATTTTCCAATTTCCAAGAAAACGCATAATTTTATTAATTTCTTTTTATCAAGCGACGATTGAATAATACAAGAATTGTTGCAATCATAATTTAAGTAATTTAACACAAAAGCACTACTTAAAAATTTTCAGTTATGAGAGTATACCAAACAATGTTAAAACATTTTCTTTATGTATAAGATTAATTTTTTCAAAATTCCAACAAAATTTCTTTCAAGATCAGTTTCCTTTGAAGGAACCTTTATTGAGTGGATAGTCTTGACGAGACGTAGCCGAGTCAAAATCTCATTAGAGACCACCAAAGTCATTTCGAGCATGAATTGCACACAACGTTTTTTATACAGCGTTATTGAAAAAGTAAAAAGATCATTAAAAAATAACACAAGAATTTTTTATTTTAGCGCAAAGTGGGCAGTTTCGTTGTTACTACGGAAACGACATTGCTCAAATATGCATAAATCACATAAATCGCTTTAGAGCGGAAAATATTTCGTGCAAGTTGTCAAGTGAACAAAACCAATGTGGCATTTTGCATACGGATATTAATGAAAAAATGTCACCATTTTTCGACAGCTGTAGAAAATAGTTATTTATGGTACCAGTGAGTTAAGTAAGATATTATCTACGAATGAAGAATTGCCCCATAAGGGCCGTTAGGTCCGAGTGGATTAATTTTTTTGAGTGGATAATATCTTTAACTCACGTGTGCCATACAACGTTTTATCCAAAACCTCTTTATTTATATTCAAATATTGAATTTGCAATTTATAGTTTAGTCTGTAGTTTTTGACGGTAACAAATTTGATACTCTAGCCCGATGAAGGAGTGAGTTTTTCAAAAATACCCCATCATTGCCAGAAACATTGGAAAGTCACACGTGAATGCCAGACCACCCAAAAGACTTTAAACGAGCGCCCTTTGCAGGGCGACTAAAATGTAAATTTCTTATGGTCATATTCTTGTTTTTCGTAATTAATGCTTTCTGGCTTGGTAAAAATACAGCAATTACTTCCTATTGCGGCTCTCTATCTATTAGTGGAATTCTAAAATAAGTTTTTCAATTTATTCTATTGATTATTTTTATACTGTTTCTGCATTTTCCCTAATTAAAGATTAAAGACTATCAGAATCACTCAGTGGCGTATTTTTGGCATGGGGGCTTACAGGAAGGGATCACCCCGGAATTTTTTTTAATACTCCAGGTCATTTGTCAAAAATCTATGTTATGTAAAAATCTAAGTATATTGATTTGGAATTTTTACAGAGTGCGGTGGGCCCCCCGAAAAAAGTTATTTACCTAAACTTGCTAGATGATTCTGTTTTATTAATTGGAGAACCAGAAATCAAAGCCTACTAGTCGTAAATCATTTTTCACGTTTTTCTTAAAAATCGTCTTATGCAAGAGTATGAATATTTAGTATGGTTGAAATCAATGGTTGATTTCAGTAAAAAAATACCTATCGTGTAATTTAAAGAAAAGGCCGATGACATCACTCTCACGACGATTTAGTAAACACAAAATTTTCTGAACCAGAACATATAGAATTTTATGTCATTTAATAATATACTATATGGTTTATACCATTTCTGGCCGAAAAAAAGTTGCTGCAAACCGGGGTGCTTTAAGTCAAACAGATTGTTCGAGCACAATAGTACTAAAGTAAATACTAAAAGACCATAGAAAACACAAACCTTCCATAAAAAAGCCAAGTTATCTATTGTCTACTGCTTGAAAGCGAAATAGTATACATTACCGCAGTCTCCTTCGGGATTTTTAGCTTATAATTTCAATAAAGACATACATACATACAGCGTATCTCGTTTTAGAACTAACTATATACCACTGTATCTTCGTTATGTATGATTGAATTCATACCAAATCTTTAACAGTCACATATCCTCATAGATGTTCTCATCAAATCAATAAGAATTAATGTTAAGAACATAAAGAAATGTGGACCTTTTTTCATCAAAAAGTCAGTTAATAAAACTTGCTAAGAATAATGAGAAATGCCCAAACCCTGATTTTTACCAACAAATTTCCACTCTCAACTGTTTTGGGCCAATTGATATCTAGGATTTAAAATTTAAACTATAAAATTTAAAATAATAGCAAATTTCTTTTAAACACAAATATCTAAAGACCAAAGAAAAAAAAGCACAAAAAATATTAAATTTCGGATTTGATCCCATCTAACAACGGCAAGGAAAGCAGAAAACAAATGGAAGTTATTTTGAGTTTACTATTTTTGCTAAAGTAGGTTCTTTCCATTTTTGTATAATTCTAGTTGAACAAAAACAGATAAAAGTGTAAATATACAATTTTAAATCAATAAGTTCAGATTGCCTAAAATAATATTGAATATCGCATTTTGTGACAAAAATTGAATCTTGTGAATTTTTTTGATGTTAAACGCCTTTTTTAATTAACTTTGAAAAAACAAGGACTAGTTATAAAAACGTTTATTTTATGGGTAGTACAACTGACAAAAGCTCAGTACGAGGGTAGATTGAAAAGTTTCCGGAATGGGCAAGAGATGGAGCGCGTATCGTGAAATTGTTATGATGGTTGTCAAGGCTAACCTATTTTAGGAAAGCTGTCAAATTTTCAGACACGTGCGTCGTTCCGTTTATGTTTACTAGGATATCTTGTGAAGCAATTCAGGCACTTTTGCAAAAATAGATAAAAACGAATTTCGTGCAGTCATCAAACATTTCTGGATGGACGGGAAAACGGCGACGGAGATACGAGATATTTTGCAGAAAGTTCATGGCACATCCACACCTTCATTTTCGACTATTAGTTTCTGGGTGAGCGAGTTCAAACGTGGCCGTACGAGCACCAAGGATGAACCACGCAGTGGACGTCCAAAAACGGCCACAAATGAAGAAATGGTCGATAAAGTCCATGATCTCGTGTTAGCCGATCGACGAGTGAAGTTGCGCGAAATAGTAGAGACCACGGGCATCTCATATGAACGTGTGCAAAATATCGTGCACGAACATTTGGGCATGAGGAAGCTCTCGGCGCGATGGGTGCCGCGTTTGCTGACTATGGACAACAAGCGAAATCGTGTGACCACTTCGAAAGAGTGTTTGGCCTTGTTAAATCGTAATCCAACGGATTTTTTTCGCCGATTCGTGACCGTGGACGAAACATGGATCCACCACTACACACCAGAAACCAAGCAGCAGTCGAAACAGTGGATTTCTCCAGGCGAATCTGCTCCGAAGAAGGCAAAGACTGTCCCATCTGCTGGAAAGGTCATGGCCACCGTTTTTTGGGATTCGCAAGGTGTGATACACATCGACTTTTTGCAGAAGGGAAGAACTATCACGGGACAATACTACAGCGATTTATTGGATCAATTCAACGGCATTTTGAAGGAGAAACGGCCTCATTTGCAGCGAAAAAAAGTGCTCTTCCACCACGACAACGCGCCGGCCCATTCATCCCGAATCGCCAATGCTAAATTGGTTGAATTGGGCTACGAGGTGGTGCCGCATCCCCCGTACTCTCCAGACCTGGCCCCGTGCGACTTCTTTTTGTTCACAAACATGAAGACTTGGCTCGGAGGCAAGCGCTTTACGTCAAATGAGGAGGTCATCGCCGCCACTAAAGCTTATTTTGCAGAGTTCCCGAAATCATATTTTTCTGAAGGCTTAAAAAAGTTGGAGCACCGCTGGGAAAAGTGTATCGCCCTGCAAGGATATTATGTTGAAAAATAAAAACAAAAACGTGTTCAATTACTGCGTTTTCTTGCCCATTCCGGAAACTTTTCAATCTACCCTCGTATTAATGCTATAACAATATAAAAATGACACATGAGAAGTAGTGGTTCTGATGGTAGGTATAGATATGTTTTTTAAACTATGAAAGAATAAGAATGTATATTCTTATATCTATATTATGATAAGAGACTAGTTGCTATTTGTTCAATATCTGAGAAATAGCCGTGTTGCAAAAACACAGTAACATTTTTAACTATACGTTTTAGCTAGATACATTCTTGTGAAACATTCCTGTTTGTATAAAGGCAACTATTAAGTGTAATGTTATTCAAGGTTTCCCAGAAAATCCCAATTCTAGAATTTTATTTTAAAAATAACTCTCCACCTTTAGAATAATCTATAGCTCATTAAATAGGTATTTGCAAACATAGCATTAATAACTTTCACCCATTAGTTTCTTTTGAGAAATACGTGAGTACAATGAAGTACCTATTCAAATGAGTCACAGATATCTAAAAGTCATTAGCTCATTAGGGTTGCTAATAGACTTTGTTATTATTTCAGAAATTGCCAAACATTCCAGTTCATACCCAAAAAATATTTTATTTTATTTATGTAAAAATAATATTCAAGTTACGGTTAACATATACTATAGTGTCAATAGTATTAAAAAGTCTTAAACTCAACTTCTAAACATTTGGTTTACTTGTTATCGGTAAAATTTGTCCATTCAAATAAATGTTTTTGTACACTCAGAATTAACAAAAGAAATGCAAACAGGCTTTAATTTTTTATCTGTGTTAAGTATCAACATATTGAGCACTTCTATGATGAAACATAGATCTATATTGATCTTTTTCCATAGACTAACGTAATTTTAGATTTCTTTTGCCAGTGTAGTGTATTCAAAATAATGAACAACTAAACAAAAGAATATTTCTATTTCTATGGTTATGTAAAGACATCGTTACACTAATAAAAACTATAATTATTTTATTCCATGATTCCTGTTTTATCGGCATGTCAATTCACGCCAATAGAGTAGGTGTTCTTGATTTATTTAAAAAAGAAAAAAAACAAGTATGAATTAACCTTCATAGTGGGGGAGTGCCAGGAAAAAAGAGCATTATCTCGGAACCGGTTGAAACTAATCGGATTTAATTGATTTTTTTGTAAAATCTTGTAAATATAAAATACTAAAACCTTTATGGGTTATAAATTGACGCTCAGATCGGAGACTGCGGTGAAGCTCAAAAACCTAAATATTCTCCAAGTGGTCCAGTATTAGTTGTTGAACCATCTCAAAAAAGGATATTGTTTGTGTGTTATCACACCTATTGTATTGGTAGTTCGAAACCACTATTAATTAATTTTGGTTCCTTTTGGTTTAAATGTGGCAGCCATATTTGTTCCGTGGTGCAGGATGTTTCTTGCAGTTTTTTTTATGTAAACGAAAATCTCGGTATCTTAAGAACCGTTGGTCTTATAGAAACTTGCAAGAACCGTTGTATTGTTCACACATCGAACTACATTTGTTGTTCTAAAAATAAGTTTTGTAAGATGCTTTCCTATGGGTGCAATTTAAGCTCGAGATTTAACATCTTTTTTGCAAAATTTCCGCTACTTAGGTTGCTCCGCTACATTTTTTCTAAGAAGGTAGTACCAGTTAGGAATACATACCTAATAGTTTATGTTTAAAATATTTGAAATCTGAAGCTTCACTATTAAGGTATTTAGGGACTTTTAAAATTCTCGTTTTCTTCATTTTTGGGCATGGATTGATTTTTTATATTACGTGCATATGAAGCATAATAATTTTAACTTTGATGTTAGCGTGAGATCAGAGTTATGTTCATGTTAACTGAAAGCTGTAAATAAATCTTGTAAATAACCATAATACGTTCCAAGATGGTAGTTAGCTATGATCGTCAACTTTTATTTTAATATTTCATATGTACGGCATTTAAAAAGAATCATACAAATCCGAGTAGTTTCAACCGGATCCGAGATAAAAACGTAAGCGTTTTTCTTCATTTTTGGGGACCTTTGGACCTCAATATCTCTGATCGGTGCGCATGAGATTTTGTTATTGAGGTCCAAAGTTGTGCAAAACTGAAGAAAACGAGAATTTCAAACGCCCATAAATACCTAAATAGTAAAATTTCAGATTTCAAATATTTTAAACATAAACTAGGTATTCATAACTGTGTGCCTTCTTAGAAAAAATGATCCCTGAAATTTCACCTTTCCCTGGAAATGTGGCACCCTAAAAAGCAGAAATTTTGAAAAAAAGTGTTAAGTTTCGAGCTTAAATAGCTCCTATAAAGAAGTATCTTACAAAACTTATCAGCCCAGGTAAATTAAATCAGTTTCAGCAATATAAAGGAAAAAATTAAGGAAAAGCTGAAAATTGGTATATAGGCTTAAAATGCAATATGTATACATATAGGCACAATTTATTTTTCCATAACCAATATGGGTTTACGGCAAATAAATCAACAACTGATGCATTGATGTGCACGGTAGATAAAATAGTTGATAGTTTTCATAAATGTACCTAATTATGCTGGAACCATTTTTTGCGATTTACAAGCCGCTTTTGATTATGTGTCACACGATCTGCTGCTGAAAAAGTTAGATCACTACAATTTTAGTAAATTGGCCTTATCTCTTATTGCATCTTATCTCGAAAATAGGAAACAATATGTTTCTATAGATAATAAAAAGTCCGTATTGCAAAAAGTGGAGAATGGCGTTCCTCAAGGTTCGGTACTTGATCCTATCCTTTTTTTGATGTATGTTAATGATCTTACAGTAGGACCAAGTACTGAACAAATTCTTTTTGCAGATGACACATCGTTTTGGAGGTCTAAACAGAAAATTGTCTTTTACACAGCAGCAAGCCAATATATATGGTTTGCAACAAACAAGTTCAAACTAAACGAAAACAAAACGAAAAACTTTTATTTTACATTTAAAAAAATACCAAATGACTATACATATCAATGATAGTGTTAAGGTTCTGGGTTTTGAAATGGACCAAAAATTAACTTGATGCAAAAACATTGATCATATAAGTCATAAGATGTCAACAAATCTTTTCGTAATAAGAAACTTATCTAAAATAGCACCCCAAAGTTCTTAATTTGTGTTGCATATCATTCACTTATAATATCTCATTGCAGTCATTGCTTCTATGGTTTATTGTTATGGGGTCACTCTCCTCATGCGGAACGTGTATTTAGTATTCAAAGGAAAGCCTTAAGATTAATCTCTAATTTGGAATATAGGGCAGATGTAAAGAATACTTTTATAGAAAAAAAAAATGTTGACGTTACCTTCATTATACATATACTCATGTCTAATATTTGTTAAAGAAAATATAGATTCATATGAGATTAATAATTCACTTTACAATTATGAAACTAGAAGTGAAGGAAATATACATATTACATAGAACAGATTAAAACATAGTAGGTACAGTAAAAATTGCTATGCACCTCTTTTTTATAATAAACTTTCAAGAAATATTAATATGATGGAAATAAAACTTTTCAAAAACAGTATAAAAAATTATTTAATCAATAATGCTTTCTATAGCATTCAAGAGTTTTTAGATATAAACATTAACAATGATACGTCTTTATGTATTATTATTATTATTATTATTATACTGTATTTTTAAAACTGTGATATAATAGTACAGTATTTTTTATTTTTCTCTTCTTGTTAAACTTATGAAATTGAGATGAATTAGCTTGACGACACTCATAGCAATTGTAATTGTTATATGGTTAATAAATTATTCTTATTCTATTCTTATTCTTAAAATGTGGAGTTGAAAAACATATCAAAACTCCCCATGCGTGGGTGACTAGATGGGTGACGAGCTAACTGAGCCATCTTGGAAAAATGGCGGAAAAATTTGCTTTTTCGCTGATATTTCAGAAAGTATTTAATTTTACGGGTATCAACGTTCAGAATGAAAATGTAGCTAACAAGATTTCCTGCAATTTTATTTTTTACATTGTACGTTTAATAGTTTCTGAAATATATCTTTTTCAGCAACTGTCATTTTTCGACATTCCGAAAAATGCCGTTTCTTTGCGCATTTTTCGTAAATATTTCAAATTGGACTACTCCTACGTACAAAATGCATTTTATAAAAGTTAAAGAGTACTATTTTTCCTACAAAGAAAGTTGGTTATTGAATGTCGTTCAACCAATATTTCCGGAGATATGATTTCGTAAAGAAAATGTAGATTTTCGTTTACTCAGTTAATTACGTGAAAATTTTGAGTTAGTGACGCAATAACTAAAAAATATTAACACAAATGATTTTCTAATTCAGAATTTCGGTAGAATCGGCGTTATCTTCATTTTCGTCAAGGTCGGATTCTTCTTCATATTACATAATGGTACATCCTGTTTCCTGGCAGTGACCGCAAAAATCAAAGCACGTCAACCCCGCTCTTTTAAATTGAAATTTGCAGTGCAGTGCGTTTTACAATGCAAGCGGGGCTAACCGTCATTGTGAACCCGGATAACAGGTATATGCACCACCGTATAACTCGAATATTATCCATCCTAAAAATATAGTTAATGGCCTATTCGGAAAGTAATAACATGTAGACTGAGCTCTGAAACGTATGTCGACTTAAAAATTGTGGAAGGTTTTTTGATGTAACTATTAACCGTCTGGAAATCACGCTAAAACCAACATAATGGAAATTTCATAACCTACTTTTTCACTCTGTATGTTTTTCCATGTCGGACTAACCATTTTTTATTTATTAGCGGTCAGAATATGTAATTCTCATAACATTCGATGATAACAATTTCTTTTCAAAATCATATCTGCGAAAATATTAGTAACGCGACATTAAATAACTAACGTTTTTGTAGGAAATTCAATTCTCGTTAACTTTTATACAATGCATTTTGTTACGTAGGACCAGCCAAATTTAAAATATTTACGAAAAACGTGAAAAATGAAAAACAGGAAACTAGTTGCTGAAAAAGCTTCTATCTCATAAACTATTCATCGTATGAGGTTTGATAAAAAATAAAATTGTGGGGGGATTTTGTGGCCATTAATGTCCGTAAGATTAATACTTTCTGAAATATTAGCGAAAAAATAATTTTGTCCGCCATTGGAGGGGGCAGCCCGTTTCTCATTATCACCCACGCATGGGGAGTTTCGATATGTTTGACAGTACCACATTTTAAGCCTGTATACTAATTTTCAGCTTTTCCCCATTCTTTTCCTTTTCAAAACGTTATTTACCTGGGCTATATGTTTAGAACAGAAAAAGTATTTCGAAGTGTGAACAGTTCTTACCGCAAGTTTTTGGGATATCGAGATTTTCATTTATATAAAAAACTGCAAGAAACGTCGTGCACTACCAAGCAAATATAGCTGCCATATTTAAACCAAAAGGAATAAAAATAAATTAAAAGTGGTTTCAAACTACCAATTCATAGGGATGGTAACACACAAAAAATTATCTTTTTTTGAGATGGCCCAGCAATCAGTACTGGACCATTTGGAAAATATTTAGGTTTTCGAATTTCACCGCATGCAAATTATTCAAATCCGAGTAGTTTCAGCCGGTTCCGAGATAAAAACATAAGAATACTCCACTATCTCGAAAGAATTAGGTTTTGAAACATAACTAATCATTAGCAACATTTATAACGATTGGTTCGACACTGGTAGTAACACATTCTATGATGTCATCTAATTGCTGTATTTTTGCTCTTCTTTTACGATAGGGCGATAAAATATGAGCAGGTTTCTATGAAATCTGTTGGGATTTTTTGTCTGAATTGAATTCTTGGAATTTCATCCATATAACTATCAAACCAACACTCAACTAATACCGTTATAATCCAGCTTACAAGGGATTATAGTCCTTTATTTATGCATTTTAAAAGAAGAAACTGGAAGTTTTTGTCATTATCTAGCTCTCAGAATTCAAGAGGGTGTAATACCTTTGTTATTAGATTTCAATATTGGACTTCCCAAAATTACACATAAAATTAAAACATAAAAACAAACCATCAGTTTTACATGTGATATCAGTCTGTACAGTTCTTTTTACAAAAATATGTCTGAAAGCACGCGGAAATGCTTAAGTGTTTTAGAAAAACGGTATTCCTCCCAATAGTTTATCTACACTTTTGAAAAATCGAGAACGTATTGCAGTGTGTTCCAGTGGCGTAACAAAGAACTGCGCCCCCCCCCCGCAAAATATTTCTGGAAGCCCCCCTATATACATATATAAAAAAGGGGGGGAATCGAGGTTGCTTTCAGGAATGATAAATCGGATAAAGAAGAAATTTTTATTGATTTAAATTTTTTTAGAATTTAATTATTATTATTATTAATCATATACCCTTCTACCTTATGGTGTCGGGTTTAATATAAAAATTAAACTAAGAATTAATTTACTTAATGTAAAACATTAATAAAACAATTTACTTCATATAAGAATACTTATAATAAAAATTACACCGTTATAATAATGATAATTAAATAAAAAATCATATTCTAGCCGTAATTTGATACATAGTTAAAAATAAAATTAAAAAAATAAAACCAACGTTTGAATATTTATATTGAATATTATTATTCAACAGTAAAAAAATCAAAAAGAACATTCTGTGCTACAATCTAAAAAAAAGATTTTTTGTCGGCTATTAGCATCTGCAAAAGTATGAATAACTTTATTCAAATCTATTGGATGCTACTACTATCTATTTTTTTTTTCTAGAGTCCTCTGACTTTGAAAGCGTATTGCTCGTAAACTAAAGAGCCAAATTAAATGTTTTAAAAACGAGCAAATAGTAAATTTATTTCTACATGTAATAGTAAAATATTAGATTTCTAAGTACTATACTTTTGTTTTTATCGGGCGATATGTAATAAAAGGTATCCGTTTTTACGGCCATTTCCTTTACGTGTTAATTAAACAATTTTTTTCTCAGAACGTATATCCAATATATCTATGGAGTTTTTATAGGAGTTAGAAGAAAACTTTGCCTTTCATATGCTACTAATTTCCAGACAAAGAAATTTTATTGGAGATTTATATGAAAAAATAACGAACTATGTTTTCTTGTTTATTAATAGAGATAGCGTCAAAAAACTTTCACTAATAGAAAATTTTTTATATCTAAATGACCCTTCTTGAAAAATAATTTCAAAAATCTAATTACAAATATTTAAAAAAAATAAATATAAAATCGACCAAATAAGAGTGAGATAAAATACCATAATAGCAGATTTCCTCCTGCCAGTATTTATACGGAGCGTTGTTATTTTATTACGTTCTGTCGTATAGTTTGGTCTGCAGAAATTGGTTTTTATGGCCGGTATTTGACAACAATAGTAGTTATTCCAACAAAGCACTGTTATAGACTTACTGCTTAAAGCCATAAATAAAACGATACTGAGTTGTACAGTTTATGCTGCCAAATGTTACCAGGTAAGTATTAAGGATTTGTTTTAAGGTATCTTAACATAAATTTTTAAAAACTCCATTTATTAAGACATAAAAAGAAAGTTATGCAAAAATTTATAATCAGAGTAGATTTTGACATAAATAGAGTTAGATGGTGATATAAATAGTGAATAAGACCTATAAAGACAATCCTTCTTGCTTTGTACCATTTAGTATCTGTTTATATATGCATAATAATAAAATTGTAATTTAAATTCTAAAAATATATCACTTGTTTCTATTTTGTGATACTTAAATTAGATTATCTCAAAAAAGAAGACAAAAACGAAAAGACGGCCCTGAATGCAAGTCCATTTCATGAATTACAACAGTTATTGAATGCTCTTTCTAAAGATATTTTTACAATAGGTGTTACTTTCGGTACTTGAATTTAAGATGTTTTAACAATAGGTATTACTGCCGCTATTTGAATCTCAGAGCCATAAAAACCAATTTCTAAAAACCAAACTATACATAAATTGCAACGGTTATTAATAATCTTTTTTCCATTTAGTACTTATTCCTAATTAGATTAAGATAATTTTTGCATTGTAAATTAGACATCTATTTATTTTTCAAATCAATACACATATTATTATAATGTCTACATAAAATTAGAACGAAATCGTTTATAATAATAGTAAATTTTGCGGTTGTGGTTTTTGTTATTTTGTTTAATTTGCGTTTACTGCAAAATATTTTCTGGGGAACTGAGATAAAGGTTAAAAGGAAATCTTTCATAAATAATCTTACGTATGTACTTGCGTATTGTACGACAATAATATTGCAGAAAATATTTATTTCGGAATCAAGGTAATGAAGTTTTGTTTTTACTAAAATATTTTTGAAGGAAATTAGATAAAGGTTGAAACACCACTTTATATCAATAATATGTACATACAAATAAGCCAAAAATATTTTTTGTTGTCATGTGTTTTTGTAACTTCAATCAATGTACTAGTTATTATAAATAGGAATGCTACCCAAAATTACAATCATTGTGAAAAAGAAACCGGCGTCAACTATTATAATTCAGTTGTTCAACATGCCAACGCATTGTGATGAGTCACTCAAGCAAATAATATTAAAAACTAGAAATTACTTTGAAGAAGAAAGAAGAAATGGTCTGGAGAAGATTAATATTAATCAAGTGGTGGAAAGAACAGCTGATTGTTTGGGTATTAACGTACGTACAGTGACACGAGTAACAGCAGAAGAATTAAATACCGGCACTTTAGCTCCGCCAAAACCCATGGGGGGTAGAAAGAAAATTAAACTAGATGAGGTTCTGCAAGGTGTCTTGCGAAGAACGATTTTTAATTTTTATTTGGAACACAAATTTCCAACCATCAAAGAAGTTTATCAGAGATTTAAAGGGGATGTGGAAGATTTGCCAGAATTTTCCGTATCAACGTTGTACAAATGGATGAAAGAAATTAATTTCTCTTATAAAAAATTAAGCAGCAAGCCGATTCTAATGGAACAAAACAGTGTAGCTGCAAAGCGATCAGAGTTTTTGAATGCTATTAAGAACTATCGACAGACTGATTGGAATATCTTTCACACCGATGAGACAGACGTGGTGTGGTGCAAACCATTCAAAAACGTTTGGATGGGTTGAACGCATTAATCCGGAAGTACGTGCAAATTTTGACCAGTATCGTGGGGTCATACAAGAAATCAATGGTTTTAGGGGCGGAATAAAACGTCCGTCTGGATCTGGACAAAGAGTTATAATTTTGCATATTGGAAACGAAAATGGATTTTTGGAAGGGTGCTTAAAGTGCTTTGTTGGGAATAAGAAAGCTGCTACTTTAGATTACCATAACGAAATGAACAAAGAACATTACGAGGAATGGTTTCGTTTTGTACTATCTGTAATACCAGAAAAATCAGTTATTGTAATTGATCAAGCTCCATACCATACAATGCTGGATCCCAACTTTAGAAATCCAACATCAGCATGGAGGAAGCAAAGAATTATTGATTGGATCGCAAAAAGGAATGTCGCATTGCCTGATGAAATCAATCGTTTCGAAGATTTAACGAAACCAAGACTTTTGGAAATAAGTAGAGCCTACCATTTTGAGAAAGTATATCTACTGGAAACGATAACCAAAGAGCTCCGAGGGGATGATGTGAAGCTTTTATGGTTACCAGTGGCACATTGCCAATTTAATGCCATAGAGCTAATTTGGGCGTATGTGAAAAACAGTGTTGCTAAATTAAGCACAACATTTAAAATAGCAGACGTTTTGCGACTTTGTCAAGAAACTATACAAAATGTTCCTACATCAGTGTGGAAGAATTGTATTGAACATGCTAAAAAACTTGAGGAAACATATCATCAAGAAAAAGATCATCTCGTTGATGTTGCGGTAGAACCGTTAATAATCAATCTCGGTGAAGACAGCGACGAAGAATCTGATTTTTCTGATGCACCCAGTGATATGGATGATGTATCAAACGATTTGTAAAGATTCGTTGAATTATAATAACTACTATGTACATTTTATGCTAATTATATTTTAAACTATTTAGAATAATACGTTACGGGAGATATATTTAATAAATCTCTATTTAAAGAAAAAAACCCGACTTGCTTTATTTTAAAGCATTTTAGTTTACATACACATGATAATATGATATGTATTAACATGCTTCTTTTAGCAAAACTCTGGCTGGTTACATGAATAATTTTACTTTTCTCTTCAATACTTATTACTTCTATTTATCAGATTGTAGGTTATTGCACTCACTCCATCTTAATTAGTAAGATTATCAATATAATGCAATTTAAAACAGCAAGTGACTAATACAAAAGTTTGGAGGTTACATATATACTACTATCATAAAGAAAGCATATAATAATAAACAAACGCCGCTACATTCTTAGCATGGTTAGGCTCACAGGACACTCTGTGCGTCTTGACCCCCTTGACGCTTTTGCATCGGATCTCACTAACAATCGTTTTCTTCTTAATACATTTTTATTGTTAAAATTAGGAAAACTCTTTTGATGAAAATAATGCCTACATATGAAAAGTGTTCATTTAGCGAAAAAATCTTGACGCTATCTCTATTAATAAACAAGAAAACATAGTTCGCTATTTTTTCATATAAATCTCCAATAAAATGTTTCTTTGTCTGGAAATTAGTAGCATATGAAAGGCAAGGTTTTCTTCTAACCCCTACAGAAACTTCATAGATATATTGCATATACTTTCTGAGAAAAAAATTGTTTAATTAACACATTAAGGAAATGTCCGTAAAAACGGGTACCTTTTATTGCATATCGCCCGATAAAAACAAAACTATAGTACTTAGAATTGCAATATTTTACTATTGCGTGTCGAAATAAATTTACTATTTGCTCGTTTTTAAAACATTTAATTTGGCTCGTTAGTTTCCGAGCAATACGCTTTCAAAGTCAGAGGACTCTAGAAAAAAAATGGATAGTAGTTGATATTAAACTGATGTATTTGAATAATAAACACCCCCATGAAAGTACAGATAATAAGTGAAGAAGGGTTTTTCCTTTGGTCACCCTGGCCAACCATTATTCCCCGTATTGAAGGAAACCGACAGGATGAAGGATCGTAAAGAGTAATAATAAACACTATAAACAGATTATTATTGTCATAACCGCTATCAATATTTGACTTGCAGTGTAATTAATTATATACAAAAAATATATAATTTAATAGAACTTTTGAATTGTTATCATCATATTAATTAATATACGATGTTTTTAATGAAAGACGTTTTTTTGGAATTTATCAGCATTGTAATTATTTTTTACGAGCATAATTGCCCTCACCGTTATTATTTCACTGGATTTTTTGCTCATAAATGCAAACCTGCAGTCCTTTTTTATAAATATCCAAGTAGAAATATTACAAAAGAATGACAAAGATGCGCCAAAAATGCTTTCACTTTTATTGCCAACATCTGTTTGTTACAAATCAAATTTCAGTCCCTTGTAGACTTGTACTTTTCTAAGAGATAATAAAAAGGGCAGTTTTAAAACTTTTACTAAAGTGCATTTTATATTTTACTTAAAGTAATAAAACGATTTATTTTTGCTCGTTTTGCTGAATATTAATAGTAATAGGTGGTAATGGCTCCAGTGTCGTCACAAACTGGGGGCTTTTGAAATTCGGGGGCCCCCTAATGCCCGCCCCCCCCCCCGCAGCTGGGATGCTGCGGGCCCTATTGTTACGCCACTGGTGTGTTCTAGTGAAATGGATCTTAAAGGGAAACGTTCAAAAGTGTGCAAGTACGCAAATTTCGTGAAAGCTGTGTTAAAATCGTCGCAATTAGCGCGAGAAAAGAATTGCTAGAAAAGAAGAAAGATTACTGATGTAGATAAAATTTTGTTTTTATTTTAAATAAATCAAAATTTTATAATTTTAAATGTTTTCAGTTTAACGATCTTTTTTCTTGGATTTAACGACTTCGCTAAATAGAAGTTCCCACTGTATTCTATAGTGAATCCTAAATTAGTATAAAAGTACTAAAGTATTCTACTACTCTTTTACATCAGTTCTTGATTATGTGTTACACTATTAAGTATGTGTGGGATATCTGAGTTTTATTAAATCCAACTTCCTCCTGTATTGTGAGGAACTCCACTCCAGAGAAAGTAGTAAATTTCTAATACTGTTCTTTGGTAGTTGTACTTTAACAAATATTTTAAAACCGTTAAAAGTGTAGCTACTGAAGGATAGTGTGAAAAATAATTCAACAATTATAATAATGCTTACACATTAGCAGGACTTTCAATTCTAGAATAAATTATAGGAAGGTATCACATGTAAACTACTTCTATACAGAATTACCGACAAAGGTAAACATGGTTACTGTTTTACACTGAAGAGAAGAACATAACATTAATTTGTCTTCAAAGGTAAATCGTAGATTTCTACTTTCCAATACTGTTCTTTGGCAACTGTGCTTTTAGCAAACGTTTGGATACTGCTAAAAGTATGGTTACTAAGGGATAGTGAGGAGAACAGTTGTTCTTTGGTAGCTGTGATTTAGCAAGAATTCTAAGAATGTTAAAGAATAGACTACTAAAAGATAGCATGGAATAAACATTTTACAATTTACGTTGTTGTAAGTACTGGAGTGATACCACTACACATCAGGAAGGCATTGAATATACAAGCAGGGTGCTATGCCAATAATAATAAAAACGTTAATAAAAACATATTCAAGCAAAAGCAAATCTTTGATTCTTCTGCTAAAAGATATCGAATTTACCAATAAATATACCGTATATTTAACTATAAATATATAATTCATCTCTTCCAACAAACCAAGAAACACTGTAGTACTTCTTAGCTACTATCTATTCAAAGCTAATTGGTTTTGGTAATCAAGGAGTAATAGATTTATTCTTTCCAATGCTGTTCTTTGGCAATTGAGCTTTTAGCAAGAATTTTAACACTGTTAAAAGTATATAATCCGTCCAACGAAAGATGAGCGCTGCATCATCTTTACACGAAGTTATCACAGACAGCTTTTTGTTATGCTTTACTGTCGTTATTTACGAGTATGACGAGGATAGCAATACATTAGCACCTCTCGGGGTGGTTGGAAATTGATTCGACTAGCTCTGTAGAACACGGAGTGGCCAACCTTATTCAAATAAATTCCTAGATCAAATTAAGATGTTGCCAGATTGCCACTGTAACGGGTACATTTTCCACCGGCATTTAGTACATAGAATTTTGTATTAATTCTGGATAAAAATCTTAAGTTCGGTCCTGTAGATATCGCTTTATTTAAATATGCAGTTCATCAGGCAAACATTTCCTACAGAAAGCATTTATAGGAAGGGATTGTTTAATATTTGCTATAATGAAATAATGTAACGTCATATTGATGTCGTTTTTCGTATCTTGCGACCTGGCATTTTAAAAATAATATCAATTTCTTCAAAAAGAAACCTTGAAAAGAAACCATGAGGAGCGCTTCGTCATCTCATTTATAGAAATGTTTTGGTAAATATTTTGAGTGTATACGATTCTAAATACACTTTCTTTTGTCTGATTTTTGCGTCTTAAATTTTAAGTCAATGCGGCGTAGAAATATCGTCTACAGCCAGCGTTTTAGCTCACACGTGTGTTTTGGCGGGTAGAATTTTGGTACTATTTTTTACACGTAAGGTCTAGAATCCTATAGAAGGCAAGCAACAAGCGCCCTTGCCGCCTAAAAACAGATGTTTATACGCGGAGTAGCGTGAAACGAAGTTTATAAAAGGGCTTCGCTCGGTTTTGACGGGCGGTCTTCCAAATCGCACGCCGAGAGCGTACGTTCGATCTTGTGTTAAAAATGCCATTTTGTTGTAGTAAAATGGAGTTTGAAAGAAAACTCTAAATTCAGTTTTTCATATTGTTTGAACAATTACCGGCTTTCGGATGGCCGGTGCATTTAATTAAAATCAACATGTAAGTAGTTATTGTTTAAATCAGTGTTCGGAAATTAACCAATAATTCGTGGTTAACAAAAGTCAGTTATTCCGTTAAATATTTTCGCGGACGTTTGTGCTTCAGAAAAGTGGGAAATTCAGTTTCCCTTATTACTGTGTAACATATGTTATGACAGTCTACAGTACCGTACTCTCGTCTAAATAATTATTGTACAGAAATAAGTTAATAATTACAGACGCTTTCTCTGTAATCGAAACTTCGGTTAAATAATTCGTGCTGTGTGGCTTCTAAATTCAGTTCAGAATTAATGTTTATGTGTATTGTTTTATTGAAAACAATGAAATTATAAAATGGTTATCAAAACTAATAGCCAAATCTTTTATGGAACTCTTTGGTTGCATTTTGTTACTGCCGTTTGGGGTGAATTTGCAAATTATAATTCGCCATATCCAGTTTCTACGAGGGTTACCTCGTACATCTCGAATGTATGAAAGAAAATTAACAATATTCCAGTTTCCAGTTGCTGTGACGTTGTCGTCAAATTTTATGCAGTTTATCATTGTTTTTGGTTTGTGATTTACCAAAAATAAAAGGTATTGTGACAATTGTTTTTAGTGTTATTCATTTAGATAAATTTCTTGCTTGAATTTGCAGTCATTTTTGTTATTGTTTCTCAATTATTAGAAGTTCATTATAAATTTTTGTTCATTAAATTCTATTATCAATAGAACTTTTGTCAGTTGTTAGAAAAGCTTTAAACTTTAATGTAATTACAAATCATTTGTATTGATACTGTCGAATTGATTTAATTTGTCTAATCTCATTTAGATATTTGTGTATAAATTTTGTCCAGGAAAAGCTCAGTCAATACAAAGGTTAATATTTAAATTAATGTGTTTTGAACGATTTTTATGGTTGATCTAATCGATTCTTTTGAAATATTTTGCGATCATGATCAGTCAATGTAAATTTCAAATATTGGTAGTAGGGCTTTTGAATAATTTTGTGGTCAATCCAATAAGTTTTCCTGTTTGTTTTCTTTATTAAATGAAAAGTTCTTGGTGAATTTTTTTATTGACTAACTTTTGGACATAATTATAATCCAATAAATTTAGATTGGATTAGTAATAAATATACAAGGTGTGTTTTATTTGTTTATCTTTGTATGTGTATTTTACCCATTCTTTTGTTAATAAATGTTATTAATTCAAACTGATGGATCTACAAAACGGAACCATATTGGTTATGAATGCTTAAGTTCATTTCTTCAAAATTTTAAGTAAACAAAATTTTGTTTTAACTAAATATTCTATTCATTTTCTGGTTAATGAATTTAATAAATTTTAATGCTTATTCAATCAATATCTTTGAATGGTTAATAAATCATTAACTAAGCTCAGAACCAGATGGCGCCCTTTTATGTTTTTATTTGTGTTGAACCCTTATCTATTCCTTTTCATAATTCATACAGCTGTGGAACCAATACCTACGACTTGAATAATTAATTTGTAAAGAGAGAGTTTAAATCTCAAGCTGTGGCAGATATTTTTTGAGTTTTCAGTTACAGTAAGTATGATGTATTTTGTAAATTGTATTTTTATAGTTATTTTTTTTGTTGTTTTATCTCGGTTGAAAAACCTTTGTTTCACCACAAAATAGTAAAAATAACTACATATATTAGCAAAATTATTGTGGAAGAATTTAATGTCGTCACTACAGATAAAGTAGATCAATTTTAGGGATTCTTCAAGATATTTCACAGATTTCCGGAAGAAAATGCCAAAATTATAGGCAATGCTGTATGCGTTCATAAACATCTGACTCTATTGTAAAACATGTCACAGGTATCCTGATACTTGTAAATTTGATTGACACAGGTGACATTTGCTAAAGTTATTTTTTATTTAAATGGTTTTCAAGAGTGATTCAGTATTTCAATAATAATAAGCAACACTTCTTAGAACTTCTTCTTAGAACGAAAAATCGCGATTTTATCTACATAATATTAATATTATGTCAGTACGAGGGAAAACACTGCATTCGCAGTCTCAGCAGTTATTGCTGAATGTATTGAACTACTTTGAGAGGGAAAAAGAACACGGTGGACATTTACTTCCTTTATCTTGCGTAAGAGGTAAGACACGTTAATTATTAATTATTTTAAAAATTTCAAAAATAACAAGTATCAATGTTAAAATCTAAAAGAATGCTTCAAACGTTCAACATTACTTATCCCTAACCTCAAAAATCACCTGTTATGACATTTTCGTAAACATCGATAATTGTCAAACTATGGATGCTGATTTGACTAGGAGTTTTTTAATCTTATACCACACAGAGAGCATCGATGACCAGCGTTCATCTTTCCCTGGACGGATAGTAGTTACTAAAGAACAGTCAGGGAAACAACTCAAAATTTTATTTATTTCGGCAATTACTGCTAATCTATGTACTTTGGTCGCTGTGATTTAGCAAGAATTTTAAGACTGTTAAAGCACAGGCTACTAAACAATAGCGTGAAGTAAAAGTTGTTGTACTACTTAGTTATTATCTATTGAAAGCTAATTCGTTTGGTAATCAAGGAGTAAGAGATTTCTACTTATTACTAATCCAATGTTGTTCTTTGATATCTGTGATTTAGCAAACAAATAAAGGGTGTTAAAGCATAGCCTACTAAAGAATAGCTTGGCGTAATCATTCTACGATTCTATTTGTTGCTACTAAGTTATTGTAGTATTGTATAGTTATTGTGTATTCTATTTAAAGGGTTATTCCAATTTTCTGCCTTGATATCACAGAATGTCCTGATTTTTGGATATATTGTGAAGGTTCATGAGTAAGTTTACTGTGATTTTTTTCAAATGTTTTGGTGCTAATACAAGCCCAGTATCCTAAGTTAAAGTAGGAGGTGGTATACCTTTTTTCGTCTTTTAGAACTGTGCATCATTTTTTTTAAAAGACTGTATTTTTCTTATTTATAAACCGATTTTGATGTAATACATTTTCTTGAATGCAGAAATTTCACTTCTATTATAATAAATTAAAATCTGTCATTATTTATGTAAGTGTTAATGTGTCAGTAAACAGCTTTGCATATACAGAACAGGTGATAAATTAGTGCCATGTTCATTATTTTTTTTAATCACTTACCCTCTTGACATCCTCGTAAATTTTTTTTGCTGATTCCTTGTGTCGTGCCCTTTCTTGAGAAAAAAAATGGCGAGGGTGTTTTTTTGTAAGAGCTAATTATTAAACATTTTACTAGAGGTACACAATAAATCTGCGTCTCTTGGAGAAAGTACATATAATAATAAAATTCAGATATTTATTAAGATTTATTGGAATAGAAGTAGTTCTACTCAGTGGCGTATTTAAGAATTTCTTGGGAGCTACTCTTTGAAAATTCCGAATCAAAATACTTAGATTTTCACATAACATATATAGATTTGACACTATTAAAAAAGATTCGGGATAGGGGCTCCAGATAGTCACCCCCCACAGAAAAAACACGCCACTGGTTCTACTAGACATGTATAACAAAAATGCATTAAAAACTCAAACATTCCAAAGTTTTACAGATCCAGGTTTTTAACTCTTGACTTTTCTTAAATGTGTGAATTATTGCACTGGTTATTGTATCAGGGATATTGGAGGTTCTTCTAGTGATTGTAGATGGAGGTATAATATTTATGAGGATATTTTCATAAGGTATTCAACAAATGTCTGCAGCTGGTGGTCAACTATAACTGGAACATGGTACAGTTGCGGTAATTCGCTAAGTAACAATTAAAAAATAGTGATCACCGGTTTTTCAGTTTTGTTGTACAATGTACGCTGTAACTCGACCTGGTTTATAAACTGGGCAATTATAATGTTAAAAAATTAAATGTTGTCGAACACCATATAATAAACTTACATTTACATTGCACAAAAAACTGGTAAATCGCCGGTTATGATTTTTCGTCGTTCTTTAGCGAATGACGCAACTGTACGTTAGGAGACATAAATTGACTTCGTACATCCCGATGTAAATATAACTAACTTCCCTGGAATTTAGCTATGGAATCATGTGTAGTTAGCCCTAGACAGCCTAGGTGCACTGACATGGAATGACCCTAAAGTAAATGATAATTTTTATTAAGAAATAATAGATTCCTCCTTTTCATACTGTTCTTTGGCAACTTTGTCTTTGGTAAGGATTTTAATACTTTTAAAGTATAGCTACTAAAGCATAGTGAGGAAAACCATTTATTCTTTTTTTATTTGGGGTAATTATTAATATCCAATGGTGTACTTTAGTAGCTGTAATTTATCAAAAAATCTTAGGACCGTTAAAGCATAGCCTACTAGGAACTAGCGTATGGCAAGCATTCTTACAATTAAATTTATTGCACTACTTAGTTACTATTTATTATCTATTCAAAGCTAACCGATACCTGTTATTAATAAAAGATACTAAATTCCTCTCCAATACTGTTTTTTTGGTTACTAAACCATAGTGATGAGAACAACTCAGTATTTTCCTTCTTTTGAATTATTATTAATAATCCGATGTTGTTCTTTAGTAGCTATGATTTAGCAAAAATTTTAAGATTGTTAAGGATGTTTTACCACTTTGCAAGGATCCGTATATGACATGGGCGTACCGCTGTTTAGTAGTCAAAATCATTCCATCTGTTACTGACAAATAAGTATAAAAAGGACAGATACTGCGGTGAATTGACATGAGAATAAAATAAAATACAATATAATATAATATCCACCGTTCCAAATATAAACATAAATTATATACGGTGGATTGAAATGGGAATACACCACAGATATTCTTCTTTATTCCTCTCAGCTAGCTCAGGTTTGCTCAGTAAAGCATAAATTATTTGAATTACGAGACTCTTATATACTTTTATGCCTGGAAAGAAGGAAAAACTTATATTGTAAGCACTAAAGCTCCTGCAAGCTGGACAACTGCTGCTAAACTCTGAATTTAAGAGAAAAGAACGCTGGATGCTTGTATTAACATCAATTAAACACATATGTAAAATTAAAAACACAAAAACTTTATTAAACAAACAAAATCAAATCAAATAGAACGTCAAAATAAAAATGTTTTTCAAGATAATACAAATGTTAAATTGAGAAGTGACTTCTCAGGTTTGCTCAAACGTTATAAATAATTGTAGAGATCTGACATAGGATAACTACGGTCATTCGTTTGAACAAACCAACACAAATAAAATTTATTTATAAATAAAAAATTATTTGTCAAATGAAAATAAATTTTATATAAAGAAAATTAATTGTTTTATTTACTTCAAATCAAATGAATACTGAAAAGAACTTAATAAACTAAACCAAATAATTTTGTATTAGAGGATGAACTTTATAAATTAATTATTATTTATAAGCTCAACAAAAAACATTTATTTTAACCAACCTGGTACGTTATAAAATAGTTCCCTTTTATATAAAAATCCTTTTAGTGGTAACACTGTGACAGAACCTGTCAGCTGACTTCTTGTTTATAGAATCGATACGTAGATCGATGAAACAATCACTTTAACTTTTAATAATAGTTACACAATACTTCAATCTTCTTTTAATCCTTTAAAAAATGTTCAGGTAACACTTTTAGTTTATTTTAAAACTTAATTTGTACTGTGACATTTATGTCAAAATATATGGTTAACTATCTAACCTCAAATTACAGATATATTTTATCCGAAGCCGGGCATAGCTTCTGCCTTCAATGTTTTTTCGACTGACTTTGTTCCAATTTTCCCCAGCTTATATAGTTTCTACCAGAACAAAACAAATCTATGACACTTTTTCAAAACAACAGAAAATCGAGCAGGCTCGTGACGTCACTAATCCAGAACCAGCTGATATGGATGATCACTAATCCTAATTCTGTTACTATAAAATTGTAGCCCTTAATACAAGAATCAAAAAAGTATGGATCTATGGTCATCTATGGTCCAAAAATGTATCGTAACGAAGATATTCAAAGAAAAACGTTTGACAATGTACGAAACCCATTACGATCTAATTACATATAAAATTCAACAAATTAAGGTTCATCCTTTACAAAATAGCTACAAGAATACATGATATAGGTAAAATTAACAATTTCTCCATAAAAACATCTTTACAATTTAATATAAACATAATTTTTACATTACGAACTACTATAAATAAGTCAATTGATGCTTATACAAATGCCAGCTTAAATATAAAATCAACGTTAATCAAATTATGCTCAAAATGTCCAACATACAGTACTCTAAACACTTACATAAAAACAATGGTGAGGAAAAGCAGGATAAAAGTCTATAAGAGTCAAATCGACACGAACGACAGGATTCAAAACCTTCATTAATAAAAGTGACCAGAAATCTTGTAAACAAATTCAAAAATTAATTGTATTATATCAGTCATAATAAGATTGACCTAATTAATCTATTTTCAACTAATTAGCAACATAAACTTGAGCTGGCCTCCTGGAAAATATAAAAGTCTATCTGACGCTAAACATCGTAATCTGAAAATTTCAATGTGGAAGTTTCTTTCCCCTAACAAATGGGAAACCAACCCAAATGTAACATGGGTTGCATAAACATGATTATAATCAAGCAATCTAACTAATTTATATCCTTTTTCTAAAAATGAAACCTATTATTACTATGCATGAAAATATGAAAAAGCTAGGTTATGTTTACATGAAATCTTTATTCTTAAGTTCTTAATTTAAGTATTAATAAACCTAACTGTGGTCCTATCTATGACCTTTTATATTAATTATACCTATGACATAACATGTCCCTCTTTTGATTTGAATCTGATATATGGGAAACATTTAATTTTGACGTTCACGAACTATCGTATGTAAAATTTTCAATACGGTGAAATGATTACACCGCAATACATTTCAATAACGTGTTAACAGTGGAAGGGGTAATTTATACCTAAAACTAATATTTGATTTGTTGTGCTGTATAAAAGGTGTTAAAAGTCCACGTGGACTAGAGAAATATAACCGATAATAATCACCAAATGTTGCGAATGTTTAACATAGCAATAAATACTTTCGATATACATTATTTAGCGTGAGAGATTTTTATATTTTAATTAATGTTTAAATCTAAATTGCACTTCTCGAGTTTTAAAAACCTATCGCACAGCATGCCGTATGATCTATCTCTACCAAACGTTTTAGGAAAAAAAATAAAAAAGATGCGCCATGTTGGTACCAAAGACTTCATTCGAACACTAAAATGGTTATAGAGAATAGTAAATATTGTAAGAACAATTTTTAAAATAGTAAGATTAGTAATTCTTCATTACTAGAAATGTTAGATATTTAGTTTTATGTATGTTTTGTATCTACAGTTGCTCACAGTGAAAACCATACAGCCACACTTTAAATAAATTTTATTCAGAAAGGAATATGTACATATACAGTGTGTTTTTTGTAAACGATAATATAGGAAATCCAATGGAATTTTATGATTTTCCTCCTAAGATTGTACCCTTGCAAATGTAAGTAGGAATCTTGGTATCAATCGAAAGAAGAATTCATCCAAAATATATTAAACTTTATGAAGAAAACCAAAAAGTATTTAGAAAAATACTTACAAAGCTTATTGATTTATTGCTTTTGGTAATAACCTATAAAGAAAAGCTGAAAGCTGTACGCTGATTGGCCTAGCGGTTAAAGCATCAGATTCGTAATCAGAAATCGCTGGTTTCAAGCCCAATCCTCGTATACTTTTTTTTAATTTGTATTGCTTACTAATTACTATTTTTAGAACATTATTACAATTATTATATTAGTTTTTTTATTATTAGATATTTTTGCTACGGGAGTTTACAGTTACTTTTTGTACAATTTTAACTACCTATCAGAAAAGCAAATGAAAGCAGGGCATAAAACTAATAATAGTTGTAGTAAAGTTCTAAAAATAATAATTAGTAAGCAATACAATTAAAAAAAAGTATACTAGGATGGGGTTTGAACCAGCTATTTCTGATTACAAATCTGATGCTATACCCGCTAGGCCCTACAGCGTACAGCTTTTCTTTATAGCTTATTACCAAAAACTAATAAATCAATAAGCTTTTTAAGTATTTTTCTAAACAGTTTTTGGTTTTCTTCATAAGGTTTAATATATTTTTGACATAAAATGAATTCTTCTTTCGACTGATACCAAAATTTCTACTTACATTTGCATGGGTACAAATTTAGGAGGAAAATGATAAAATTCCATTGGATTTCCTATATTATCGTTTACAAAAAACAGACTGTAGAGTGTTTTATCTGTTTTGTTACATAGGCGACTAGCATGTAAAAACACACTTTCTCGGATATTGGCTCCCCTAACTATTTCAGAGGGAAAATCAGTATAGCAAAGTTTCAGATCTTCTTGATTGCTGTTCAAAATTGTAACATTCTGCGCTAAATAGTTTCGCGCTAAATAGCGCTAAAGATATAAGCGATTTTCTGTTATAGAAAATTAAAATTGTAAATAAGAAGTTCGCTAATAACATTTACCAAGTTGAATACGTTAGATGTAAAATTACAAAAACACATCAACCTGGTAGTGATTCTTTAGATTAATTTGAAAGCCATAGCTAATAATACTTTATAAAAATAAGTTCCTTGTACAATTTTCATCTATTTCTTACACACTGGTAGCACATTCTGATCAGTGACTGTGTTCCATGTAACAATCGCTTGTATCTTGGAAGCTATTTATTACAGAATGCTAAATTGGGTTGTTTTGAACAGTACTCAAATAAATTTAAAACTTTTTAAATTGATTTTTCCAATTTTTCAATCTGTCAAGGTAATTCCATTTGTGCATTATGCCATCAATAAATATTAAATCTCTCACGTCATTAGCCGATACACAACCCCAAACCATTTGTAAACCATCTCTATGTTTGACAGTACTAGCGGTTAAGGTTTTCACTTTTAATTATTCATTGGGTTCCAATTTTATTCTAACTGTGCCGTTGCAGTTGTGGAAACACGTAATTCGACGTTTCTGTAAAAAACTTTCATCGTCTATTGAGCAATCTGTTAGCTCCACTCTTAGCAAATTCTTAGAAGTTAAATCATGTTTTCACAACTTATCCAACAAAACAATTTGGTTCTTAACATGCTGACAATGTTAATGAGTAAAAAGAATAATCAGCAGACTCCGAATAGGTCAAAGAAAATCCAATGGTCTTGCAAAATACTAAGATGAACTAACTTTGTTCCTAAAACAAAGTTTTATCGACATGCTTTTCATAATCGAAACACATTTTACAGAAAAATCCTATTTTAAAAATCAAAATTATCATATTTATTACACCAATCATCCAAACAGAACTGGACAATCAGGAAAAGTTATATTAATAAAACACTATGATCTACCTAAATATGAAGCAGAAATGCTTCAGAGGCATATGGGCACATCTAATATAACCATACGAACTCGCTGTTGCGGCTGTATACGGTGTTCCTAAGCCAGTGATTCTCAACCTGTGGGGCGCGCTCCCTTAAGGGGTCGCCAGATTACCAAAGAGGGGGCGCAAAGACATGGAAGAAAGACGAAAAGAATGAAACCAAAATAAGAAAAGATACATTCTGTTAATACGAAATGGCGTAATTTTGCTATTCTGTCAAAATCTTATCGTTGTTGCTGAATATCAGCAGCAAAAGAAAAATAGATATAGAAAAAAGTATTAAGACTCCAAAAAATCAATGGAAGGGGGTGCGCTTAAAACTAATGTGAGAAGTTGGGTCCCAACTATTAAAAAGTTGAGAACCGCTGTCCTAGGCACAATATTGAAAAAAAGACGAACAATTCTTTCGCACATTGGAACCTAAGATCATTGCCGGAGAATATTTCAACAGCAACCATACTATCTCGGGATTTCAATAAGTCACTACTAAAGGTAAATGGTTGTACAAAGTTATCCAATAAAACATATTGGTCAAATAAACGTGACATCGACAAACTACGCCATATTTCAGCAAGCTTCGATTTAACATCAGACTATTTACCAATTATAGCAATAATTAGTACATGCGCCATGATAAAGAACCCCATGAAAAACAAACTGGAAACTATATTGCCATAAAATAAATAAATAAATCTACAGATTTGAATATAAGTCCGAAGAAAACAGAAGAAGCTGTCAACAAATTTCATACACTGCTAACTTCCTCTGGACATTAAAACTGTAGTCGATCAAAAAAGAAAAGCTAGAGCTTAATGGTAAACAAGTCACTACCCATTAAAATGAGACTGAACAACTTAAACAATCCACTTGAAGCACTAAAGGGCGACATTTAAAAGCTACCTACGTATCGAGATTAAACAGATACATTAACTCAATTTGGAGACCAATAATAGTATATTAAAGTATTAGTTTCATAAGACGCGTTTTTAGCGCACGCGTCCGAGTTTAGAAAACGACCCGCGAAGCGGGGAGTTTTCTAACGGACAAGTGCGCTAAAACGCCTTATGAAACGAATACTTTATACTATTTTTTATACTTGCGTCGTTTTTTCGTTAATTATTAAAAAATAAATTAGTTTTAAATAAGATTTGTTAGTGAAATTTTGTTAAGTACTTTTGACAGTTGGCTACACTGAAAATTCAACTTCAGCATTTGTTATTTAAATTGTTTTGTTTTTATAAAATTAATTTAGTTTCTGTGACAAGAAGGTAAAATGGTCAGATATTCTCTCCCTCCATCTTATTAAAAAGAATTAACTTATCTTAATTAATCTTAATCTTATTAAAATATTGGAATTTAACCATATTGATAGATTTATAACAACTGCAGAAAATAACCAACATTTAGCTATGAAAGTAAGTAAAATTTTGTGCTAAATACTTTCAATTTTTAATATATTTCAATTATTTAAGGTTGCGTTAATAATGGGATTCTGTGGTGCCTGCCGAAGAGATGATATGACCAACATGTTATTAGACGATATTGTGGTCAAAGATGATGTGTTCACTGTGTTGACTGTAACAAAAGCAAAAAATAAAGTTCGAAGAGAATTCTTAATTACAGAGAAACTGTGGATTGATTTAATTAAGCAATATTTGAGCCTAAGGCCTAAGAAAATAAACCACAGGCGGTTTTTTATAACCTACCGCAATGGAAAATGTATTTCTACTCCTATCGGTATAAACACCATGGGAAAAGTTCCTTTTATTATTGCCACTTATTTGCATTTAGCCAACCCGAAGCTTTTTACAGGTCATTGCTTTCGACGTTCAAGTGCTTCCCAATTGGCAAACAAAGGTGGCGATTTAATAACTATAAAACGGCATGGAGGTTGGAAGTCTTCAGCTGTGGCTGAGGGCTGTATTGATGCTTCAGTTAAAAAAATTGAGGTAGCTGAATTGCTATCTAATAAACCATGTACTTCCACTTCAACGGCTCAAGTGGTTATTGACCAGTCTTCCACTGCTTCATTTTTACATGAAGAATCACACACTTTTAGCAGCAACCCAATAACGAGTCAACAAAACATTGTTGAGGGGCAAAATTTACCTTCATTTAAGATTAATGCCCAGGACACTTCTGCTGTTACAATCAAAGTGTATAATAACTGTACTTTTAATACAAAAGATGTATAAAGAATAATTTGTGAATTTATTAAATAATTTTTAATTTAATTCATTTATTTTGTGTATGTTTATTTTATATTTTAAAATTTTGGCATTTTATCACATAACATAACCGCACTTTTAAATATAATAAGTTTGACATTTAAGAACAGCTGTTAGGTGCTACCAACTTTAAAAAACAAAATTTTACTGTTTCCAGTACTCTAATAAATCTCATTAGTTGCGTGTCCTAAATGGAGTTCATTAGGACACGCAAGTATAAAAAATCTTTTTTGCACTCCTCTATTACAAATGACGTGACTACGCACGGAACCAACGATCGGAAACGTCAAATTTACAATCATTCTCGCTTTTTAGCGCATTAATGCTTGCAACGAGCACAGAGATTTTTCTCATTTAAAAAAATGGTTTAAAATTAGATTATTGTATCAAAGCCGAAGTTTATAATAAAAAAATGCATTTTACAACTTTTATTAAGATAATACAGCAGAAATACATTCAAAATAATTAAAAATCATTGCAAGTCAAGTCAGCGCCATCTGTGAGAAATTCTATAATACAGTACTATCACTCGGATTTCCACCTAACCAAAAAAAAAAGTGCAAACGAGGTACTCAGGTAAATATTAAACACATTAACACAAAATCATATAATATTAATTATTGTTTTCTTTATCATGGTTATAAATGTTTATATTTAATGTGCAATTTTCGCAGGTAGAAATAGAAATGCCCGGACATCTTATGGTGTTTTCATTTGTAAGGGTTTTTACTTATATATGCATTAGCAACATGGCTAGTATTTGACCCTGAGAGACCTGAGTCGGACAAAGTTTCTGCCACTTGAATTTTATTTATTAAAGTTTCTTGAATGTAGCCTTCCGCAACTGCGGAGGATTTCCATCCACCATGCAGTGATGTCAGAATCAAGCCGCTGTTGCTGTTTCCCCTTACGAACCGTAGCTCCTACCATGCCCACCCGGCGGGCTATCTTCGGCCGCACTCGACCGACGGCGACAGCGTTCGGAGAAGTACATGCATTATCTTATCTCTCCAAGACTATTTTAAAAATTATTATTTACTCAGCGAATTATTTATAATACAATCTTGAAAAGAAATTGAAAAATTTAATAAAATATCCACATTGCATATTAATCGTTAATTTTAATATGAAAACAATGGCCACTCAAAGTCGATATAACAAATTAATTTTTAATTATTAATACGTATTTCATATCGATAAACGAATTGTTATAAATCTAATAAAATGTTATTGTTCAATGGAAACCGTGAGAAAGTGGTGATTTCTTCCATCAGGAGAAAAACGTAAAGAATGTTTCTCTTTACGTTTAGTTAGTTAATAGAATGTAAACCAGGAATTAATTAAGAAAGTTAACCTCCAATAAAATAATTGCGGACAACTAATTTTGGCAAAATAAGGCAGAACATTTCTTTACACTTCCAAAGGGTATGGGATAAGATACACATTACCCACGGAAACAAGAAAAATGGAAATTTTGCTGGTTTCTCGGAAAACGTCAACTTTCAATTCTCTATAATTATGACAACTGAAAACTCTTACTTTCAAATGAAAAACATATCGTATTTACAAAATAATTCTATACAATATTGAATGCGTTAAATAATAAAATTAACCAACTAAACGAACAGAACTACTTTTAAATGCAGCATTTTTAAATGCTTTATGTTGCAATTTAAATAATTCAGAGAAAATTGTACGTACTACTTACTTAGGCAATTTGAAGCAAATTTGTTAATTAACTACCATAAGATGCATAAGATTAGCATATCAAAATTTAATATCAGAATTTAAATGTATCAAGTGGAAACCCAAAAACATTAGAACACAACAAACCGAGTAGTATGCGCGCAAATGTTAAATCAAACGATATTCAATGAGGCATCTAATAAATCGAATTCTTCTAATTCATCAACACTACAAAGACGTAGCTCACTTTTTTCTGAAGTCTCATACTTGTACAAGTATTTAGATGACATACGAGTCAAGTGCTTTTCTTCAATGGCCATGGTCAATGCAGTTTCGTTCTTAGCTTTCAATGCTGACTTAACAACGCATATTGCATTGACCGTTGAAGGATCAAGTCTGTTGCGTTTTTTGGTGACAATGTCAGTTAACATGGAAAACACTCTTTCTGCATCGGCATTTGAGTTAGGAAAAGATCTTACGGTGTTAACAAATTTCAACAAATTGGGATACCTGGGCACTTCGTTTGGTTCATTTTGCGAAAGAACACTTTTCCAAAAGTTATCAAATTTTAAATTAATAAGTCTTGCTTTCTCTTTTTCTGAAAAATCTAAAGGTAACGAAGACCATTCTTTTTTCAGACCATAAATGTCGAGATTACCAATCTTTGTTGCTACAAATTCAATGCTTTCGAGGGAAAGAGTCCTGTTTGACGAAGATAGTGCCGTAGTTGGTTGAAGGGCACTCAACTTAGCATAAAACTCGTCATCGAAAGCTAACCTTTTACAAATACCCTCTGCGGCAGCAATACAAAAGTTGAGACAGTTTTTTCTAATGATTTCAACGATCTCAGATTGAGTTCCCAAGTTGTTTAAATACAAATTGCATTTTGGCCCACAATCAATTTCATAAAGATGTAAGTGGTTTTCGTGTGAAGAAAAGCACACCTTCCGAATCGAAGTTATGTCCTTAGAAAGGTCTGGCTTTAAGAAATGTCTCAGCACCCCTTGTAACAATTTAGCCGATTCCATTTGAAGTGCATGAATTCGTGTTTCTTCGCTTTGAAATTGCAGATTAAATCTATCGAACTGCTCCAAAACATAGTCGAGAAAGTAAAGATAGGCTTTCATGTCTGGTTGTTGCATCATAGATAGCAGATATTCACCCGATTTCTTTTTATCATTCTGAATATTTTCTAACAGGAAATGGAGCAACGCATCCCAATTTTCCAATATTCGTTCTATGCAAGCACGACGAGATAACCACCGCGTTTCACATAGTCTAACAATCTTCCGATGAGATTCCGAGAAGCACTCTTGAAATTCTTGAAAAATTGCAGTCCGTTTGCTGCTGGTGTTAAAAAAACTCGCGATTTTTCGAATGAGTTTTTCGCATTCGTCCGGAATCGCATCACAAGCGCCGTTAGCAATTAATGCACAAGAATGGCAAGGACAAGGCATAGTAATCAATCGCGGACATTTTTCTCGTAGCAACCTACTGAACGCCGACCTCATGACGCTTGCATTATCGCACGCCAAAGCAACAATGTTAAGCATGGGAATTTGGAGTTTGTTCATCTCATTCCTCAACGCTGCAAACAGATTCTCAGCACTAGTGTTCGTTGCGTTGAGATTGATTAATTTCACTAATTCCGTCTTGACATCTAAAGACTGAGGATCAATGTATCGGACAAGAAAAGTCATCCATTTTTTAAGAGTTAAATCTGACGATTCATCTATAAAAATGGAGAATGACGCATTTTGCAAAATGCTAACAACACGATCAGTCGCAACGGGGCTCAAGACGTTCGTTATGATGGCTTTGGTTTTATTTCGCCCCATTTTCATACTTTGCACAACGTTGGGATCTTTATCGACTTTCTGAAAAAAATCGAGGAATTGTTCAGCAACTTGAAGAGGAATGTTATGTTGAGCAATTAAAGCTGCGTATCGAATCTCAGCGATATGTACCTTATCGTTGAACGAAAATGATGAATCTTCGCCCGATAAATTATTTGGAAAATGTTCAACTGCAATACCTTGTTTTTTACACTCAGCTAAGTGAGTTACAGAGATGGCATGGCGTTCTAATTTGGAAATTCCACAACTTAATGATATGCCACAAACAGCACATTTACACGAATAAGGATCTTCTGCAACCTCTCGAAGCCAAAACTGAAACCTACTATCGCTCAACCATTTTTTAAGAAATTTTTGTTTATACGAATCTTTAGCCGGTGTACTGACCGCCGAATCGCCACTTTTCGCATGGAATTTAGTGTGACTGGTCACATGACCACTACCACAAGAAAATTCTTTGTTGCATATAATACACTTATGGTACACCGATATATATTGCCCTCGACTTCGCGAATCCATGATTTCGACTGCTCGTCAGTAAGCCACTTTTGCACAAAAGATTGTGGTTTGCGTTTTTTCTTTGGAATTTCACACAAAGAATCGGCCATTCTAGCGATAATAATAATTCTAGCCTAATATTGACGTTTTCTTTAATAGAAAATGTATACTAATATACATATATGTGTACCATAAAGAATGTTATATACCCTGACTTGACGTAGATTCGAAACTTAATCTAAATGTAAGTATATACAAGAAAATTAATTAACAGTAGTAAATAAACTAAATTAAAAGAATTGTTCGACTAAAAACCACTAATATTAAATATTATAACTTGACCAAACGTAGATTCGAAACTTAATCTAAATGTAAGTACTATATACAAGAAAATTAATTAACAGTAGTAAATAAACTAAAATAAAAGAATTGTTCGACTAATATTATAAATTTAGGTATATACAAGAAAATTAAATAATAGCAGTAAACAAAAATAATACCAAACCAAACCAAAACGCCATGCCATCTCTGTAACTCACTTAGCTGAGTGTAAAAAACAAGGTATTGCAGTTGAACATTTTCCAAATAATTTATCGGGCGAAGATTCATCATTTTCGTTCAACGATAAGGTACATATCGCTGAGATTCGATACGCAGCTTTAATTGCTCAACATAACATTCCTCTTCAAGTTGCTGAACAATTCCTCGATTTTTTTCAGAAAGTCGATAAAGATCCCAACGTTGTGCAAAGTATGAAAATGGGGCGAAATAAAACCAAAGCCATCATAACGAACGTCTTGAGCCCCGTTGCGACTGATCGTGTTGTTAGCATTTTGCAAAACGCGTCATTCTCCATTTTTATAGATGAATCGTCAGATTTAACTCTTAAAAAATGGATGACTTTTCTTGTCCGATACATTGATCCTCAGTCTTTAGATGTCAAGACGGAATTAGTGAAATTAATCAATCTCAACGCAACGAACACTAGTGCTGAGAATCTGTTTGCATCGTTGAGGAATGAGATGAACAAACTCCAAATTCCCATGCTTAACATTGTTGCTTTGGCGTGCGATAATGCAAGCGTCATGAGGTCGGCGTTCAGTAGGTTGCTACGAGAAAAATGTCCGCGATTGATTACTATGCCTTGTCCTTGCCATTCTTGTGCATTAATTGCTAACGGCGCTTGTGATGCGATTCCGGACGAATGCGAAAAACTCATTCGAAAAATCGCGAGTTTTTTTAACACCAGCAGCAAACGGACTGCAATTTTTCAAGAATTTCAAGAGTGCTTCTCGGAATCTCATCGGAAGATTGTTAGACTATGTGAAACGCGGTGGTTATCTCGTCGTGCTTGCATAGAACGAATATTGGAAAATTGGGATGCGTTGCTCCATTTCCTGTTAGAAAATATTCAGAATGATAAAAAGAAATCGGGTGAATATCTGCTATCTATGATGCAACAACCAGACATGAAAGCCTATCTTTACTTTCTCGACTATGTTTTGGAGCAGTTCGATAGATTTAATCTGCAATTTCAAAGCGAAGAAACACGAATTCATGCACTTCAAATGGAATCGGCTAAATTGTTACAAGGGGTGCTGAGACATTTCTTAAAGCCAGACCTTTCTAAGGACATAACTTCGATTCGGAAGGTGTGCTTTTCTTCACACGAAAACCACTTACCTCTTTATGAAATTGATTGTGGGCCAAAATGCAATTTGTATTTAAACAACTTGGGAACTCAATCTGAGATCGTTGAAATCATTAGAAAAAACTGTCTCAACTTTTGTATTGCTGCCGCAGAGGGTATTTGTAAAAGGTTAGCTTTCGATGACGAGTTTTATGCTAAGTTGAGTGCCCTTCAACCAACTACGGCACTATCTTCGTCAAACAGGACTCTTTCCCTCGAAAGCATTGAATTTGTAGCAACAAAGATTGGTAATCTCGACATTTATGGTCTGAAAAAAGAATGGTCTTCGTTACCTTTAGATTTTTCAGAAAAAGAGAAAGCAAGACTTATTAATTTAAAATTTGATAACTTTTGGAAAAGTGTTCTTTCGCAAAATGAACCAAACGAAGTGCCCAGGTATCCCAATTTGTTGAAATTTGTTAACACCGTAAGATCTTTTCCTAACTCAAATGCCGATGCAGAAAGAGTGTTTTCCATGTTAACTGACATTGTCACCAAAAAACGCAACAGACTTGATCCTTCAACGGTCAATGCAATATGCGTTGTTAAGTCAGCATTGAAAGCTAAGAACGAAACTGCATTGACCATGGCCATTGAAGAAAAGCACTTGACTCGTATGTCATCTAAATACTTGTACAAGTATGAGACTTCAGAAAAAAGTGAGCTACGTCTTTGTAGTGTTGATGAATTAGAAGAATTCGATTTATTAGATGCCTCATTGAATATCGTTTGATTTAACATTTGCGCGCATACTACTCGGTTTGTTGTGTTCTAATGTTTTTGGGTTTCCACTTGATACATTTAAATTCTGATATTAAATTTTGATATGCTAATCTTATGCATCTTATGGTAGTTAATTAACAAATTTGCTTCAAATTGCCTAAGTAAGTAGTACGTACAATTTTCTCTGAATTATTTAAATTGCAACATAAAGCATTTAAAAATGCTGCATTTAAAAGTAGTTCTGTTCGTTTAGTTGGTTAATTTTATTATTTAACGCATTCAATATTGTATAGAATTATTTTGTAAATACGATATGTTTTTCATTTGAAAGTAAGAGTTTTCAGTTGTCATAATTATAGAGAATTGAAAGTTGACGTTTTCCGAGAAACCAGCAAAATTTCCATTTTTCTTGTTTCCGTGGGTAATGTGTATCTTATCCCATACCCTTTGGAAGTGTAAAGAAATGTTCTGCCTTATTTTGCCAAAATTAGTTGTCCGCAATTATTTTATTGGAGGTTAACTTTCTTAATTAATTCCTGGTTTACATTCTATTAACTAACTAAACGTAAAGAGAAACATTCTTTACGTTTTTCTCCTGATGGAAGAAATCACCACTTTCTCACGGTTTCCATTGAACAATAACATTTTATTAGATTTATAACAATTCGTTTATCGATATGAAATACGTATTAATAATTAAAAATTAATTTGTTATATCGACTTTGAGTGGCCATTGTTTTCATATTAAAATTAACGATTAATATGCAATGTGGATATTTTATTAAATTTTTCAATTTCTTTTCAAGATTGTATTATAAATAATTCGCTGAGTAAATAATAATTTTTAAAATAGTCTTGGAGAGATAAGATAATGCATGTACTTCAACGAACGCTGTCGCCGTCGGTCGAGTGCGGCCGAAGATAGCCCGCCGGGTGGGCATGGTAGGAGCTACGGTTCGTAAGGGGAAACAGCAACAGCGGCTTGATTCTGACATCACTGCCACCATGTCGTTTAATTGAAAGAAAATCACTTCCTTTGTTTGCCAACAATGTTGCGCTGCTCCTGCGAAAGCAATGCCCCGTATACTCGTGTGTATTTTGCAACTTTAAAAGTAAGTTGCAATGGAAGATGGTACTTTTCCAATAGTATTTATACCAACAGGTAAATTGACACATTTACCAGAACGGTATGTAAAGAAAAATCTGTCATTATTTTTGACTAACAACCTTATTTTTAAAAACTGAGTAATAATTTCAACCCATTCATTTTTCGTTATAGCAAATTCTCTTTTAACATGTGTTTTTGTTTCAGGAATAGAAACTAGAATGCTATCATCTTTAAAAACAATATCCTTAATCAACATTTTGCAAAGTTCTCCTCTGCGGCATGCTCCAGAAATGCCAATAACCAACCTGTCTGTAAATGAATGTTAGATGTAAAGACCATATTCAAATAAATAAAAAATAATTACCTTCATGAGTAAATATTCTTTGTTTGGTGCATTTATTAAGAATTTTGTGATATGTTCATCATCAAGAACTTGAGATTTCTTAGGACAACGATATTCGGTTTTTCTTTTTAAAAGGGCTATTAATTTCGGATATTTTGAAATGTCAACATTATTTTTAATGTTTAAACAAGACCTTAACATGCTGTATATTGACCATAACGACTTCTTATGTTCACTTATTTCTTGGAAATAGGCCAGTAAAACATTTTCAGTATGATTTTTAATTTTTTTCACTTCACACCATTTAACAAATGAATTATAGGTATTTTCATACCTGTGTCGCGATTTTATTGGCAATAAATTATTCACAGCTACATTTGCTGTGTGTCTAATTTCGGGTGGTGTACATTCCAAGTCTTCTTCGTCCGAAAATATGCTTGAATTGTTCTTTTACTCAACAGTTTGTCGACGAAAACCTGACAGTTACTTAAATGATCAGATAGTTACCTACATTATCGACATCAACTTGACTTGATTTTTTTCGACAAATTAAAGACAAATAATTTCTATATTTACATTTTTCGGCATTGTGGAGGATCCGTGCAAAAAATAATATACAAGACACGTGCTGGAACAGTTTTGCTTTATTCGTGCGACATTCTTCAACTCGTGCGCTACCGCGCACTCGTATAAAAACTGTCGCACTCATATGCAAAACTGCTGTTCCCGCACTTATCATGTAAATAACTATCTTAAAACCCAAAGCTACCGTCCTCCAACATTAGGACGAACTAAGAGCGATAAAGAAAGAACATTAATATTTTGCAGGCGTATCCCAACTACATGATGACATAACCGATGATGCACTCCTAGAATACCTGACATCAACCACAACATCTTTCGCACCCATATCAGTAATCACTTCAAAGCAAATTAAAGAAGAGATATGGTACCTAAACGTTAAGAAATAACAAGCATCGCGCCAAATTACACCCAAATGTTAAGAGAACTACCAAATATGACATCGTGCTGTGCCTACATTTTCAATGCTGTACGGAAATGCTGCTGAGACTTCATTACTGTCCCAATAAATTTAAAATACCTGAAATAATTCTTAATTCCTAAGTCAAGCAAAGATCCCAGCAACGTAACATCTTACCGCCCTACCATCTTTTATTCAGTAATTTTAAAACTATTCTAGGAGTTAGTGTTACAAAGAATTGACCATGACTTTACGTCAACAGACTGGATACCAGATTATTAGTATATCAGGTCGCACTAAACCATCCAATATTATTGCATTGCACGCAAAATAAATACTGCTCTAGAAGAAAAAACTTATTTCACAACTGCTTATTAGACGTTAGCCAGTTTTTGATAAAGTCTGACATAATGGGCTCCTTTATAGAAGCAAACAACTTCTACCATCGCAATATTGCAAATTATTAGATCGTTACTTAAGAAACTTACAATTTAGAACAAGTCAGCGATGTAATCTCAGTTGTATATCCTATCCAACCAGGAGTACTACCTCAGGGAAGTGTCTTGGGACATCTTCTTTATATTGTTCACCTCAGATCTACCAACAAAACCAAGCACAACTACAGGAACTTGCCCTGATGGCACAGTCAGTCTTGTAAGTCATGAAGATGTAATATTACATCACTTCACGTACAAAACAACCTTAGCCAACTCAAAGACTGGCTAAAAAAGTGGAAAACAAAAGTCAATGAAACAAAGTCAAGTCATGTAACCTACACTGTAGTCTTAAAAAAGCAGTGTCGACCAATCCACTTAAATAATATTAAAATATTCCAGCTAACTACTACAAAATATCTGGAGATCCATCTTGACTGAGACTGAGACCAAGCTCGACTGGAGGAACACATCATAAAAAAACACAAATAGAACTAAGACAAAAAATGCACATTGCACATGCACGTAATCGGACGAAAATGACATTTATCTCCAAACAAAAAACTGATTTATAAAATCACATGAATCCTATACGGACCTATGGAGTAAAGCTGGGCTGTGCCAGCAACTCTAACATCGTCATCATTAGGTATAGGATTTGTATACAATTAAAAATGCTGAAATATGCATGCACGTATGCACTATAAAAACGTGAAATATGCACTTAAAAATCATGAAATATGCGTTTATTAAAAATTTTTAATAAATATATGCACTTTCATTATTAAAAAAACACCTATTTAGCGTTATTTACATTTTATTTACAGAAATTATTTTAATTAGACATCCTATGCAATAATTTAATTAATTATATTTTCTAAACATAGAGCGTTACAGTTCACAATGACGTACATTTTTAAATTTTCAACAGTGAACATGTGCCTATTATCCCTAAATATTGTTTTATATTTTGAGAAACTTAAAATTGTTTAATTCTGCGAATTCAATAACGAATAATTCAAGCGAATAATGTTTTAGCTCGTCTAAAATGTCTTGGCCAGATAATGCATCGTTTATGCTTTTAATTAAGTGAAAACCAGGATTTTTGTCTATAACGGATTTAAATTTTTGTTTTATAGTCAAACCCTTTGGTCCTTTTACTTTATTCAAAGAAACACCTAACAATTTTACATGCTCAAGAGATTCATTTAATGAATTTCCCTGACTTTCTAATTTCTGAATTACTTTAGCTAAACGCACAAAATTTGTCAAAACAAACAATAATTCCGCCCTCACCTCCTTAGTATTAAAAGCATCCTGTGCGCTTTGTATGCATAGTGCATCGTGTTTATTAAGTTTATTTACAAATGCTTTAATAATATCAAAATAAGTTGCATAATATTGTGCTGCAGATAGCCAAGTAACCCACCTTGTTATTACAGGCTCAGGTGGGAGAGGCACTTCTTGAGCAGTTTCCCTAAATATTTGTATGCGATATGGAGCTTTACAAACATTTTTTTTTACATCTGAAATTATAGAGTTTACGTTAGGATATATTTCCCGCACTTTTTCCGCAACTCTATGCATTGCATGGGCAAGACAAGTTAAGTGGATCATTTTTCGTACAGAACTTGTAAGCCTGCTCCAGCCTTGGTCATGTACGGTACTGCGTCGGTGACGAACAGGAGTACTTTGTTGTACTGTATGCCGTCCGGCCACAAAATATCCATCGAATCATTAGACAATTTTGCCACAGAACAATGATTGGTGCTCTTGAAAACGTCCATTGCTAATAGATAGGATTTGAGAGTGTTCTCCGAATTTAAAACGCCAATTATAACGTTAGCCACGCATCTGAAAACAAAAATTTGATTTTTATTTTATCGAACTACATAATTAGTCGGTTACAAACAATTAGCGCAAAAAGTTATTTTAAAAAATATATTTTAATCAAGCAAAAATATTGTTGTGATTAAATATGTAACTAACAAAATAGAAAATAAAACATCCGTAAATTGCTCTGCTGTCTTTAATTAGTTAAATTTTACTAACAAAACGAAGGAAATGAAGTTTCTACCCACCTTCCAGTAGTGTCAGTAGATTCGTCAATGGAAACCCATATGTAGTTATTCGCTACATGTTTTCTAATTGATTTTATGGTCTCTTCGTATAAACGAGGTAAATAACTTTTCCTGAGTGTAGACTCGTCGGGTATTGGCATTTTTTAAATTTCTTCCAGAAAATTACGAAATGTGAGTGATTAATTTTACTTAACGGGATATCTGCAGCCACTAATGCACTACATAGTTTTTTATTAAATTCGATCGATTTGCTGGAGTCACCCCGGTAACAATGTTTGTTTTTTTGATTTCAGGGCAACACACTTTTGATGTCCGTGTTCAGATGTTGTGTAACTTGAAAGCGTTTCGTTGCAGTCACTTTATCGTCGCACACTGTACAATACAACACCTTATCGTCAGTTGTAAGAACACTGAATTCCTTAACATAACTTCGAAGTGTAACAGACACAGACCGTTTTTCTTTACCCATCTTTACATTCTAAAATTGAAACGCGGGTTTTTCAGCCGAGATAAAACCACAAAAATATAACTATAAAAGCTATGAAAATACATCATACTTACTGTAACTGAAAACTCAAAAAATATCTGCCACAGCTTGAGATTTAAACTCTCTCTTTACAAATTAATTAATCAAGTCGTAGGTATTGGTTCCACAGCTGTATAAATTGTGAAAAGGAATAGATAAGGGTTTAACACAAATAAAGACATAAAAGGGCGCCATCTGGTTCTGAGCTTAGTTAATGATTTATTAACCATTCAAAGATGTTGATTGAATAAGCATTAAAATTTATTAAATTCATTAACCAGAAAATGAATAGAATATTTAGTTAAAACAAAATTTTGTTTACTTAAAATTTTGAAGAAATGAACTTAAGCATTCATAACCAATATGGTTCCGTTTTGTAGATCCATCAGTTTGAATTAATAACATTTATTAACAAAAGAATGGGTAAAATACACATACAAAGATAAACAAATAAAACACACCTTGTATATTTATTACTAATCCAATCTAAATTTATTGGATTATAATTATGTCCAAAAGTTAATCAATACACAAATTCACCAAGAACATTTCATTTAATAAAGAAAACAAACAGGAAAACTTATTGGATTGACCACAAAATTATTCAAAAGCCCTACTACCAATATTTGAAATTTACATTGACTGATCATGATCGCAAAATATTTCAAAAGAATCGATTAGATCAACCATAAAAATTATTCAAAACACATTAATTTAAATATTAACCTTTGTATTGACTGAGCTTTTCCTGGACAAAAATTTATACACAAATATCTAAATGAGATTAGACAAATTAAATCAATTCGACAGTATCAATACAAATGATTTGTAATTACATTAAAGTTTAAAGCTTTTCTAACAACTGACAAGAATTCTATTGAAAATAGAATTTAACGAGCAAAAATTTATAATGAACTTCTAATAATTGAGAAACAATAACAAAAATGACTGCAAATTCAAGCAAGAAATTTATCTAAATGAATAACACTAAAAACAATAGCCACAATACCTTTTATTTTTGGTAAGTCACAAACCAAAATCAACGATAAACTGCATAAAATTTGACGACAACGTCACAGCAAATGGAAACTGGAATATTGGGCTTTTTCTTTCATACATTAGATATGTACGAGATAACCCTCGTAGAAACTGGATATGGCGAATTATAATTTGCAAATTCACCCCAAACGGCAGTAACAAAATGCAACCAAAGAGTTCCATAAAAGATTTGGCTATTAGTTTTGATAACCATTTTATAATTTTATTGTTTTCAATAAAACAATACACATAAACATTAATTCTGAACTGAATTTAGAAGGCACACAGCACGAATTATTATTTAGCCGAAATTTCGGTTACAGAGAAAGCGTCTGTAATTATTAACTTATTTCTGAACAATAATTATTTAGACGAGAGTACGGTACTGTAGACTGTCATAACATATGTTACACAGTAATAAGGGAAACTGAATTTCCCACTTTTCTGAAGCACAAACTTCCGCAAAAATATTTAACGGAGTAACTAACTTTTGTTAACCACGAATTAATTATTGGTTAATTTCCGAACTCTTATTTAAACAATACTATTACATGTTGATTTTAATTAAATGCACCGGCCATCCGAAAGCCGGTAATTGTTCAAACAATATGAAAAACTGAATTTAGAGTTTTCTTTCAAACTCCATTTTACTACAACAAAATGGCATTTTTAACACCAGATCGAACGTACGCTCTCGGCGTGTGATTTTGGAAGACCGACCTCGTCTCGACATCATCTCGCCTTATATTAGCTCGGCTCAACATTGCTCCGCGTATTAACATCTGTTTTTAGACGGCAAGGGTGCTTGTTACTTGCCCTACTATAGGATTTTAGACCTTACGTGTAAAAAGCAACACCAGAATTCTACCCGCCAAAACACACGTGTGAGCTAAAACACGCTGGCTGTAGACGATATTCATACACTGCATTGACTTGAAATTTAAGACGCAAATAACAGACAAAGGAAAGTGCATATACGAATCGTATACACTCAAAATATTTACCGAAACATTTAAATGAGATGACGAAGCGCTTCTCATGGTTTCTTTTCAAGGTTTCTTTTTGAAGAAATTGATATTATTTTTTTAAAATGCCAGGTTGCAAGATACAAAAAACGACATTAATATGACGTTACATTATTTCATTATAGCAAATATTAAACATTCCCTTCCTATAAATACTTTTTATTTAAAATGTTTATTTGATGACAGGCTAGTTTAAAGTAAGCGACGTCCACAGGACCGAACTTAGGATTTTTAACCAGAATTAATACAAAATTCTATGTACTAAATACCGGTGAAAATGTACCCGTTACAAAATTTCAAACTGAAATGCAGTTTGCAATTTCTGAACTGTCTTAATTCAAAGATTACAAGATTAGTAAACAAAAGTACAGGCAAATTTTTCTATGAACAGGAAGTTGTCAAAGGGTCTTTGGAATTTCCTAATACCTCTTTATCACAATACCGCAGGATGTAAGTATTTAAATTTTAGTTGAAACTTTTTCTTTCTTAGAAAATATTAACAAGTACACAGATGGTTAAGGCAGTAATAGTTATTTATGTATTAAGGGCATAAAGAAGCTTTTATGGCCAGAAGCGTTATTTCTAGCCCGAGGCGTCAGCCGAGGGCTAGGAAAAGGCTGTAGGGCCATAAACGCAAGTTATGCCCGAAATGCACACACTATTTTATGCACAGATTGTTTTTATCTCAAATCTATTATTGTGTAAAAAATATAATTAAATGAGTACATAGGTTACATCAAGCCGCTGTACGTATACTTATGTGCATATATACGAAGTACGTTACTATAGTTACTATCTAAAATACTTAATTTCAGCTTATTTTCATTGGTGATCAGTTTACAAATTTTATTAAGAACCAATCAAGTTCTACAAATACAGCTCTGACATTTAATTGACGTTTCATTATTGCCCGTCGGATCATAAAGGCATAAATAAATTGCACTAAATAAAAATGCATAGCTCTTATTAAACTGCATAAAAACGGCGGATAAAGCCTCATATGAGGTCATATGAGGTGCGGTTGAATAATTAATTGCTCCAGCACAACACACTAAAATGTGTTCTACCAAGTGCTACTAACTCTAGAATACTTAAAAATACATTCTTCGATTTAATTGCTACCAGAAAACTGCATAAAAACGGCGGATAGGCGGATAAGGCCGTCATATAATGTTGAACAGTGCGACTGGCATAGGTGCGGTAGAATAATTAACTGTTCCAGCACAACACACTAAGATGTGTTCTACCAAGTACTACCAACTCTAGAATACTTAGAAATACACTCTTCGAATTAATTTCTGTCAGAAAACTGCATGAAAACGGCTGCTAAGGCCGTCATATAAAGTTGAACTGTGTGACCGGCATAGGTGCGGTAGAATAATTAATTGTTCCAGCACAACACACCAAAATGTGTTCTACCAAGCACTACCAACTCTAGAATATTTAAAAATACACTCTTCGGTTTAATTGCTACCAGAAAACTGCATAAAAACGGCGGATAGGCGGACAGGCAGCATATAAGGTTGAACAGTGCGACTGGCATAGGTGCGGTAGAATAATTAATTGCTCCGGCACAACACACTAGAATGTGTTCTGCCAAATACTATCAACGCTAGAATACTCAAAAATACACTTTTTGATTTAATTGCTAACAGGAAACTACACTCACTTATACTGAAGGATGTCAAGACAGTCAAGAATACAAAATATTTTGGAAAAAAATAAAAATACATATAGAATATGTAATTTTTGCAATTAAAAAATATTGTGTAAGAGCATGGCAGATTTTTAATGAACGCATTAACTCAATCGAACATTGATTTTATTTATTAAATTTTCCCTTTTAGCCATCATAATACTTCGCAGATCACATTACGTTCGATGTGTTGTGCTGCAGCTATTAAATATTCTACAGCACTGTAGCCACCTTATCCACCGGTTTGCTGCAGTTTTCGAGTGGCAATTAAATCGAACAGTATAATTTTTAGTATTGATAGTAGTTGATAGTACTTGATAGATAACATTTCAGTGTGTTGGGCTGGGGCAATTAATTATTCTACCGTATCTATGCCAGTCGGCTTTATCCGTCGTTTCTCTGCAATTTTCGGGTAGCAATTAAATAGAAGAGTGTATTTTTGAGTATTCTAGAGTTGGTAGTACTTGGTAGAATACATTTTATTGTGTTGTGCTGGAGCAATTAATTATTCTACCGCACCTATGCCAGTCGCACTGTTCAACCTTTATGACTGCCTTATCCGCCTATCCGCCGTTTTTATGCAGTTTTCTGGTAGCAATTAAATCGAAGAGTGTATTTTTAAGTATTCTAGAATTGGTAGTACTTGGTGGAACACATTTTAGTGTGTTGTGCTGGAGCAATTAATTATTCAATCGCACCTATTCCAGTCCCACTGTTTAACCATATATGACGGCTTTATTCGCCGTTTCTCTGCAGTCCTCTGGTAGCAATTAAATCAAAGAGTGTATTTTCGAGTATTCTAGAGTTGGTAGTACTTAGTAGAATACATTTTAGTGTGTTGTGCTGGAGCAATTAATTATTCTACCGCACCTATTCCAGACGCACTGTTTAACCATATATGACGACTTTATCCGCCGTTTCTCTGCTGTTCTCTGGTAGCAATTAAATTAAAGAGTATTTTTTGAGTTTTCTAGAGTTGGTAGTACTTGGTAGAATACATTTTAGTGTGTTGTGCTAGAGCAATTAATTATTCTACCGCACCTATGCCAGTTGCACTGTTCCACCTTATATGACGGCCTTATCCGCCGTTTTTATGCAGTTTTCTGATAGCAATTAAATCAAAGAGCGTATTTTTGAGTTTTCTAGAGTTGGTAGTACTTAGTAGAATACATTTTAGTGTGTTGTGCTGGAGCAATTAATTATTCTACCGCACCTATGCCAGTCATTTGTTGAACCTTATGTGACTGCCTTATTCGCCTATCCGCCGTTTTTATGCAGTTTTCTGGTAGCAATTAAATCGAAGAGTGTATTTCTAAATATTCTAGAATTGGTAGTACTTGGTAAAACACCTTTTAGTGTGTTGTGCTGGAGCAATTAATTATTCTATCGCACCTATTCCAGTCCCACTGTTTAACCATATATGACGGCGTTATCCGCCGTTTCTCTGCAGTTCTCTGGTAGCAATTAAATCAAAGAGTGTATTTTCGAGTATTCTAGAATTGGTAGTACTTGGTAGAATACATTTTAGTATGTTGTGTTGGAGCAATTAATTATTCTACCGCACCTATGCCGATCACACAGTTCACCCTTATATGACGGCCTTATCCGCCGTTTTTATGCAGTTTAATAAGAGCTACACTGAGAAAAAGGTTTATTTCCAAATACAAAATTTATTTATTTTTACTTGTATTTACTTAGGTACAATTGAGAGTTCTTTAATTAAAGCTAACAAATGTTTTTTAGTTTAATATTGCTGTTTTTAAAAGAAGGAAACAAGATATTTTGCTTCAAGTTGGTACTTTATTTGAGTATAATTTATTTCAGTGTTGTAAATATTTTTTGACTTAACGCTATCAGTTTAGTTGACCAGCTCTTCATTTAAATAAAATGAATTATTATAATGGGACTGATTTAATGTGAAAGTTGCAACAACAGTTTGATAATGTTCTCAGAACTAAATTATGAATTGCTGATATCCTATCTTTATTTACTGCAAGCTTGCGTTCCGTGCAGAATATAATTTATTTATTTAAATGAATTGCAGTTAATTTAGTTTTACGATCTCTTTGTTCATCAAATGTACGTTAAGATGACGCGTCCAAAAAGATTGCATCACAACATTTCGACCTTCACCAAGTTTGGAAGTTCTATTACACGGGTTGCAGTTGTAGTTAATTGTGATTACTGATTAAGTGTTTATTATTTCAATGAGTGACCAAAAAAGTTAAAATTCTTTTAATGTTAATTGGAACTGGAAAGAACAGCTAATTGATTATTTTAAAGGTAAGAAAAATTTGATTGATTAGTGCAATATTTAAGTAAGTCATTATGTAATTCTTATTAGAAGTACCAGTAACTAATCAAAGTACTAACTATATATTCAATTAATTTTTAAATAGTTTTATATTACACTGAAAGAAGGAAATTGTTAAATCAAAGAAGAAATCAGCATATTCTAAACTTTAAATGTGCAGTGCAAAATAAAATGTTAATTTTGGTTTGTTTGTTCAATAATCTGCATCTTTTGGTTAAAGGTTTAAACTGTTTTAACATTCGTTTTAAACAAAATTAACATTGTTGATCTTTTATATTAAACAATTTCTAATGTTGTGAAAAATGTTTTTACCTCTTCGGTTTAAGTTTTAAGAAAATATAAATATCAAACAAAACAATTATATTTAATTATCATTAAAACTTCATTCAAAGCAACATTGGTAAGTGGTAGTCTTTTTGTTGTGTCAACAATAAATAATTTTTGAACAAGAAATTTTTGAATCAACATTTTCATTTCTCTCAGTGTATACATTTATCATGTTTGTTTAAATATTAAGAGTTTGCAGATTCGCGAATAGTGATGAAATTATCACTTATACGAGTATCATCGTTGGTTCCACCGGCACCAGGAGAAAATGCAGTTCAAGCCAAGCAAGGTAACAGCAATTTTGGAATCCTACCACTCATGAAGCAAAGGCGGGGATTATTTTACAGGTGAAGGTACAAATATATTGCATTAAATCAAAAAGTAATAAGTATCTTATTCATTATTTTTGTTACAGAATCCTGGTGCACACTGGATGTGTAAACATAAACAAGACTAAAATAAAATGTCCAAGTTTGGATTGACCTTTCAACAATTCATTATATGTTTGTAGTAGTGAGTCGTTCAATAACAGACATTCAAAAGGTTTATATTGCCTATTTCAATAATACTTCATAAATATTATGTTGATGTTTCATTTATTCAATGATTTTCATTAATTATTGGCTAATTTCACGCCAAATCACCTAGAGCTATTTGTTTCAAGTCTTAGATTTTTCAAATTTTTTTCTTGTATAGACACAAATTATGAAATGACATTAAATTAATTTTTTCAGATTTCTTGGATGAAAACAGCCGAAGATTTTTGAAAATTTCGATATCTTTGCAAATACTGCTATCCTACGCTGCGAATCATCTGACTTATCATTACTCTGTTTTTTCTGAGTTATCTGGCTCATCCAAGTGTCAGATTAAAAGCTAGTTTTTAGATCTTTCAGATTATATCAAGTAACGTTCTAAGACATTCACAGTAGAAAAGCAAATTTTAGTGTTTTATACCTTTGAATCTTGTTTTATAGAATTACCTTAGTATATACGTGGCTTGGTTAAAAAACAAAAAGGGTGTTCTTTGTAGTTTTAAAAAAATTATTTTTGAAAAAAATTGTTCTCAGAGCCTCCTCTTTTTCAACTGTTCAATGTCTGTTGCACGTTTCTTGATATACTCTGAAAGATCCAAAAACTAGTTTTAATCTGATACCTGAATTAGCCAGATAACATAAAAAATAAGGGAATTATGACAATTTTAGCCAGATGATGCAAAGTGTGGGCAGGGACGAACCTAAGGAGTTTTTTTGGAGGGGGGTAACCTTAAAATTGCCAACTTATTAAGATGAAAATACCAACTACTAGTAAGAAAATATTTTTATTTGTACCTAACATTATATGAAGCAAAATTAGTATAAATCTTATTTTTATTTAAAACTCTCCAACGTGTACTATGTATGGCAATTAGATTAAATTTTAAAAAAATAAATTGTTTTGGACACATTTTCTTATCTTCTCATTTTTCTCAAATTGTGAAATTGCCAACTCTCGCTCAAAATTATCAACTTTGAGGGGGGAGCTTCCCCTCCCACCCCCCATGGGTTCGTTCCTTAGTGTGGGATAGCAGTATTTTCACCCAAAAAATTAGTTTAATGTAATTTCATAATTCAAGGGCATCTGATCAGAGGGGCGAATTGTGATTTTTTGTTTTGTAAGACATTAATCTGGTCATACAAAACATTCGCCTGTTTTGAGAGACAAAAGATCACAAATTTGGTGATACGCCCCTCTAATCTGATGCCCTCGAATGTATCTATGCAAGGAAAAAATGTGAACAAAATCTGAGATATCGAAGCACGGTCATGTTTTAAAATTAGGTGATTTGGCATGAAATTAGCCTATTACTAATGTAGAAAAATGTTTTGTATCTGTAAATTTGAAATAAAACACATTAAAGGTAAATCAGATGTTTTATTGTCTAAAAAGAATGGTGAAGTTTTGTGAACAAAACATGATTTCATTCAATTTTTATAAAAAATTGAAAGAAGTAACAATCAATTCTATTAACAATTTGATTTAGTTGTGACATGCATACTTTAATTATGAATATTTTGCTTGCCTTGAGGTAAATAATAATTTAATTTCTTTTAAACCAGCCAACCTTGCAATAAAATTTTCATTAATGTAAAAGAACAAAAAATTTGGTTGTTACAAATAATCTCGAATTATGAAGAAATAATCCGAAGAATGAAACAATTCTGAAGCATACTTACGGGAAGACGGCCTACATTTCCTACAACCTAAGATTTAGTTGATCTAAATAATTAGTTCTATGTTACAACTATTTTACTTATGTTATGGCAAATAAGCCATAGGTTGTAGGAATTATATTTAGTTCTGTGAAACAAACAATATATTTGACTTAACTTTCCGCTTTGTTTCTTTAGAAACACTTTTATTTCAGTTACATAATTCTTGACTCTACTAAATTATTGCTTAATTGTAATATCGAACTTAAACCTTTGGTTCATATAACTGTATCTTTCTTTCGCCGTATTCAACTTTAGTATTTGTTTACCTCAAATAAATTTTAGTTACATCTAATAAACCTTTTTCTCAGTGTACTTTTCAATACTGTACTTTGGCAACTGCATCTTTGTCAAGGATTCTAATACTTTTTTAACAGTATAATTGCTAAGCGTAAGTGAGAGGAGCAACTCAAAAATTTTAATTTTTTTATTAGTATTTAAATTTTAAACTGTAGATTATTGCACCAAGTGACACCAATCGCCCATTTCTAATACTTACTGATGAGAAAACGTACAATCACTGTTCAAAAGTAGCTGTCTTTTTCAGATTAGGGAGGTATTTTAAAAAGTAAGTAAAAAATCTTCAATGCGATAAGATTTTGAAGACGCTAAACTTTTATAAGTGTTAAAACTAATTTATCAAGGAATAAACAATATGACTTTAAACTAATTTTTATTTACTGCAATTCTAATATGTGTAAAAAGTGGCAATTTGAATTAATATTCAAATTCATTCTTAATAGGATGAATATCATTAAGAAATACTCACAAATATATAATCTCACTCCCATCATATCGTCGAGAATTCTAAGAAATTTCGACAGGCGTTGTCTAAGATATTATGTGTTTACCGTTAAATAATTAGAGGTTAGGATTGGTTTTTTTACGTCGTTTAAAGCAACTAAAGTTTTAATAGAAGCGTCGAATTTGTTTTTGTTTTTAATTAATTTAATATTTTAATATTGTCATAGAAAAGATAAATAATTATTATTTAAATGAAAATTTCTACTTATTACTTCGCATTATTGCTATAAAAGAAAATCTTTTAGAGCACCGCGGAAAATAGTTCATAGATAACCTTAGACTACTTTTTGTATTAGTACAAAAAATGATTACTTTTTGTACAGTTGCTATGATAACGAGTAACAGTTCCTAAATGGCCTACTTTTTATACAAAATAATTTGATCTTATATTGTCATATTCGTGCGGTTGGAGAAAAACGTTATTGTAACCAGTGTTGCGCATCAATCAATTAAATTTTTAATCAATTAATCGGTTGATTGAAGATTTAATTGTGACATTTCAATTGCAATTATAATTAACTGCAATTAACCTCTTAATTGCAAACTGCAACTAAATTGAATTGCAATTAAACTTAGTTTCAATTAATACGTCAATTGCAATTAAATATCACAACTAAAATTGTTAACTATACTATTTATGAAAATTTTAATTTAAATAAAAAAATAACTATGAAGGTCATTCTAGTATTTTGTTATAACAGCAGATCACATTTCAATCTTGTCCCAGACTTAAAAACAAAGTCTAATAAATAAAAAGAGTAATTGAAATATCTTTATGCATGTATTGTAATGTTGTGTGCAGAAACAAACTTTGTAAACTATTAAAAATGCTGCACAATCTCTATAAAAATATAAATCGTAAAATGCTTTTGATAAGAAATAGCAAAATATATTGCTAGTTGTCTGAAAACGTAATGTCCAAGCTGTAATTACAAATAAAAAACATCTGATTTCTTAAGGTATGCATTATTATACAGTAATATCCCGTATTTTTAATAAATATCAGGTTAATTGTCATCATAATGAAAATCAATTGTTAATTGTAATGACAATCACAATTAATAATTTTAACTAACAATTAATTAATTGCGCATTGTCAGAGCAACTAACAATTAATTAATTGTTAATTGTCAGAACAATTAATAGTTAATTAATTGTAATCATGCAAAATAAAAAATATTCACAATTAATTTACTTGTCAATTGCAATTAACCATTAAAATTTTAATTGTCAATTGCTAATTGCTAGTAAAATTTAATTTTGCACAACACTGATTGTAACGCATAAATTTTGCTATCCAGGGGTGGGATTTTGTATGTGTAACTTATATGGAAAAGGTACCTCTATATAATCAATTCCACTTTTGGAATGGTTGCAATTTGAAAAAAGATAAAAGCTAAACCAAAATCTACAGACTTTCCGGGTTGCAATGAGATATTTTTTAATAATGTACATTTATGTTTAAATAAAATATTAATCATTAAAAAGGTGTATACAGTCGCGGTACGTTATTTGTTCATTTAATACTATCCAAAATATTTAACAGCGTAAGGTTTGTATTTATTGCAATGTTTAAACTATTGACAAAAATTTAAAACATGATTAAGACATATCTTTCCCGTTATTACAAAACTGGAATTGAATTTCTAAAACTATGTAAGAAATGTAAACACGGCCATTACTATCGAGGACTCAAACCCGATTCCGTTGTTTTCTTCGCTACAAAATTTAAAACTCCAGTTGAAAAGTCCAGCTATAGTTATATAGATATCGCTGCAATCATTACAGATTGGCGCCTATACAAATTTTGAAATTTAGAATCATCGCCTCTAATAGATTTACGTACAAAAATGAATCATTCGATGCAGAATGCACTTACCCGCTCATATGATTGTGGGTGGGCAGAGCAGAAATTCAGCAGAAATAACAATACAAAACAAGAATAATAATTAGGCATTTGAACAGAAAAAAATTACCAATTCTACTTTTCATTTCATTTATTTATCACTATTATAAATTACACATATTTCGGATGTGTCAAGAATGAATAAACAATACCTAGTAGGTAATAATAACACTAGTAAATACACCAATATCACAATTTATCACAATACCTATCAAAAAAAAGAATAAGTGAGCTAATAGGTAATAACTATGTAAGAATATTTTAAAAGTGGAAGTCTCATTATCAATTTAAAATAAATGTAATAGAGTATTAAGTAACGCACACATCTTCCAAGTTAAAGAGAGTGTTGTGCAAAAAAGTAGATTTTAGAATAAAAAGAAATCTAAGAACAGTAAGAACAATACTGAAAACTGCACATTTTTAAGATTACAACAAAAATGTTAAATAAATGCACAACTGGAAAGGTCACAACAGATTATTTTATTGCTTTTTGGTAAAAAGCAATAAAATAATCTGTTGTGACCTTTCCAGATGTGCATTTATTTAACATTTTTCCTGGGTAGGAAGAACGTAAAAATTTGATTCGCTCGCAAAAGAATAATTCTTAAAAGAATTTAATTTTTTTAATGTCTAGTATAAATAAATTTCGTTCCGGAGCGTATCATATTTGCTGACCGTTAAAAAATATTTCTCGTTCACAAATTATCTCGTATGAATCATTCGCGATTTAAATAACAACGCAGGTTTATTACAACGCTAAGATGCAGTTTTATTAATACAATTGCAAATTTGTATGGCACTGTCGAATTTTGTATGATAATTTATTAATTGATACTCTTGTTTTCGAATTATTTGTTTGCATCAAGAAATTTTAATTGATTATGTAGTTTTTGTTTCTGTACCATTTTTTTTATTTAATGCTATAGATAAATATTTGTTTTATTTTCTTACTTTCTGTAGTGACTTTTTCGACTACATTTATAGAATTAATATTTGTATTAAATTATTTTTCATTTGGTTGTAAAAGTTTCTTAAAAAATTGATCATCATCGAAAATTCGGAAAGGTATACCTTTTACGGTAACAAGACCAATGCAACACAATAGGAACTCACTTTTGTCTATTTCGCGTATACAAAGATTACTTTGTGACACTGTTTTTGCGAAAAACAGTTACACAAAGTGCTACTTTGTGCAACTGAAAGTAGTGATTTTTTTTATTTGTAAGGCTGGCAGTAGTAAGTAAATTTTGCTGCCAGCCTACTCTGTCATGTCATTCTGTCAACGAAGTCCAGTGTCAGACGTAAATGCGTAATAAGCAATAACACAGCTATATTCTGATTTCAAGATCAAAATTAGATTAAAAAGCCAAAACGTATATCGCTTGTCGATATTGAGGTAAGTTTAATTGAGTTGAATGACGTACACCTCCATTTCATCAAATATTTTTTTCAGTTTTTACCTACTAATGGGAACATAACCAAGGTGTTAGGAAGAATATAAAAAGGAAAGGAATAATGCTCGACAACCAACCAGGGGAAGTATTTTGGGGGCACATTATCCAAAAGAAAAGCACTTTCCCGTGATAGGTACTAATAAGTATTCATTAACTGGCGCCGTTTTGAAAATTTGAATGTTATGATGCTCAGAAATAACAGCGAGAATAATGAAACATATTTCATTTTAAGAAGCTTTGAATTAAAACAAAGCGCGGTTAATAGCGGATTTCCTACGAAAATGCGCTGAAAAGCTTGTTGGTTTTCCGGATCAAGTTGATGGTCGTGAATCCCGTGTCCGTCCCTACTCAAATTTCATTTTCATTGTTTAGATTTAGAGGTTAGGTTAGTTATTTTCTATTGTTGTATGTTGAGCAGTTTTGATGTATTAAAATGTTTATTGTAATAGAAACAGTAAAACCTTGATTGAGTACATGATTGTCTTATCAAAATAATTATTTATAATAAAAATACATTTTTATCTTATATCAGAAGAAACAACTAAGCTGTCACCTTTTTTAAACTTGAATTTTTCCCTGCCTACGTGATTTTTCAAAATGACAGTGGATGTCATTGTATGCGTTATCAGTTATTACCAACATTACCACATCAAAAATACCCGCGTGTACATTTTCCCATTTCTTTAAAGTAAATTGTAAATTAAGGCGAAATAGACAAAGTAGTATGTAAAACTCGTGTTACAATTCCTTTTTGTAATACTCGTATATAGCTTAACGAGCCGCGAAGCGGCGAGTTAAGCAAACTTATACTCGTATTACAAACATCGTCATTGTATCACTAGTTGTACAATATACTATTATTCATATTTATAAAAACTTGGGTTTGTTTCTGTTTTCGAGCCCTGTTTAATAATACTCCATTAGTCTCTATTCCGCATTTTCGTTTTCTGCTATTTCTCGAGCCGTTCGGTACTCAAGGGTGGTAAAGTAGCTAGCTTTACGCACCGACCGCTTATTATTACCCCAGAAAATGATTTCCCAGGTACTCATTTTCACAGGCTGAGTCGACCTGGAAGCCTTAGATAATTTAAAAATGCCATGTATTATCCCTGGGATTCGAACCCAGGACCTTAAGATTAGTATTCAAGTGCCATACCCACTGAGCTACCATGGCTTCTACTAGGAGACTTAGTAAGCTGTAATTTTACAGGCAGATGGGCCTTATCCCAAAGGGGTGCACGAGTATATTTTTAATCCTAAAAACCCAAGGGGGTTGCAGGTGGGGGGGGGCATTTCTTCAAAAATTATTATGGCTATATATCTCTTAAATGACGTAAGCTACAGTTTTCAAATTTTACATTTTGCTTATTATACGACCCCAAAAGACCTTTTGACCAATCTTTATATAACTAAACATTCTCCAAGAAACAAGCATATCGTATGGTGAAAACGGTATTAAAATCTATTCAGTAATTCTCGAAATTCAACGTTTTTACGGAGATATAAGTTAATTGTAATTGTTTGAGTGCGCGTGCACCTACGGTGGTACGCTCGCAGATTGCCGGCGACGGCGTTACCACTTACCAACAGCTCGATTTTTGTAAATGGATCTCTTTTCTTACTGCATTGGTAGAGACAGGTCCGTTGATTTTTCAACGGAAGTTATGCTAGTATTAAAATAATAACGGGTCCAGTGCTCATGAGTTCTGTAATGCTACTGAGTTTTCATCAATTGATGTTGTTGAAATAAAGCCAGACTTCTTCAAAAGTATTATGAGAAAATTAAAAATTGTAAAGATTTTTCTCGTCGATATGCAAAGCCTCAGTACACTTCGCCGTGCTGTCGGTTAGGCACGTTAAGCAGTCGGTCCCGACAATCACACAAACCCTTTAGTTTACCGTTATGACCGGAAAGATAAACGGCCTGCAAAGTAAAATTAAATCTTTATCTAGGAGCGCTTTTTTCCCGAGCTACACCTTCCTATAGACAACCACGAGCTGCCACTATCTACGTCTTACTTAGTTTGTTTTTTGTGTCTTTTTCTTTCTTCTTGTCTTGGGCATCTAATATATAAGGAGGATCTCTACATTTTAAATTTTTCTTCCTTCTGTTCAGAATTATTTCTGGAGCTCAACAATGTTTATAAAATTGTGTTAATTTTGGAAGCATTTCCTCTTTCTAGAAATTGCTATCTCGATAGATTTCTTCAATAAAGAGGTCATTTTTGTCCCCTGAATAAACCACAAAGTAGCATTTATTTTTATTAGTAACATTAAGCTGACCCTGCAGCTAATAAAAAATAGGAATATGATTATTAAATTATATTAGCGTATATAAATACAATATACCTGATAAAAATAGTTGTGGTTTTGGTTCAAACGTATTTCATTATTGAGATAAATCAAGCAATCAACCATTTTTTGTTTTACAGCCTGTTCAAGTGATATACCTAATCTATATACTTTATGTAGACATTTAACCTCCACAATTTCGTCGTTATTAATTATTCCTATAAATAATTCAAAATTAAAATTAAATAGCATAGCATAGCATAATGATTTGAATATTACCGTCAGGAGATGCACTTAAAAATCCATTTGTTAAATCAACATATAACCCTGCAGGTTCTACTTTCTAATTTGTTTTTTCTTCAAATTTGGTTAGAGCCACATGTTCGTTTTTTTTTCCATACAGAATTGCCTGTGTAGTTAATTGGTCTGTTCGTAGAATGGATTTTACCAAAGAATCGCATACTGCTGCATTGTTCAAAATACTTATTAAATACTTAAATACTTTAGGCTTTTCTGTATCAATAGTAAATTCTTTTGAACACATATTGCACTTGTAAATGAACGCACTAACTAGTCCTTTTCGTAATTCTTTGACATATTCTAAATTACTAGATGTGCAATTTTTATTATGATCGGTTTGAAGGTAGAAAGTAGTCAATATCTACAATCCGGTAACCACTTACATTAGTTTTCTCGGGTTCTATCTCAGTTTCAAGTTGATGATCTTGTGTTCTAGAAAAGATTATAGTTGATTCAATATAGTAACATTATTAAAAAGCATAAAATCAAACTTACAAATCATATTCATCTAGAGATCCCCACGTAAAGTTATATTCATCGTCATCATCTGATTCAGTTGCAGTGTTTGTCTGAAGAGAGACAGCTTGTTCTGTGCAGTTATTATTATCTGAAGATGTGGACGGTCCTGCAAGTTCTTCTGTGAATTGACTACAATCATGAAAAGCAGAAGTGGAAGACTCAGATTTCTGGCCTGTGTTGATAAATACGTTTTCTATAACATTCTCCAAAACGGTTGTAACAAACTTTCTATTCTGCACTTTTTGTGCATTTATTCTGCACACTTTGGAGCGTTTAGTTCGCTTCTTTGTTCTGGAAAGATGTTTTCTGTACACCATTTTTAGATATAAAAGATCCTAAAAGTTCTGTTTTCAATTATTGGGTAAATTAATTTCATGCGAATTACTCCTAAACATACGCCACTTATTCAAAATACTTACGTTCGCACTAATATTGGCCTTTAATAGTTTTCTACACTAAATTCTTATCACTATAAAATATCTAAATAACTGCTTTAACAATTGTCAGAACACAAAGTATAAACGTAACAACACAATAAATACACATCCACACAGCACCCGTAAATAATATTTACTAGGAAATTACCAACAACTTCCACAATTCGCACCCGAAGATCATATATTTTGTGTTTTTTTATTGGGCTGGGGGTACAAGAACATCTGTATTTATCTCAGTCTGCGTCTATCGTCTACGTTTTGCTTACTTCAGGAGGCCGCTGCCGGCCGTCCACATGGCAATTTAGATTTTCAAAATTGAATTTTTGGAATATCCTGATTTTTGTATGCTCAATTGCTCATGCAAAAATTTACTTCACTCACTTTTATATCATAAATATTTAGAGTGCTATGTTTATGGTATATTTATTATAAATATAAAATTGCTTAAAAATTTTACGTTTATAAAAAATAATAAAATCGCAAACGTCTTTATCCACGTCGCGCGTGTATATTTTGATAGATCCACATCGCGTCGTGGGTAATGCATACGGTCATTTATCGAAATATGAGTTTGAGTGTGACATATGCAATACCAATAATTATAATAAACCATAATAAACGTATGGTCAACACGTGTCAAATTTATATTACAAAGTACCTATATTACTTTGCAGACTTGAAAACAACCCCCGGCCCCCGCTCTCTAAACTAATCCTAAACCTAAACCTTCCTTTAGTCAAGTATTCCGTAATGTATTTCATGGATATTTCGTTGCGAGTGCTTGTACTAATAACTGTATGTAAAAAATTAATTAATATAAACCAGGCCAGGTTACTGAAAAGAGCATTCGTGTTATAAAGTAGCAAGACTTTAAAAGTTCTGGAAAATATATCTATGTAGCTGTACGTAATTTAATTATTTTACAGTAAAGATATTTCCAAGTGCTGTAAAGAAAAGTATTAAGGATCGAATGATGCCCTTGATTATGGATTGACTTTAATCATAACTGGGAAAACTACGAAAAACTATCGAGCGATGCCTAGAAGACGCATATATTCTATTTCCTTTAGTTTTTCCGGTTCCAATCACAGGACATCCGTAACCAGAGGTATCATTCGATTCCTAATTACTTTTTTGCAGTACTCTGGAATATCTTTATTGTAAAATAACTATGGTAGATAATATTAAGGTTTGAGAAAAATGCACGTAAAACCGTATTGTGCGTGAAGCAATCCTACACTCTGTATAAATAAATTATATAAATTGTGATTTATTTAATTAAAATTCTGTTAATGTAAAACTGCGCCTAAACGAATTGTTTGTGATAAGTGCAGAAAAAAATGTTAAAAATCCATATTTATCCATATAATAAACGCTCTTTTACCTGGAAATCTTTTTTTACCCCCATACCCAGAATAAGATCCTAAAACTTGCCGGTGGCTGCAAATGATTTTAGCATCAACCGGAAGCTCGTTTTCAAACCAGTATTTCTCATAATAGCTAGCCGCTATTTCTTAACTGTTAATTTTATGCAGTCAAAAATAGAGGGCAACACTTGTCGACCAGTTTTTTGTTGTTCTTTACTAGAGGTGTTTCCTTTTCTACAAAATCCAACCCTTAAGAGGGTCCGCTATTGGGAAATTCTTCTACATGTCTACCTTTTTACAATGTTTTCTATGTTTGAGTTCTGGGCTGCAAAAACTGCCTGCTTCTTAGAAGGAACCGCTATTTCGAGATGTCCTTTAGGAAGCTTTCACTGTATATTAATGCTCAAATTGTAACTGTGAGTATTTACCTATGTCAAATGTCACCAATCAGCTTTCTTATTTTATAAAAATTATTAAAAAATAAACAAATTTTATAAAATAAAATAGTATATTAAAGAACGAGTTTCATAAGGCAAGATTTATTGCACGAGTCCAAATTTTTTTCTAAAGGACGAGTGCAATAATGACTTATGAAACTAGTTTTTTATGCTATTTTTTCTATTTTGTGTCTTTTATTCCCTTGTTAAATAAAAAAACCGAGGGATTTTTGTGGTAGTTGACAACACTGATGTAACATTTGAAAATTCATTGATTGACACAGAAAATTGAGTGAAGTTTTTGTGAATTTTCTGTTTTTTCAATTATTTTTTCAACGCTACCAAGTTGGGCTATTAAAGCACTCAAATGAGCTATTAACGCATTGTTTTGGGTGCTTTAACAGCTTTATTATAGACGCAAAATAGAAAAAGTTATTAAAAAATATACCTATTTTACAACATTTTATAAAACAAATTTGAACAGCCCATAATTCTACGCTTCAACATTTTTTGCATTTTATAGAGCTGTATTTATTAGTGTACTATACAGAGTGTAAAATCGCTTCACGCACGCTGCAATTTTACGTGCATTTTATTTCAAACCCTAATATTATCTCCACTAATTATTTTACGGTAAAGATATTAAGAAGTGCTATAAAGAACAAATACAATTCCATTGATGCCTTTGGTTACGGATTACATTTGAAGCGTATCAGGTTATCGTCGCAAAAATTTAGTTCATAGAAACTCTAGTCAAAAAAAACAAATTCAGACAAAACCTCTTCATTGAAACAAATAGTTCCGAAAAAAACAGTTCTACGAAAAAAAACTTCCAAGAAGACTATTTACAAGAAAGGCAGTTTCAAGAAAACTAGATACTAAGACTGTTTTTCATTTATTATTTCCAAATAGCCAAAGTTTCTTGATTGACCCAGTTTTTGCTTCTTCTCGAAACCGTTTTTCCCCAAACTTATTTTGTCGGGGTTGTATATGTTTGAACTGGTTTCCTCGGATCTGGATATTCCAGGCATTTAAAGTTCTGAAAATATATGTATGTAGCTGTACGTAATTTAATTATTTTACAGTAAAGATATTTCCAAGTGCTGTAAAGAAAAGTATTAAGGATCGAATGATGCCGTTGATTATGGATTGACTTTAATCATAACTGGGAAAACTACGAAAAACTATCGAGCGATGCCTAGAAGACGCATATATTCTATTTCCTTTAGTTTTTCCGGTTCCAATCACAGGCCATCCGTAACCAGAGGTATCATTCGATTCCTAATTACTTTTTTGCAGTACTCTGGAATATCTTTATTGTAAAATAACTATGGTAGATAATATTAAGGTTTGAAAAAAATGCAAGTAATACCGACTTTTGCGTGAAGCAATCCTACACTCTGTTTAAATAAATTATATAAATTGTGATTTATTTAATTAAAATTCTGTTAATGTAAAACTGCGCCTAAACGAATTGTTTGTGATAAGTGCAGAAAAAAATGTTAAAAATCCATATTTATCCATATAATAAACGCTCTTTTACCTGGAAATCTTTTTTTACCCCCATACCCAGAATAAGATCCTAAAACTTGCCGGTGGCTGCAAATGATTTTAGCATCAACCGGAAGCTCGTTTTCAAACCAGTATTTCTCATTTCTCATAATAGCTAGCCGCTATTTCTTAACTGTTAATTTTATGCAGTCAAAAATAGAGGGCAACACTTGTCGACCAGTTTTTTGTTGTTCTTTACTAGAGGTGTTTCCTTGTGAACGTTTTCTTAGATTGATCAGGCCGGCCGCGCCACTTCCACGCCATATAATACTACTCAATCGATTAAATTTGGCATTTTAATCAAATAATAAGAAAACTTCAGCTTTTATTATTATCAGATTATAAATAATGTCACAACCCTACAGAGTATTTAAAAATAAATGCATTTATCTTGACTATCAACTATATATCAATAATAATTGCTATCGGGATATTAATACCGCATTATAGAAATGTGCCCCTAACTATCTTGACGTTATTCAAATGTTTTTTTCTTATAGGTTCTGCGGCATTTATCAGAATTCTTTGATTGAAATCATAAAAGTAGTCTATTATCGTCTTTACGCAAACAAAAAACAACTTATTATAGTAATTATTATCATATTATTTTTGTGCATAAATCAATTTGTATTGCTAATTATCTCAACGATTTTGTTATGGAAATCATATGTGCTATATCTAAATAAACTGCAGATTTACAGTTGTGATTTATTATTTTATTATATGGTAATCCAAAACATTTCATTTTTCAACATGATGATTGACCAATCCATAAATCAGGTCGAATTACAGCGAACATTGTGCAAATAACTGAAAAACCGAAAAAAAGTATACGAGAACGGGGCTTGAACCCGCGATTTCTGTTTACGAATCTGATGCGTTAACCGCTAGGCCAATCAGCGTACAACTTCCAGCTTTTCTTTATCACTTATTACCAAAAGCAATAGATCAATAAGCTTTTTCTATATAAGTATTTTTCTAAATAGTTTTTGGTTTTCTTCATAAAGTTTAATATGTTTTTGACGTAAAATGAATTCTTCTTTCGATTGATACCAAAATTTCTACTTACATTCGCAAGGGTACAAATTTAGTAGAAAAATAATAAAATTCCATTGGATTTCCTATATTATTGTTTACAAAAACCAGACTGTATGTATATGATTTTTGAATTCAGAAAATATTTAAAAAAGTATACAATTACAGTATACATTATTACAGCCTTTTTGACACCGGATACCCACAGTGTAATGTTAAGAAAATTCAATAAACAATTGCATAATACAGTGAAATAATGTACAGGCTGTTTTATACAGATTAATTCAGGCCACTTCATAAACCTCAAAAGCTTACTAAGATACATCTTATTAAGCTTTTGAGATTTATTAAACTTACAGTTTGTTGTAAAAAATGTACCCCCCCCCCAAACTTTTCCTGGTAATGTTATATACCTATGTATAAAAACGAACAATAGAATTTTCAATTTTAGTGTTATCTAACCTAAGGTATGAGATTTATAATTATTTATCCCATGTAGCAATATTTGCAGGTGTCAAGCCAACGCGAGAGCAGCCGCTGATAGATTGAATCCACTGAACGTTCGCAATTTAAAATCTTGAAATTTGATAAAATTAAATAATGTATAAACATTGTTGTTTAATAAATTGAAGAATTCTTGCATTTTAGTTTATAACATAAAAATTGCAATAACCTACCTTAACATTTATTTTTGAATTCAAAACTTTTACAGTTTCCTTTATATAGGAATTTCACGTACAACACGCGTATTCAATGAAAGTGTTGTTGTTATCAACATGTTAAGAGTTTAAATTTTTACTTTCAAGATATACTCAGAATATGGTATATATGATCTCTAAACAGACGTGGAGGCCCTGTATATTACCTATAAGAGTTCAGCCAACGCAAGACCAGTCGCTGATTGGTTAGATGCAAGGTGCATCCGCCATTTAAAAACTTGAAGTTTGATAAAAATGTATAATTTAATTTGACACATAAAAAATATTGTTGCTTAGTAAATTGAAGAATCTCCACGTGCTTTGTATTCGTTGCTTGCCTCAGCTTAGCTTATAAAGGATATCCAATGAATAGAGGAACAAAATTGAATAAATGTTTTATTTATTTTAGGGCAAAGAATCGATCGCTCGTACCTCATGGCACCGATTTTTTGATCAGTAGGGATCTTTATTCGTGCCAAACATCGAACCTTGTGGCTCTATTTATTTGGACATCCTTTACATAGCGACACACTTTTTATCGGATAATTTTGGAACCTAATACTTATGTTTTTGTGTTTCTCTATCAAAATCTAAGCCTAAACATACAATTCGGCTTGTGATCCGTCCGAACTTATACACAAGTTACATATAAATAGTTGGCTGAAATCTTATTAGTTGTAGATTCATATCAATTTGCTATGCTTCTGCGATTGATAAATTGATTGATTGATCTGTAATAAATTGTCTTCCAATCCGACCTAATACGACCCCCGACCCGTTTGACCTTTGATATGAATCCAGTAGGATTTAAATCAGAAGATTGATTGAGAAATTTCTATTATCATTTTCTCTAATCCGACAAGTTATCTAAGTGTATCTCAGGAATGGGTTGGCGCTGGATCTTTAAATTTTACTATATTTACTCTACGACCAAAGATTACATAGGGTTAAGATAGGAAACTAGCAGCTTTTAAGATTGAGTACTATGAAAAAACAACCAATCTTTTTATGATCTAATTTCCCCTATAGACGGAGAGCCAGCAACGTATTTCGAGATGTCATTTCAACAGTCGTGAAAATTTGGGTACTAAATCTTATGTACCTGCTGAACACTAAAAGTCGATTCTGGCAGCCCCATGCGGCCGGGATACTACCCCAAAATTACTAAGAGGGTGAGAAATAAAATTCAATTTATTTAAAGTAACAGTCATGAAATTTCAGGAGGTTACTTTCGATAGTATTCTTTATTTATAAAAAATATTGCCAGAACATTTCCTCTCCTTCTAAATGTTGCCAGAACGCTGTAAATGTTGATTTAAAAAAGTGACATTGGTGTTATTTTAAAAGTCTTGAATTTTGACACAATAAATAAAGTAGTAAGTATATGTAGGTTTACATGTTAGTGCGAGCGAGACAATTATATAGCGGCCTGCCGGTTAGAGAGAGAATCTTATTTTTCACCCTCTTAGTAATGTTGGGGTGGTATAACCCGGCCGCAGGGGGCTGCCAGAATTGAATTTTAGTGTTCAGCAGGTATATAAGATTTAGTAACCAAATTTTCACGACTGTTGAAATGACAACTCGAAATACGTTGCTGGTTCTTGGTCTACTATGGCGCTAGATGTCGCAACAATTGCTACAATATCAAGGTCCATTCATGTGTATGTATACCTAGTTGGATATAATTATGCATGCATCAACGGACCTTGCTACAATATCATGACCATTCGCATTCGCTGAGGACGGATGTGAGTGAAGCTGGCTATAATAATATGACTGGCGCTGAATTAAGAGCCAATAGAAGTCGCGGTGGTCGCTACAATATAAATGGCGCGAAATTCAAAAAAGAGTTATTTAATCTCCAAGATTATCTATCTAATGACATAAATCTACTGATTTGTTTATTGAGATTATAATAACTATATGCAAGTTAAGCATATAAATAATTCTCAAATTAAACGTTTAGAAGTAGTTTACGTTCGTCGTTCGGTATGATAAGTATAATAATAATTATTATTATAACAATAGTAATAATTAATGTCATTGATACTGAAACCCTTGTTATACTTATTGTTGGAAGCATCACTGTTGTTGCTGCTGTTTTTGAGGACTAAATTTTGTAAAACACAACAAATTTCAAATTTGGACCTGTCGTTCTCTAGGTTGCTTAGAACATCCTTTAATAAACCCCCACTTATCTCTATTTTTGTACTGAAACAAGAAGGACTAGATGTAGTGACTAGAATGACCTATAGAGACCCTTCAATTAGAGTCTGGCCAAGCCAGCCTTTTTATATCACAAGTGGCGCCAAATTTGAAAAGTGCAAAAATGGTTACATGGCCAAATATTGGCACGTTTATATACAAAACAATATTAAGCAGTAAAATGTCAATATACGCATTTTAAATTTCATTAACCCTAGTGTGATATAAAATGGCTGGTACCGTGGCAACGCATTGGTCAGACTCTAATTGAAGGGTCTCTAGAATGACTGAATGATCCACGGCCTACTAGATTCATATAAGCTTCGCTTATATACGGCCGTCTCATTTCCAGTTTTTTCATTGTTGAAATTAGGATCCAAAAATTACAGATCGGTACGTTAAGTGGCGCCCACTGACGGTAATTTTGCAATTAAAATGGTTTGTAGTCAGACTGCAGTCATTAATTTTTAGGTTATACGTCATGTCAGTATTTATTAATTTATTGGCATTTGTACTATATATTTTGATATAATGTGCATAAATATGCCAAAAATTTATTACAGTAGGAACTAGGAAACCAAAATATCCTACATAGTATAATAAAATTTAGAAAATTATACTGAGTTAACGCAATGTTTACTGATGCCCCAATTCTTAAATTAGAAACACTTAATAACTATATGACAGCTACAGTATAAGTAAGTACAATTTCATATTTCGCAAATTCCACATTTTCATTTGGGTTTTGTAGCACTTGAATTATCACAGCATATGATGTAAACACATAATGTGAATGCACGATCTACGAACTGAAGCTATGATTAGAAGTAGGTATTCATGGAATGATGAAATCTCATTACTGAAAATATTTTCTAGATATAAAAGCTGATGAAATCTACTTGAGTTTTAAGACCAATCGTTTCAGTAAAATAAATATGGAACTGACAAGATTTGACTGATAAGGCATTACCTTTATATAAGATTTGGTTTATAGGATATAAATTAAAAACGATGTCGGAAAAAGTATTTAGAAATTTTAAGAAGGTTTAAGAATTTAGGATACCAATAATTAAATAATGATTTTTGTATCATGCGTTAACAGATTTTGTGGTAAGAAGGTGGAGGAAGTGTTCCAGGTAGAAGATGGAGTCTGAAACCTCTCTGAACTAACCGAATGCATGATCTAAAGGGTATAGCATCAAGTTAATACTATAAAACTTTTACACACATTCGTATGGAGTGTCGCGCTATATAGGTCTGAAACTTGGACAATAGCAAAGACAAGCTTTTGAGTTGTGATACTATAGAAATATGTCAATGACGAGATGGATTAACAGAATATCGAACAATGAAATACTATAAAAAGTACAAGAAGAAAGTTAATGAAGGAGACCACGAGAAGCAGAGATAGATTAATAGGACATACTTTATGGCATTCGGGTGTTATCTAAAAATGATAATAGAAAGCATGATCGAAGGAAAGAACATCCTAGTTAGACCTAGACTGCAATGTATACTCCAAGTAAAAGAAAACTTAGGCTGCTCCAGCTATACAGAATTGACTATAGAGAAAAAAACTGATAGTATGGCAGCATACCGAAAAGAATGGAGATATACAGTGCCGAGATTAACCAATCCACAAGATTAACTACTTAGAGAGGAGACAGAGAGTATAAAAATAGGTGTATTTGTAAAGTGGTTGTTAAAGTATATTTTTTAGTTTTAATGTAGATAATGTGTAACTTTTTTAAATTGCTTGCCAATTTTATTTGAGGACTGGCAGCATTTTTTTATAAAAATAAAGACGTCGAAAGAATAATAAAATAAAATAATAAATACAATTTTAATGTAACGTTTTGTAATGTAATATACGTAATGTACCTACTGTTTTTTAATGCATAATCTAATAATATTTGATCGTTGTTAAGACATTTCTTATTATTAATTACTGTTAATATTCGAATAAACGTTCTTTAATCGGAGGCAGTTTGACACAATTGACAAAGTATAACCTAAAAATTAACGACTGAGCTCTGACTTTAAATATCTTTGTTGTAAAATTACCGCTAGATGGTGCAACTTAACGTACGAATCTGTAATAATTTTCAGCAATGAAAAAACTGGAAATGAGACGGCCGTATATAAGCGAAGCTTATATGAATCTAGTAGGCCGTGGAATGATCATTATTGTTGCGACATCTAGCGCTTCAGAGGAAATTCGCGAACTGCTTCCGCAGGTCTGATTCCGGTTTCAGCAGGTAAAGTACTCAATTGTAAATAATAATATAACATAACAAATAATAAGTATAATAATTATACAGTTAAGAATAAACAAGATTTTATTGCCATTTTTAAAATTTAGACCACTGTGCGAAGTCTATCGAAAACCGCAGAAAAACAAGATCACTTTGAAGTTTTACGATTGAAGGCCATTGTAAATAAAGAATGTATAGTAAAATTTAGATGAAATCGTATAATTAAAAACCTTTCAACAACCTTAATAAATTGTGTTATCAAGCGGTTTAAAACTTAATGAAATTGTAATATTGTTTATCATTGTACTTAAATGGATTCTGTTTTTAATTATGGATTGTTAAGACATCAAATAATTGACAAATAAAAATTGAAGACTTTACATAAACAAATAAAGATACAATAAGACTCCGAAGGTTTCATCACCAACCTGTTCATTTCTACTAGCATTATTTATCTTTACCCTTCTTATTAGCTTCAGGAGGTTACAGCGGATCTTTGCGGGGTGAAGGGCAATGGGATATCTCCTATGCTTTTACATAGGCTCTAACAAGAAATACCAATCGATAAAAAATTAAATTAACATTCTTAAAACTGAACAAAATCATTTTATTATGAATGCCTATAATGCATTTATTAATTATTTGTATATATTAAAATAATTTAAGTCGATTGGAGTGCATTTGTTTAACTGTTGAAAGTGTAAATATAATTGTAAATAGGTTAAGAATCGTGGCAACACCTCAAAGAAATCAATCGATTTTGTTGGTAGCAGTGTTAGGTTTCATCTTTCGATTGAGTTGACATCCTAACCTCCAAATGTTAATCCCAAAATATAAGTGGAAACATGTTGAATGTTTTGTAATTTTGTATGCAATTACAGATGGGAATATTCTATTTTTTAACTTTTGTATAGTCTAAAGATTACAATCTGCTAAGCAGATACAAGAAATATATAAAAAGTTGTTGAGGCACAGGTTGAGGTTTAATACATATATTTTTAAAATTTGTGTTTGTATTACTGATTTCGTGGATATTCTGATTGTGATGATAAATTGTATTCATCACATTGCAAAAGGTAATTTTACATTTTGCAATATTTCCGTCGAATTAACATTTGTATTCTGATATTATTAACGCAGAAGACTGAACATTGTTCAACATAATTTGCTTAATAAAATATATGATTATTAGTTAATACAATAAAATATAGATTATTATAACAGTCATTATATGTCATCTTTCTGTTCTGTTATTTGAATTCGCGCGCTATGAGGTGTTGTCACATCTCTGCTGTCTTTCCACATATGTCGTGAAAAGTTCTTGTTTTGTTTACTTTAAATTATTATTGTGCATTAACTAGACACAAGATTTCAAAAATAGTGGGCAGCATTGTTCTTCGAATATGAGAGTATGTCATTTTAGTTTTTTATCAGATTCCCTACATTTCTTCATCATAATTTTCCGTTAAAACTGCTAAAGGTTAGATGGTCTCCATAAGAGCCCATGTTAAATTCTGGATTTTATTTTCCATTTTTCTCGGTAATGGTACACAAGAAGATTATAAAAAAAAGTTACCGAATAGAATAAGTGTCAAAGAACTCGAGGTTTAAATTTCACGTCATTCTCTACATTTTTACATTTCGCTGTATCCTCCTTAATATATGTGGTGTATATCTATTAAATTAAAAATAGTGTTCTTACCTTCCTGCTTCCGTAAAAGTTCTAACAGAGACATTTTAGGTTTTCTTTTGCTTTTCGGCATGTTATAAAAATACACTTAATAATTTAAACAATGAAATTTAATAAAAAAACAGGCAGCATAACGGCTGTAACTACAAATATACACAAACAATTTTTAAAATTAAAAGCTGTAAAAATGTGTGCATAAGTACACAAATATGATTGCTTTTACGTGTATCTTTATCTTCAGCCTGCATTTAAACGATAGTGAATATTTTTACATTTCGTTGGGCTAAGAAATTTCGATTCCGTGTAATATTAACAATATACTTTTTTTGTTTTTGACTTTTTAAGTTTCCTACTAAAATTCGAAGCTAAAATAATATACTAAAATAAATAATAAACAGTGAAACAATAAATGAAGATTTCTAGGAGCATCAATTCCTTCACTATACTACAGGAATAAATCATAAATAGGGTAAGTGGAATATACTTTAATTTGATTTTATTTAATAAAGCAGTGGTATTCAACCGGGTGTACGCGTACCGTTGGGGCTACGTTAACGAACTTCAATTTGTTAAAAACCATAACACGGTGTCTACTTCTACTTCTTAAAAGCCTCTCCCTTTATTTAATAATTGTGTATCCATATTTCTAAATGGAGTGAATTTTCAATGAATTAAAAAAATTATAACACAAAGTCTTCTCCATAAATTTAATTCCCATAAAAAATTATAACATTTTGTTACATATACGAGGTAAGCGCCATAAATTCTCGGCCCGGCAGGCTTCTACAGGTGCCAACATGTTCAAACTCGGTTGCTATATTATACTGTAATAAATGTTTAAATAAAATAATTTTTATTTATTTTTTATTATATCCAAATCCTAATTGCTTTTAATAATTATTTGACACAATTTTTGTATCATGAATAGCAGGGTTCACTCTCTTCATGAACAGTGTCATTTTCATCAGTTACAAGTGACAACTTCCATACACTTAGATCCCTTTTCGACGTAAGTATTCAAAATTTACTTTTAACCTTAAAATATTTTTTTATTATTGGTATGACAGGTAAAGTATTACTTTCCTTTATGAGTTTTATCTAACTTTCCTTTATCCCTTTTAGGAAAATTCTAGAATCATGGTTTGCGACTTATCAAACACATTGTTGTTACTATTAATTAAACTATCTACTCTTCTAAAAGTTTTATTTTGAGTAAGTAAACTTTATCTTATTGATTTGCTTATATGGTTCTATGCTGATGCTTTTTCTTTTAACCAACTATGTACACTTTTACTCTGCTTTTATAACACACGCATATTATCACTTGATTACCTTTTTTGTTCCGCTCTTCTTACCACTTATTCCAATTTTACCTTATGTTTCTTTTAGACAGTGTCGGATTGGGCCGCCGGGCAAATGCCCGGTGGGCCCCCCTGGAGACCGAAAAGCCCCCAAGATCCAATAGCAATTTGCAAAATTCAGGTGTTATTAACTTTTGACGAATAGCCTGACATCAATGAATACAAGAATATAACTGTCTGTTAAACATTAAAATTAAATTAAAGTTATATACTCGTAATTAGTAATAGTTGTTGAAATTGAATAAAACTTCATGGGGTTCAGTCCCCAAATTTATTTTTTACAAATTCATTAAGACGTTTCGATAACGATTTGTTTTCGCTATCAAGACCTAGAATATACAAATTAGAAAGAATTAGACCATTAGTTCATCTTCTTAACTCTATGCCTTTCTATTGTTAAGTGTAAGGCCATATGTACTTTACTGTTCTTTCGTGCACTTTTGTAAAAAAAATAGAAAGTAACCTTTGACTGACTTTAAGGGTCAAGAGTGTATGTTTGAACAAGGAGATAAATGTCAATGAATAAGAGTGAAAGAATTGTTCAAGGATAAGCACCGTAATTTTGAGCGAACTGAATTGTAAGCAAAATTAATAATAAAATTATCTAAAGAATTATTAATTTATTTTTGTTTATTGTTTCCAGCCTTACTTTGTGGAACTCCATAATCATGAAATAAATAAAGATTAGTAAAAGTTTCACAGTTTTATTAAAATACAACCTGACAATATTGTTTCGACAGCTATGCTGTCATTATCAAAAGTAATATAATTATAAACAAACACGTCGCTAAGGTAGATACAAAAATAGGTAACTAGACAAAATAATAATAATCAGAATTAAATATATAATACTTTCAGTAACGGAGAATTACTGAGCTCAAGTTGTTCATTCATTAAAGGTACCCTGAGTTTGTGTTTGTATATCTCAAAGGCTTCTAAAATGTCTAATTTGCGTTTGTTATTACAAAAATGTAGGAATTTAATATTATTTTGAGGAGTCATTGTGTGATTTTGTTCTAAAAGGTGTTTGGCGTAATTAGATTTTTCAGAATGTTTATTTTTGTAATGACGTACGTGTTCTTTATATCTTATGTCAAAATTTCGAAGTGTTTGTCCAATATATACCGAACTACAAAAAGAACAATTTAAACAGTAAACGCCCGATTTCGTGATATCATGTTTTCTGTCTTTAGCATTAAATAAAAATGAAAAAGTGTTAGTGTTGGTTTTAAATGTTATTTTATAATTGTTGGTTTTTCTTAGTATATGTGCAATTTTTTCTGATATTTTGCCAAAATATGGTATAGATATGTAATTTGTGCCTTCTGTTTGATTGTCAATGGGATATATTCTTTTGATAGCTAACCTATAATCTTTTTGTTTAATTAAAGTGTCAATCATGTTCGTATTGTAATGATTTGCATGTGCTAGTTGTTTAATGGTTGATATCTCTTTGCTAAAATCTGATTTTGTTAGTGGAATAGTTAAAGCTCTGTGTACTAATGATTTGTAGGCTGCTATTTTATGTGTATTATGGTGACAAGATTCATTTGGTATTGTTATGTCTGTTTGTGTTGGTTTTCTGTATATAGAAAATTCAAATAGATTGTCTGCGTTAATCTTGATATTTAAGTCTAGAAAGTTTATAGCCCTGTTTTGTTCTGTTTCTAGTGTAAATTTTATGTTAGGGTGGATACTGTTAATAAGAATTAAAAATTCATATTTTCATTCATAAAATCAGATTTTAACAAAGAGATATCAACCATTAAACAACTAGCACATGCAAATCATTACAATCCGAACATGATTGACACTTTAATTAAACAAAAAGATTATAGGTGAGCTATCAAAAGAATATATCCTATTGATAATCAAACAGAAGACACAAATTACATATCTATACCATATTTTGGCAAAATATCAGAAAAAATTGCACAAATACTAATTGTTATACCAACAATTATAAAATAACATTTAAAACCAACACTAACACTTTTTCATTTTTATTTAATGCTAAAGACAGAAAACATGATATCACGAAATCGGGCGTTTACTGTTTAAATTGTTCTTTTTGTAGTTCGGTATATATTGGACAAACACTTCGAAATTTTGACATAAGATATAAAGAATATCTCATATAAAGAATACGTACGTCATTACAAAAATAAACATCCTGAAAAATCTAATTACCCCAAACACCTTTTAGAACAAAATCACACAATGACTCCTCAAAATAATATTAAATTCCTACATTTTTGTAATAACAAACGCAAATTAGACATTTTAGAAGCCTTTGAGATATACAAACACAAACTCAGGGTACCTTTAATGAATGAACAACTTGAGCTTAGTAATTCTCCGTTACTGGAAGTATTAGATATTTAATTCTGATTATTATTATTATTTTATCTAGTTACCTATTTTGTATCTACCTTAGCGACGTGTTTGTTTATAATTATATTACCTTTGATAATGACAGCATAGCTGTCGAAACAATATTGTCAGGTTGTATTTTAATAAAACTGTGAAACTTTTACTAATCTTTATTTATTTCATGATTATGGAGTTCCACAAAGTAAGGCTAGAAACAATAAACAAAAATAAATTAATAACTCTAATTAAGTCTTATCACAATGCAATTCCAAAACTATTAATTAAACTTAGAAATTGGAAATCAGAGAAGGTAATGAGACACAACCGATAGCTGCTAAGAGTAGATTAGGATGGGCAGTATTTGCTGGTGTTGAATTAAAGAACCTTGATCGCACAGATTATTGTAATTTTCGTAGTGGTCAATCAGTGATAGACGAAGACGAATCTGCAATAAAGCTACATTTAGCAATGAAAAACTTCTTCACCGTAGAAGGCCTTGGTGTTAAAACATCTGTAAATGAGACAGCATCTAAAGAAGAAGAGAGCGCTATGAATATAATGGAGAACACTACAGAGCTAATAGATTTACGATACGAAACCGGTCTATTATTTAAGTATGATGTAATAAAGCTACCAAACAGTGAACAAATAGCAATTGATCGTTTAAATAGTTTTGAAAGACATTTGACACTTGATATAAACCTAAGAAATACCATAGTAGAACATATATGTTAAACCAATATGAAGAAAAGGACTATCGGAAGGTTGCATTATAAGTTAAAAACATACACTCTCGAAGTGGATTTGAACTACAAAATTGGAGGTCTAATTTACCCGAAGATAATTACAAACTAGAAGGGACCTTAAATAATAAGGCAAAACAAACTTATTACCTTAGTAGTCTTAAAGTAATACTTCAAGAAATTTGGTGTTCAACAGTAAGTCGGGATGATTATATTGAAAATGAACAATATCAAAGGTGGTTAGAATGGAAAGCACTATTACCAAACGTTAAAAAATTAAACATACCTAGGTGTTATTTATCGTATATTTCTAATTGGAATGATGTTAAGAGCCAGTTACATATATTTGTAGATTATGGTAAAGCTGGAAGTGCTGCGGTAGTCTATTTGAGGATGAAGCATAATAAAAAGATTAAATGCATGTTAGTAGGTGCTATGACGAAAGTTGCACCTATTAAGTTAATGACGGTGCCCAGATTAAAACTTACAGCAGTACTTATTGGATCAAGATTTGATACGGAAGAAGCCAAAAAGGCCGCCGATGAGAAGGTTAAGGAATATGAAAAAGAGATGAACAATTATAAGGTAAAACTTGGTAAAACAAAGTTTATGGGTACCACAGAACAACTGATACAGCAGGAACAGAAATTAAATTTTGCAAAACAAAGATTTGGAGAGGCTCAAAATGAACTTGCAGAATTAAGAGCCGTGATACAACACCAACAAACACAGCTACATGACTATCGAAATAAATATCTTCAAGCTAAACAACACGTGGAAGAACAATGGAGACAGATTGATATGGTGGAAATAGAAAACAATCGTATCAATGAACAAGTAAATTTGGAAATCCAAAGTGTTAAGAATCAGTTTCAGCAGAAGCTTCAAGAGCTCACGCCGTTGCCTGACATTCTTAAAGCTACACAGATTAAACTTAAAGAAGCTCAACAAATGCATTTGTTGGCTGAAAGAAACAGTGAAGCTTTAGTGCATGAACTTCAAGCTCATAAGGATAAGACAGTAGCAATAGCAGACCAAATGCAAAATGTGCGCAGCGATCAGCAATTAGGTGCTGAAGAAAAAGGATCCATACAACGTCTCCAAGTAGCAGAAGCTAAACAGAGCGAATCATCCGTTGACACCGACAGACTCAGAACGGAACTTGTACTTACGGAAGAAATCGTTGAGCAGAGTGAAAAAAGGGTTCAAGAGAAGTTGCATGAAATTACACAGCTTGTGTCCCAGCTCAAAACGGTCAGAGAAGAGTATGATAGACAAGTTGTCAGAACAAAAGATCGCTGTGAAACGGTACGCAGATCAATGCAAAATCAAATTGCGGGGCTGGTGAGGCAATTGGCTCAAAGCAGGGCACAGGCTAGAGCAACCCAGATAGATAGTGATGAGTCAGAGATATTAACTCCAAATCACTTTTTATTGGACAGTTCAAGCGGTGTAAAGCCAATTGAAGAATTTAGTAATGACGCAAAGGTACTACGTACAAAATGGCAAACCTCCCAGCTACTTGCAAACAGCTTTAGGAAAAGTTGGATTGTGGAGTATCTATCCATCAGTTAAATTAGCCAAACTAGATATTTTAGATGTTGGTACATTGAATACATGACAGTCTGATCCAATGTACCGGGGGGGATAATGTAAAAAAGATATGTGATAAAAAAGTAGAAAGTAACCTTTGACTGACTTTAAGGGTCAAGAGTGTATGTTTGAACAAGGATATAAATGTCAATGAATAAGAGTGAAAGAATTGTTCAAGGATAAGCACCGTAATTTTGAGCGAACTGAATTGTAAGCAAAATTAATAATAAAATTATTTAAAGAGTTATTAATTTATTGTCTGTACAATTAGTTACAAATAAGTGCAAACAAAAAATTCTAACAACTTTTCTCTCCATCTATCTTATGTTATTTGTCTGATTTCTTTCCATTCGATTCCTTCTGTGTCTGTCTCTTCTTTGATTCCCTCATTCCAGTCTTCCCTTTCAGTTCTCACCATCCATATTTACTCCATATATTCTTCTGGTTAACAAACCATCTCAATTGTCCTTCTACTAACTTTTCATATATTGGTTTGATTTTGAATTGTTCTCTGATGGTTTCGTTCCTAATTCTGTCTCTTCTTGTTTTGTTCTCTATTTTCCTTAAAAATATCTTGTCCATTGTACAGATTCTTGATTTATCCCTATTTGTTATTGTCCATATTTCGTTGCTATATAGTATTGTCAATCTTGCTATTCTCTTCTGTTTTTATATGTTTTGGTACTTCTCCTTTACCCAAAACTGTTGTTTTCATTATCTGGTGTACTTTCTCTGCTTTTCCCAGTTTTTCATTTCTTTCTTTGTCCATCTTACCGTTTTCTTCTATTACTGATCCTAAATACTTATAACTTTTGACTTATTCTTTTTCCCTGTATTTGTACGTTATGTTTTCAGTATACTTGATATTGTCATGTTCTTTGTTTTGTCTACGTTTATTTCCATACTACACTTTAAGGGCCTTGAGGCACCCCTAAACATTGTCCGATTTGAAAATAAAAAAATAGGGGTACTTTTTTTTCCATATACAATAATCCTAGGGGGTAAGAGCATAAGATTTCCAACTTTGCTTTTTTGTTTGACCACCCTACTGAGGACACATTCCTGCTTCACTCCTTTTTCTGTTGTAAAATTCTTTGATTCCTCATTTTTGTTCTTACTATATTTCTTATTTTGCGACTTTTGACTCTTTTTTCTTTTCTTTGTATTTTTTCATGTCCGATCTGTTTTGTACTTAGGTATTTTATAATTCTTTTCACTTCTTTATTCCACGATTTCGTTCTTTTTACATTTGTCATTACTATTTTTGGTATCCCACGGCACTTTTTGGCCGACTCGAGCACGCATCTTCTGTTTCTTGGCATTTCTTTCTAATTTTTTTCGTTTTTCAATTTATAACATCTTTTCTTTTACTATTTTCCTTCTTTTGTCGCTTTGTATCTTTTTATGTTTTTAAAACAATTAGTTAATTTACAAATGGTTTAATTCTTTGTAATTTGTTTTTGCATATTGTATTGAGCAAAAGTAAGACGGGAATGTTGTTGAATGTTAGCTGTGTTAATGAGTTAATGATTGAATAGAGACCGGGGCCATAAACACCGTGATGATATTCCATGAATATTCTTAAAAATTGAATTATTTTATGAATGAAATAACCAGAAATAGAATTGACCATTCTATTCTATTCGACATGAATCAACACTGACTGTCACTGGCGGTTTTTCGTCTCCTGACCACTTAGACAGAGCACACTCCCTCTCTTTTCCTTCTCTTTCGGACTACACTCCTAGCCCGCGTTCACATGAGGCGCAAAGCTCAGCCAATCAGAACGTCAGGAGAGATCAGGTGACGCTGATACGACGTTCTGATTGGATGAGCAAGTTACGTCGAATACGTTTCGCTGCTTTTTCCCGCCTCATATGAATGTAGGCTGATTTTCCCGCCTCATGTGAACGCAGGCTCATACAAAAACAATCTGTAGTGTGTAAGCAATTTTGTCGTCATTGAATATGAATAAAAATTTGTTCTTATGTAGGTTATAGATTATATATGCATACAAATACCTTGACAAATACATTATTGTATATACAGGCAACTTACTTTGATGAGGTTAATAGTATTTATTATATTGCATTTAGTAAGATTTAACTCGTTACATTAAATTTTTTTATTTTTTTATCATTATTGGGTTAGGGAGAGGCACAAGTTAGACACTTGCCATAGGCGCTTAATAGCCTCGTTACGGCACTGTAATCATGAAATTATATAAAGTATTCTAATTAAATGTACTATTGATTTCATAATGATCTAGGACAGCAAGGCTAATATGATGCTAACTATTTTATTCTTTTTTTAGTGTAAATTGGGTAAAATAATAATAAAAAATAGCATCATATTAGCCTTGCTGTCCTAGATCATTATGAAATCAATAGTACTATTTAATGTTTTTCCCAAAACTAATGTTACCGAATCAGGATAGCGATCTCGTAAAAGTTCACTGAGAAATTACATTTTTCAAACTTTCAGGTAGGTACCTACCATTCAGATACTGATTTACGGTTAGTCTAAATTTCTAAATACTAACAATATAGTCGAGTTTAGCATGTATTAGTATTATTTAGTATTAAATTACCCCACTCCAAACGCCCCCCCTGAATATTGATTTTCAGCGCAATCTAAAATCTATATAAAATGGTCTCATTTAAGATTTAGGGCACGCAAAAATAAATTTTACAAAATAGAGGTACTTAAGCAAAAAAGGTTGAATAGCGCTGGCTTACAGGGCTAAAACTCCGAGAGTTTTTAGAATATCAGGATGGAGTATGCAGAATCTTATTAAAGATATGACAATTTTTTGTTATTGAATAAATCTGACGGAGAGGATATTACCATATGAGCTACAATATGTAACTTTAAAAACTAATATCGCCATAAAAATAGAATATATCGAAATGCGACCTCCTAGATTTTGTATATGGTGTATTCGGAGATGTTCCCTACAATTTTGCGTAAAACGTAATTAATTGCAGCAACCCACCGTTGTCACAGTTATTATTCAGACCTTGATCTTCAATTTATTAGCGACCAACGTATACCATTGACCATTGACATACCTCACTATTTTTGAAAATCACACGATTAGGTCATATATGCCATAGGCATCCTGGAGGTACGGATAGTAACCCCGTCTTGCTGAAATCAAGTTTTCCACATATCATTATGCAGTTGACGCATTAAAAGAATTTCCAACGAAGCTGTTGTGCAGCTACATTCATTGCATTTTCATCTTTATTCTCAAAGGAATAAGAATAAATAATGCTGAATGAGACAGACTGGCCATTCCATGTGAAATTAACACACTTTTTAATAAAATTCTAACTCGCCCTTTCAGATTCCTATAATTTTTGGAGAATTCGTCATCTCCGTTGGATCTAAAAAGTGAAAAAAATAAATCCTGATTCGACAAAATCTGGAGATAATTGTTCTACAACGACCCTTTTGTGACTTTGAATAGTTTATGTAAAGTAGCTAATAATACATTCATGCTTACCTGCTATTTAGTCTACCGCAATTTATTTTGTTGAAAGAAGTGTCTTTCCTGGGAAACTAGTAATTTTGCATGGTCCTTCATGACTTGTTGTGTGTGCTCACTCAATTCGCGTCAGGGTTTACTTTGCAAAGTTGCATCTGGTGGCGGAAGCATCAAAACATCAAGGATTGCAGGGCCGTAGCTAGGACGTTGATCTAGATAGGGCCAGACTTTTTGTAAGGGGGGGGCAACAAAAAATTATTAAATATTTTGTTTTATAGGATATCGTTTCTTTGGACAACATGTTATATTTGAATGAACAGATTGTAGCGGAGAGCATAGCCCCATTGTTAAGGAAATTTTATTTCTTTATTTTTTAATCATTTTATCATTTTTTAGTGCACAGATTACTTTTCATTTGTTAAAAAACAAATAATACATTTGTCAGTTTCAATCTTTCACTCGTTCTAGGGAGGGCGAAGTTGTGTCATAGGAGGGGCATAGCCCCCCGCTTCCCCTCTGTAGGTACGGCCCTGAAGGATTGTGGTCAAAGAAGTACATTGTCTCTTGCTTCTTCTTTTCTCTGATTGTATTACACGGCTGATATATAACCATTTATTTTACTATGGTCAATCTCATTCCCCATTGTTATAGAACACTCTACTGCTGTTGAAACAGAAGGATATAGTTTTACCAAAATCTTAGATTCGTTATCGCTAGGAATAAATACATGTAATTTTTGGGCCCAACAATTGTTAAAAGGGTCACAGAAAGCAGCCAGCCGCACATTTGCAGTGTCTGTTCGAAGACACAAAATTTTCAGTCAGACGTGCAACGTCACCGTGGGATAACCAATCCCAGAAAAATAATTTATTCAAAAGGAAGAGATTCAAATATGTAGGGCTGGTTGTTATGTATGAACCACATCTTTTTCAGTTTTGTTGTATTTTATTCCATTTACTATGCTGTCCTGATCACTAATAAGTGTCAAATAACGTGACCTTTTATGGAATTGAACGTGAATTTTATAATATCAGGTAGTATAATTATATGTATTTGAATTGATTGTTTTTTAAATTCTGTATTTCCTGTACCACCTTTTTCTACAATCCATGCATGATCCGGCACCAGTAGACAAACGTTACTATGTGTAAACTACAGATTGAGCGATCCATTTGGGCTTGGTGAAAACATTACAGAAAAATGAAAAAATTGAAAATTACCCCCGATTGTAATTCTATCTTAAGATTTTGTAACAAAGACGAAACGTCATTGTATCATTGTTTAAGACACAGCTTGAAAAGCAGCCTAAGTCCAGCCTTCAAAACTGAAAAAGCAAGTAAACGATTATTAACATTTAATACGATTTTAACCCTTATTTTTACTACGTGGTTAAGGTCACAATGGACGACAATACTTCCAAGCACATAAACCAGGTGGCCCAATGGTCAACGGTTTACAAACTTTATTTTTAAACCGGCCACATTTATTATAAATAACCGAGTTGGATTTTAATTGTTATTTTCCTAATGTATATTAACATATAGGATTTTATTCATAAATATTGTTAACAAATCCTTTGGGCTATTGTTTAGACAAACATACTTACTGATGTTTTCCGGTTTAAAGTAGCGTCATTAAATTGCTCTTGATTCCATCCTATAAATCCCCCCAATGAAAACCTGAAGATTAGAATATTATCGAATTACTTAATGACTGGCACAATGATTAAGTTTTTATTTTCAAAGTAAATTACTAAAAAAATGACGATTGTAATATGCTATACATACCTAAATAAAACTCTTATGCTTCTAGTTTCTACATGTGTTATTTATTTTATTTCATGATTAACCCATAAATACCTTGTATAAATAACTTAAATACGAGGTATGACAATTTAATTCCCGGAATGTCGCCCGTGGGGTGATTTGGTAAAAATTACAAGAATAGATATGTTTGGACATGTTTTAACTAATGCGTACATAAATCTCAAGCCGATGGAGCCATTTGTTAGTTGACTATGGCGAAAACAAAAATGGTCTACATGTCAACTTTGCCGTGAAAATGACTGATCGAAATTTGGAGCATCGTATTAACATTAAATTTTGTGTGAAAATAGGCAACACTGCTACTGAAATCTTGGGGCTGTTGAAAATAGCTTATGGTGTGGATGCCCTAAAAGAGTTGAGTGTCTTTGAGTGGCATACAAGATTCAAAGATGGGGAGAAGATGTCAACGAAGATCTCAGATGTGGGTTGTCAACAACACAAGTAACGGACACAAATGTGAACAGAGTGCAAGATTTGGTAAGATGTGACAGATGATGAAGTGTGAGATTAATAGCCAACAGTGCTATTTAGAGTTGCTGACAAAATTACTAGATTCTGTTTTAAGGAGAAGATCTGAATTGTGGCCTGGCAGAAATTCATCACGATAATGCGCTCAGTCATAGTACATTCCTCATGAAAGAATTTCTGGACAAAATATAGATTACCCAATTCGATCATCTTGCTTATTTACCCGACATATCTCTATGACTTTTAGCTGTTCCCTAAAGTAAAGACTGCGCTAAACGGACGAAGATCTTATGACATAGCCGATATCCAACAAAATGTGATAAAGGAACTGAAGAGTATTCCGGAAAAGGAATACCAGGCTTGTTTTCAGAAATGGGAGCATCGCCTAAACCAGTATAAAGCTGCACAAGGGAAGTACTTTGAAGGTGAAAATAGCCACTAGCGTACAGCTTTGAACATATGTTGTTACAAGTGCATTCTGGGAATTAAATTGTCACACCTCGTTACTTTTATTACCGCCTCCTCAAATCCTACCTTATAGACAGATATTTTACAGTCAAGCACGCCAGCGTATTATCCAGTTATTATCCTATAAAATCCGGTGTCCCACAAAGTAGTGTTATTGGTCCCCTCCCATATCTTATTTATACTGCTGATCAGGGGCGGCTTAAGGCACGGGCGACTGCCCAGGGCGTCGCGTCTGGTGGGCGCCAAACGGCGGTGAAAAAATTGAAAGTTCAAACATGAAAAAATAATTTTCTCATTACAACGATTATTGCGTAGTATTAAGTACTGTTACAGTGTTACGGTGCTTGAAATTAATGACCGTGTGGTCGTGCGAAAAGTTACTGTTTTGTTTGGGAATTTCCACTGCGCTCACGTCATCGCCAGAAATACCTATACTCTAACAGTCTAACAAACAAATGAAGAATTTAGACCACTGAAATCACGAGGGCGAAATTGTAAAAAGCATCGCTAGACGCCGCTATCACGTGGTCGACTCAAGTAATTTAACTGATAACAGAAACAGCAGGTGAGCTGGAATGATTCAGTAGCGTCAGAAACTAATTTTATTTAAGAAGAGCTAAAGTGATACTTAACGTATATTTAATTATAATCAAATATACGTACAAAATAGGGAAAATGAAATCAATTTACACTATAATAATAATTATTTTGTACGACCCTGCTATTTCGGATTGTTTACCAAACTTGATTTTAGAACAGTAGGTTGTGTTTACTGGTTACTAAGCAACAACGCGTCGGTAAGTAATTACTTACCGTTCAGTTCTGTCAAAAACAGAACGGTAAGTAAATTATATGTAATTTATAAAATAAATGCATCAGCTTTAGATGTCTCTTTCGTGAAAAATCATTATTTTCTAAATAATTATTGAACTATTTAAAAAAATTTATGTTTTTATTTAAATTTGTTGTGAAAAAAATACCCAATAAATAATAATAACAACTATCTATTTATTTATGTTGAAACTACAAAAATATCGTGACATTCAAAAATAAAATTACAAACGTATCCATGGTAACGACAAAACCTACTTAATGGTTGGTGGATATACAGGGCAAAAATAAATTATCTTGAATCTATTTTTTATCATCTTTGGAATATTTCCTTAGTTAATACATTTGTATTCATAATGGTCGTACAAAAAATAGTATAAGCATCTCAAACAGTAAGGGTTTACCGATAGCCTCCAATATTGGCGACCTCGCTTCGCTCAGTCGCCAAACATTGTCGTCGATCAGTAAACTGTCCTTACTGTTCTCGATACTTAATATACTATAACTTCGACGTTAAATTAATTCATTTCGCCTAATAATGTTAATTAAATTTATTTTTTTTATTTATTTCACGCCTAGACTACGGGAGAACCAACATCTAAGGTCACCTGTCCCCCATATAAGATGCAACACGAATACACACATCCATAGTTCAGGTGGCGGAATTTTCCAATTAGAAAAATCCCGCCGCCACAAGTGAGATTCGAACCCACGACCCTTGGAACACGAGTGATGCACTGACACCACTCGTCCACCGCCGGTCCTAATAAAATTTATTTTCATCCATATTAAATTGATTTTATCTTCCCTTTTTTTGCTAATTACTTTTCTTTAAATTATCCATTACCCTATGACACCTAAAACGTAATAGCTAAAAAAACCTCGTAAATCTTTTTTGTAGATAACACTATTCTGCTATATTTTTTTATTGTTTGTTGTTTTTGGTAATAATGTATGTACGTTATAATAAAATGTTATGATTTCATTGTTATTTTTTTCTAATCTATTCTCCATCGTGGTGATTTTTGGTTTTAAGGAGGGGGCCCAAAAATTAAATTAAATTACCCTCTCGCCCGGGTGAAGATTTTTATCTTGAGCCGGCCCTGCTGCTGACATACCAGAAAACGGAAACACTGTTATCCCTACTTTTGCCAATGACACTGCCGTGTTATCCAAACATGAGGGTCTTCATGTACATGTACACGAGGTTTGCTCAAAAAAGTTGGTGTTTTTTAAGAGTGCGTCACTAGATACAAATAGTAGTTTGACACAGTAGACACAGCCAGTAGTTTCCGTTGAGTTTTATTTTGAGGACTATTTGAGGAGTTAATGTGTACTTACAATTAGTACCCTTGTTAAGCGTGCATAGTGCCAAATACAAAAGATGAGGCATCTGGAAAGATACATGCTGTATCTTACTGTATCCGTCTTGTAACATACTAATGGGGCGACTATTTGAGTACCCATTACTTCAAGTTAATTAATGAATGATAGTGATAATGATAGCGTAGTTCAGCAGGTATCGAGCTTGACTACTAATCTCAAGGTCCTAGGTTCCTAGGTTCGATCCCCCAAGGTTGCCATAACATCAAGGCATGTTTAAAAATATGTGGGGCTTCCAGATCGACTCAACCTATGAAAATTAATACCTGGGAATAATTTCCTGGGGTAATAATAGACGTGTAATAAATGACCGGATGCTATTATTCAACATACGAAGGTATCATTAAGGTATCCCTCGATTTTTCTTGGTCCCAAGGGTAGCGATATTCAGTGGTCTGGTCTATATATCCCTGTTCTGTACTTTCATCTGCCGATATCATATAATCATATTCGAAGTTCCCTTAGAATCTACTTTTGCGATCAAATTGCACCTTTATGAAATATAATATAAATACAAAGATTAGTTAAAGTTTCACAAGTTTTATTAATATCTTAACCTGACAATATTGTTTCGACACTTTGTGTCATTATCAAAGGTAGATAAGATTGATAAACAAACACGTTGCTAAGGATAAATACATACAGAAAATAGGTAACTAGATACAATACATAACAAAAACTATATATCTAACACTTTTAATAAAGGAGAATTACTAAGCTCAGTTTGTTCATTCATTAAAGGTACTGTGCGTTTATGTCTGTATATTTCAAAAGCTTCTAAAATGTCTAATTTGTGTTTGTTGTTGCAAAAATGTAAGAATTTAATGTTGTTTTGAGGTGTCATTGGGTGGTTCTGTTCCAAAATGTGTTTGGCATAATTCGATTTTTCTGGATGTTTAAGTCTATAAGAGCGTACGTGTTCTTTGTATCTTATGTCGAAATTTCTAAGTGTTTGCCCAATATAAACCGAGTTACAAAAAGAACAATTCAAACGGTAAATGCCGGATTTCATGATATCTTGTGTTTTGTCTTTAGCATTGAATAAAAATGAAAAGGTGTTGGTGTTAGTTTTATAGGTTATTTTGTAACTGGTGGTTTTTCTTATTATAGTTGCAATTTGTTCTGATATCTTGCCAAAGTATGGTATTGATATGTAGTTTGTGTCTTGTATTTGAGTGTCAATTGGAAATATTCTTTTGATAGCTAACCTATAATCTTTTTGTTGAATTAAAGTGTCAATCATGTTATGGTTATAATGGTTTGATGATTGAAATTTCTTTATCAAAATGTGATCGTTTCATTGGAGTAGTTAAAGCTCGGTGTACTAATGATCTATAAGCCGCTAGTTTATGCATTTTATGATGACATGAATCGTTAGGAATAGTGACGTCTGTGCTTGTGGGTTTTCTGTATATGGAAAAATCAAATTCATTGTCTGTATTAATTGTAATAGTTAAATCCAAAAAATTAATAGCTCTATTTTGTTCTGCTTCTAGTGTAAACGTGATGTTTGTGTGAAGACTGTTAATAAGAATTAAAAATTTATTGATAACCTCAAAAGAACTGCCAAAACAAGCTAAAATGTCATCAACGTAACGAAACCAAAAAATAATGTGTTTAGAAAGATCTAATTCAAATAGTCGATCTTCCAAATTATCCATAAATATGTTAGCTAATAGAGGACTCAGAGAATTACCCATAGGTAAACCATCCTTCTGTAAATATATTATATTATTAAAAGTGAAATAATTTTGACTGATACAAAGATCAAATAATTGAATTAACTCTAATCTTTTTACTAATTCTACATTACTATTAACTAGGAAATTATCTAACAAAGGAATACAGTCTAAATATACAGACATAAACGCACAGTACCTTTAATGAATGAACAAACTGAGCTTAGTAATTCTCCTTTATTAAAAGTGTTAGATATATAGTTTTTGTTATGTATTGTATCTAGTTACCTATTTTCTGTATGTATTTATCCTTAGCAACGTGTTTGTTTATCAATCTTATCTACCTTTGATAATGACACAAAGTGTCGAAACAATATTGTCAGGTTAAGATATTAATAAAACTTGTGAAACTTTAACTAATCTTTGTATTTATATTATATTTCATAAAGGTGCAATTTGTTCGCAAAAGTAGATTCTAAGGGAACTTCTAATATGATTTCTATTATAGTCTCTTTTGGTGGCAGATGAAAGTACAGAACAGAGATATATAGACCAGACCACTGAATATCGCTACCCTTGGGACTAAGAAAAATCGAGGGATACCTTAATGATACCTTCGTATGTTGAATAATAGCATCCGGTCATTTATTACACGTCTATTATTACCCCAGGAAATTATTCCCAGGTATTAATTTTCATAGGTTGAGTCGATCTGGAAGCCCCACATATTTTTAAACATGCCTTGATGTTATGGCAACCTTGGGGGATCGAACCTAGGAACCTAGGACCTTGAGATTAGTAGTCAAGCTCGATACCTGCTGAACTACGCTATCATTATCACTATCATTCATTAATTAACTTGAAGTAATGGGTACTCAAATAGTCGCCCCATTAGTATGTTACAAGACGAATACAGTAAGATACAGCATGTATCTTTCCAGATGCCTCATCTTTTGTATTTGGCACTATGCACGCTTAACAAGGGTACTAATTGTAAGTACACATTAACTCCTCAAATAGTCCTCAAAATAAAACTCAACGGAAACTACTGGCTGTGTCTACTGTGTCAAACTACTATTTGTATCTAGTGACGCACTCTTAAAAAACACCAACTTTTTTGAGCAAACCTCGTGTACATGTACATGAAGACCCTCATGTTTGGATAACACGGCAGTGTCATTGGCAAAAGTAGGGATAACAGTGTTTCCGTTTTCTGGTATGTCAGCAGCAGGGCCGGCTCAAGATAAAAATCTTCACCCGGGCGAGAGGGTAATTTGGTGCCCCCTCCTTAAAACCAAAAATCACCACGATGGAGAATAGATTAGAAAAAAATAACAATGAAATCATAACATTTTATTATAACGTACATACATTATTACCAAAAACAACAAACAATAAAAAAATATAGCAGAATAGTGTTATCTACAAAAAAGATGTACGAGGTTTTTTAGCTATTACGTTTTAAGTGTCATAGGGTAATGGATAATTTAAAGAAAAGTAATTAGCAAAAAAAGGGAAGATAAAATCAATTTAATATGGATGAAAATTGACACTCAAATACAAGACACAAACTACATATCAATACCATACTTTGGCAAGATATCAGAACAAATTGAAACTATAATAAGAAAAACCACCAGTTACAAAATAACCTATAAAACTAACACCAACACCTTTTCATTTTTATTCAATGCTAAAGATAAAACACAAGATATCATGAAATCCGGCATTTACCGTTTGAATTGTTCTTTTTGTAACTCGGTTTATATTGGGCAAACACTTAGAAATTTCGACATAAGATACAAAGAACACGTACGCTCTTATAGACTTAAACATCCAGAAAAATCGAATTATGTCAAACACATTTTGGAACAGAACCACCCAATGACACCTCAAAACAACATTAAATTCTTACATTTTTGCAACAACAAACACAAATTAGACATTTTAGAAGCTTTTGAAATATACAGACATAAACGCACAGTACGTTTAATGAATGAACAAACTGAGCTTAGTAATTCTCCTTTATTAGAAGTGTTAGATATTTAGTTTTTGTTATGTATTGTATCTAGTTACCTATTTTCTGTATGTATTTATCCTTAGCAACGTGTTTGTTTATCAATCTTATCTACCTTTGATAATGACACAAAGTGTCGAAACAATATTGTCAGGTTAAGATATTAATAAAACTTGTGAAACTTTAACTAATCTTTGTATTTATATTATATTTCATGATTATGGAGTTCCACAAAGTAAGGCTGGAGACAGTAAATTGCACCTTTATTTGCGAGTACTGTAGCTTAATGATTTGCCAAAGGTGGCTATATTAACAATTCGATTTTGCTCGCTGCCAGGAGTGCCAGGGTATACTATTAGGAATCCTCCACGATTTCACCACTTTGGCCATGACTAGGATTGTGTTTCTTTCTATCTGATGCTTTTGTTGTATAACTCTCTTTCTTCATTAATAATTCAATTTAGATTATTAGGTATTTAGTAGAATATTAGGTAGTTAGGTATTTAGATTATTTTAAATATAATTTGTAATTTTATGTTGTAATCTTTTAATGTGGTATCCATTTACTGCGTTTTATGTGTCTAGGTATAAATTTAAATCACAACAAATTTGCGCAAATGCCTAATTTGCAAATGCATAAAAAATCTGTGGGAACAGAAAACGTTATACATTACCTAAGCAGAACCGTTATAATTACATGTGCTTTACCCAAACTATCCTGTACTCAGGTTTATTATACCACACCTTGACTAAGCTGTTATATAGAATATTTGGTTTGTAGTGAAAAATAAGTACACACTCACAATTAACTATTCACTTCTCTTCTTTATTTGTTCTAGCCACACCAAAAACTCTAGAGTGACTCAGCTTTCTCGATAAATAAGTAACACACTCTAAATCGTGTCATGAAGACATAACTCCACCTGGACACAATATTTCCTCTTCTGGCTAATTAAATTTACTTCCATCTTATTTTCTTCTTTTTGACTATACAATCAAACACTGGGACTAGTAGCTGATATTTTATATTTTCGCTGAGACCATTTAATTTTTACAGTTCAATAAAAAGAAAGTTTTATAACAAATTTCTAACAGTTTTTATCCAAATTTACAAGTTTTATACAGATTTTAACATATTTTACATTTTAAGAAGTTTTTATCATTATCAAGCTTTTCTTGTTATTTCAATTCAATTATTTTTATTATTCTGTATTTGTTGTCCTATATTTATTTCTTCCTCTTATCAATAGGTAAAAATTATTATTATTATTATTGTCTATACTTAGAAACCTTTATTCTAATGTTCACTATAAAAAACCTAGTATTCTTTTATTGCAAGTGGTGGTATATAATCATGCTTACATCGAACAAAGATTTTCTTTGTTACAGCATATGCAATTTGAATGTTTTGGATGATCATTTATACAATAAAATCAAATTAAATAGAAATTCTCAACACATTAAAGTATCCTTTTATATGAATATTATATGCATGGCAAGATACTATATAGCATTATATATTATCGGCCTCGTAATAGTTATTTACGTGGTAAGCCCAGGGTTGCCAGACGTCCCGGATTCTGCGGGATTGTTCCTCGTTTAATACTTCTGTACCGCGTCCCGTGATATAACCAGATTGTCCTGCAAGGGAATTTTTCTTGTACATGTATATAGTTGGTTGTTTATTTTGTGAACCCAAAGCGTGGTGTTTAGTTAATAGGTAGACACTATAGGTCTTAGCGGGTTACAGAAAAAGACGACTAAACGTACTTCTATCGCAGCATCGTTTAACAGTAGCCATCTCTGTCTGTAGCATTTCTTGTCCTGTTTAATTATCTCTTTTTAGGTTGGACTTAACTACACTACATAATAATAATACTTAATAATACTACATAACAATATTTAATACTGACAGTTAATAGAATAGTAGGATGAAGATATTAGGCGTTTACAAAATTGTATTGTAATGTATCCAATAGTAATTTGTACAACGTGAAATGATGCCCATATCGCAAGAGGACGAAGTTTGATGCACGGTGGCGAAGGTGGGGTGCCTCAATAGTTCGAGGGTGATATGGGCTTTCCACTTAAGTTGTACAGTATATATTTTCCTCGACTAAGCATAACAATTGAAAAATAAATGTTATGTCTCATGTCAAATTGAACATTTTGAAAGAGAAAATTAATTTCAATTTTGTTTTGTAAAACATTTAAAGAAGTTATCTCGCAGCTGGTATCGAACCTGCGGCAACAACGACTTTAGTTTACTAAGTAGCCCCACGCTTCTCCTAACTGATCTATGAAAACACATCAGCAAGTGTCTATACTACTATACACTTATTTTAGAAGTAGCTTGTACTTATTTAAATATTTATTTTTTATACTTAGAATTACAAAACAAAATACGGCTATAACCAATATATTATGCTAGACGTGTCATCTTTTATTGTCACCAACACCTGCATACCCTATCTTTTATCTAACCCCTTTTCCACAAAATGTAAATATATTTTCTGACATGAAGGTGTTGGGAGTGACAAGGAAAGAGAGCTTCAAGTGTACCCATCGCGCTTGCACTTGTGAACTATTGGAATGAAATGCTTCAAATTATAAATGTTCTCATTGCTTTTATTGTTAATTAGCAATAATGAATATTATTAATAGATATTAACAATTATGTAATATTAAAGATTAACCAATTTTACGTTAGTTCAACAACAATTTTATAATAACTTTATATAGAAATAATAAATCAATTATGGAAAGTCGCCACCATAGGTCAGAGTTCGATTTCCCGCCGGAGTGATAATTTTTCTATATGGATTTGCATTTAAAACGTAATTTAATGTAGAAAATTTAATTAAACGAAAATAAATTAACCTTTATCCAAAATTTATAACTTTTATATTTCAAATAATTAATAATAATAATAATAATGCATGTGCTGACATCTATGGCGTTTTAATAGCACTACTGATCATGTGATATCATATTCCACGATTATTCCGTTCAGTTTACAGATTATGAGCAATGAGTCATTTTCATGGTTACTAGACTGTGCGAAATGTGTAATTTTCTATAGTGGTCGAAAATAAAATGTTTTTCGGTAGTGTTTAAGTCTCTTTGTATACAACAGCCAGAACATATCCGTAACAAATTAGTTATATTTGCGGTGGTGAATGTAAACGTACGTAAAAAACTGCACACAGCTATGAAACAATTTCAATTTTAGGTTATGTTTACCGGTGCATTTTTATTTACCGAATATAGATCTCGATCCACGAATCATGGATCCGGTAGATGAAATGGTTATTTTCCGCATGCCGGTAAAGAAGCAGTGGTACAGTTTTCTAACGCTTTCGGTGCATTGGTACATATCCGATAATTTTCGTAAACGCCTATTGATTCAAGCATGATGAGTTTTATTATTATGAATTGAATTCAAGCGAAAAATTAGGAGTTTTATTCAAGTTTTTAAGTGTCCCGCGAAATACTAAAACAAATCTGGCAACCCTGAGTAGGCCTTGTAAATTAACCTTTACGGGCGAACTGGAAAGTTTGTAGAGCGAACGACGAAGGAGCAGTCCTCCATAATCCAGTAAGCTCAGTAAAGATTAATTGCAAATCGTGCCGTGTACAAAGTTTTATTTCCAGTATAGTAAATCCAAATGCTGAGAAGACCGAGTTTTTAGGTATTATTGGTCCTACTGAAACACTCGCTACAAACACATTTTTTTTCTTATATTCAATGATGCAGGACTGCTGTTGTGACTTCGTCTATTAGGGCCACTAATAAATCGCGTTAAAATACGATGTAGTGGCCTTAAGTCAAGTGACTCAATTATATTTTTGTGGTTTTATCTCTGTTTAGGTTGTCAAAATTAATAGAAAATTATGGTATCTCGAAAAACGTATGTATTTATGTTATTTTCAGTGATAAAATGCAATAGTAACTGCAGCGTAACCCATGGCATAGAGATTCTATTTAAATATAAGCAGTGCGTAATACCGGCTGAAATTTACTTGTGCCCACTAGGTTAGCTTAGATTAGGGTAAATGGGAAGAATTAATAAAAATGAACTGGTAGTTCGGAATTAATCTAGTTCTATAATACCTACCTGTTATCTTTTACCCAAGAAAACTGAGTTAACTTATCCTCTTTAGAAAATATAATTGTGTATTTAATAGAAATCTAAGTCGATCTGCTAATTGGAATGCATTCAAATTAGATTTTTATTTCAAATACATTTTATTATCCCAAAAAATTGATTAAATCAAGGATTTAGAATTTAGTATTAAGCAAACGTTTTCATCGTTGTTCAAGTCTTCTTCCTCATAGTACAGTTAGTTCGCATATCCCCAATGCCATCGGTTCTTGCCTAAAACACCCAAAAGGTAGTAAGTAATTTGCCATAGAAATGATCATTGCCGTAGACTTACCATTACCCATACACGTACCATTGCGGGACCATTAAACTAGTACACGCCCGATTTTCATATGTAGGGCAAGATTTCTATCACACTATTCTGAATAATCCAAAAAGTTCAAAGTCCTTAATCCTCAGATTTGAAAAGGTGTTCTCAAATTGCATTTTTACTCTAAAAAAGTAGCTGATCCATCCTCCTAATCGATATTTAATAATTATTTGTAACAATTATAATTGTTACAAAGTAGTAGATTATTGTTATTATCATAAGAGCTGGTAAATTAGTTTAATTAAATGCTTACGGTTATTCCTAAATTAAACGCTAATCTGATATCTTTACACAGATGGGGGCGTATGGTAGAAATTGGCAAAAATTTGGTTCTTAGAAAATTGATTCAAACTTCAACGCTGCTAGGCATTTTCACAATTATTTTAACTGGAAGCATTATGTTTGTAAGAGAGATTATTCAGCCAATAACCCATCAAACTTATTTCACACGACAGTTCAAAATGATATATGAAAAGCCCGATACCTTTCTATACGGATTTCTTATTAAGACAGAAGGGTGTCGAATTCCAAATCTTGGTCATTATGATTACTTCAACGACCCTTCCATAGTAAGAGATGATTTACCCTTATGTGCCTATGGTATACGGGCACCTCGGTCACTTGTTGAATCAAATTATACACATTTGTATTTACAATCACATTCTAAGAAAGTTTCTGGATATAATGATCTGGAGTGCTGTTATTTAATATTTCAACGCCAAACGCCTAAAATAAACGAAACAGATACGCAGTTGATGATAAGTAAGGAATGCATCCCATTTAATGGAAGTGTTAAAATTAATGATGAATATGTAAAGGTTGTTTGTTCAAGTAATGATGTTAATATTTACAAAGATTTTTTTGCATTTGTGCCTATTAAGAGCAATATTGAAAATCTGAAGAAAGAATCTGGTTCCCGTTTTATGAACGTTTTAATAATAGGAATCGACACTATGTCAAGACGTAGTTTTCCTCAAGAATTGGCAGAAACTCGAAGATATCTCAGAAGATTGAATGCTATTGAGTTTATAGGTTACAATACAGCAACTGATAATAGATTTCAGAATTTAATGGCGATGTTAACAGGATTAACAGAAAATGAACTAAAGCAGACTTGTTGGCCATCGAATGACTCACGTTTAGATGAATGTCCTTTTATTTGGAAAGAGTTTACAAGAAATGGATACGCTACTGTTTTTGCAGAAGATGAAGCAAAAACTGGTGTATTTAATTTTAATAAGATGGGATTTGCAAAACAACCAACTGATTATTTTTGGGGACCCTTTAATTACCTCAGTGAACTCGAAAATGGACGTACGTATGATAAGTATATACCTGCCTATCAATGTATAGGTGACAAATTTGTATATGAAACTCTTGTAGAGTATATGGAGAGGTTTGTGACTACAATGCATGATAATAAAATACCATACTTTGGTGTGTTTTGGAGCACAAGTCTGACAAATGACTTTTCACGTAAAATAATGTTAGGGGATACTGATTATACAATTTTTCTGAAGAACATGAAAATTAATGGATTTCTGGATAATACTGTACTAATTTTTATGAGTGACCATGGAAGAGATTGGGAAGAAAGATATAAAACACAACAAAAAAAGTTAGAAGAAAGATTACCTTCACTGTTTGTATATTTACCAAAAGAATATATAAGAGATTTTCAGCAAGTGTATACAAATTTGAAAAACAATACAATAAAATTAACGACCCCTTTTGATTTGTATGAAACCTTGAAAGACTTAACAGATCCTTACTCTCTGACGAATGATACACTACAGATGAGATTGAACAAGAAAGAGGACAAAAGAGGTTACAGTTTATTTGAATCTATACCAACTGATAGAGATTGCGATAATGCTGGCATAGAATCTCCTAGTTGTGCATGTCAACAAGCGATTTATTTAAGTCCAGATAGTTTACTTGCTATAGAATGCGCCGAATTTGCAGTTTTCCGTATCAACAGAAAATTAGAAAGGTTTCCTAACTGTGCTACTGTATCTTTAATTGAAGTTCTTAGTGCTCGCCAATACTTAGTAGACGTGATAGTTAGCGATATGCAGATCCGCGATTACCAAATTGCATTCAGTATCGCTCCCAGTTATGCAGTTTTTGAAACTATTGTTAGGGTTCGTTGGACCCCCACTACAAATTCTTATTATATTGACAGGATAATTGGTAAAATTAATAGAATCAATCTGCTTGAATATCAAAGTCCTTGTGTTACAGACTTAAGAGTAAAATGGTATTGCTATTGTAGATAAAAGTGTATTTTACTGTACAAATACAATAATATACATTATAATCAGCTTTGGTGTTAAAATCTATGAGTGGGGTCGGGATCAAAATCAGAAGCGTAGCTACCGCTGTGTAGCAGATCGCCGATTAAGACCAACCAAATTTAACTTTTTATAACTTTTAATTTAAATTTAACTTTTCCCAATCCCGTCTCTCGTTAGACCATTAATATACGAAATCATTATAGATAATTATATCTATAACTAGTGCTAATAAACTGATAAGATACACAGCTTTAAACACATACAGAGTTGCCAGATGTACCGGAATCCCGGCAGATATCGAATTTAGAGGTTTTAAAACGGGTACTGGGAGAAACTCGTCCCATAGGCTAATAATGGAATTTCAAACGTGTAACATAAAGTATAATCACTGGTGCGCACTTATCGAAGGCGGGTATAGATAGTGCCTGTTACTAGTCTAGCTAAAACTTAAAATGCTGTTTTCTCGAAAACTAACGGAAGCGACCACGTGTTTATCAGGAAATTATCATTACAATGTATGTATACATATATTGTAAGATATGCATCTTTTACTTAGGACACTCTGCTTTCTTCCCCACCTCAAAATGTTTTTAGTAGACCAGGTAGCTGTTTCTGGATGTTAGAGTTTCATTAAATTTTATTGTTGAATTCTCCCACACCGCTTCATTTCGTGTCATTTTATAGTTATATTCAATGTTATTAGTCTTCAGTGATAGAGATAGTGATAGTGATAGAGATAGCGACAGAGATAGCGACAGAGATAGCCACAAAGATAGCGACAGATATAGCGGCAGAGATAGTGCCAGAGATAGCGACAGAGATAGCGGCAGAGATAGTGCCAGAGATAGCGACAGAGATAGCGACAGAGATAGCGACAGAGATAGAGATAGTGATAGAGATATAAATGTAAATAGAACTTGTTAGGGACACTCTATCAACAAATTTTAGATACCTACATATTAGTCTAGTCCAGGCGTCGTCGCTAACCTATTTTGGCTGCGGGTAAAATTCAACCAAAATGTGACTATTAAGAAGACGTTTCGGGTCAATGGGCATTTTCATTTCGGACAATGTCTATTCTAGTCCAGTCAAGTTACGGTTTTACCTTGAACAAATTCGTTACTCGAACGCAATTTGTTGTATAAAATCCCAAAAGTCCCAGAAAATCACTCCACGGCTTTTCCCGGAAAGGCGGAAAAACTGCTGAAAACTGGTCATTTTCTAAAGACGCGTAATTTTCCAGCCGCTTGTCGTAGAAAGCTCATTCTTTTTTAGATTTGTCACAAATTTCATCGTCTTTACCTTTGTTCATATTCATTTTTCGGATATTTCGAATAGTTTTTTTACTTATTTTTAAAAATATGTAATTTTTTACTAAAAAATTACTTTCAACAAGTCATATTTTAGAAAATAATGATTAAATCAAGTTTTTGCTCTAATAAAAGTTGTGCCTTGTCTTATTAGCTTTCATAAAATATGATTGTTGTTGGAGTTAAGTCAACGAGGTGATGAGTAATTAGAGATAAATCCAAGATGGTGGGCGCTCCCGCGTGACTCCTAATTGGGAACCGGAACAATTATTTTTTTATTTTAATGTACGTAAAAGTTACGCCTAGGGCATTTTTGATATTGTTTAACTTGGCTGAGATAGGCGTTTTTAAATACGAGCTTTAGTGACGTCAAAAGAAAACTTTTCTGGACTGGCTTTAATCCAAATTCAATCTTCATCCTACAAAATCAACGACAAAGTTAGTAACAAAACAAGAAGTTGAAAAATCAAAATGTGATAAAAATATAATGCTTACCAATACCAAAATTTCTTCATCAACTATATTTTCTTCAGCAATGTCCTTAGCAATTTCGCAGTTAACACCCAAGCAGGGAGAACATATTGCTGAGCATTTTAAGCCAGATTTAACGCAACTTTTTTTGCATCCGGATTTGCAGCCACGACTGATCATATTCAAAATAAACTCGGGTGCTATATCCTTCGTTGTTTTTACTAGTACAAATAATTCATTTTTCAACTCCCAACCCCACTGTACAGGAGCAAAACTTGCTCTGCATTACTCGTGGATGGTAAAGAAGCCATGTCAAAATTATTAACCAATGTCAATTTGCTAATTGCCTTGCCTTGTGATAAGTAAAAAATCGCAAGTCGTCTAGTGTTTTATGTGATTTCCATTTTGTGCCACCGTATAATGCAGTAAGGAAGTTCTCCCCAGCTTTGGCTATGACATCCCCATCGGATGATGTGATTATGAATGAATCAAGCATTGCTCATACTTCTTGGCAATTTTTAATTAAATTGAAAGCTTTTTACTTTCTCTACCTAAACAAAGCTGATTGTCACATCCTATGATAACATGTAGGGGAAGAAGGTATTTTTTAAAATGACCCATGCTTTCTGATAGTTCCCTTATGTCAAGAACTTTAGCCTCTTTCTTGCCAGGAAGTATTCCTGAGGACATGGCAACAGTGTAGTCTCTCAAAATTAATTTTTGGACTCATTTTGCCTTTTGCTCTTCGGACTTGCTCCTGATTTTTTGCCTTTCGAGGCCATACCATTTTATGTAGAAGATATCTTCCATCTATTATATAATGAACTGGGAGGAACATTGGAATTCAAGACTTCTTGTGGAAGGCTGATTTGGTTCCCTTTCGTAAAACTCCCTTGTCGAATAACAAGGGTAAATAATAAATTGTGTAGCTCAAACTTGAAGTATTCTTTTAATTGGTCTTCTAATTTGACGGCACAAACTATTCTGGTAAATAGGGACTCAGGGAGGCTGGAGAGTCACGCGAGAGCTCCCGCTATCTTGAGTTTATCTCTAATTACTCATCACCTCATTGACTTAACCCCAAAAACCATCATATTTTAAGAAGATTAATAAGACAAGGCACAACATTTATTTGAACAAAAACCTGATTTAATCATTATTTTCTTAAATATGACTTCTTGAAAGTAATTTTTAGTAAAAAACTTGAATAGTCTTCATATTTTCGAAAATAAGTAAAAAAAACTATTCGAAATATACGAAAAATGATTATGGACCAAGTTAAAGACGATAAAATTTGCGAAAAAACTAAAAAAAGAATGCGCTTTCTACGATAAGCGGCTGGCAAGTTACGCGTCATTAAAAAATGACCAGTTTTCAGCAGTTTTTCCGCTTTACCGGGAAAAGTCTGTGGAGTGATTTTCTGGGACTTTTGGGATTTTATACAACAAATTACGCTCTATATAATCCAAGCGGCGACCGCAAGATTTTGACCTTCATCGAACATACGGATAATTTATGGAAAATGTAGAAGTAGACAGTATGGGTAACACAAAACCTCTTATAGACGTATAAGCAAATCCTGGCACGACTGGAGTTAATGGCCTAATTAAGGTTAACTCATCAGTATTTCGCGTCCGTTACATAACATCCAGCTGAAATTTACGATACTTGTAGAGAAATATCCGTACTTCAAGAATATCTTTGTCAGCCTTACCCCATCCTGGCAAAAGTGCCCAGTTGACCACCCCGAAGAGGTGGTTTTGCAGCATCTCCCGTCCGTGACGGAATATTCACTTGCTTTGTTTTTTAGATTGAAGGTTAAGCTGACAAAACAACAAAAAGTTTTGTCAGCCTGAGCAAAACTTGGTAGAAATGTGCTTTTTAAGGAATAGTAGTTCTGCAACACCTTAAGAAAACAGGTCTACCGCGTATTTATAGCAAGTTTTGCTCAGGCTGACAAAACTTTTTGTGGTTTGAGCAGCTAAACCTTCAATTTAAAAAACAACGCAAGTGGATATTCCATCACAGACAGAATATGCTGCAAAATCAACTCTTCGGGGTGGTCAACTGGGCACTTTTGCCAGAATGGGGTAAGGCTGACAAGGATATTCTTGAAGTACGGATATTTCTCTACAAATACCGTAAGTTTCAGCTGGATATTATGTAACGGACGCGAAATACTGATGAGTTAACCTTAATTAGGCCATTAACTCCAGTCGTGCCAGGATTTGCTTATAGGTCTATAAGAGGTTTTGTGTTACCCATACTGTCTACTTCTACATTTTCCATAAATTATCCGTATGTTCGATGACGGTCAAAATCTTGCGGTGGCCGCTTGGTCTAAAACAGCCTAATCAAAATGCGTGAGTAACGAATTTCTTCAGGGTAGCCCATGTAATTTGTCATAACTTTACTGGACTATTCCGGCTATGTTCATTCCTGAAACTTTATAATCAAACCAAAATGTTAATCTTATTATTTATATCTTCTCATAGTGTTCGTTTCATGTTTATGTTTTATAATTGATTTTTATACATTATACTTTATTTGCACTCAAGTGGGTTCCTTGAAATTATCAAATGGGTCACTTGAATCATAGGTTGCCGACGCCTGGTCTAGTCAATAAGAGACAAAAAACAAGGCTTTGTCTTGCAAAATGTCGGGAAAGTTTATACTTGGCAATTTTGTTAATTCTGGGGCCCTAATGAAATCCTGAAATTTGTAAACACGAGAAGCCACCACCGGCACCGCCATCTTGGAAAATGGCGGCCAAAATCTGTTTTTTCGAGAATATCTCGTTTCTGCTACGATTGAAAGTAAAAGCAATTATTTATAAAGTTGTAGAGAATAAAATTTCCTACAACTTTTGTATAAAACAAATTTTTCAAATTTAACAAAGTTATGACAGAAGAAAGCGGAGCGCTATTTGCAATTTTTCTTGTTGTTTCAAAAATTTTCAACTTTTTCCATAAGTTCTGGCGTGGTCACCTCGATGGGACGTCCAGTCGACAGACGTCGTCGTCCAGACGGAAGTTGATTTTTTTTAGGAAACACCCTGTGTATTATTCCATATTTCAATTTATCTCGTAATTCTAAACAAAATTGTATATCACATCATTATACCTAAACTTAACCGTTTTCGTGATATCGAACTTTGAATATCACTTTCTTATAAATTATACAAAAATATTTAATCCATCAAGTTACCTTTGAAAGTTTCTAGCTCCGTAACAATGCAGCGTCGTTCTTTTGTCTAACAGTTATTATCTTGACAACACATGTCAAAAAGACCTTATTTCGTGTGAATAATTTTCGCGCAAAAATGGCACGTTTAAGTGAAACCGAGCGTATTGAAATTTTAATGATCATAGGATATGGTGATAGACGAAGAAATTGTGACGAAGTAGTGGATATTTTTCATGAATTGCATGCCGATCGAGAATGTCTTTCTAAATCAATCATTTCAAAAACATTGCAACGTTTTCATGAAACTGGAGGTGTCACAGATCGACCAAAAAGTGGAAGACCAGTAAGCGCTACAAATGAAGAAAATTCTTTGAATGTCATGTTAGATGTGGTAGAAAATCCAATAAATTCGACACAACAGAGAGCTTTAAATCATATTATGAGTCGATATTCCATTCAAAAAATTTGCAAACGGGAAAAATTCTGTCCATATAAAGTGCATTTGTCACAAGAATTAAATGAAGATAAATTAAATCAAAATGACTACTTTGTCACCCACATATTATTTTCTGACGAAGCTACATTTTGTTTAAACGTGCACGTAAACCGTCACAACTGTAGGTATTGGTCAGACCAAAATCCACATTGGATGGAGGAAGTTCACACCCAACGACCACAAAAAGTAAATGTTTGGTGTGGCATTCTTGGTGAACACGTCACAGGACCCTATTTTATAAACGAAAATTTGACCACTGAACGATATTTATTACTTTTGCGAGAGTATATTATTCCAGAGCTTAGACGATTATTCCCGAACAATAACAATTTACCGGCAGAACAAATATGGTTTCAACAAGATGGGGCTCCTCCACTCTTTGGACTTTCGGTACGGGCATATCTAGATGAAATTATTCCTGAAAAATGGATTGGACTTAGGGAGGCAATTGACTGGTCTGCTATTCCTCTCAATGCCCATTTAAAGTCGCTACAGAATTTTGTTCAGCGAATTCATTGCTGTCAGGAAGTAAGTTGCCAATTGATTAAATCGTGTCAACTTTGTTAATTGCAATATTCAAATTGCTCATATTCTGCAAATCACAATTCTTTTAGCATTTATTCTAACACAAAGTATAAATTATATTGATTTTGATTGAGCTTTTATAAATCATAGCAAATACCCGGCGCGCTTTGCTGCGCTTTTAATTAAATTTGGAAATGATTTCAATAGTCGCACACATATTATAGTCGCACATATTAACATTAAGTGCAAGAGATGAACAGAACGCCATCTATTGTTATCTATTTAAGTTGCTGTTGGTATAAATCGAGACCACGATGGCCGACAGAGTCCAATTTGGTCTTATTTTCTATTTAATAATTTGTTATACGACTTTAAAATTAAAATTGCACGATTATTTAAAACTAGCAAATACCCGGCGCGCTCTGCTGCGCTTTATTGAAATTACATGTTTTTACTTTCCGCTCGCGGCAGCAGCTAGCTTGCTGTGCGAGATCTATATATATTTTCTTGTCACATCAATCTCAGTACCCATTTTTAACTTCCATATATGGGTTTTTCACTGTTATTTTGGACCACGATGGCCGATCAGAGTCCAATTTGGTCTTATTTTCTATTCTGGGCCAAGACCTTTCCAATGATACCAATTTCATCCAAATCGGTCCAGTGGTTGCGGAGAAAATCGCATACATATATACAATCTTTCCCTTTTATATATATAGAAGATAGATTTTAACAGTAACTTACGAGGATGGTTCGGTGTAACTACGTGGCCTAACAGAGATGTCGCGAATTTGCAGGAATCTTCTTTATCATTCTGTAGAATTATCCTTTAATAGGTTAAATATGACAGTACGATCTGTCAATTAGTCTGTTTTTGACAGTACGCCAAAGTGAACGTCTTGTGTGATTTTGTAAACAATGGTTAAACCTGAGTTGAGAGCAGTGATAAAATACTTTCATTTGAAAGGCTTAACACCAACTGAAATCCAAGTAGAGCTCGATTCAACATTATTGGAATCCGCTCCTTCGTTTTCAATGGTTAAAAACTGGGTTGCCCAATTTAAGCGTAGTCGTAGCAGCACAAATGATGAACCCCGTAGGGGACGTCCAAAAACTGCTACTGCCCCGGATATGATTGAAAAAGTCCACGGTATCGTCTTGGATGACCGTCGAGTAAAAGTGAGCAAGATAGCAGACTAGTGAGTATCTCAAATGACAGTGTGCACAGAATTCTAACTGAAGAATTGGAAATGAAAAAATATTCGGCGCGTTGGGTGCCGCGATTGCTCACACCAGAGCAAAAACTGAACCGTTTGAGTGTTTCTCGCGACCTTTTGGCACGTTTTCGCCGCAATCCGAAGGACTTTTTACGCCATTTCGTAACCGTCGATGAACTCTGGGTTCACCATTACACTCCCGAAACCAAAGAACAGTCCAAGCAATGGACACACAAAGGTTCTCCGCCACCAAAGAAGGCAAAAACAGTTTTGTCAGCAGGAAAGGTTATGGCAACTGCGTTTTGGGATTCTCATGGAATTATTTTGGTCGACTACTTAGAAAAGGGGAAGACAATAAATGGCAAGTATTATGCCAATTTGTTGAAAACAATTAAGCGACAAAATCAAAGAGAAACGGCCTCATTTGGCAAAGAAAGTGCTTTTTCATCAGGATAACGCACCTACCCACAAGTCTGTGATTGCAATGGCCAAAATTCATGAATTGGGATTTGAATTAGTGCCTCATTCGCCCTATTCCTCAGATATGGCTACCCGCGATTATCGTCTGTTTCCAAATCTGAAAAAATGGCTCGGCGGTAAAAGATTTTCGTCTAATTCCGAGGTAATCGCTGCTGTAAATAGCTATTTCGAGAATTTGAATTCATCTAATTTGGAATATCGTTGGAATAAGTGTGTTGAGCGACCAGGAGACTATATTGAAAAATAAAATGTTTCTTGTCAAAGAAAATTGCGTTTTCGAAAAATCCAAACAAGCAATCGGCTTATTAGTATGTATTAAAAAACAGATGACAAAGTATCTGCGCAATGTGGATTTGTTTTTATGTGCACTTTCTAGCGCATTTTTGTTGAAAATATCTGACCAGGTTTTATATTTTTATTATGAAAATTTTCACAATAAATTTCAGATTAAAAAAAACTGTTTTACACTTCAAAGATACTTTAAATCATCATTATCATTATTATTACATGCCATTGAGCAACACTTTGGAATATTAATTGTGAAGTGCAAAAAGAATGGGGGTAATTTTCATATGATTTTCTATTCCAGTGCTGCTTGGGTTTTAAACCCAAAAGTATTCACGATATGTGTTAGATAACAATGCACGGTTATTAATTATATTTTGACCACCGTTTTATTTTCTTGTTATTATTGGAGATCAAGGAAAAGCTTTATATAATAGTTATTTATTGTATAAGTGTTTCAGAGAGCATTTTATCCACGCAAGAATGTTTAAACGCGAGAGCTTGCTCGAGCGTTTAATTTTCTTAAGTGGATAAAATGCGAGTGAAACACGAATTGCAATACAACATTTTATCCACAATTACAGCGATTTAAAATCAGAATCGCCAAAATTTCATCTCATGTCATCAAAAAATGATTTGACATTACACTCTGACAGCGGATGTCACCTCAAAAATCATTGAAATTAACTAAAAAACATGGGAGGTGTTGAATCGTCGCTATTTATTTTCGATTGTTTATCGACTCCATTTGTACAAAACGCTGTGCAAGTTGGTGAAAATGGAAGAAAGTGATACTATTCCTGAGACAATTCTTGAGGAAGCTGAAGAAGCGACTCGCCAGTTATTGCCTGCGAAGTCCAGGGAACATTATGAAAAGGTATTTTCAGAATTTAATGAATGGAAGGAAGAACGGGGGGTAATGACAATAAGTGAGGAAGTTCTGCTATCGTATTTCTTAAATTTGAAGAAAAGGTATGCAATTTCATCCATGTGGTCGAAGTACTCGATGCTGAAGGCCGCTATAAAGGTCTATAAAAACATAGACATTGGAAAATATAGTAAGCTCATGGCCTATCTGAAGAATCAGTCAAAAGGATACAGGCCGAAGAAAGCTGCAGTATTGGAAAGAACACACGTGGAAGAGTTTTTGACAAGAGCTTGCGATAAAGAATATTTGATGATCAAGGTAATCTCTGTCATTACATAGACATTGTAGATAATAAATTTTGGAATATTTTAGGTTGCATTAATAATGGGGGTGTCTGGTGCCTGTCGATGCTGTGAGCTGACAAATTTGAAAATCAGTGAAGTAGAAGACAGAGGCGCATACCTGATTGTTTCGATACCAGATACCAAGACGGGCGTTTCACGAAAATTCACAATTCTAGAAGAAGGATTCTCTATCAACACTGTGGAGAAGTGTAGGAAATACATGTCCTTACGCCTGAAGAAGTTATCCATTGAGAGATTCTTTTTACGATACGCTAATCAAAAATGTACATCGCAACCTGTTGGAATTAACACTTTATCGAAAGTTTCTTCAATAGTTGCTTCGTTTTTGAATCTGGCGAACGCAGAAGCTTATACCGGCCATTGCATGAGACGCACTTCAACAACTTTACTGGCCAATCGAGGTGCTAATCTTACAACAATTAAACGACATGGTGGGTGGAGGAGCTCCGCCATAGCAGAAACTTATATCGAAGATTCTGTATCTAATAAGCTTGATATCTCAAGAAAAATCCAAGGTTCTCCTGGTACTAGTCGTTCCTTACTAGAGAAGACGTCCATTGTTCCTACAACTACTATTCGTTCTGGAACCGATAACAACTACAAGCTTCTTATTAATGGAAACGAAGTGAAATATGATAAAACAAAAAATGAAATGTCTATTAATGTAAATGTTAATGTCAATATTAATAATAAATAGAATGCGATTGATTTAAGATTGTATTTTTTCATTATTCCACTAGTGGAATAAAGTGATTTCATTATTCCACTAGTGGATAAAGTGTTACTTTATACGGTTCGTAAGTGTGGATAAAACTTCAATTATAAGGTAATTGTGGATAAAGTATTTTTAATACTGCAGTGGAATTATTCGTTGTTTATCTTTAGTTATTTAGATTATTGTGTCAAAATGACGGCAATTATATTTGAAAATTCTTATCTATAGCACCAACTTTACAAAAAAAGTTAACTATATTTTAAGATTTAGCAAGTATGCCATAATATCTATCTTTCTCAGATGTATTGCTATTTGGTATTTTTCATTTGCTCACACATGAAAATCCAATCCCTAGATGAAGTATTTCCAATACTGTATAAAGATAATATGTTCCCCCCCCCCCTTATAAGATTTGTACTTATATTAGTCACACCCTGTATTTATAAATCACATGATACAAAATATACAGTTATACATATTTCTTTTAATGGATACTCTATATCTGTACACCAGGAGAAAACTATGCAAGGTCCAAACACCTTATTTTTCAGAAATGGCAATTCAACATTTAGAACAGGCTGGGACACTGAAAGAGCCCCTTACGGCTCTCTGACTCTCACTACAGCATCAGTTTGAGTTATTTCGGGCTGTCCTAACCCTCACTATTCCCCTACTCGTCTCCCACTTCGTTAGTTAAATTCCTTGTTTTAACACAGTTAAATTATATAAACTGAAAATTAATGTTTGGTTTCTGAACATACAAATTTTATAAAATTATAACTGAAGAAGTAATTAATAAACCCTACATTCATAGCAATTATAATTTAATTCTTTGTTGAACAATTTTACTAGTCAATAACATAACATACGAAATTAATAATAATAATAGTTAGAACAGATGTTTGGGTTGCTTGATTAGCAATCCTTCTCAATTGCGTTAACTAATGTTAATAAATTTTTTATAACAATTTGATAATAACCAAATCCTGTAATTTTCTTCTTGCTGTTGCGAATTTAATCAAATAAGTATATACACTGACCGGCAAAATTATCGCATCACTAAAAAAACTTGATCTATTATGATACAAATTTAACTTTATCAAAAAAGTAACTTGAAATTAGTACATTAACATCTAGTTTTTAACAATAATAACAATTAATTAACAAATAACACTCGAAACAAATAAATATTGCTATTAAAATGAAAATTACTCTCATATGTCCGTCAATTCGCTTGGACATAAACATCTTTGTTTTGGAATTTCACACTCCAAGTCCACTTCTAGTACCGTGTGTTACCTCCTCCAGCTTGAATAACGGCAGCCATTCTACGAGGCATGCTTTGGATCATTTCTTGGATCACTGCGTGATCCATTTGTTCCCACTCTTCATTAAGTGCTTCAAGAAGTTGATTAAGTGTTTGTGGACGATTTCTTCGCGCTTTGATCCTTCGCCCAAGTTCATCCCAGACATGTTCAATGGGATTACAATCTGGACTTCTTGCAGGCCAGTCTAATTTTTGAATTTGGACTTCTTCGAAGTATCTAGTCACCACTCTGGCAATGTGAGGACGTGCATTGTCTTGCATAAACAGAAAATTATCACCCACAAATGGTGCAAATGGCACAACGTGTGGATCCAATATTCCGGTTATGTACCGATGAGCATTTAAAGCACCACGAACGACAGGAACGAGGTCTGTCGTGGCATGGAGATTAATTCCTCCCCAGACCATAACAGTCCCGCCACCAAAGCTTTCCCTACCGACCATCGTGCATTCCGCATAACATTCTCCAGGCCTCCTCCATACTCTAAGACGACCATCGGGTGAATTAAGAGCAAATCTGGATTCATCCGTAAAGAGAACCTTTCCCCAATCGTCGGCTGTCCAATGAATGTGCTCGCAAGCAAATTGCAACCTCGCTCTTTTGTGATGTGGGAGCAGTAAAGGACCATTCGCAGGTCTTCTACTGGTTAAATTGTTTTCTACCAGTCGTCTGCGGATTGTTCTCTCGCTCACCTGAACATTTCTGGCATTATGAAGCTCACTTTGGAGCTGTGGTGCAGTTAAATGCCTATTTCGCAAAGATGTTAAGAGAACAAATCGGTCATCAGCTCGAGATGTAGCTTTTTTGCGACCTTGACCTGATCTCCTTTTGAGTTCGCCAGTCTCCCGATATCTTTGGGCACTTTGAGAAACCGTAGACTGGTTCATTTCTAGAGTTCTAGCAACATAGCGTTGACTTCTGCCGTCATTCAAGAGAGCAATAGCCATTGCAGCTTGTTCAGCTGTTAAATGGTAGCTGTTTCTGTTCATTTCTGTTTATAACTGTCAAAAATCACTAGTTAAACAAATCAGCTCAAAAATTAAACGCTAACTTACATGGATTCCTAAAAAAAAGCAACTCAATAGTTTTTGAAAAATCAGAAAATTAGCAAGAATTTTGATTGTTTGACACTTCACCTTAAAAAAGTGTATACAATTGGTGTTAAACAACTCATAGCCAACTCCTGAATTTGGCAAATAATCTTACTACCCTATGCAGTCAGTCAGTTGAACTATTTCAAGCATCACGTAGCCGCAAGTCCTTGTTTTTTAAGTGATGCGATAATTTTGCCGGTCAGTGTATGTAAAAATAAGCAAAACCACAAATCTAAAAGTGAACTTACATCTTGATGATAAATGATGAATAAAAATAATTTAATTAAGAAACACAGGACAGGTTATAATTCTATAACCTGTCAAGATAAATGGTATGGTTGAATTATAAAGTAGGTGGGTTTTCAAGAATTTTGGCATATTATACTGACTTCGATCGTCACAGTTTCAAATTTTTATTATGAAAAAGAATAGTATGGAAATAGTCCTCTTTAAACAAGAAAAAAATCGACTGCGCCAATTATCTAGCAATAGTACATAGAACTTTCTTGTTCAAATTAAAGAGAATTTCGGATTAAAGAGGTTTGTTCGGATTATAGATCGTAAATGTTGTTGTTCGGATTACTGGATGTTCGGATTATGGATTTCTACTGGAATATACAAGGGTGTTCCATTAAAAAAAATTGAAAAAAATATCGTTGAAATATATAAACTTCGCGGATTTATAAAAACACCCTGTACATTATAATTAATTTTTAATAGCACTATCATTTAGGTACAACCCTGGACTATGTAAGTGCAAAATATGTTTATTTTACTTGTTTTAATAGTAATACAATAACCCATATCGTTATGGTAGACAGCGAGCAGATTTTTGACATTTTTATGAATAACTTGGCAATGCTGCAACGGAAATTAAAAATCAAAAATCATTAGGAAGAGAATTCTATGTTAAATTCAAATACGTAAAAATATACAGTATATTCCATTTAAAAAATCAACCTTTTCTTTGCTATACTTTTGCGACACATCCTGTATACAGGAGAATCTTTTCTAAATATGCATCATGGTACCCCATTAACATTTCCCACCATAAATTTTTTAGAAAATTAATAGTGTAGGCATAGGAGAAGAATCCCGCACTAAATGGACACCTTGTATAATGTTGTAGAGGTCTTATCATTAATACTATTTGACTTGAATAAAAATGCAAAAAGATCTCTTTTGGAAGAGCAGTGGACAGTACTCGTCAATATGTGATTACCAAAATAACAAGATAGGCTGTGAAAATAATTAGCTAATAATACTCACATTTTGACAAGCATAGTCGATTCTGCGTGCTGAGAAAAGGGCTATTCGAAAATACAATACCGTAATAATATCTTGTTCCTACAACTACTGTTAATCTCTATGCATATTTATAGAACTGATAACGGCCCTCGTTCTTCTATGACACGTAATTTGGTTACCACATGTCTCATGAGTGTTTGGACGGTATTAACATTGACTTCACGCATTTTCTGAAAGATCCTGCGTCTTAGTTGTTGTTCATTTCGTGCTTCCCAGCCACCATCGTAGACTTTTCTGCTCAACAACGACCAAAATTCTTCAATTGGTCGGGCTTGACGGACATTTGGAGGGTTGTCTGCTTTGGGAACAAAATTGATTCCGTGTGTGTCCAACCAATCCCTTGTCCTTCGAGCGTAATGGCATGAAGCTAGATCGGGCCAGAAGATAATTTCATCGTCAGAATGTTGCCTGTTTATGAAATTTTGCAATTTAGTAAGGCAGTGTCGAATATATGTATCTGCGTTGATTGCTTCACCGCGAACATGTCCGACATAAGGCTCGGAAACACCAGCCTCTGATATGGCACACCACACCAAGATTTTGTCTTCAAATTTCACCTTTCCTTTGAATTTAACATTATCAGGGGTTTGTTGCACATCATCGGTGTAGAAACCATCATTGCCTTTAATTTCAGAATTGGTCAACGTAAAATATTTCTCATCATCCATGATGAGAACTCTACCGGGAAAATGAACCCGTCTCAGAGCGCGACAACATCTGGGAATTTTTTCCAACTGAGCAGCGGTATATTTTGGAGCCTTTTTCCGTTTTCGAAAATAAAGACCATTTTCGGCGATAATTCTACCAACAGTTGAGCGTCCAACACCAAATCTTCGAGCTAATCTTCGTACTGAAGTTCCCACTCTATTTTTGGCTCTTTCCAGCAATCTTTGTTCTGTAGCCCGGCTTAAAATTCGTGGACGTCCACTTTTTGGTAAGTTTACACATGGTAAACCTTCCTCACACTCCCTTATTGTTTGATAAATGGTTGAAATGGAGATATTCTGGTTTCGATAAATTCGTACAATATCCCGTTTCGGTACTTGTCCAACCAGCTGATATATACCTTTACGAATCTGGAGCTTGTATGACATGATTATCGTTTTGTTAAAAAAAATTGACACGTCAACTGAAACGTCAATTAATTTGCTACATTTTGTTTACAACGACGACTCGATTCGGTCACGTTTACTATGAATAAATTTTTAGCGAAAATTTTCCGAAAACTTTTGGGACATACGTTATATCGAATAACCCTATACAATAGGCAATGCTTGAAAAAAGTTAATTTATAGAAAATTCTTTTTAATTGATCTGGCCGATGTGGCATCTATTTAATGTTAGTGTTTAATGTTGTATTCAGAATGAAGAAGTTATGTATTTTAAATGTATGTGTATTTCTTGAAAGAAACAAATCAAGCCAATTAAAACGACAAGGTGTGTGCATCTATAAATTTTATTTTAATTTTTGTACACATTGTAGAAATGTGATGCATGTAAAATTTTTCTACAGAAAGAATAAATTAATAATTGTAAACATTTATGTTAAGGCCTCTATTGGCTTTGGACACTCACAAGAGAAACAGTGCTGAGGTTAAAATAGTTTATTTACAAAATACGTTTTTTTATTTAACAATTAAAAATATTCTTGTACTTAAGTAAATGCACACCCACTTCCCTTCTCTTTCACAAATCATGCATAATATATTCGTTTCTTATTTTCTTTTTTCATTGGAGGGGCACTTGATAAAAAAAACTTCTTAAAACAAAAACAAATTTAAATATATTACTACATACAGGGTGTTTACAAAATATCCCTTTCACTAAATGTTTATAATAAATAATATTCTTGCTTCGGGTAAAAATTTCTATACTCGTAATTTATTTCAAATATATACATACAATGAATATTAATACCCTGTATTATTTTTTAAGTAGACAAGTTATAAGTTATAGTGAACAAATAAATACATATATAGAGCCATATTCATAAAATGCATGTAAATTTGTGAGCAACACTTAGTTACTGCAACTAGTTTATATTATATTCGAAAATACATATCATGTACACGAGATATTTAAATTTGGAGGAGAGCTTTCATTGGTTCCTGCACTGCAGAATTTTGAAAACGTTGAGTTAAATGTATTAACTGACAAATTTGCAGTGTATGAAATTTTATATGTACGATTTTTAATTTATGAATATTAAGCACTCAATAAATCTCCTTGCATGCAACTTTGCTATGAATATGGCTGATAAGTCTATTCACATGAGATTTGAACTGTCATTCGTAAACTTTTTAAAAATTTAATGATTAATTAGGCAAGCAATGACACTGCAACAATGAATTAAATTTCAAAAAGTACTGAAGTTAACACAATAACACCTGTACACATTGAAACTAGAACCATTAATAAGGATGTTTTTATCATCAATAAAATATCAGCTTGTATGTTCAGATGCCATATGAATATACTGTTAGCGTGATTTACATGGAAACCTAACCATAAGTTGAAAAAATAGTTTTTGTTTTCTGGCATATTTGAAAGAGGAATAAATTTTCACTTATAATAGATGAAAATTTTTTGAATGACATTGCATGACAAAGTGGAGTGCAATTATGCTGTAGAAATAGCATGACAATAAGATTTCCAGGAGGAAAATGCATATTCGGTAAGAAAATCGTTCAACCCAAGGCAAAATAAGCATAAAATTTTTTAATTTTTAGACCAACATAATTGATTTCTGAAAAAAATTATTTTTATCAGGTAACATATATACATATATAAAGATTTCCAAAAATCTGCTGCTTGCCATGGATACCATCTAAATTTAAGTTTTTTTATCGGCTCTCTGTAGTCATACAATTTCTTTACAACAGAAAAAAATCTTCCACTCTCTAAATTTTTTGAGTTTTTAAAGCTTAAAGTAACACAAAATGTAGTGAAAAAGAAAAACAAGAATAACCACGATAGCAGGTGCTGTATGTCCGGATTCATACTCGTTAAAATATAAGAATATTTAGTGATTTCTTAATTCACTTTGTTAACTTATGGTATGGTTTCTCTGCACACATCATATTTATAAATAAAGCAAAAACCAAAAATCATACATTACAAAAAGAATTTTATAAACACCCTCTGCGACAATTTTAATTTTTTTTTCTTTTTTAGTACAAAAAGTTCAGTCCAGAACATTCTTCTCCTAATTTATTATTATTACTAATTTACATAAACTGCAAAATATATTTTATACATACAGAGCCATGTTTAAAATCCATGACGCAAGATAATGTCAGGTTCCATATCAATATACAAATTGATATGAGAATTGTATCAATACAACTGATACATACCTATTTAAAAAATAATAATATATATCCGTCATCATACTGATATATTGATACATATATCAATACGCAAATTAACTATCAATATCAGTTTTTGTTTTTAATATCCTCGCCCACTCCTAACCACAACTTTTATTTAGTCTTTTTTGTTGAATGAGCATAATAATACACAATACATTATTCAAACACTTTTCAAAGATTTTACAATTTCATCTCTTAGTTATTTTTTCTACTAAAGCATTATTGTATGTTGTAATTTTAAATATAGAGCTTGATTAAATAAAACTGTTAGAGTGGAAATGGCATTTTATTATATTACAGAGGATGTTTTCAGGTTAACAGTTAGGTTTATGCAGGTCCAGCTTTATTAACTTGGACTATTCAGGTTATTTCTAATTATAAAAATGTATTTATTTGTTATCAACATAATTACACAATAAAAATCTGTTTTATTTAAAAGGAACAAAGTGGTAACATTAATGATTCTTGCTATAATATAAAAATTGAACTAATATAGTTGTATTGGTGCCAACCTAAAAACATCAATGTAAAGGATGAAACTTTTAAATGTGCACCTGTAATTAATTCATTAAATAAAATTGGGAACTATTATGTATTTATTTCACTGATAAATAAAATATGCGCAATAGTATATTGAAATAATTGCTTTTGTATAATTGATTAGTTTTCATTACTTTCTTTAACAGTAATGAAGTTCATATATCATATATCACCAAATTTAATTTTATGATTATTTTCTTGTTGGCAAATAAAATCTCTCATTAAAATAACACAGAAATAACAAAAGAATTAATAAAAGTGAAAAATATAATTTCCTCCATTTCAATGAAAATGACGTTTTACACATGCCTTTTGTTATCACTATGTGCCAATTTGCTCATGAAATTACAGATGTTAGTTCTGTATCAACCTGTTACATGAAACAAACAGAAAACAGAAGAGTAACTCAATGCATCTTAAATACGAAAGCAGACAAGAGAAGGAATACTGACATCCGTAGAATACAAATGAGGAGACAATGGCACAGTAATTTCCGAATTTTACCTGAAAGAACGTCCACTGCCAATATCAATATCAAGGCACTCTTCTGGCAAACTGTCATTACTCTATAATGACATTAGGAAATGTTTCAAAGCTAACGATGTTGATTACGTTCCAAAACAATATACAAACACGTGCCAGAATTTTGACCCATCGAACAGTGCTGATCAATAGTGAAAGGGATTTTGAAAAAAACAGGTGAAGTTATTCAAACTGACGATTTTTAACATAAATATGGAAATTAACTTCAAATAAAATATATATGAAAAACTTATGAGTCGTAAACGTAGTAAAGTCTGTTTAGTAGGGTATAATACAAGTTCTGAGAAACGTCTTACAATTGCAAGAATAATGTACCATCCTAACATAAGTTAACTTTTTATATTTTCTTGGTTTTTAATTACGGGACTTTTCGGTGTCCGGATTTTGGCGAGTTCACCTTTTACTTCCAGACCTTGAAAATTATTTATTTTTTACAAGAAAGTGCCCTTCATTTATATTTACAAAATAATCAATGTACAGATTCAGCCTACCCTAGGGGTGAATCGGGACACTCTTTGCTCAAAACTATAATCTGTGATCCAAAAATGTACAAGTCATTTGTTAACTTCATCTAGTGAATTATTATATAGTCCATTTAAATTCTTAACTTTCAATTCATCTATCAGAAATTTAACTGCAATATGCCAGTTATACAAATCGGAATTGTACATTCAGAAGATAATAAGAACAACGTACATAGCAAATGTAATTTAAGCAATGAGTTTAATATGTAAATGTCGTCACCAATTCCACCTGTATAAAGAGTATATGATGAACAACTGATATGTAAGAATAATAGTATATTATACACCAAGGTGGTGAAGACTGTTATTATTGACCGAGCACCAAGATTATTTCGCGAGGGGCTTTGCCCCGAGCGGAATAAGGTGCGAGGCCTATTAATGTCTTCACCACCGTGGTGTATATACTATTTTTTTCCACTACTAGCCAAATTTAAGGCAAAAATTAAAAATTTTCTTGTAAAAATCAAGTAGCACAGGAATGCAAATTCGCCTTTCCACTAATAAAATAAAAATCAAGTAGTCTGATGCAGATTGACATTTCCACTAATAAAACTTATTTCCAAACAACGTTTGTAATTATCGTGTTTGAGTGTTTTTTTGAATATAATACTTGTTTAAATAAAGTTCTGTTGTTTAGATAGTTTTCTAACATAACCAAGTTCCGGCTCTGTCCGGCTCCCGCATTCCGCCATGTTGTATTACGGGATGTCATCAGTCATTATTGGTTGAGCGCGAATTTTAAACTAATGGCATTTTTATTCAAATAATTTTATCGTGTTAGGTAATTTCAAGCAGCAAATACGTTAAAGACAATCTCCTGGGTATACAAAATTATGTTGCACAAGTTTTTGTTAAACAACTATCCCTGGATTCTCAAAACATTTGAATTTATCCATTATTAACCTAGGTTAATAACAGAAAAAATTATTAACCACTACTAGAGAAATTCAACTTCTCAGTTGGCTAGGAGACGCAATAATTGTCAACTTCATAGCTAGTAGTGGAAAAAAATGTTTAAATATGTAGTTGTAATACTTACTTCAGATTTTTATACAGACAAGTTATTTTATTCCAACAAACTAGGATCCAATTTTTTTAAATTACAATTTCTGCCATGTTTTGAGTTTTTTGAGAAAATATGTGATGGGTCTTATAAGGATTATAAATATATTTTTTTCAGAATTTTCCCTTGCTACCCTATGGAAAAACCAAATTTTTGTGTCCAAATTAACTCCAGATAATGGTATTTAACACAAAAACTGGAATCAATGAACAAACATTTAGAAAAGAAATGGGCTTTAAAGTTTGTGACATTTACATTCTGAATAATCTGTCCGTCTGATGAACGGAAACTAACGATGAGGTTAATATGAATGAACCATATGCTTTAATGATTACTTCCAACGAAATTAAACAAGACAAAAGCAATTAGTCAGAAAAACAAGAGGATGTTGTCTCCACAAAAGAGGTAAAGCAAGACTGGAAGATTTAAAAAAAAACAAAAATAGTTCATATGAAGACATTTAAAGTACCTATAAACAAAAATAATCACAAACCAACAAACGAATAACTATGATAGCATACATATATAAATGGCCATGATTCACATCAAAAGGTGTGAACGATTTTGTAAAAGGGCAAATCACTTATGAAAATAAATATCAATACTTGTCCAAGATTTGCACTCGAACTTACCCCTAATTTATGAAATAAAATTAATGCATTGGCACAAGATTAGAACATACAAAATAACATGTTTATTACTATATGCAAATTAGTTCTATCCAACATGTATTATGTTCCTAAATTTCTCCTCAGAGATCAGCTAACTACTAGCACAGAAAGTGTACGCAAGAAAAGTTGCTATGCAATGATAACAAAAATATTTTATTAAAATAGAATAATAAAATTATTAATATTTTTAACTGGATGTGCATTGGAATTTATTGTCATAAAAGTATTTGTAATTTTATTGGCATTATTTATTACTTTGCTAATTTATATTTCTAGTTTCTTCAAAGGTTTCAGTTTCTAATGCAATATAGGTGATATATTATTGCCAAAACCTACACAGGGCTTTTTTTTTAATTTTCAGTAATTTCTTGCTATGAAAAATAAAATCAGTTCACATACTTATAATGAATTCTAAACTCTGAAACTGTGTTTGGTAAGGTAGCTCTGACAGCTCTTTTTTCCTCGAAATCAGTACTAATTCGAGCATTTCAATGTACCTCGATTTGCTATTTCGAATTGAGTAGACAGAATTTGAAGTTCATAGCATTTATAGTAAATAAGAATTTAGCATTAAAAATATAATGAAAATGCTGCTTAGTTTCATAGGTTGTGTTGGATGAAGAAAATTCATTCAAAAGTTAATTGACGGTACCTATGTCTTATTGAACTGAACATGTGCAAACTTCTAAAAATCTCGTAAAGAAATATAAAGAACTCGAAAACGTTGTCTCAACTATTTATCAGGAAAGGAAGGAACCATGTTTTCAACATTTTTGTTCACTTTAGAATTAATATTTTATCATAATCTTAAATTCCATCAAAGCATATCATATTTTGATGGCGTCAGTGCAATACCTCGTAAGTACCAAAACCATAATTTATCAAAAGAAACAAAAAACGTTTAGACAAACCATAATGAGGTATTGCATTCTGTAATTTTCAACTTTTTGATTGGTTTATTTGCTGTTTTAATATTCTAGATCTGTACGGCCTTATGTAAGGTGTACATAAGTCAAAATCGTATATTGCCCAAAAATGTAAGTTACGAGGTATTGCATTGACTCCGTCGATTTGCTATTTAATAAAAAAGTTATTTCAGCTGTTTGCGAAACCATTTCGAAACACAATCCGAATCCAGTAAATATTTTATATTTGATGTTCGCTTGTCTTGTGACAAAACTTGACTTGATCATGCTTGGCTCCACCATGTACTTAACGAACACACATTTAAAATCTACACTGAAGATTTGATGCAAATGCATGTTTTGTTTTTCATAGCAAGAGTTGATAAAGAATTTTAAAAATCACACTGTACTTAAAAAATTTGGTCAAATAGTCCATTTAAAATAATTTTATTCAACACCTCCTAATAATGACACTACTTAGAAAATTCTCGTCCATTCCATGACCTCCCCAAAGCAATCATAATGCTTTTTGACAAATACAAAAATTAATTTGTCAAATTAAAAACACTTTTATTTGAATAAAACTCATTAAAAAGAGATGTTGGATAAAATCTTGTATTGCACGCGTGTGTAATTGCAAATTAGTCACCTAAGAAAATTAGCCACTCAACCTAACAGTCTTCTGGTTAAACTTTCCTTGCGTGACTAATGTGCATTATTACACACTAGTACAATAAATAACCATTGATTCACTCACTCAATAAATACATCAATCTTTTTGGCACAATTATCTTATACAATTGTATGGAAAACTATCCCATTTTAAAATTAAGTTTACTTTGTTAAATGGTCTAATCAATTTTCTATATGCATTTGTCTACTACAGAAAAGTCAAGGATTACAAGCACTATCCAGCTTTTTTGCAGCATCAAGAAATAATTTTTTTCATGGCAGATCTAAGTTGCTATTATAACAATACATAAAAACCAACGTGCATATGCTTTTAAATCCGATTTAGGCCTAATCTTAATTTATGGGAAATTTGGCACCTATCGCCTTGAATAACTTTATAAAGTTATCATGTACTTCTGGACATTGAGATGATTAATATCAATAATTATAGAAAATTTAATGAAATTTATATATTATTAAGTTATGAAGCAACGTATTATTAATTTATTTCATTATTTTCAAGAAGACAGTAAAATTTAAACGTTACTAAATATCTTATGCAGACTTAGCAATAGTACAACGTGTATTCCTTATGTGAAGACAATTAATTCTTTTGGTAAAAGGCTTGCATTTTTTTATTGATTTCTTTGCATTTTAACATAGAAGAGTCTCCTTCATATTCCTAAAAAGTGCAATATATTAATCTCCTATTAATGAACTAGTACTGTAACATGCCCATTATCAAAACAGTTTTCACACCAATTGATGCTTCTTTCTAGTTAAATTCAAAACTTTTTTTTTATTAAACCGACGTTTAGCCAACCCTTCATCTTAAATAACTTAGAAAATGTAACCTAAATGTTTAATAAAAATATAAATCTCTTCAATAGTAATCAACTAAAGTGTATGGCCCAAGATTTTACAAGCCAAGGTAAAGCATGCTAATGCACAATAAAAACAAGTAGATTGCTTCCAACAAAGAAACCAAATCTTATAAGAGTGATTTTACAACTGCACAACCCATTTTAGTAATTGTTCAATTCTTTTCATAACAATCACCTAACGAAATCTATTACCTAAACTTGTATCAGCACACCGAGGTAAAAAGTGCAATATTTAATAAATACATGCTAGTTGTAAAGTTATGTCCTACAAGTAACAAAGCAAATAAAACAATCAAAAAAAAGTTTAGTAGCACAGAATATTGGCTGAAAATCAGGTAACATTGAGACAATCTAGAAAAATTCCAACAACAGTTCTTTCCAATACAGTTAGGCATTGCGATTTCTAAAGATCAAATATCTTATTATTTCAAACAGTTGTTTGTTTGTTAGCTATCTTCACAACCTTGAATTCAAACTATGATAAGAGTTATTACAGTTTAATAATATATCATAATCCAGTTTAGCCGGCAGTACAGCATAGTGGTTATAGTGGATTTATATCTCTTAACAGTGTTAAGTCGAGTTTGCTCTGGCAAGTACTCGGATGGGTAAACCATGAGCGCAGTATACTTGCCTACATGGCTCCGCTGGCTAGTCTCATGATCACCAATCCACTCTGCAGCTCGGTGCTCACTGCACCTCGACACCGAAAGTACAAGGGGTTAAAGATTATGTATGTAATACAGTTTAAGTACCAAAACCTACGGACTATAATAATCTACTCAAATAATCTCACATGTCTGGATAATGCAAGCTTCTAAGCGCCGGTATTCTAAAACTTTTTACTTCCTAGATAAAATTTACTTTGAGAGCAAATTCATTTGTTCTGTCGATTTCATATGCAAATTGACAGAATAAATTAATTGACTCTCAAAGTAAATTTTATCTAGGAAGTAAAAAGTTTTATAATACCGGCCCTAAGTCTCCAATTTTATTATTAGATCTTATCAAATGTAATTTCCTTGCAGCACTTTAAACATTCAAGCTGAGTAGTGTTGGAAATTATATTGCTCCTTTCATATCTGTTTATCATTTGGTGAAAAATTATAAAAGTGTAAGAATTACAGCGTCATCTATCTATATGTATAAAAGGGAAAGATTGTCTGTATGTATGTATGCGATTTTCTCCGCAACCACTGGACCGATTTGGATGAAATTGGTATCATTGGAAAGGTCTTGGCCCAGAATAGAAAATAAGACCAAATTGGACTCTGATCGGCCATCGTGGTCCAAAATAACAGTGAAAAACCCATATATGGAAGTTAAAAATGGGTACTGAGATTGATGTGACAAGAAAATATATATAGATCTCGCACAGCAAGCTAGCTGCTGCCGCGAGCGGAAAGTAAAAACATGTAATTTCAATAAAGCGCAGCAGAGCGCGCCGGGTATTTGCTAGTTTTAAATAATCGTGCAATTTTAATTTTAAAGTCGTATAACAAATTGAAATAAAGAACTTCAATGGCTAGCTGAGACCAGCAAAGATCTCAATGCAGGCGCAGGAGGAGATGAAGCAGAGGGACAAGAAGGGGGGATACCGAATACTGTCGAGATTATTTCGCTAAGTTTATAAAATTTTTAGAAACATATCGTAAAACACATCGCAAGTTGAAAATACCTTCGGTAATGCGTAAAGGTATGATTGCGTGGTGCTGCTCTAGTAAGCAACAAAAAACTAAGTATATAAATAAAGCATGACGAAGAAAGCTGAGAAATTATATTGCTCCTTTCATTTCTGTTGATCATTTAGTGAAAAATTATAAAAGTGTTAAAGTTACAGCGTCATTTTAAATTCTCCTGGAATTTTAAATTTAAAGTCGTATAACAAATTGAAATAAAGAATTTCAATGGCTAGCAGAGACCAGCAGAGATCACAACGCAGTGGCAGTCGCAGAAGCAGGAGGAGATGAAGCAGAGGGTCAAGAAGGAGGGGATGCCAAATACTGTCGGAATTATCTCGCTGGGTTGAAAAAGACTTTTAGAAGCGTATCGTAAAACACATCGCAAGTTGAAAATACTTTCAGCCATGCGTAAAGGTACGATTATGTGGTGCTGCTCTAGTAAGCAACAAAAAACTAAGTATATAAATAAAGCATGAAGAAGAAAGCCGAGTAGTATTGGAAATTTATTGCTCCTTCATATCTGTTTATCATTTAGTGAAAAATTATGAAAGTGTAAAAGTTAGAGCGTCATTTTAAATTCTCGTGCAATTTGAAATTTAAAGTCGTATAACAAATCGAAATAAAGAACTGCAATGGCTAGCAGAGAACTAGCAGAGATCTCAATTCAGGCGCAGGAGGAGACGAAGCAGAGGGACAAGAAGGGGGGCTATCGAATACTGTCGGGATTATCTGGAAAACAAGAGTTTTAGAAAAGTATCGTAAAACACATTGTAAGTTGAAAATACCTTCGGCCATTATATATATATATATATATATATATATATACTAGTATGAACAAAAAATAACTCCATCAAAGGTGCCTTTGGAATTTTGAACTCATGTGTATTATAAAGGTGCGTACAGACCGCCGTGCCAAATGTTCGCAAATGTTTTCGAACAACGTGCGCTAAAGATGTCCACACTGCTGCAACAAATACAAATTTGTTCGTGTTTGTAAAGGTTCCAGTTTTATTTTTAAAGCAACTTGCTCTTACTTATATTGCATTCTAATTATTATTCCCAATCTGTCATGAACGAGGAAGACATAGAAGACGTTTCAATCATTCATTGTTATTGTTATTATTTATAATAAATCATTAATGCAATTATCTAAATTATTCTCTGGCGACAAGCTTTATAACGAAATAGCTTAAAATAATAAAAAAACAGCAAACGCACCACGAACAAAACACGTCCTAACTAGATTTGTTGCAGCAACAAATTTCTTTTGATGTACCGACAGCAAGTCAAACCTGTTTGCGTGCACGGTTTCGTCGTCCTAACTGACTATATCTGCAACGTTCGCAAATGTTTGGCACGGCGGTCTGTATGCACCTTAACACCAGAAAATTATACAAAATAAGCAGAATTCTCTGACAGTGACAGTTGTAATAATTTAATATTATTTTTCCTACGACCATATCAGAAAGTAGCTCATATCGCACAATCAAGTTGCCTGCTGTGCGATTTACTTTTGCAAATCTCACGGTCAAGATCTATTCAGTAAATAGCAAATATAAATAATAAGAACCTGCTTGTATTTCTTGACTATTTTGATACATTAATCATCTACTAACACAATAATTAATTAATTCTCGCTGTATTTATTTCATGAAAAACTACTGATTGGGATATTTGATAACATATTTTCACTGTACCAATTGTCATTACACCAAAACAACTTTTCGCTGCAAAATAAAAATTTTAATCTTGTTTTCCATATCCAACAATATATTTTATTTTAAATTGCTAATGTAAGTTTTAATTCATATTTTTTAGATTTATTGTTAAAAAGTTTTAATAATTACTTAGAGTATAATTAATTTCTAAAAATATTTTAAATAAATAATCAGAGACGGCTTTGTATACTGTTCAATATGCGGGTGATAATCTTTTGTTTAAAGACGCCATAAGTATAAAGGCTAATTTATTATTGTTAGTAGTTAACTGTAAAGTTTTCTTTGGTTTAAAATGGTTAAAATATTGAAAACTCAATTTTACAAACACTTTTTCACAACTCTCAAATTCCAAGAAATTTAACTAATTGATATAATAATCCCCTTATGAATAAAACAATAACCAATAATACTGACAATATTCAAAATGCACTTACACACATGCTTTTACGCAATTCACAAACTCCAATTAACTTCACAAATTGTTACAATAATCATATAGTTATAAATTTTATTGGTGCTAAAAATAATGATAAACTCGGTGGAAAGTGTGTTTCTTACTCGAGTGATTTCCTCACTCGGCTGACGCCTCGTGCGTAAATTTCACGCTCGTACAAAAATGCCACTTTTTACTCTCGTTATGTAATATACTATTCTTACGTTATAATACACATGAGTTCAAACTTCCAAAGGCACCTTTGATGGAGTTACTTTTTGTTCATACCATAGTTTAATATAGTAGCAACGAGAGTGTATATTAATGCCATTAATCCAATATTACTGTGCTACTGGGGAATTAACTAATCATAATTTACAAAACAAGGAATTTATTAAACAAAAAATAATACTCAGAACATTTAATCTAAGAATATTATAAAAAATAACCAACTTCTTCAAGGTACTATATATTAATGTACATATAAAAAATAGATAACACGAATGCATTAATAGAAGATTTTCAACATTCATCATTACTGGTGCCAGAGATCTATCTATATTGAGTTATGTTTTGTGGGTAATCACTTAAACGAGCATGAATATTTCAGCTACTGAAAATAATAATTTCCACAAACAAAAGAATGAACAGTCTTTAACAATGCACTGCATATAACTGATATAATTGAGCAAACAAGATAGAAGAGAATTCTAATTTCAAAACTAAACTGATCTTTCATTTTACTCTTTTTTTAATTAAGAAAACAACCAGCACTATTATAATTTTTCCAGTATTATTACTAGCTGGAAAGTATTATTACAATTTTTCATTCTTTTACATTAGATACGCAAAATGAAAAATAACATTAAAAAGAGAAACACATTCATAAGCTTCACCCTGTTTATACTATCAAAAAATTATTAATTGCTTTTTCAGTAAATAAGAAAATATACAGCATTACCTGTTTGCAATTAACATCTTGCAAACAACTCTTACTAATAGCTTTATTAACTTGTATCAGTCGTAACAGTATCTTTTTTAATTGACTATTACAGAAATAAACTGAATTCATTCTTCACTACTATTAAACAAAGCTATTACCATGAGTAATCATATACTGAACTACATATTACACATAAAATATGGTAAAGGATTGCAAATTAAAATGAAGGAAATGTTACACTTTCGACTAGTACAGAGATATTGCAACAATTTACATTATTAGAAAAATAACTCTTTTAATTTGTTAATCCAATGCCAAGAATATTTTGCTTTGTGGCCAGCTATATTTCTTAAAAGTGGGTGTTTTTTGATAGTATTATTATTATTATTTATTACAAAAAGGCTGCTACTCAAAATGCCCCCTTTTTTACGCATCGAAATAATTAACAACATAACTATTTTTAAATTGTCCATGGCACCATCTGATTCCTTTTTGAATCGTCCTATCAGCAAAAAACAAGTAACTAAAAACATAAGTATATAAAGTTCACACGCAAATGTAACAGGAAAGAATTAATGCAATTGACATATTTTTTAAAAATAATAATAATAATAATAATTTGAAAGAACACATAAATAAGTTAAACAATCAAAATCTATAATAATTTACATATTTTCTTTTTATAAAACAATTTAAAATTATGTACCCAAAACAAATAGGCACTTTGGTCAACAATCATTCTCTTGATACCAAATATCAATTCTCTTTTGTTTTTTTGGCATCACAATCATAACAATCACTCTTACACAAATGTACATTGAAGAAAAATCAATAAAGCAATTGATTAAAAACATGTCTTATAAAAACATTTCAAAATTCCAGTACATACTCAAAACACAAGTCGACACCTAGTTTATGAGCAGCACTTATAATCAGTACGATAGAGAAAAGAAATAACCAAAGTAATGTTTTTAAAATAAATCAAAGAGATCTGCAACGCCTTCTTCGTTGTCCAAACTGAATGTGAATTCGGAATGTGATAATGGTTCCAATGGTAAGAAAGGCTCTGTAGAAAATATCGAATCAAATGTACCACCTGAAACAACAAAATTTATAATTAGCAAATAAAAATAATTATGAAAAGACTAAAATGTTAAAAATTTCAAAAGGTTATTTGTTATTAATAGTAACTACATTTATCACACTTATTACTTAGTTATAATTTTTAGACATTGACAAAAAGCAGAAGAATAAAAACAAAATTTTTCAATTGACAGAATAAAAATAGGTAAATCTTAGATTTGTAAACATTTTTAAATTAATAGATTTATTTTTTTACCTTTTTTTTATTATTACCTCCAAGTCCTATTTAACCAATATCTCTAGAATCACCAGATTACTGACCTACTTGCCAAAAACAGATAGTTACAATCACAGCTGACACGTTGGAAAGAACCATCATGTGTAGTACATGAGTGAGTAGAGAATTTCAATTTCAATAGCATAAGTAAGAAAACTATACAGTGTAATATTTATTAATATACAAAAATTAAAGATACATCTAATTAAAATAGAAGTTATAAATATAATCTCCTTAGTTAGCTGTGAGAAGCAATGGTCTGAGATTACTATGTGTGATGAGGTATCTGATACTACTATTAATAAATATTAATTGGAGTTGTGAAAAATTTTTTAAGCAGTAACTAATGTCATGCACACTTTTGCTATCAGAAGGTTATGTAATAATAGTAGTTTAATAATTAACAATTGGACTTGTGAAAAACCTTTTAAAACTTTGACAGATTGCAATGACAATTTTTAATTTCAAACTGTTTAAATTTGACAATATGGGAGCAAGGCTCGTTCACAATCAACTCCGACTGCTAGTCTGCGCCTGCTAGATTCACTCGGTTTAGTTTCTTCATTTTTTGGTTATAGTATAGAAGGTAATTGGTTAGCATTTATAAAAGTAACCCTGAATTGAAGATCTGAAGTAAATCAATTTTTTTTAAATGGATACTTTATTTGGTAAATGCTCAGTTATATCAAATTTGGCTTAAAAGTATTTTAGATCATACATGACGTTCACAATTAATTCATTGAAATAAAACATACCCTTTAACTTTATCATTAAAATACTGACTTTTAGTTACAATAAAGAGATACTAAATCAAAAGTTTACGTAAGTTGTCTTCAATGTGTGATTTGTTTATTAATCAAATAACACAATTTACTAATAAAGTTAAATTCACAATAAGTTGCAATGTCAGACAGATACAATGTTGTGACATACGCACACTCACTTGCGCATGCTAAGAAAACTTAATTTATTCCAGGATCTGGCTCATCGTGTATATTTTTAATTATTGTTCAATTTTACCACCTTTACTTACAATTCTGTTCAATTACAATTCTATATTGTAAGTGATTTAGCAATAAAAGACAGAAAGTCAATGAAGCTTGAAAAAACCTCATCAGCATTATAGGTGTAGATGACTGAGGAAGTAGAGCCCTGAACTTATTTTTGTATCCAGGAAATACCCAGTTCTCGAAATTTGGCATGTGCGTAAAGCTTTAATGCACTTATTAGTTCACTAAATGATTATATCCCTATAAAATATTTCCACCAATCAGAATGCAACATTTGAATGGTAAAATTATCTATTATCTGACTACAGGGCATGCTATCCTACTTGCTGTGCGATACAATTGGTTTATGAATTGTTTTCAAGTCATTGTTTTCATTGGTTTAACAATCTGTTACAGAAACTAATTGAGTGGTTATTAGTCATTGCCATGCATATGAAATAATCACCTATTGCATTGGGATATAATATTATACAGTGTGTCCCCGGATGGAGCTGACAAGAGGAAAAAAAGTTTTATTATTGATTTTACGACAAAAAGTCATTCTTTATAAAAAGTTCTGCTTGTTGAATAAATAAGTTTACCATCAGAAAATCTAAGATTAAATGTACAGAATGTCCATAAATTAAGATAACATGAAAAGAGAAGTACCATTTATTGCATTTTTTTTAGTTTAAATGCAAAATGTCAATCAATTAAAAAAGTCAACAAAAGTTATTCTACAAGGCCACCTCCAACTTCCACACATATCTCCACCCTTTTAATAAATTCACCATAGACTTTACGTATGGTTTGTGGTCCATTTAAATTAATTTCATTCTATTATTGTCTAAACTTAACAACATACACATAACAATCTTAATTTAAACTTGAAATTTTGTATTTTAACTAATTTTATGTTTTTAAGGAACTTTTTCTATTAACAGTAAACTCTAAAATGCAATAAATGGTACTTCTCTCTTGAAGCATTTTCATGTTCTCTTAATTTATGGGCATTCTGTACATTTAATCTTAAATTTTCTGATGGTAAGCTTATTTATTCAACAAGCAGAACTTCTTATAAAGAATGACTTTTTGTCGTAAAATCAATAATAAAAAATGTTTTCCTCTTGTCAACTCAATCCGGGGACACACTGTATAAGTATATTATAAGTACAATCTGATAATAGCTCTGTAATTAAACAATTCCATGAGATATAATTTTATAAGCTTGTTGGTGTTACCACTTAGAATCAATCTACAAAATAAAATTATTCTGGGTTCGTGGGAATTTGGGATTTGCATCAGGCGCGGCTTGCCGGGTGAGGCAGGTGAGACTGAGCCTCACCTAAACGAAACCAAATAATTACTAAATAACGCTCAGAACGCAACCATATAAACGCAAAGCTGCGAACTTGCCTTAAGTGGCAACAACAATACTTAGCATAATTGGCATGCAAAAAATAGTATATTACATGTTGAGTTGGTAAAGGACATCTTTACAAGCAAAGCGATAATTGTTTGACAGAGACGGTACGTCGAGGTCAAACAATATCGCGAGGCTTGGAAACTTTACCAAGAAAACATGTATACTATTTAATTCACAATCATTAGACTTCAATAATCCAAATAAAAAGTAATTTTAAGTGATAACTTCAATCAAAGCCATCTATCGACCAAAAGAAATTTTAAGTAAGGTTTAATTCTTCGCCGATAGATGGCAATGTATGCGCTCAGTATTTTAAAATTAGAGATTAATTAATTTCATCGTAATCATTAAATATAAAATACGGTAAAATAAAACTAATATTAAATAAAAAATGTTTTAGCGATAAATACATTTATAAAAACCTAAATTTAAATCAGATAAAACGTCCTGTTTTAAATTATTCACAAAAAGAAGTTGGTCAAGACTTTACATGTCAGTTTTATAGACATGTAAAGGAAATTGCTAACCACTATGGTGTTGCTATAGCAATAGCTTACTTTCTAAGGTTTTGATAACAAATGAAATGTACATATTGCAATATGCTTGTGAATAATGGTATATTACAGTACAAGTGGAGAAACTAAAAGTTTTACTCACGCGTGTGTCGAGATTACACACGAGGCGAAGCCGAGTGTGGGACGACACACAAGTGAGTGACTCAGTTTCCCACGAGTGCTGTATGGCGTTTTGTTCAATCCTGCTATTAGAAATTTAAAAAATAAATAAATTTAAATTTTTAGAACAATTGCAGAAAAATTAGGAGGCGGTTTTCGTTGTTATGGTTCTCATCATTGGTCATAAAACAAACAATCAATTTGTCATTATTTGTCAACAAAGATCAATTCCCTGGTATTAATCAACCGATTTTTAACAACTGTAATGTTAACTTTCATATTTATAAGTAATTTTGTTGATGTGTTACTGTTATGAATCAAATTGGTTCAGATTATAACTTTGCTTATCGGGAGTGAGTGAGAATTTTCTCACCCACTACTTTCGCTCACCCGTTGCTATGTAAGTAGGTTGAATGGATAAGACAAACGCTTTCAAGGGAAGCTGGCGCTGGAGTGAGGTGTCATGACCGCTCATTTTTACACGACAAAATTCTTTAATTTTATATGAAATTGGCTCAAGTTAATTTATAAAACTTAACAGTTGTGTAATTTAAGTGTATATGAAGTTCAGTATTACAGTGATTTTCATGTAAAACATATTTAATAATATATTTTATGAAATGTGTAGTAGGTTAGAATGATAAAACCTCAACTTGAAATTGATAACTGACGAAGCGAGTACGGATTAATATGTAAACAGTAGCTATTTGTTCGTAAATCGTGAATTGATTGTTAAGAAATTTTAATTCTAACGAGCTGTAACGTTTAAATTAACGGACTAACAATCCTATTTGTAAATTGCATACTTTTTTATATTAAATTTGTAACTAATTTCGATGGCGGGTAACAACGCTACAGATAACTTAACGCACTGCAAATGGTGTAAACTAAAAGTAGCAAGTGGTATAAAATGTATTAAATGCAATGCCTGTTATCACCCTAGTTGTGCAAGAAAGTGTAATATAAAATTTATGGAGGATTCTACAGTAGATTGTTGTGGAATTATAGAAAACGACCGGACTCCATCATCTGGTAGTGTAATAACAGCTGATGATAGCAGTGCGGCGTTTTTTGACGCTTTTTCTAACGCTAATTCTAACAAGAAAATAGATTTTAGAATTTTTCAATACATCATTAAACAAAAAGATTCACTAATATGTGAACTGTATGATAAAATAAAATTGTTAAATGTTCAAATAGAAATGTTAAACTCACAAAATATCTTACACTTGTCCTCTAAAACTGAAATGAAAAGTGAAATGAAACACAAAACAGAAACAAATACAAATGGGAAATTGATGGTGTGAGGGCTGATATTGTTAAGACAATTAATATAACTAAATATAAGTTAGTTGATGCCTATTGTCGAGAATCTCTATGTTGTGGAGGAGTTGGTATATAAGCAAGAAATGATATTCATTGTATATCTTTTGATTTAAGTAGGTTTTGTGTTGAAAGATGTTGCTTTACTATTTAATAATTACTTTGTAAATGCACCTATTTTATTAACCAATGGAATCAATACTGTTACAGGCCAAGAGCCTAACTCAACAGAAGTTAATGGCATAAAAACACTGTTTCTAAAACCATATGCTGAAAATGAATTATTAGAATTATTAATTAGTAAATTCAAAAATAGTAAATCATCGGGATCAGATGAAATTCCTTCATTCATTATTAAAAGGGTTTTAAAAATTATTATATTACCTATAACTTACTTAGTTAATTTCTCATTTTTATCGGGCACTTATCCAGAGGATTTAAAAGTTGGTAAAGTTACACCAATTTATAAAAAAGGGAATAGGCATTTATTAGAAAATTATAGACCAGTGACTGTACCCTGTGGTTTACAAAAGCTTTTTGAGTATGCTTTCTTAAATCGGTTTATGAATTTTATTATTGAATACAACATACTGTCTGATCAGCAGCATGGATTTAGAAATAGTCAATCAACTTTTTCTGCTTTATTAAAGTTCTATGAAAAGGTCGTACATTATTTGGACATTGGCAACTGCCCTGCAGCAATATATTGTGATCTTAGTAGGGCTTTTGATTGTGTAAATCATGATAAACTTATGGATAAATTAGAATTATATGGAATTAGAGGTAATGCTTTTAATTGGATTAAGTCATTTTTATATAATCGTGTACAATATGTATCTATACAACATACTGACAATAACAGCTTCACTGTGGGTAAATCGAGTTGTTCTGCTTTATCCATGGGTGTCCTACAAGGGTCAATATTGGGACCAATTCTTTTCATTCTTTATGTAAACGACATTGATCGAGTTTTAGATAACACTAATTATATTGCTTATCCTGATGATTTTTCATTAATTATGTCTTCAACAAATACAACAGAACTATTAGATAATTGTACTAATGTTCTAAAATTAGTAAAAAGTTTTTTAATAGCAAAATCTGTATTTTAATCAGAGTAAAACTGACATTTTGCAATTTCATTGTAGACAAAATCAACGCAATCAATTGTCATTTGATATTGATGGTGAACTGATGAGCAGTATTAGGGAAGTAGCATTTTTAGGATTGTACTTCGATGAAAATTTAAATTGGAAAATTCACTGTTAACTAAAAAGCTTAATTCTATGACCTACTTGTTCAGGAATCTTAGAGATGTATTAGAAGATTTCCAATTGCTTAGCTTTTACTATGCCCAAGTGGATAGTCGCCTGAGGTATGGCATATGTTTGTGGGCCAACTCCTCATCATGTAGGGATGTATTTATTGTTCAGAAAAGAATTCTTCGAATCATAGCTAAAGTTGGACAACTACAGTCTTGTAGAGATTTGTTCATTAAATATAAAATATTAACAGTTGCTGCCTTATATATATATGAACTATGTTTATTTATATTTAAAAATCGCAATAATTTTATGAGAAATAGAGATGTTCATAATATCAACACAAGGACTAAGAATGAATTTCATATTCCAATTGCACGACTTAATATTACCAAGTACTCTCCTAATTATATGGGACTTGATATGTTTAATCATTTACCTATCTTTATTAAGGAAAGCAAATCTTTATACATTTTTAAAAAACGACTAAAGTACTTTTTAGTTGCCAAGTGTTTTTACACAACTGAAGAGTTCTTTAATGAACAATTCTAATAAGTTTATCTTATGCACTTACAGGTTATAAGTTTATTGTATGCACTTTCTGTACTTGTGTACATCTTATTTTGTTACTATACATCTAGTCTATATTTTCTAGTCTTTTATATTTGTGTATGTTTAACATTATGTATGTAATTACGACTATTCCTATATATCATTATCTAAGGGAAAATAAATTATTATTATTAGTATTTCACCTTTGGTATCTAGGTAAGAAACAGTAATTCAACGACAGGATTGAACAATAGTAATTTTCAAATTTCGTTTTTAATTTTGGCACCTAACTAAAATTCTACTTGCCATTTCTGGTCTAAGCAGTTCAAGAAGTATTGTTCACACTTTGCATTTATAAAAATTAACCTGTATTCTATAGGTTTATATTGAAACAAAGAATAAAGGTATAAACTTCAACAACCTACCTTAACTTCTATGTCTGTCTCTAATAAATATAATATTCAAAAACAGACTGAACCAGTTACACTGCAGACAATACACAATGCGTATCATAGAAAATATAACCTGTAGTGAAAATAATACTGTAGTTGATACTGTGGCAATCTTATACCATCTGTCACTTAAAATACAAGTTATACATACAAAGTGACTTTTTTTTGCCGAGTTAGAACTGAGACCACATAAGTTTTTTTTAGAAATAGGTAACTACTGTTTGAGATTAAAGCCTAATTTCATTATCGACATAAAATTTGAAGGTTCATAAAACAATACAGTTGATAAGAGTCTAATTATCTGTAATAGTTGATATTCAATAAGCTTTCAAAGTTAAGTTAGTCCCAAAGAAAGTTTCGAATGGCTTAAAAATGCATTTGGAGATAAAGCACCATGCTGTGCCACAGTGTTGACGAAGTGTCAGCGAAGAAAACATTGAGACCATGTGTGCCATGATTAACGATGAATGTCATGTAATCTATAGCGACATTCGAGCATTGGTATAGGCCAAATCCAAAAGATCTTGCATAATTATTTAAATGATAGCAAACTTAGTTGTCTGAGTTCCCCATACCTCAAGACAAGAGTAAAAAGGCACAAAACAATGGCGTCAGAAAGTGCTAAGTAAACTTAACCACGGCCGGTCTAATTCAGTCTACAATATTGTTACAGGCGTCGAACGTGGATCTATTAATACGAGCAGGAAAATAAGCGCCAATCTGCTCCAGTGGGCATTTCCAAATGAAGACAAGCCAACAAAAGTGAAAAAACTCAGGAGTGCGAGCAAGAAGATGATTGCGTGTTTTTTTCTCAAAAACAGGACATATTGCTACAGTGGCTTTACAAGAATGTCGTACGGTTAATGCACAATGGTACAAGAAAATCTGTTTGCCAAAAATATTTGGGAAATCCCGAGAAAAATGACCACGAAATTGCATAATTCTGCATCACAATGCATCATCACACACAGCAGCTGAAACACAAGAGTTTTTATTGTCGTCAAACATTACCTTGATGACTCATCCACCTTATAGCCTTAAATTAAAAATAAAATGCAAGGATTCAAGTTTAACACCGGAAGCATCAGTTTCTGGAGAGCCTTTAGAAATATGATGTGTTTTGAAAACTGGTTCAAATGGTAAAGTGCATAAAACATGGGAAGACACTATTTTGAAGAGTTATGAAATAAAACTATAAACAATTTGTTTTATTTTACTGATTATCAAAAAACTATCAGTCACCAACATATAAATTCAAAATCAGTTGCATCAAAATAAGTTGCAGATTGTAAATTTTATGAACTTTTATGAACCTCATATAAAAACAGATTCCAGATGTATAATTAGGGACATCTAGTGCTACAAAACCTATTAGTTTGCCAGTTCTAAAAAAACCAGCAAAAATATAACCTTTTCAAAAGTAGTTGAATAATAGTGATGCAATTGGGCCTTAATAATACCATACAGTAATTATCTTCTAATTTTTTGGCACTTGGCATTTTGGAGGACAACTGTTGAAAGATACTATATAATGCAACTCAAAAGTATTGAAACATCTAGATTTCTCATGAACAACTATTAGTATGATCAAAACCAAAGTTGGTATTTAAAGTTTTTAAACCTGTTGCATCTAAATTCAGTATGAAGGATGTCCTCTTTTTCAGCAGATCATACCACCTTAATTTTATTTTAAATGGAACATCCTGTATATTTCCACATCAGAAATACCTCTCTAAATGTTAAATATAAAAATACTTTATTAACATAAGGGCAAAAAAATCCGTACAAAATATAAACGAAGAGAAAACATACTGTTTACTGTCTCGAGCCTTACTTTGCGGAACCCCATAATCATGAAATAAATAAAGATTAATAAAAAGTTTCACAATATTTATTAAAATATAACCTGACAATTGTCTGACAATATAAATTGACAATTCGATAGCTATGCTGTCATTATGAGGGGTAATATGAATATAAACAAACACGCCGCTAAGGTAAATACATAAAATAGATAACTAGATAAAGATAAAAATAATAAAAATGAAATACTACCACAGTAACGGAAAATTACTAATTCAAATTGAAAATTGTAATTCAGGGCACTTGGGAGGATTTCAATTTTTTCGACAAATTTGATGCTATTTCTTTTATACCAATCAATAACACCTTTCGTCTAGTGGCAAGTTCTCAAGTTTGGCCTGTTGAAAGAAATATTTAAACCGTCAGCGTCGGTTGGCCATGCCCATGTTACCTGGGCTATTTAGTTGTTGTTATTTATTATGCATGTAATAACTGTCAAGTTTTATACAATTCTCTATTGCTAATCTTTTTCCAAACTAGACCATTGTATAATCTTTGAATAAACATTGGTTTTGAAGATACTCTGCTTCGTGTTTTACTTAACAAGTTATGGGTCCCAGCACGCTTCTACTGCACAGAGAAAACGACCTAGTTGAAAAAGAAAATTCGTATTAGTTTTGCAGTCAAAATCGAGTAATCGCATACTTTTGGTAGCGTTGTGTTTGCTCTTTTTTCAAGTATGGCGGAGAAAGAAGTATTGAATCTCACAAAGCTCAATGGTCAAAACTTTGAAATATGGAAGTTTGGCATAACTTTCTTGCTTCGCAAGGTTTGACTGAGTTTGTGGATGGGATAACAGTAGAGTCAGACAAAGAAAAAATGTTAGAAGACTGGATAAAATGGAAGAGAAATAAGGAACAGCCGTGATCTTATTAGAATTCGTTGTACAGTCACTACATGTGAATCTGATTATCTGTGAAACATCTCAGCAATTATGGAATAAGATTAATTCACTTTACGGCTATATGAGTGAAGATGCGAAGCAACATACTTGGCAACAATTTTATGAGTTTCGAATTGAAGAAGATGAGCAGGTAATAACTCGAAAATTCGAGAAATTCGAAAATATTTACAAGCAATTAGAAAATGCAGGCGAGACATTGACAGAAACTTCTGTCATGTCAAAACTTCTAAGCAGTTTGCCACATCATTTTCAATATTTTCAGTGGCTTGGGAATGTACGACCAAAGAAGAAAGAAGAAAGGAAAATCTTATTGTGAGAATTCTTCGTATAGAGAAAAAGCTGACAGAAGTGGAGGAAAATGTATCCCAGTTGGATTTTCAAGTAAAGACTTTAAAGATATCACAAAAACAGAAAGTTAAGAGCAAGAAAAAGAAAATAGACGAAATCAAGAAGCGGACAAACTGTAAGTATTGGCATTTAAAAGAACATTGGGTTCGTAAATGTAATTAAAGGCTAGACGATGGCTAAGCATGGCAAGAAGAAAGAATCGTTTGAAAGCACTGCAAAGTCAACATATTTGTGTGATATTTCATCATTTTATCTAAGTACCTTAGAACAAGAAGACACACAGAGCACACAGTGTGTGCATTGCCAATTCAGGTGCAAGTATGCATATGACTTCTCATCGTGAGTATTTTAGTGAGTTTAAACCTAAAGGTACTGTCCATTTCATTAAAATTGCCGATAATAAAGTTTTACCTGTCGTTGGGAGTCGGTAGAATTGACATTCAAGTGTTGTTAAATGGTAAACTTTATGATTGACTGTTAAGTAATGTGCTGTATGTGCCAGACTTGAAACGAAATTTGTTTTCAGTGGGAGCAATAAATGATAAGAAATTTTCGTTTCACTGATATGAAAATCACTCCAAAGTTAGAGAAAAGAATGGCGTTCTTTCTACCATCGGTGTGCGATTTGGAACATTATTTCGCATGCAGTTTACAGTAAAAATTCCAGAATGCAACATTGTACAAGAAAAAACATTAAAGTTATGGCACAAGCATCTTGGGCATATTAACGTACAAGCAATTAAAAATACAGAATGTCTTGACACAGTGGAGAGACTATAAATCACTGATAAGTGATTTCTTCTGTGAAACTTGCATTCTCGCAAAACAGACCTGCAAATCGCATTCTTCAAAGGAACATGTAAAATCGCTTAAGCCTGGAGAGTTGATACACAGCGACGTTCTGGATATTGCATTGGTCGCAGGTTCCATGTATTTTTTATTATTTAAAGATGAATGTAGTGATTTTCGCACAGTTTACTTTCCTCAGCACAAATTGGAAGTTTTCACCAAGTTTAAAGACTTTGAGTCTCTTGTTTCAAGGTAAAGATAGATAAGGAAGCCTGAGATGAAGCATTTACATATTTTTAGTAGCGATGCTTTATTTGCATATTCCTAAATCAAAATAGAATTCAAAGGTTAGTTCTAAAAGTAAAAAATTACTTTTTATTGCTTACGATGGAGAATCTAAAAATTATTATTTCTTCGATAAAGAAACTAAGAAAATACATGTAAGCAATGATGTCGATTTTATTGAGAATAGTAACAGCGTAAATGTAAGTCAGACACAGTTACCTCAGTGCACGTTAATTGACCTTGCATTTGAGAATTTAGACTTGGATGTTGCTGAAGAAGAATTGGAATCAGTTCAGTCTCAAAAAGATAAAAATGCAAATCAAGAGCTTGAACATCAAAGGTTACGCGATAGAACCTTGTTAAGAAGACCAAACCTACTTTGATGAATTTGCGCTTATAACTGAACACGTACCTGTTACTTCTGAATCTGCTATAATGTATCCGGAAGCAAAATTATGGAAAGCGGAAATGGATAGATAGCGGCACTCCAAGAAAATTCAACGTGGATCTTAACAAAACTTCCAGAAGGCAGGCGTCCTATTGGATGTAAATGGGTATATAGCTTAGACACCAATTTAGATGGAAATATAAAGAGGTAAAAAGCACATCTGGTAACTAAAGGGTTTAGTCAGCATGAAGAAGTTGACTACTTTGAAATATTTTGACTTCATTCGAATTCTTTTAGCAATTGCTGCACACGAAGATCTAGAAACCTCTAAATTTAATGTCAAAACTGCATTTATTAATGGAGATCTTATGGAAGAATTGTAAATGGAACCGCCACAGGGTTATAAGAATAACGAACAGCAACATGATGTGTGCAAGTTACAGCGTAGCTTGTATGGGCTTAAACGGTCACCACAATGCTAGAACTTCAAATTTGTCGATTTCTTAAGGAAATTTAGATTCAAGCCAATAAAGAGTGATAATTGTGTCTTTGTTAGCAATACAGATAATGTGGTAGTTTATCTGGCATTATGTAGATGGTTTGTTGTTATCCAAGTCCCAAGATGCAATTAATAAAGTGCTGGAACATTTAAAGGGTACAATTGAAATAACCATCGAAGAACCAGGCCACAGTTTGTAGGCCTCGAAATAAACATGAGGTAACGATAACTAACTCAAACTGCATACATCAAAAGATTACTTAAGAGATTTCACATGGAAGAAGCTAAACCTTTAGCAGTTCCTGCTGAACCAGGTACACACCTCAGTAAGAACCATTATACAATAAGGAAGAAAATGAGAAAATGTTAGCAATACCATACAGAGAAGCAGCCGGATCTCTTTTATTTGCTGTACGTGTTAGCAGACCAGATATCGAATATGAAGTTAATAGAGCAAGTCAATTCTTGGTCAATTTTGGAAGTGAACATTGGCAAGCAGTGAAACATATTTTCAGATACAGTGGACACCTTGGATTATGAGTAACTTGGTTTGCGAGTGTTTTGCAGAACGAGCAAAAATCTTTAATGAATTTTAACTTGATTAACGAGCGATGTCTTGCATTACGAGTAAAATTTTTAATACGTATATGCTTTGTCGGCCGACCTTTACGTCATCACAACTACATATTATCCTTAACAATTGAAGAATTTGGGTCAACGCGTCATCAACATCTGTGTAAACATAACGATAAGATAAGAGTGTAAACAGCATCTAATGTTACCTCGACTGTTAAAAATGTCAGTGGATTCTACATTTTAACATTTTATTTGTCATCGATGAATACATACACCCTAATAAAAGGTTATAATTAAAACTTTATTATGTTTTAAGTGTCATAGTGTAATGACGTCATTTAAAGAAAAGTAATTATGCAAATTTTTAGTTAGAAGTACAAAATAGGGAAAATTAAATCAATTTAATCGAATATGTACACATTAAGCATCATGTTAGCTCTTCTTAAATAAAAGTGACTACTGAACTTTTCAAACTCGTCTGCTGTTTATCTTATCAGTTAAATTACAGAGTCGAGCGTGTGATTGTTTGTTTTATTTTTACGTATACGGATAGTATAGGTATTTTGTACTTTTGTATCATTTTTATGTGAATAATAAATAGTTGTGGTAAGAATCATCCAAGTTTCCATTATTTGTTATGGGGAAATTTGCTTTGATTAACAAATGCTTTGAATTACGAGCACATGTCCGGAACGAATTATGCTCGTAAACCAAGGTACCACTGTACTTAAAAAGAACATTATATTTTGGAATTGTTTATGGAAACAGTGGGAATGACATGCTGCTGGTTGGTTTTACTGATGCCGATTACGCTAGATGTCTTAATACACGGAAATCTACTAGTGGTTTTGCATTTTTATTTAACGGCAGTCCGGTAACTGTCAAGTCAATGGCAAAGAGTAGTTTCGCTCTGAACAACAGAAGAACATTTAGGAGGGAGAGAAATGTTCTGGCATTATTTTTATGAATAAAGAATACTATCGAAAGTAACCTACTGAAATGTCATGACTATTACTTTACATAAATTGAAACTTACTTCTCACCCTCTTAGTAATTTTGGGGTAGTATACCCTGGCCGCAGGGGGCTGCCAGAATCGACTTTTATTGTTCAGCAGTTATATAAGATTTACTACCTAGATTTTCACGACTGTTGAAGTGACAACTCGAAATACATTGCTACGACGCTTATTAACATAATGTCGCCACTCATTGACATATGTAATTGAAAAATAAGGTACACTGCATTTGCTACAAGAACAAATGGTCTGCCATACAGGTGCCTTTTTTGCGAACTTTTAACTTTTTAATTGTCTTAAAGTTGTTACTAACACATTTTCGGTCTTCTCCTCTTCTTCTGTTTTTTCCAGAATAGTGATGATCTGGTAGAGACATCTGTAAGTGTAGCTTGCAATAAGTCTCATCATTCATGATAATACACAATTTTTTTCTCATTGAACACATTTGTACAAAATTATTTCTTGCAATGCTTCTTGTTTTGATGACATCTTTCTAAAATTTAATATGACAATTGTCAACTATATGTTTCTATTTACTGCACAACCAACTACAAAAAATAGATAACCAATCAATTCTCTTTAACGATGGTGGCACATACAATGGGAGTAAATTTTGGCGACTGTTTTTTCAGGGACAAGCTTTACTATCTCATTAATTAAGCATTATGAGATTAACAGCTAGTCCACCGAGATCAAACAACATTGAAGAATCTACACTGTTGCCAGTTTTGCCCACCTAACTTTGGGCTATCTAATATTATTATGGCTTGCTTAAATTCTGCGATATCTATTTTCTTTAATTATTTTCTTATTTTAATCAGATTTCTAATTGCTTTTGGCTGCTAATGATTGCGGTAAATCTTTCTTCTGAGACAAGCCCAGTTGTGTGGGTTATCTTCTTTAGAAAACAAATGTGTTCCATTAGCTCCCATGAAGTTGATGCTGTCTTTGGAATAATAGGCAGATGCTAAATCTGGCCAAAATAATAAGTTTCGCATTTATTGGCCTTCATTTTTGGTAAACTCAAAGATACATAATTGTTGTTTGTGACTGCTAAGCTGGAATTAAAAAACACAGAATCTGAGATACTCCTCTCATTAATAGCAAGCCACAACAAAACCTTTTTAGGGAATTTTTCCTTTTGAAGATACTGAAGAGATTCATCTACTGCAAGAGACTCACCTTCAAAGTAGTCCTGAAGGTTGCCATTACCATAGAGTCTGAAGTAGCTTTCACCATCTTGAATTACAATATCTCTTTTTTTTAACTTATAAGAATTCTTCACCAATCTAGCTAATTTTTCTTTTTCAGTTTTTCTATCAGATACTTTTAGTGCTTTTTTTACTTGGTTTCCAGACAATGTAATTCCTGTAAGTATTTTAGTGGTACTTAATTTGTCTTCCTAATTCACAACACGATTTTGCATCTTTACTGTCTGTTAGAAGTTCAATCTTTTCTTTTGCAGATAACAAAGAACACAATTTACCAGAACCAACCTTTTTGTCAGGTTCAATACTATTATTGAAGTGCCAAACAATTCCATACATGGTAGTTTGTGCAATAGCCAGGCTTTTAAAGTATTACATTCGATCTTGGAAGGATTTTCTGTATGATTCTCCTCTAAATATTTATAATTCAATTTTTGATTGCTTAGCACTTTAAGATGCCATGTTTACAACAAACTAAACGTTGAAATATGTTACTATTTTGTTTGTCAAGGCATATGTTTACTATAAGATATTTTATTTTTTTCTAATTAACCTACTATGCATTTTTATAAAATTTAGAGTTTTATACGGGTTTCTTTGCCCATATGTTATCCTATTTATGTACACCTAAAGAGTTAGTCATGTGAATTTAGCACCCTTAATTTCTTGAAACCAAAAAATTCTTAGAGTTCTGAATAAATCAAGTAGAGTTCTAGAGTTCCTTACAATATTAACAAAAATTCTGGTATTTTAAGCTCGAAAATCGAAAAAATTATTTTTGGGTGCTAACTTATTGCAGCACCATATTTCCGCAAAAAAGAGTTCTGATGGCATTTTTCGGAATAACTGTAAGAGTTCCTGATAAAAAATCTGAATAGTTCCGCTTAATTAACAAATATATAAACAATTAAAAAATTTACTATAAAATTAAATTTGTCAAAATAACGGTTCTGAGCAGTCCTGAGTAGACCCCGAAGAGTTCTCTACAGAACTATAATTAAACAATATTTTCAATTGTTATAAACAAATTAAAACCCGTGGAAATGTAATTTGACCAGCTCGACGATAGTTCTGAGCAGAGTTCTGAATAGCCCTCGAAGAGTTCTGTAGAGAACTGTTAACAGAACTCCAAAATTAACAATATTTTTAATTGTTATAAACAATTTAAAATTCGTAAGTAAGAAAAACGTGATTTATTGAACTCGAACAATAGTTCTGAGCAGAGTTCTGAGTAGCCCTTGAAAAGTTTTGTACAGAACCGTTATCAGAACTCCATAGTTAACAATAGTTTAATTGTTATAAACAATTTAAAATTCATAATTAAGAAACACGTGATTTTTATCGAACTCGAACAATAGTTCTGAGCAGAGTTCTGAGTAGCCCTCGAAGAGTTCTGTACAGAACTGTTAACAGAACTGTATAATTAACAATAGTTTAATTGTTATCAACAGTTTAAAATTCATAATTAAGAAACACGTGATTTTTATTGAACTTGAACAATACTTTAGTTATTGATGCTTCCAAACAATTGGGTTTTTCTCTTTTGTTAGATCTTAACAATTTTTTGTTAGAGCCAAATTAAAAGTACCGTGCAGTGGTTTGGAGCCCTAATTATATGTTCAAAATAGGGGGAATTCATAAAGTTCTTGAGATATTGTGCTTTTAAATTTAATATATGCCATAACAATGAAATACAGTGAAGCCTCATTGATCCGAATCTACATTAATCCGAAAACCACTATAATCTGGACCAGCAATTTATTTACATTGGGTTTATTGTAATCCGGATTTAAAGGTTCTGATAATCCGAACTTTAGAATTAATTGTTTTTATTCCTCAAGTTTTGTTTATAGTAACGAATGCAATGGGTATTCAGATGTTTAATTTGATAAAATAAATGATTTTATTTTATTTATGTTTAAGTTATATTTGTCTGGAAAATTCTTATTATAAAAAGTAACGTATTTTTTAGAAGTGGATACATTGCTTCACAATTCATATTAGTTATAAGGATTATAAGTTAAAAAAGAATTGATACTTCTTTTACAAATTATGGCTTTATGTACCTATCTCCGCGATACATAGAAAGATTTTCTGGTAAGTTTAAAAACTATTAAAAAGAGCGCATTGTAACTTTAAATATATGTTTCCAGATTTGTTACAAAATCTGAAGTATCATATAACAACGTTAAAAAAACTTTAAATCCTGCGGAATATCCGGATATGGAAGAAAAGTTAACTGCATGGTTTTTGATATGTCACCGATATCCTCCGAAATTTTGGACGAAAAGTCAAAGCATCATTATCCAGCAGCGTGCAGTGCATACGAAACAGTGAAAGCAGTTGCGACACAACGTATGCGCTATCACGCTCGTACACTCTGGTTCCATTGATTCGTATACTCTGCACGCTACTGTGACTTTATTAAAGATGGTTTCAAAACGATGACGTCAGGGCAAGTAAAGATTGGATACTTAATTTTAAAAAGACAATTTGCGTGTTAAAAATCGTTGGAGAAAAGCTATTCAATGATTCGCACGCAGTGAAGCCCTTTAAGAAACAGTTGCAAAGTGGTGGCTTTGCAATGGGCGGTAGAAAATTTGAAACAATTGTGATTCCGGAAGGTTTAAACTATCTTACGTATTAAGTTCAAAAAACAGGAAACAAGTAAAAATCACCGCCTTTTTTGGTGAACGACATAGTAATGCGGAATATTATTTCCTGTGTTTTTAAAAGTTTTTTCGTAAATATTTTTGAGGTTTTTTTAAATAAATGTGTTACAGAATGTTTTAAATGCATTTATTTACAAATAAAACATTGTAACTCTACAGACGTGGTGATCCGAAAACCGCGATGATTCGGATTGCCCCTGTTTTAATTAGTCCGAATTAGCGAGGCTTCACTGTATACTAGAAAACTTTTAAATCTTGTATTAATTCCTGTAATTGAACTGTCTAGCCTGTTGGTATGATATTATTATTATTATACAGGGTGATTCAGAAATAACTGATATCCTTTAAATGGTAGGTAGAGGGGAGGCAGTAGAGCTAATTTACCTTGACAAGTATAGGTCAAAAACGAATAGTTTTCCAGAAAATGAATTTTAAAGTTTAATGAATTTTGGATCCAAAAGGATTCAAGGTCAGGACCGGATCCAAAAATTCAATAAAACTTTTTCTGGAAAACTTCATTTTTGACCTATACTTGTCAAGGTAAATTAGCTCTACTGCCTCTACCTACCATTTACAGAATATCAGTTATTTCTGAATCACTCTGTATATTATCAACCGCGTAATAGTTATTTACGTGGTAAGCCTTATATATTGACATTTACGGGCGAGCTGGAAAGTTTGTGGGGCGACCGACGAAGGAGCAATCCTCCATAATCCAGTAAGCTCAGTAAAGATTAATTGCAAATCATGTCGTGTACTAAGTTTTATTTCCAGCTCCATATTATTGACACCCATGTTTTAGGCTATTAATATAACCCTTGGCTGAAATAATACTATGAAACTAGTCTCTAATTTGAGTAGAGAACGCTTATTAGGTCAAGCAAACGACTTTACTCAAACATTAAAGCATTAAAACACCACAGAAGCATTAAATCTTAAATCATATCATTGGCAGTCAGATCAAGTCAATAATTTGAATAATAAAAATGAATTGAATTGGCAATGTGAAGTCAAGTTGTATAAAACGGAAATAGAATTAAACTGGCTGCATTGTTGGGGAAGGCAATAAATGGTTTGAAGAGACTTAATATTTAAAATGTATAATGAAATAGAAAAAGTGACAGAAATAGATGGAGATTTCTAGAGACATGAGGCTGATACCAAGAGATCTTTACCAGTAGACAAGATTAAGATTAATAACAATTATTAATTTTAGTGCACATTTCTTTAGTTTTGACCAGTTGCAGTAGTGTATGCATTTATAATTTAAATATAAAAAGCATTGGTGATGTTAATTATGAATAAAAGAATCATTATCTTTATTAGAATTTATTCATGTTAATTTGTAACAAAGTGAATACAAACAAGACAAAAAATACAGCAATGACTAAACACTAGCATATATTTAAACAATTGCTTAATAATAATTAAGTGTTTTACACACACACACATTATTCTGTATCATTTTTTATGAAAGTATGTAAGCTTAGAAATAAACCATGAAAATATCTTAAGAAAATAACAAAGATAGCTTCTCGGCTACTTTCCTTTAAATTACAGAACTGATGGTTTATTCATCATCTCTAAATGTCTACAATAGAAAAGTGCAAAAACAAGATGAGTAGCTTAATTATCATGAAATATTGGTACCTTTTCAAAAATCAACGACATATGGATTAAGCAAATTCCAATTAATTACATACATTTTTAAATTGCCAAAAATGTTAGAATAAATCCACATCCAGAACAATTAAAAAAAGTAAGAGTTTAATAAAACAATTACTGATTTTTTGATACAATTACAAGATTTAAACTGATTTCTTAAATTACTTTAAGACTACCTTTATCTATACTTAACAACCCTTTTTTTCAAGTATATTTATAAATGAAAAACTTTTTACCATCTACCAATTAAATTCTTTTCATCTCTCTCGTTTTATGTAATTGCCTCTACGATTTTTTTGTCAGTAGGAAAGCAGAATATTTACTTCTAAATGTCAGCTTCATTACAGGGGTTGATATGTATGTATCTTATACAAAATAGTGAAAAAAATTATAGGTACATTCAAAAATACACTGCTTTCGAAGAATAAGTTTCCTCAAAATTTTCTAATTTGTTTAATATTGGAAAAAGTACGTGTGATTACATCATGAAATTCTGTACAATTATTTCAAGAAGGTGTTTATTATAATTTTAATTTTTGTAACCAAAGACAGAATCTTAGGGTAAGATAGAAATTATTTGTTCAAAACCAGTTGGTGTGCCATACTTATGTGCTTTTATATCATTACATCTAAATGTTTGAGAATGTTTTCGGAGCTGCAATTGAGTAACTGAAGTCAATACTGAAATACAGACCTGAATATGATTACTGAACTAGGTTGACTAACAAACTTCGTACTTTCCACCTGTCAACCTTAACTGTTTTATGGTGTTCATTTTTGATATTATTACTTATAAAATAACTAATTCAATTTTACTTTCAAAACAGTTACTAATAACTAACTTAAATTTGAATAAACTTATGGCGCAATTCATGGAGTTCAGACAAATTATTCTTTCGTGGGTAGCATTAATTCATCTAACTCGTTATATTTAAGGAGATGGGCAATTAGGATTTGGCTTCTGTTGTGCTTATTGGTTAGATATTTATCAAATATTTTTAAATTATAGCTGCCCACAATTTAAAAAAATTAAAATGTTTATATTACTTATATGATTTACTTGTAAATAGCAAATTCTTGCTAAATAAAAAAAAATTGCATTGATATTGGTAAAACATAAACTATATTCATTTGAAAACACTTGGAATATACAGTCAGTAAAGAAATCTTGCTAAATTATACATGGGGTGGTCAAACAATAATACACTCGAGGAGAAAAACAAATGCACCAAAAATAACAAAATTCTAAACTGACATAACTCGGCGGATTTTGGGCGAAAATGGATGAACCTTTGAGTACTAAAAAGTTTAAAGTGTCTAGTTGTAGGGCGTGCGAGCGAATGTTACATAAAGGCCTTTCCGCACCCCGCGACCGCCCGCAGAAAAAAAATGTTTTTGATTAAACAAATGTCAAACTTTAACAGCTTGTACTGCGTAATAAAGTTCAGTCCTTTTTCTGTCAAGTTTTCAAAACTTCGAGTGCCTACGATTTTTTGACGCAAAGTTATGAATTTTTGAAATTTACCCTGCATTTTGTCGGGTGTTTTTCCTCTTCTACCAGCGACATTATTATCGGTTGAGTTAGAATCTTTTCTTTTAAATTTTGAAAGATGTTTAATTAATAAAAACATTTTTTTGTTAACGTTCATTTTTTTAACGTGTAACCGCCGACAACATTACCCGATGTGCAAGTGCCTAAATTAATGTTTTGATTTTTATTTTACTAATGTTGAAATTAATCAGTATCAGAAAGTTATTCGAAGCGTTACAATACCACAATTAACGGGCATTCAACGTGCACGAATTGTTGCTCTTTTGGAGGTAGGAGTTAGCATGCGAGACACACACACACGATGTGTAAAATCCGACCAACAACCTCCTCATGGTGCACATCGGGTAACGCTGATGTCGGCGGTTACACGTTAAAAAAATTAAAGTTAATAAAAAAATGTTTTTATTAATTAAAAACATTTTTCAAAATTTTTGAATTTGGGAAAAAATGTTCAAACTCAACCGGTAATAATGATTTGTAGTATGATTTGTTTATGTTTACAATACCTGTAACCACTATAAGGAATTCATAATGTATATTGAATATACAGGGTGAACTATAATGTGTGGATAGACTGCTGTAGACTTATACTATATAGATGTCTTATATTTACTTCAATATTTTTTAAATAACAACCGTTATTTTTTATTGTCAATTTCGGTAGTATTTTTTATTCTCTTTTAAACTGTATAGAATTTTCAATATGTTATATTTGGAAAAAATTGAGAAAAACTGCCGTCAAGGTTTAAATTTGCAAAATGAATCTAGTCACCATATAAAACAAAAACCTTAGTTATGGCTGTCAGAAGTAAACAATAATATAATAGCTATTTATGTAACAAGTACATAATGTAGGACGTTATAGACAAGCCCAGTTTATGGCCGAGCGAGCGAAGCGAGCAAGGCCGATAAAAAGGGCGAGTCTATAAGGTCCGATTATGTAAGAGTTACATACAAAACTTTATGTTCGAATCCTAAAATTAACTAATTATCAAAAAAAATCAGTTTATAAATTTGACATCTATTCTTGACAGAAGAAAATTTGACATGTAAGATACAGTTGTCATACTTTATTTTACTACTACCACTTTATTTTACGAGTACAATAATAAACCAGTTCACTGCCGCAAAACAATACAATAAACAGTACTTTATAATGCAATCGGACATAAATGTTATTTTCTTGTTCTAAAGTAGAATTTACCTATAGTAAACTATTTTATTAATGAAAATGGCGCAACCAAGGAAGTTTAAATACGGGGAAGTGGCACAAGAGGTGTGCACATGAAGCCTCAAGTGTGCACAACTTGTCAAGTTTTAAATTTGGCTGTCAAACGGTGCGATAAAGATTTTATTTGTTAAAAACTAAATTAAAAACAAATAAAAACGTCGGGATACTCGATTAGATGGTGTAGAAGTGATATTAGATATCACAGAAAACAAGAACCTAAAGTAATAATGCATCATTAAGTAGTTTTTCCTTAAATTTGCGTCATTAATAACTTTTTACTCGGACATCAGGTCCGTAGTACTTAATTTGTATTTATATTGGGAGTGTTATCACGTATTGTATAAAAATGTTCTTTTTTAATTAAATAATTACAGAGAATCATCTCTAAAACGGTTTATGAAGTATACATACATTGTCATCAGTATGCAGTAAACTTTTAAATTCGTACTGGAGGAGTTAATTGTCCGTTTAGGGGAATCACTCGGCGCGGTGTTTACATGCAAAAACTACTTACATACAGATAATCAATAATCGTGAAATTTGAAATTAAAAATTTAGAAATAATCATTTTTTTACAGAATTTTTAAATTTCTTAGAAATGTTACGATTATGTATTTCAATTTAATAATTGTAATTGAGGTGACAAATAAATTAAAGTAATTAATGGAAAAAATAAAAGAGTTTCATATTAACGGTGTCCTGAATAGTATTTTAAACAATTTACTGAACCCAATGCTGCATTGTATTTACATGTGTGCTGTCAAATTTGTAGTCCCCTTACTCCACTGCAGGCTTCACTTTTACAGTCCAGCAATTGCATCATGCCTCTTCCCCCTACTTAAACTTCCTTGGGCGCAACTGAGCGAGAAACAGCGAATTGAAGTGTTAATGATGATTGGTTATGGCGACAGAATTCGAACACATCAAGAAGTATATCAACTTTTTAGAGAAACTTACCCGGATCAACCCATAAGTCAATCAACGTTTAGTAGGATTGAAAAGAAATTTCGAAAACATGGCGTTGTAAATAATCTTCCAAAAACTGGGCGTCATTAACTGAAGATGTAAAACTTAATGTGCTACTAGAAATTAAAAACAATCCACATGGAACTAGTAGAAGCATTGCTTTGGGCCACAACGTAAGCCACACATCAGTTTTAAAATTTTTGAAAGTTCAAAAATTTCACTCATATAAGCTGCAATTGGTTCATGAGTTGGCAGAAGATGACTTTGATCATAGACAAGAATTCTGTAACCAGATGATGGAAATTTGTCTTCGCGAACCAATGTTTTCCCAGCGGATTTTATTTTCGGATGAAGCAACATTTTGTTTAAACGGTACGATTAATAAACAGAATTGAAGATATTGGGCTAGAGAAAATCCTTATTGGATGCAGGAAACTCATACACAACATCCTCAGAAGCTTAATGTATGGGCAGGGATTAGTGGTGACCAAATCATAGGGCCATTTCTTTTCGCAAATAATTTAACTGGAGAAAGATACCTGCAATTTTTACAGTTGGAACTGATGCCTGCATTAGCTGCATTATTTCCCAATGCAAACAATCCCGAGCTACCAAACAATAGTGTTTGGTTACAACATTATTGTGCTCCGCCTCATTACGCAATTAATGTACAACGCTATTTGCACCAAGTTCTACCAGGAAGGTGGATAGGAAGAAGAGGTACAATGGCATGGCCGGCCGGCTAGATCCCCTGATTTAATGCCATTAGACTTCTTTCTATGGGGGTACTTAAAAAGTAAAGTGTATAAAAATTGATCCAATAATTTAGAAGATTACAAGCAAAGAATTCAACATGAGATTAGGTTAATATTACCTGAAACACTTCAGAATGTGAGATATGAATTTCATAATCGCCTTGGGTATTATTGTCAGATGGTACAGGATCGTCACTTTGAACATCTAGTGTAATAAAAACTGTTATTTCTGTGCTTATTTTTGTAATTGATGTTATTGTTATTAGAGTTTTTTTTCTTGTTAAACAAATTTAGTTTCTTTTTAGTCTAATTAAAACTTTAGACTGTTTTTCTCAACTTTTTTTAAATGTAACGTTTTTTATACGCTGACTAGATTCATTTTGCAAATTTAAAGAATTTTTAATATTCGAACTTTAGGGCAGCTTTTCACAATTTTTTTCAAATGTAGCATATTGAAAATTGTATACAGTTGAGAAGAGAATAAAAAGTACTACCAAAATCGACAATAAAAAATATAGGTTGTCATTTAAAAAATATATCGATGACGTCATAACTTTAAAAACAAATGACGTAACAAGTTGAAAATGTACAGTATAGCGTCAAGTAATTAAAATCGCTATACCCCTTCAAGATTTTTTCCAAAAAATTAATTTTAACGAAGTTATCGAATTTATACGCTACTTTATTTCCACACTGTATATATGGGTGGGTTCAAAAATTGACGCAACTTAGAAAGGTCAGCGGGGGCTCATTTTAAAGCTTGAAACCTCTACTTTAAAATGTCATATGTCTCATATATGAAAAAATTTATATTTGAGCCCTAAAACAGGGTAAACACTATCCAGTTCAAAAAAATCTAAAAGTTGAAAAAGAAATATTTTATAATTTTTTTTTTAACGACATACCATTCTTCATCAAAGAATACATAAATTTTGTCCACAACAATTTGCTATTTTGGAACGTTTATCATTTATTTCATCGAAAATGGCATCAGATAGAAACAAAAAGATAAGTGTAAAAAATGCTTATTTTTACTAGATGAATACGAAAAGAAAAATACAGACCGATTTAAAGCGATTTTGAAAATTTTCATCATTTTAGTTTTTAATTATATGATCCATGCCCATAGATAGGCAACACCTATAACCGTAATTTCCAAAATAGCTCTAAATCATTCTGTAATTCATTCATGTAATGTTTTCATTGTATTCATTGAGTATCATTTTTGTTCTATCTGACACCATTTTCGATGAAAAAAATTTCAAAAATGGCAAATTGTTGTTCTCAATTTTGCTTGAAATTGAAGCACTCTAGGAAAAACCGCAGTGGACAAAATTTATGTATTCTTTGACGAAGAATGCGATGCCGTTCAAAAAAAAATAAAAAAATATTTCTTTTTATAATTTTTTCAACTTTAAAAATTTTTTTTTGGAACTGGATAGTGTTTACCCTGTTTTAGGGGTCAAATATAAATTTTTTCATATAGAAGACATATGACATTCAAAAGTAGAGGCTTTAAGCTTTAAAATGAACCCCCGCTGGCCTTTCTAAGTTGCTCCAATTTTTGGACCTAGCCGGTGGTTGAGTTAAGAAAGATGACCCATATGTATTTTTTTACTGTAGATAAAAACATACTCCATGAAGTGTTTATTAAATTACAAACGTGTCCTTCATTTCTTTTGAATTGTTATGAAGTTTAATTTACACAACTTAAATAACAGTAAAAAATTCCAAAATTGCTTGCAAAGAAACTATGGTGAATGCTTTTTATGAAATTCTGAAAAATAGATGAAAAAGTTAGCTTACTAGATACTTACATTTTTTATTAAGTCTTTCCCATTCATCCTTAAAGATAACGTCACTTATCATGTTCCTATTCTCCAAGGACTACCAAATTATCTCATAACAAATTTATTAGATACTCTTCGGGTTACTGTTTTACAGTTAAGTATGTTGAAATTGACATGGTAAATTCTATGATTGTAACAACCTGGGCCACCTGAAGTTGTTACCGTGAATGATTGGAATCGGTGAATGTCGATATATGTACATAGTGAAAATCCAAGGTGTAATTATTAATTAAGTGCCATTGATTATTAATTACCAAGCCACAGGTTAGGTTAGTTGAAGTTTAGTATATTACCTTACAGGTTTTGAGGCAAAGTAGCTTGGTGCAAGACTGATGTGGATGTTGAGTGTCCATATACACCAGTGAATGTCAAAAACCATCTTAGTTCACAGTAACTGTGACATGCAATTGAGTTAGCTAATTAAGATTTTAATTAAGCTAATTAATTAAATTTAGATTTGTGCATAATCTCAACACAATCGTTCTATCCCATGACCTGCAGTGACCTCCCAATGTATGAATTATGTAAAACTTGGGAAATCCATATCTCCAGAATCAGCGATGTAGATTAGGTTGGATTTTTTTTTTCATTTTATGCTTTGATCCAACCTAAGACTTATTTTTAATAAGCTGTTACTTGTGGGAATAGACAGAACACAGAAGCACTCTCTGCTGTGGTGTTGGTCTGAATTTAGTTCATTAGAATGTTGACTATATAGTTATGATGTAATTAACTAACTCTTGCCACTTCATGTAGCTTCAGCATACAGATTTGTATGTTAACTGTCAATGAAACTTCAATGGCACCTGAAGAAACCCAATTTTCTTTTGTTAAAGCACCCACACAAATGAATATCTTTTATTTAGTTTCATGTAGTAAATATGCACTTCACTCCCTTCCTCTCTTACTGTATCCAAAATAACTGCAATGTGACAAAAACAACAAAGCTGCATATATATTAAAAACAACTTTGTTCTCAGCCCTGACACCATGCATTTATTGTATCAGTTGTCCCAAAAGAGGCAGAAACAGTCATGGGGGTATATATATTCCCCAGATTTCATCATTCATTCTGTAGTATTGATTGGAAAAACATGTAGTAATTATTAAAAAAACTGAATTACTGAATATATACACTATATCAATATCAATAGGTCTGATTTTATGCCCCATGCCCGGAAAAGATCCTGGCTATGTTGCTGCCTCATACACAATTGCAAAAACGAAAAATCCTTCAATACAAATTTTGAAGCATAAACATGATTTCACTACAGGGAATTTCAAAATAAACACAGACAGATAATCGCATAACCAACAACATAACTTACGGTTGTAGTGAATGAAGTTTGATACACAGTGACGTTTTGTTAAAAAGGTGTCTTGGATTTGGATCTAATGGAAAATGTAAAAAATCTGACCTAATTGCATCACTGGTTCCGGAGATGTAGATTTTCCAAGTTGGTGCATATTTAACACCTTGGGAGATCACCGCCGGACAAAAGAGAGTAGAATAAGGTTAAAATTTTGCAAGTTGAACAACTCAGTCGTATATCACTTCAAGCCAAGTTTCATTAAAATCAGAGACATGAAAAATAGTTAACCCATAGTAGGGCCAATATTCCTACACACCCCATGGCATATGAGCCAAAAATGTGTGCTCAGTTCGTTTGCATTCCAGTATATTATTATTGTAATAGTAAGACTGGTCATTTTTCTTAGCTTGATGTTAAATTCATTATTCTTTTGTTGCTTCATGTCACTCATAACAGTGGCGCCTAGTTTTTTCCACTGTGATGCTTTTCTCTAAATTATTTAATTTAATAATGCCAGAACCCACCAAATGATCTAGCCTATGCTATACAATTGAGTTGATCTTGTTGGCTAGTCTTTTTTTATATGTAACTTACATGCTTTTGTTTTCAGTATTAGCTTTCATTTACCATTTATCGAAAGTAGATTTCAATGAACTATATGGTATTGAGGATTGTTACTAAGAAAGTTTGTGTAGGAGACTTATTTGATTGAGTTAGTTGAATTTTTAGTAACATGATTTTTCAATGTTTGCAACCTGATTTTCTTTTAATTTCATTCTATGTAGAAATAATATGATATACAGTGAAGCCTCGTTGATCTGAATCTACGTTAATCCGAATACCACTATAATCCGGACCAGCAATTTATTTACATTGGGTTTATTGTAATCCGGATTTAAAGGTTTTGATAATCCGAACTTTAGAATTAATTGTTTTTATTCCTCAAGTTTTGTTTATAATTTGATACAAAATTACCGTTGTAGATAAAATAAACGATTTTATTTTATTTATGTTTACGGTATATTTGTCTGGCAAATTCTTATTATAAAAAGTCACGTATTTTTTAGAAGTGGATACATTGCAACTTCACAATTCGTATTAGTTACAAAGGATTATAAGTTAAAAAAGAATTGATACTTCTTTTACGAATTATGGCTTTATGTACCTATCTCCGCCATACATAAAAAGATTAGAAATTGATTTAACACTGGCAGAATATGCTGAAGGAAGTTCCATTTATACAGGTAAAACTATCAGATTATTATGGCTAATCCTTACCCAAAAAAATTGTGTAAAGCACGGTTACAGAGTTTTCAACAAGAACCCTAGGCTGTTTCTATTTGCACTCTTTTACTTGAAAAAGTTTCTAAAATAATACATTTACAAGAACATAACTAATAAAGTTTAATAAGCATGTACAAGATATGAATATAAATTAATATAAAACTGACAAAAAGCCATTTATGATATATCACATCACAAATTTAAAAGCCCCTATTATATTTCATTGTACAAACAACAGGTAATAAAACCACTTAAATATCACAAATGTTACAAATATTAAAAGACACAATTAGTGTAAACTGATGAAGAAAGCAGCAGATTGATTAACAGCAAAAGACAGTTAGACAGCTGCACAATGAGCTGAATCCCATGGTGCTACGAAAAGAAGCTCCCATAGGATCCAACACACTGTACAACCAAGCGATTTAAGCATATGCATTTTATTAAAACACATGGCATAAGCACAAAAATTACAAAAAGTAATTAATTTGTTAATATATATGTATATTAATAAATAAATGTGGTTGATTAGTTGCATCGTTAGTTGTTTGGTTATGAATAAGTTGATATAAAGTAGCATGCAGTAAATGCGTACCTAGAACTCTGCCTGTGATGTGATTAAAATTTACACAAGTCACAGACATAGTCCCAGAACGCAACTTACTAGCACCAAAATCCCTGCTGTAAAAATGGAAAAACCAATTATTGTTTATGCAATCCCTAAAAGTTAGTGAAGAACATATACATTACAATACTTACAGTTTGTTCATTCTAGTTTTGGACTCACATCATCAACTGTGCTTATTGCCCACACGCCTTAAGAATGCTTCAGCTTTGAATGTGCACTCATTGTTAATAAGTAGTAATAGTATCTTTAAAGCTGAAATTACTTATTAACAGTGATTTTTTGCTAATTACACTTATACATAATAGCTGTTTCCTGTTTACACTGTGCAGAGCTAAACAACAAGTTCAGCATGCGTAAACCAAGGCATTTTTACGTTGCACGACCAGTAGAATGCATTTTTTATTGAATTTCAATTAATACTGAATGATAGTGAGTCTATTGGTCGTCTCACGTTGAGACCACAGTGTGTGTTCTTATGGACAACGGAGTTGCCAAACATCTTGCAAGCAACTTTTAAACACTTTTTAAATATTGTAGTTGTAACTGCATAAACCTTTATAATTCCTATTGTTCGAGCAAGTTATATTGCAGGTAGTCACTTCTTCTGACAACCGTAGTCAAACAAAATTTCAAAACTTGCTGTTCATATAGTGTGTGCATAAAATCTGGAACTATCGAAATAAATCTTTTATTAAGGGCGAGTTAAAGTGAATCCCGGCATCTGAATTAAACCGTTCTAAAAAATTACATGTATGGTGGCAAAATTTTCTATCACTGTTTCACATGCATATTATGAATGTGACAATATTATGAAGGGCGACTCCGCCTTCCACAAGTGTCGGTTCATGGAATTGGTAAAAATTAAGCGGTTTACAGCTTCTCCGCAAAATGCAAATATCTTGCTGAAATTAAATATTTTTTTGATTTTTTTTGCTGAACCAAGAGATAAAACTATAAAGCATAGTGCTGAAATGATTACCGTTACATATTGTAAGAGGATCAACTATTTAATGTACATGAAAGTTAGTGCAATTTTCAATAAACTCCACCTTCTTTAAGTAATTATAGGCCTTAAATCACCTGCGATTTTGAAAATTTGAAAAATCAGCACTCTAGACAAATACTTTATCTAGGTAATACAGAAAATGTAACTCGGTGCAGTACATAATAAAAAGGTTATTTGCATTCACGGCAGGCTCAATATTCATGCACTTTTGGCTACTTTAACGCGGCCTTAAGTATTTTTGAGAAAAATCCTCATACACGTCGATTTTTATCTTAAAGCAGACATATTTTAGTGTAATCGTTATTTGTAGATCGTCTTTTGTTTCCAAGTTATGGCGATAACGAAAATTTTTTTAAATAGAAACCCTAATTTTTTATGATGGATTTGGAAAGATAATGCAATGCGATTTGAAGTATTTTTATTCTTCGCTCTTTTTCTTGGAGATTTTATTCCATCAGGTGAAATACTTTCTTGACATACTGAGAACAAAGTTTTTTCGCTAATACCCGTTTCTTTAGAAACTTGTCGAATAATTACTGATAATGCTGCAGGGTCTCAGTAAGACGATATTTTATCAAATTTCACAAAATCTGTTTTTAACCAACCTTTAGTACACAACCCATTCTGTTTTTAACAATATCTGCCATACTTATATATAACGTACTATGTGCATTATGTAATACTACAAAACAAATAGTTACAACAAACAACACGACAATGTTAACAATCATGAAATAAATAAAGATTATTAAAAGTTTCACAGTTTTATTAAAATACAACCTGACAATATTGTTTCGACAGCTATGCTGTCATTATCAAAGGTAATATAATTATAAACAAACACGTCGCTAAGGTAGATACAAAATAGGTAACTAGATAAAATAATAATAATAATCAGAATTAAATATCTAATACTTCCAGTAACGGAGAATTACTGAGCTCAAGTTGTTCATTCATTAAAGGTACCCTGAGTTTGTGTTTGTATATCTCAAAGGCTTCTAAAATGTCTAATTTGCATTTGTTATTACAAAAATGTAGGAATTTAATATTATTTTGAGGAGTCATTGTGTGATTTTGTTCTAAAAGGTGTTTGGCGTAATTCGATTTTTCAGGATGTTTATTTTTGTAATGACGTACGTGTTCTTTATATCTTATGTCAAAATTTCGAAGTGTTTGTCCAATATATACTGAACTACAAAAATAATACGTCATTACAAAAATAAACATCCTGAAAAATCGAATTACGCCAAACACCTTTTAGAACAAAATCACACAATGACTCCTCAAAATAATATTAAATTCCTACATTTTTGTAATAACAAACGCAAATTAGACATTTTAGAAGCCTTTGAGATATACAAACATAAACTCAGGGTACCTTTAATGAATGAACAACTTGAGCTCAGTAATTCTCCGTTACTGGAAGTATTAGATATTTAATTCTGATTATTATTATTATTTTATCTAGTTACCTATTTTGTATCTACCTTAGCGACGTGTTTGTTTATAATTATATTACCTTTGATAATGACAGCATAGCTGTTGAAACAATATTGTCAGGTTGTATTTTAATAAAACTGTGAAACTTTTAATAATCTTTATTTATTTCATGATTATGGAGTTCCACAAAATAAGGCTGGAAACAATAAACAATGTTAACAATAATTACAAACGATAAAACCCAAACAACTAAGCGAAGATCTATAGACGCACAAGCTATCAAAATTTGAAACCAAATAATTATTTCTATATTAAGAAATTTGCTTATATGCGTTCAGTGACAAATAATAGTGCCGTTAAATATAACGTTGTACTATAATTTCAGTAAGTACAAACACGAAGTTAAAGTAGAAAAACCAGAAGGGTTTATTTACTAAAATCTTTTGCATTTGCTGCTAATCCTAAATTTCTGTTTTATCAAGTTTCTTTTGAAACAAGTTGAACAAATAAATGATTTTATCATGATGAATCATTTTACCGTTAAAATTGCGTTTGGGACTTCCTTTATTTACCTGTGAATTAAAAGATCATAGAGAAGTTAACCAGCCGTTATTTTTATTTTGAAAGAATTTGAAGACGAAAGAATTAAACAAAAAAGTATAAGTAATAAAACATCAAATATTTAGATACATATACAATGTAACAATACCAAGTAATGTTTAATAAAATAACAAATACATGTTAATAAGACTTTCTTTTAAATTCTCCTTTTGTATGGTTACGATTACACTTTTTCAGTTACTGTTTACAAAGGTTTAGAACTTCTGGAATCTTAATCCACATTTCTATAGATTCATACAGTGAAATAGGTGGCAACAACGAAGCACAAACGCCCATAAGAAATACATTGGCTATCTTTCCTTCGCTGTAGTCCCAACGTGAGAAGACAAATAGTTGCAAATGTTGTCGATTACTTAAACACATAAAGGTGATGTAAGTCCAAATAGACAAGAATTTTGTTATTTTTTTACAAAGTCGATTTGCGAAGTTTGAAAGGAAATATTTTAAGTTGAAAACAAATTTTATAGTAACTCCAAAATAGTATATTAAGTATCAAGAACAGTAAGGACAGTTTACCGATCAACGACAATGTTTGGCGACTGAGCGAAGCGAAGTCGCCAATATTGGAGGAGATCGGTAAACTCCTTACTGTTTGAGATGCTGATACTATTTTTTGTACGACCATTATGAATACAAAGGTATTAACTAAGGAAATATCCCCAAAAATATAGATTTAAGATAATTTATTTTTGCCCTGTATATCCACCAAACATTAAGTAGGTTTTGTCGTTACCATGGATACGTTTGTAATCACTATTAATTTTGAATGTCACGATATTTGTCAAACTCGTGAGAATGAGTGAATCTGAAAACGAATATAATTGGGATATTGAAGAAGCCTGAGCAAATTTAAATAAACAACATACATTTTTTTAAATAGTCCAATTATTTAGAAAATAAATGATTTCTCGCGAAAGAGACATCTAAAGATCATGCATTTATTTTATAAATTACATATAATTTACTCACCGTTCTGTTTTTGACAGAACTGAACGGTAAGTAATTACTTACCGATGCATTTTTGCTTAGCAACCAGTAAATATAACCTACTGTTCTGGTAAACAATCCGAAATGGCATGGTCGTACAAAAATATTTATTTAGGTCTTAGAACATAAAAGTGTAGGAAGGACCGTTAATTACCCTAATGAGCGTTAATGAGCTTTAAAAGCGACGATATGATGTCACACAAGCCGCCATTAGACACTACCTAAATCTGCTTTTCTCTCAAACTCCGACAAATATTAAGAAGAGAATTACATTTCAAAAGTAAATATTCGTTTGTTTAAAATATTAAATTGAAAATTTATATTCTAAGATTAATTTCAAAATACTATGTTTTCCAATTGAGATTATGTAGTTTATGTGCACATTTCGTGTCAGTGAGAACCGCCAATGGAAGTATCTAATTACAAAACCGGAAACACCTATTATGCCATATTGAGACCCCCATTCCGTCATATATGTTCCTTCCTACACCTTCATATTTTAAGATTTAGGTTCATTTTAATATGGAAAAACTTTTAACACCTAAGAAATTTGTTTGGAATAGTCAAAATACTCATTTAGGTTATGTAATTAAAAACAATTATCTCCCTCTATGATTTACTATTTATTATTTTACATGGTAACAATGATAATGTATATGCTATTCTTTAATTCACTCTTGTACATGGTAAATATATAGACAATTCAAGAAATCCCCTCTCCACTGCTGATTTAAATGGTATGAAACAGTGTTTTATTCTGTATGTGCGTCGGCTTGGAGGGGATGGGATAATCGCTCGAAGCGCGCTAGGTGGAGCAATAGAGCAATAACGACGGACGCTTCCAGTAAACTTTGCAAATATTGGTGGGAATACTTGTTGCGTAGTGAATTGCAAAAATAATGGTTCAAATAGCAAGTGCAAGTTTACAAAATTTTTTACCATTTATTGAATTTTCAAATGTACATATATGAATATAACCTCTAAAAGTCAAATAATAACATGAAAATATGTATATTAAATACAATTTACTTACATGATTATTCTTCACAATCGCATAAAAATAAATACTGTACACGCTCATGTAGAAAGTAAACAAAAAATAGTCTTTATATTTGGTTTATTTCACACTTTCGATATACGTCCATAAACGCCAATGTTATGGTTTCCGTCCTTATTTCTCAATCTACAACCAGAGGTCGCCACGAGTCGCCATGCACATAGCGAATACTTATTTTGGGTGAATAGTCTTTAGAAGGTGGTATCTAGATATAAATGTGACTATTACAAATCGTCAGTGTCACAATGATAGAACACACAGGTGATCCTACAAAAGCAGTTATAACATCGGACAATAAAATGCTTGATTTATCACTTCTCATAGATTTGAATGAAAAAGTTATCTGTCTGTAAGAAAAGTTCTCGGAATTCTTAAGACTAAACAAAAATAGAAAAATGAACCTTATTGCAATCGAGCTTCATATAATGCTTTATAAAAGCATAAGTTCTGAATCCACCATTATAACTCAAAAACAAAAGCATAAAGTTGAAAAAATACTTTTAAGGTATAAAGTTGTTCATTGATGTAATATTACAATTAGGAAAATTCTACTAAGATAAAATTGCAAAGTTTGAAGGTTGTTGGGGTAGAAAATGCATAACTGCCATTTAGTAGTTATGTTGAAAAATAAGATACCACTTTATTTGTTACCACCATGATAATTTCATTTTGATCAGAGATAGAGGAAAGAGAATCAACACATATTTAAACGCGTGCTTACATATTTTAATATTGATAATTATGAAAACAATTCATTTTACATATTTGTGAACTACTCTATGGCTTTACTTCTGCAAGGGTGAATTAAAGCATGTCCGGGAAATAGAGGAACAAAACTTGAATAACGATTTTTAAGTACTTACTGTTACTACAGCTGAAATCAATATATCATAGTAAACTTCAAACAATTGACTATCTTTTATTAGAGTATTTGACAGTTACATATCATTGTTAACAATGCAGCGTAGAAAAAATGAGATTTGTGCTAAAAATATTGTAAATTACTATTTAAATATAGCTAAATCTTGTAAACGATCCACCATTGACCACTTTAGACAAGAAGGTATTTCAAGATCTACAATTTATAATGCCATCCGAAGATACAACAAGAATAGTGATGCTACTTATAAGAAAATACCTGGTCGCAATGGTCTATAGACCAAAGCAAAGTGCAATTTCTAAGGCGTATAAAAGCGATCCTGGCATATCGGTCAGAAGATTAGCCCAAAAACTTAATTTACCTAAATCAACAGTTTCTGATATTAAAGTTAAAACTTTGAAAATCAAAGCAAGAACAAAAAAGATTGTTCCCAAGTATGTAAAAGATCAGGCTGACCGGGCTAAATCTGGAGCAAAGTATGTATTGAGAAAATGTCGTCAAAAGATTCTAATCATTGATGATGAGACGTATGTACCTTGTGATCCATTACAAGTACTAGGAAGAAAGTTTTTTCATTCTGTAGACCCTATTCAAGTACCTTATAAACAAAAAACCAAACAAAAAAACTAATTTTTTTAAGAAGTATCTGGTTTGGCAAGCGATGGACGTGGAAGGAAGAATTTCGGAACCATACACAGGCGAGGGAACCATTGATGGAAATACATATTTAAAAGAATGTATTATGGCACGATTAATACCTTTTATACGTCATAACACCATACACCATAACACCGAGGATGTTTTCTTCTGGCCTGCTTTGGCAACCTCGCATTATGCAAAATCAGTGCAAGAATACCTAAAACGAGAAATGTGGAATTTGTACCAATAAACAATAATCGTCCAAACTTGCCCCAAGCAAAGGCAATTAATTGAACAATTTTGGTCTGCGTGTAAAAGCAAATATTCAGAGCGAAGATACCTACCGAAAAGTTTATCAGGGTTCAAAACGGTATGGAAAAGAATTTCAAGAACAGTTGCAGAAGACAGTGGAAAACGTATGATGTGTCATGCGTTAGAAGAATTAAGAAATATAGCAAAAATGGAGTCGAATGCAGAGCATAAAATATTTTTATCATTAAGAAGCAATGTAATTTTAAAATATATAGTTATCAAAATAAATAAATGATTTTTGTAGCTCTAATAAACATTTACATTTTGTTCCTCTATTTCCCGGACATGCTTTATTATAAGCATTATATAATTTTAACTATTTCCATCCATTCAAGTTAGATTACACCTTCGAAGCTACAGCTAAAGTACAGTTTAATATATAAAATACACAAAAGTCACTTAATTTCTAGCAATATTTATTAAGGCTATTCAATTATTAGTTAGCTTTACTACTGTTTTTTTCTCTAGAATCTTCAGACTTTGAAAGCGTATTGCTCGTAAACTACTAACCTAAATTATATATTTTAAATATTAATATCGAGCAAATAGTAAATTTATTTCTACATATAACAGTAAAATATTATATTTCTAAGTGGTATACTTTTGATTTTATCATACGATACGTAATAAAAGGTACCCATTTTTAAGGACAATTTCATTCAAAGTTAAATAAATAATTTTTTTCTCAGAAAGCATATCCATATATCTATGAGATTTTTATATGGGTTAGAAAGAAACCTTGCAGTTCTTATGCTACTAATTTTCAGACAAAAACGCATTTTAGTTAAGATGTATAGGAAAAAATAGGAAATTATGTTTGCTTGTTTATTAATAGACAGCGTCAATATTTTTTCGCTAGGTCAACACTTTTCATTAGTAGACATTATTTTTCTCTAAGAAACCTTCCTATTTATAACAATAAAAGTGCATTAACAAAAAACCATTTTTACCGCTTGTTACTAAAAATCGTTTTTTATTTTATTGTTTATTAAATTTGTGCATGCTTTTTATAGACTTCAAGAATGCGTATGATACAGTGAAGAGGGAAAAGCTCTTTAAAGCAATGGAGGACTTTCAAATAACTGGAGAACTAATTCGGCTAGCCAAAATGACTTTGAATAAAACAAAGTGTAAAGTGATAGTGGACGGGCAGCTTTCAGAGTGTTTTGATATGAATCGCGGATTACAACATGGTGACCCAATGTCAACAGTTCTCTTCAATCTGATCCTGGAAATGATACCATATAGGGAAAGCAACATAGGCACCCATGGAATGATTTATCAGCAGAGCCACCAATGGATAGCATATGCAGACGACATCGTATTAATAACAAGATCAAGAGAGGAACAGCAAAGAATCTTCAGAAGGTTAGAACAAAAAGCTGGGGAGTTTGGCCTAATGATAAATAAGAAGAAGACTTAAATACATGGAATTGGGGAGTAATACGATTACCACAGAAATATTGCTAAAGGGGGGGATAAATAACGATTATAAATTTGAAGCAGTTAACAGTTTTGATTATTTAGGTGTCACAATAACTAATCAGAATAATGAAAAGGAAGAAATGATAAACAAATACTAAAAGGGAATAGAAATGCAGTCTGACAAGAATAATAGTTTCAAAAGCGGTATCTAAGGCTGCGAAGCTGAGTTTATACAAAACAGTTATACAACCTACTGTGCTATATGGAAGAGAGTTATGGACAATGACCCAAGAAACAGAAAACAGGTTAGGAGTTTGGGAGAGAAAGATGTTAAGGAGAATTTTTGACGGAAAGAATGAAGATGGTGTATGGAGAAGAAGATCAAATAATGAGGTGATGGAATTGTACAGTCAGCCAAGTATTGTTAAAGTGGTGAAAATTAATTGACTGAAGTGGCTGGGGCATGTTATTTGACTGGGCAATAGAAGAACAACTAAAAGGGCTCTAGAAGGAGGTGTAGGCATCCGGAAAAGAAAAGGATGACCAAAAATAAAATGGCTATAAGCAGTGACTTAAGGATCTGCAACAACTTGGAGTACAAAATTGGAAGTAGAAAGCCACAGACAGAAAGGGATGGAGAAGAATCATAGAAGCCATGGGTCTATAAGGTCTGAAGCGCTGATATATACAGGGTGTTCCAAAAAGGTAATGTCAAACTTGAGGGGGTTATAGGAAGCATTGCGGTGAAAGTTTTTTGCATATAAACACCTAGTCTGAAATGCGCCGTTTTGGCCCTGGAGTATTTTTTGTCCAAAAACATAATGTTAACTCGTTGATAATAAAAAGACTTCAATATCAAATTATTTTTTTATTGAAGATAACGCAAACAATAATTAGAAACAAAATAAACGATTTTGTTTCTAATCTTGTGTCGGTTAAGAGCAATAGGCAACTTTAAACCAGATGGAGGAACCGGACATCCACGAACTGCACGGACAGTGGCTTTTGAAGAAGTTTTGCATCCAATGAATGCTGCTCATCAAACAGTGTGGCGGATACTTCAAGAGCAGCGATTGTACCCTTACCACCCTCAAAAAGTGCAAGCACTAGGTCGGCAAGATATCAGCCAAGGGTATAATTTTGCTAATGAACAATTGCAACGTATTGCAAACCAACCGGATTTTGGTTCGCTCAGTTTATTTACCGATGAGGCTTGCTTTACCAAGGACGGGTGCTTCAATAGTCGGAACAGCCACATATGGAACGATCACAATCCTCGCACCGCATGGAGCAGAGCATATTAAAACCAATTCACTATTAACATGTGGGCCGGCATTATTGGCGACCTTTTAATTGGTCTGTTCCTGCTTCCACCTCGGCTCAATGATAACATCTACCTAAATTTCTTGCAAAACGTACTTGCTATTGAACAATGCAAACATTCCTATGAGTATACAGGATAGAATGTGGTTCCAGCATGACGGTGCACCTGCACATTTGCCCGTACTGTGCAGGATCACCTTAATCAACAATTTCCTGAGCGTTGGATAGGAAGAGGGGGAACCTACAAGGTGGCCACCGCAAAGTCCTGATTTAACTCTGTTGGATTTATTCCTCTGGGGTTACATTAAGTCGCTGGTCTATGAAACTCCTGTAGCCATTCAAGAGGAACTCTTGGAGAGAGTGATGGCAGCCTGTCTTTTCGTACAACAACATGTTTCAACAGTTGCGCGATTCCATGATTCGACAGACAAATTTATGTAATCAGGTAAGGGGTCGCCATTTTGAACCATTATTATAATTTTATGTTTTTGCGTTATCTTCAATAAAAAATAATTGGATATCGAAGTCTTTTATTATCAACGAGTTAACATTACGTTTTTGAACAAAAAATACTCCAGGGCCAAAACGGCTCATTTCCGACTAGGGGTGTATTGCAAAAATTTTTCACCACAATGCCCCCCATAACCCTCTCAAGTTTGGCAACACCTTTTTGGAACACTCTGTATATATTTTTATTGTTAAAATTAGGAACTTTTTATTCTATTGCTTTCCAAATCCATCATAAAACATTAGGGTTTCCTTACTATTGGAATGCGGTATACTTAATTTCAGTAAGTACAAACTGTATTATGTAGTTCCACGAAGTAGAAGTAGAAAAAACCAGAAGGGTTTATTGTTTACTAAAATCCTTTGCATTTGCTGCTAATCCTAAATTTTCGTTTTTGCAAGTTTCTTTTGAAACGAGTTGAACAAATGAATGATTTTATCATGATGAATCATTTTATCGTTAAATTGCGTTTGGGACTTCCTTTATTTACCTGTGAATTAAAAGATTAAAAAGATCATACAGAAGTTAACCAGCCGTTATTTTTATTTTGAAAGAATTTGAAGATGAAAGAATTAAACAAAAAATTATAAGTAATAAAATATCGAATATTTAGATACATGTACGATGTAACAATCCGAAGTAATGTTTAATAAAATAACAAATACATGTTAATAAGACTTTCTTTTAAATTCTCCTTTTGTATGGTTACGATTACACTTTTTCGGTTACTGCTTTCAAAGGTTTAGAACTTCTGGAATCTTAATCCACATTTCTATAGATTCATACAGTGAAATAGGTGGCAACAACGAAGCACAAACTCCCATAAGAAATACATTGGCTATCTTTCCTTCGCTGTAGTCCCAACGTGAGACGGACAATAGTGCTTTAACGTATATAATGGTACACATGAATCATCAAATCAACAGTTTTATTTTTGTTGTTCACATAGGTTTGCTCTCTGTATGTGTATCTTTGTGTATCTCAAATTTTAGTTTGGTTTATAGTAGGAGTTAATAAAACAACAATGAAAATATAATGTAGTGCATAAAGCAATTTTATCACATTTTTCAATTCAAAATAAAACAAAGAAATCTGTGAAACAAGTTGAGCTTTTACAGAAAACGTTATGCAGAAATATAAAATACACTAAGAACACAAATGTGTTTTAAAAAAGTGAGTGAATATTAAGTATAAAAGTTAAAAATTGTTTAAATTGATGATTATCAGAGCCAACCACGACCTCATCGTCGAAGTCGAATGTATACATAAAAAATTACGGCAATTCCAGGTTTTTTAACTGTAATCAATATAAAAGGTAAACCAACTGTTTAACAATTCTTTATCATAAAATAAATTACACAAAAAATTAACGCATTTAAGGTTTAATATTTTCCATATCTATAATTTAAATGTATATGATATATGCTTTATGATGTATTTTCAAAATTTAAATCAATTTTCGAGAATAAGCATTTCTGTCTACAGAATCAAAAAGGTTGGTTAACAAAACAGGTCACTACATTTTGTTTTAACAAAGATGCAATAATTTTAAATACGCAAATTATACAGAAATCAACTGAGCTTACATACCAGCTCGGAAATAACATTAACACCATCAAATAACTGTGGTGCCTTTTGTAGGTATGAAACCACACTAGTTGGCATAATTTGAATATCCACTACAAGAATCAAACAAAATAAAATTTGGTCGGTTGGTGATTAATATAAAATACACAAAGACACAAACGTGCAGAAAGCACATAAAAAAGGCACAATTAAAAAACTTATAAACAACAAATAATAACCTAAAAGAGACGAAAAATAATCTGTAGCTGTAAGAAAACAAACAAGAAAACTGCTCAACAACATCTTAACAAGGAAAAGCCCAATGTGTTATAATGGACGATAAGACTTACTGTAAATTTGATTATAAAACATTGCCAAGGCCCCAGTTTTACACTACTGACAAAAATGCATATGCGAGCAAAAAAGACAAGTCAATTTGTGTGGAAAGATATGGGAGAAAGGTTTTAGTATAGAAAACCATATGCCAGTGTGGCATGAAATTTAGCCCCTTATTTACTCAAGAAAATTTGAATACAGATTTATACCGAAAATAATGTTTCAAGAAAGACCGTCATGAATGATTAAAAAGCATAACAGTGCCTACTTTATTTTGGTCGGACCTAGCTGCATGTCATTATGCAGCACCCACCGCGGAATGGTATAAACAACATGAAGCCAATTTTCACGAAAAAGAGCTTAATCCTCCAATTATTCTGAAGCACGTCCTATTGAAGATATTGGAGTATTATTAAACGAGATATCCAGAAAACCGTTGAATCTGCAACTAGACCAGAAGATTTCAAAAAAGGTGACTTAAGGCTGCCAAAGCAGTCACAAGGAAAGTTGTCCAAAACTTAATGCGTAACGTGAAAAGGAAAGTGAGATCTAGCAAAATAATAATAATTTCTTTATATTTTTGTAAATTATTAAATTCTCTAGATATTAAAATGTTGTTTTATTATAAAATTATTAAAAATATTGCATAATTATAGAAGGTATATGAGTCTAAAGGTGTCAACTTTCTTTTCGATACATTCCTTATAGACCAACAATTTGCACACATACATTTACTTGAGAACTTTCGCGCATAACTTTGTGATTCTTCAGCAAAATTCATGAGATGATATGGCAATCACCGTAATTTCGTATTGGCAAGGTTTGCAAACCCATGTAATTTTTTGACTTGATCTATAAACCGAATAGTTTATAAGGAAAATGACAAAACCTTAACTTTTCACTTTTTTTTTAATATGACTGGCTTATATACAGATATAGTAAAAAACAAGTTGGAAGTATCTGCAAAATCATATGTGTGTATGATAAGGAACAGGCTAGTAAAAAAAAAGGGTTTATATCGGGCCACGCCTTTGCTCTTCTTAGTTTGTGTTAGTGGGAGAATATTTGAGCATATTTTATGATGGATTTGGAAAGCAATAGAATAGCATTATGGCTAAAAATTGTAATATACTTAAAAAGCGAGTAGCGTTTACTAAACAGCTTTAATGCTCGAATATTCCCCCACTAACATAAACTAAGAAGAGCAAAGGCGTGACCCAATATAAACCCTTCTTTATTTTACTAGCGCGTTCTTTATCATACATATGGTTTTGTAGATACTTCCAACTTGTTTTTCTATATCTCTATAGAGTCTGCCACAAAATTGAATCCATACGCAAAAGTTTTTTTGCAAAAGCATTTTTTAAAGCAGAAGTGATTACCCCAGAAAGTTTTTTCCAAGCAGAATATTAAAAAAATTTCCTATATGGATCCAATTTTATGGAAGACACTGTGTATTGTCATTAGATTTATAATAACTCTTGTATATAGATTTCATAATTTATATTTTATTTTAGTTATCTGTATAGACTGTAGAAGTATATGTGAATATAGTAACAATAAAATATAGTACAGGGTTCCTGTAAAATCATATACGCTTTTCACATAAGAAGCACTGTACATTCGACAAGATATAAATAAAACATTTGAAACAAAAATTTCAAATTTTATTCTTGTAAGCAAATAAACATTGCAATATCAACAATACCACACAGCTGTACCAAGCATTAAGCAAGCACATTTGTATAAGTTTTAATATCATTAGTAAAAGCTTAAATTATGACAATAAATAATATAACAACTATGATCAAAAGCGGTGAAATACAATGAATGATAGCAAAACCTTATTTTTATTTTTCATACAATTTATCCAAATAAGATAATGATTTTTTATAAAAATACTAAACTTTCCATTATTCTTTTTTTTTTATAAAATAATGCATTTTTAGATTGTCTGCTTTATTATAAGTAATATTGAGACTCTGCATTTTTTAGTAGTTTTGACATAACCAAAAATTGTCATAAAGGATTACTTTTTGTAATAATATCAAAAATACAAAGGTTACAAACCGGTTACAAACACTTACAAACCGCACACAATGGGGACACACTGTATAACAATTACATGTAACTAGTGTACTTGTGTACTGAAAGTTTTACACTAATAACTTCCATTCCCTCATGTGCTCAATCATGGTACCAATAGAATTTACGCATCCGAGATGAAAACTGATATATCACCCTCCTTGTCATGGACATTTTCCAACAGTAAATTCGTCATAAAAAAAAATTATAAAGCAATTTTCATGTTTTTATACATGTTGACAGTTTTTGGCATATCCATTAATTGTCATTGGAATTATTTAAATTCATTTAAAAACAGAAAAGTTATAAAAGAAATAGTTATTTGTGCATTTAGTGCGTGAAATGCTACTTTGAAGAATGAAAATCTCATTCGAGGGCCACCAAAGTCTTTTCGAGCACGACTTGCACACAACGATTTTTTGTACAGCATTATTGAAATAACCAAAAAAGTAGAAAATAAAATCATAAAAAATAATACAAGGAAATTTTTATTTTAGCGCAAGGTGGACAATTTCATTGTTGCTACGGAAACGATATTGCTCAAATATGCATAAATCGCATTTTTCGCTCTAAAGAAATTGGCATATCAATTAGTTAGTTAGTTAGATTCCTGGACTATAAATCAACAAAATCACCTTTAACGTGCATTGTGGTTCCCACTAACATTCCTACAGTTTATTTGCAAGTTGGAACTCATTCAAAATAACTCATTTTAATACAAAGATGCAACAAGTATGAAAGTCTTGAAACAAACATTTTATGGTCAAAACATCAAGAAATATTGTATAATAATTATACTGTGCTACAAATAAAAAAAAATACACAAGACCCCCTACTAATATAAACGGTTTGATATTGAAGAATAAAGACTTTTCATACTTGCAGATCACTTCCGAGTTTTTTTTTCCCAGCCCCGTTTTGTATGTTGGGACCCTTATTAGAAATTTAAGCTTTTTTCCATCTACTTATGAATGTGCTTCTCCAGTTTTCGTACCTTGTACTGCTCTAACGACTGGAGCTTAGCCATTTCTTGTCACATTTTGGAAATCTCTTTTCTACTGGGACGAGAAGAAGTGTTGCTTTACAAAAGTTCAAAAATAATGATAATCGGTGTCCCTAATAAAAATCCAAGTTGATGACATTGGCACACCACCACCATATTGAAAAACATTTCTTCGGTTTTCTAAGAATATCTCGTAAACAATGTGTTTTACAGCGAAAGTGGTTATTTTTAATTTTAAAGTAGACTAGATTTGCTACACTTTGAGTGTTGCCGAAATACAGCTAGAAGAGAATGGAAACTGAACTCTTCATCTTGTTTTTGTCCAAAAAATGCTGACATTTATTCATAGTTTTTTATGTCAAGCGTATACATCTCTATTTGCAAGACATGTTGACATAATTGGAAGAAAGAATAATAAACAATAAGAATAATAAACAATAAGAATAATAAACAATATCATTCCTAGAAATGAAACAAAATATATCTTCAATAAATGAAGAGAAAGAAATTTTATTTGTTAAGTAAATATCATTTTCAACTGCTGAAACTTAAACATTTCCAAAAAAAAAACTTTTTTTTCATTATTTTTGAACTTTTGTAAAGCTACACTCCTCATCTTCCCAGTAGAGAAAAGATTTCCAAAATGCAACAAGAAATGGCTAAGTTTTGGTCATTAGAGTAGTGCAAGGCACCAAAACTGAGTAAGCTATATTCAGGGGGCTGAGAAAAAAAAACTCGAAGTAATGGGAAAATTTGCAAGTATGAAAAATCTTCTTCAATATCAAACCGTTTATGAAGAATTGTAAGAGGTCTTGTGTATTTCATGTTCATAATAAAAAATATTAATGTACAATTTACAATTGCTCACAAAACAGGAAAGATATACAATGTAGTTGGCCGGTTTCACAAAGCTTGATTAAACTCTGATTAACTTAATTGTGATTAAATTTGAAATCTAGAAATATAATTGGACAAAATTCAAGGTCTGTTAAATCTCTGTCAATAAAATTTCTGAATTTAATGACCATTAAGTTAATCAGAACTCAATCACCCTTTGTGAAATCCGCCAAGTGACTGCTATAGGACCGTATCAGTAGCAAGGTCTCTTTGCTCACATATGATGAATATAATCAGTAGCAGCGTCAGATTAGTTAACATAGTTATAATGAACTGTTTTTGACAACCGTCAGATTTTGAGGTTAGATATCGAATTCCAACCTCCAAATTTGACAGTTGTATTCGTCATACATGACAGCTAGTATTCATTGGCTGAATTTAGGGAATTGTATCGCTGTAGTGCTTTATTGAAGCGGATACTGAATGTGTCTGCTTTACACAGCACTGTATAGTGTTAAATAAACCATAATTATTCCACTTTAAATCTTGATTACTAAATAAAACAATTATCAAATCAATATATTTTAGCCTAATAAATTGTGTTTATATTTTGTTTTGTGCAAAATACTGGTGAAATGGAGAAAAATCCTCAGTGCCAATAAATTCTATTAAATTATTAATTTCTTTTTATAATTTTAATTAAATATTTTAGATAAACACATTTGAAATTAAGGGTATACAGGGTGTTTTGAAAAAGATGCCTTTCCCGTTAAAGAGCAATAGAGAAACATGTGTAGAGTAACATCTTACTAAGAATTTCCTGAAATGCCCCCTTTGAAATGACAACCCACCTTATAAAAATAATAGGCACGCCACTGCAAATAGTAGATAAAGCTGTATGAAATGAAAATTGTGTCTACTAATACATACTTTTAAATGTCATGGACAAATAAGCCATAAACTAACCCAAGCAGGTAGCAGGATAAATATTTATAAATTCTTCGGAAGATTGTAATCAACACCAAATTGCAGTACGTGCTTTTAAAACGTTTTTAACTATAAATAATAACACTCATTTTTAACATCTGTAATAACTGTTACTTACTCAGATCTTTGAGATTTGTAACTGCAGTATGCAGTTTGTCGTCAACTTTCTTTGTGTTAGGTGTTGGTTAACTTGAGTTTCGATTAATACACGTTTTTTAGAATTAATAACTTGCATTAGGTAGTGTTAAGTGTTTGTTTTAGTGATATGTAAGATAATTAGCCAGGTAAATCAAAAGCCGATAATCCAATCTTTAATGTTTAATATAAAAATGTATCAATACATGGACCGAATCCGACCAGTGTTAACTAATAACTAAAACTTCCCTTTCTTTTAATAATCGTCTTGCCGTTACATGGCAGACGTTCAGCATCATTAAGCATTTACGACCCTTAAAAGTTATGTATAAAATCAGAATGTTTCAGACCAAACATTAGTAAGCGTGAATTAAAAATAACCAATGGTAGAAATATAAAGGGCTTATTCATTCTCGTATCCCTACAGATAAGTAGTTTATTTAAGTGTATTTAGTTACTGTTTAAATTATGGCAGAACCAAACACGCCTGTTGAATGAACGGAACTTTTCAAAAAGTACACTTATACCGCGAGTGCAATTTTGCCAAAGGCTATTGGAACGCAAACAGGAAAATCCCCAGTTTGCACAAAATGTGTTACTCGTAAACGGTAAGTAAGTAAGTACTCATTTTGTTAAAATGACATTCGTAAAATGAAAAACGGGCAATGTTTCCATCACAATTAGGTCAACGAACGTATGTTACATTTTATTTACCGACCTTAATAAGTGATCAAGTCATCAAGGTAGTGAGTCACTCGGCAACCGCTGCTGAAATTCAATTCTGTTGTTTCTGTAAATTGATACGTACGTAGCGGAGGTCAGTTACTATTGTTTGCTTTATCAGTAATTCAGGGTCAACAGCTTACAAACAATCCATAGTCGACTCGTGACTTGTAAAAAATACGGAAAAATCCGAAATTTTTTTTATTTTTTATTTTATGAGTTTTGGGGTCTCTATATGGTCAACTTTCACCCCCTTAAAGCATTGCATATTTTTCCGGAACACCCTGTATAGATTAACACAACAAGCAAGTCTGCCAACCAGAAAATTAAAAACTTAAAAATTCCTAGTACCAAGAATGTTGTTCATCCAGTGCAGTGTTTGATGCTACAATTCTCTGAATATGGCCATTATAACTATGTGAACTAATCTAAGACACAAATTATGTTTTTCATAGTAAGTTGATAAAAAATAAAAACCTAATCTAAGACACAAATTATGTTTTTCATAGTAAGTTGATAAAAAATAAAAACCAATCTGTAGATGGTGACTATTCTTTGTTGTCTGGTCTAAAATGTTTAGAACAAATAATTAAATAAATGAATTAACACAGTCTTCTCACAACACTTATTATAATTTAAATAAATTAAACTTGTTAAAGTTATGTTGATACATATAATTATATGCCCAGCCTTAAAATTCTAATTCAAACAAAAAAAAGGCTAATGTAAATTTCTTAATAATAACAAATTTAATAACTTTATAAATAAAAGACAACCATAGTCATTACATGAAAATATATCAATAATTAAAATAAATCGAAAGAAGTTAATAACATAATTACATTTTTTTTTAATATTGACATGTTTAGAAAAGTAGGTTTTTCATTTTTCAGCTTATTCCTTCAATCATACTAGATGACAGAAGGAAGCCAAGTTAAGAACAAGATTACGATTTATGATTTCAAAGAGAAACATAATCTATCATTTCAGATATCACTTGCAATTGTTAACACTTTCTCAGGTGTAAATTCGTGTACTCTTCTCAAATGCAGACACATACATGACAAAAGCATGTTGAGTAGGCAACCAATATTACATGCGCACAATTCAAAGGAAATTTATTTCCAACAATTTTAAACTTTATCCTATAAAAAACGACATTTTTGCCAGTGCAAGAAAAATTTCTGCTAAATTAATTTTATAATTATAAATTTGACAGTGTGATATACAGACTAGACTCTTCATATCATCTACTGAATGAACTGCGCAAGAAAACATTCTCATACATTTGATGAGTGATGAATTGCTTGCATGTTTGTTTCCTTTGTTACCACATTTGACATGTACCGGGTGATCTTTTAAATTTCTGATCTAGTAAGTCGTGATTTTTACGCCGTATCGAAGGTCACCGAAACGTAGGGCGTAGCGTTGATCACACTGCTATTCGCGAGAAGCGAGAACAACACTGGAGTAGGTTATGTTTATGTCAACATTTTTGAAATCTGACAGTTGTGACAAATCGAACGATTCAAACTACGCCCTACGTTTTCCGCATCTTTTGTTTTAAAATTATGTCATGGCTTTCTAGATCAAAAATTTAAAAAATCACCCAGTAGAACAGTAAACCAGAATTACTGCAACCTTACAACTTTAAGAAAATGCATAATTAATGTGCTATAAATAGTGCTTTCACTTTAGATAGCAACTGTTAAATTGTTGCGTTTACTGTCTCCAGCCTTACTTTGTGGAACTTCATAATCATGAAATATAACAAAAATTAAATGATTAATTAAAGTTTCACAAGTTTTTAATAAAATCTTAACCTTACAATTGTTTCGACATTAAATGTCATTATCAATCTTATCTACCTTTGATAATGACATTTAATGTCGAAACAGTTGTAAGGTTAAGATTTTATTAAAAACTTGTGAAACTTTAATTAATCTATTGATTTTTATTATATTTCATGTTAAATTGTTGTTAAGTTAGTTGGTTATCCTTTCAAAATTTTAGAAGTAAATGCCAATTGACATTGGCATATCTGGAGATTAATTAAATGTCACAAAATTACTAGTTTTATTTGGTTTTTCATTTTTTAAACTATTTTATACATTTATTTATTATAAATACATAGAAATTACAAAAATTAACAATATCAGCACGTAAAATCTTAAAATATTACAGATACATTACATTACTGGCAAATACTGGCCAAAACTTCTTAATTTTTTACAACGTAACCTAAAAACATTAGTAACTTTTTGTCACTAGATATCTCCACAAAAACTATGTTTGTTATTGTACAGTCCCAAAATTCTAGACACTGACGGTTGCTATCTAAATTAAAAGCACTATAGTTCACTTAGATCTCTCACTGATCCAGTTTTAATGAAAAACAAAAAGGTATCTAATCCATGAACACCATGAATGTTATCTATGTAGTTGTATATTACTATATGCTCTATATACTACTATATACTCCTCATATAATCAATCCTCATTCTCTTAAAAGTCAAATTTGCATTTTATAGAAGTCACTTCGAGTCCATTATTTAAATCAAGAAAGTGATATAAAAGACTAAATGGGAAATGTAGAGGTATATACAATGTCAACCCATTATTACTGCTCTTCTTTTGAACAATCTTAGTAAGGGCAAGGCTTGGAAAAATTTTTACTAAATCTGACTAACCAGGATCTGTTTGTCTAACATTTGCTTTACATTCCATGTGTATACGATTTCAGAATTGTAGCTATATCCAAATTTTAACATCATTTATTATCAAGTATCCTATATTTTTTTAATAATCCAACAACATTCACATACTTGGATTGTTTCAGATAATTTATTCATTTTTAGATATTTGCATAAATCCTCAATACTCTGAATAATTGCACAAATTAGTTCTCAGTAACCTGCAGGCCATAATAACTTACTTATGGCCTAAGTTACCTACGCAATGTTATAAACTTACAATTTTTAAAAAACAATTAGGCTTTTTAAGGTTGCAACTGCAGCAGCAATCCATACAAATTGAATTTGCAATTTTGGCCCCACTGCAAAAAAATATTGTTGCATCAAAGGGATAGATAGGTGATACATTCAAATATCTATTTTCAGATTTGTAACATTTTATCTGCAATATTATATTTTCTAAAAAAGAGAGATAAAAAGGGATTATTTAACACAAGGCAAATATAAAATCCAAAGTAGCTTACAGCAGTAGTATCCAAGTAGCTTACATAGAAAAAAACCTTTTTTCAATGACAAATACTTTTCAAGATATTCGTAGGTTTTGATTGGCAATTTTACTTAAATTATATAAAATGATGAACAAAATTTAGCGCTGCTTTTCTAAACAAATGAGTCTTTTTACCAACTGATAAATATACTATTTCAGCATGGTTAGGTTATTATCAGGGGCGGATCCAGAGAATTATTTGGGGGGGGGGGAATTTTTGGAAAAATAATTGTTTTAATACATAATAATTAACCAAACATTATTTGTTTATATCCTATGTATACTTATTTATAATTTCGGGAGGGGGGAGATTTCCCCCCGTGAATCCGCGCCTGTCATTATTCTAGACAGTTCTCATACTTCTTGCTTTCAATGACACTCTTTTATTACTACACTAATGGAATTACATATTATCAATTGAAGGGTCAGCCGTAACAACGTTGTATGTAACAAAAGGATTGAACAGCAACACGAACTCACAACAGGTGCACAGCATTGTTAAACAGCATACTACTAATTCAAGTTTTAAAAACTAGCATTCCGGAAATCTGTTTAAGAATATTTTATATCTCTATGACGCCAACAACTTCCAATATGGATATACTAACTAACTAACATTGTTTTTATGGCAATACCTCATTTCAGCAAAATGTTACATACAACGTTGTTACAGCCGACCCTTCAATTATTAAAAACTACAATTTTTCGATCAACATTCAGATTTTTGAGATTTTCTTTTTAAGCAGATATTTTTCAATAAAACTAGGCCTACTATGATTTTCCAGTTTTTTGCATTTATTTTTGATCATAGTAGATACTGGTTCGCAGTAGAATTATTTAATAATAATTTTAAAAATAATTATTTTAAAGGATAGTATAATAAATTGGTAAATCTGAATTTGATCTCAAAATAAATAAAAAAAAATACAAGGGGGTGAAGGTGAGCAGTGAAACATACTGTATCTTAAAGCCTAAACTTTCTGGTTCTATTTATGTTTTATTGTTAGCATTTCTCTTTTAATTTGAATTGATTGACTTTATGATGTAACATAATTTTTTTTAATCTTGTTCGTCAATCCATCTTTAATTTTCTATTACAACATGGTAGGGGATTATGGGTGCTATCACTGCAAAGGGTAAATATCCAAAACAACAGTAATTTTAATTATCAATGTCAAGAGATGACTTTATGATAAAGTTTATAATCAGGCTCAAATATGGTTTAGGGTCAATCTGTAATTATGATAAATGAATGGCATTTCAGGTGGATTGTTCAGATTAACTCCTGATGATATTTTCGGGATAGAAGCATGTCCTGTCATGTTTTTTAACTATTGTAATAGGTGGTGTGTAATTGGTTTTTCAGATTTCTTCAGGTTAATACCATAAGCTATTTACAGTGAAGAAAACCATATTGTGTAAATTACGAAAGTTACCTCCAGCTTAAAATTTTTTTCAAATTAATTTCATATGGTTTATTATGATCGATGTGATTTTTAGCATGAATGGTAATATCAAAATATCACCAGTAATATCGCAAGAGCTTTCAATTTTATCAATAAATTCTTATTTTGTACAAGACTTCCTACTAAGCAACAGGAGAGCGAATTTGAAACAAGTGTCAGACAAAACAAAATTACTAGTTAAAAAAAATAAATACAAAAAATAAAATATCATAAAAATCAATAGATTAATTAAAGTTTCACCAGTTTTAATATAAATTCTTTAGAATTTATTCTTAAAGAATTTATATTAAAACTTGTGAAACTTTAATTAATCTATTGATTTTTATTATATTTTAAGATTATGGAGTTCCACAAAGTAGCGCTGAAGACACTAAACTCTATTACTAGTTTTTACATATAAAAACACCTGATTTACTTGTAAAAATGTAACATAGACTGTTATGTAGTAGAATCAAATAAACACGTAAATACATTACCATTAATAATTCTACCTGATGCCAAACTGTCATTTTTACCTTAAAATAGATTTTTACTTAACCTTTACCAAGTAAATTATCCAACAGTTTTGAATCATAAGTTGTATTTTCACGGGTCATTTGAATATCTTCTTATAATGGAGAACAGATTATACAGTATGTACCCAGATTTGATTCACAAAAGGAGATGCAAAAACAGAAAAACTCCGTATTGATTCATTAAAAAGAAATTTGTTATAAAAAAATGTGTTTGTTTTAAAACCACTAACAATTATTATAATGGAATTCCAATATTAGTTGAATATTTATTTCAAACATTACCCAAGTCACATAACTAAGATTTTACAAAGTGACTACAGAAACTGCATAAAATTACTGACTAGTGTTGTTTTTGCAATGAGTCACATATAAAATAACTGAAGTTTGTAATTAGTGCCACACTGAGATTTAATGTAGGTTTTTGCAGTAAATATGTCATTACCCTCAAGATATCATTTCTTGCAAAACCACATTTCTGAAAAATATTACATAGTTTTTGAAATCACTGATAACAATGGTGTTATGTTTGAATCAATAGCAAGCAAGCTACCATATTTTTATTTTCATATGATTTATTAAACAAGGTAACATGTTAAAAAATGTAAGACTTACTTAGTAGTTTTCTCTAGTAATATAATACTTTTTTTTTGGCTAACTTCTACTTTCTAGTTTATTATAAGTAAAATTGAAATTATGTTATATTATCATGAATGGTTTTGAAACAAGAAATCTTATAAAAAATATTTAGTCGTTAGATCAATAATAATTTTTGCTCTTGTGAATCCCACACATTCACATAATGAAGCTTTTTATTAACAAGCTTCTTCTTACCAAATCAATACTGAGTTTTTTGTTTTTGAATCTCCTTTTGTGAATCAAATCTGGGGACATACTGTATAATCTGTTCACCATTATAAGATATTTGAATGACCCGTGAAAATACAACTTATGACACACATACACATAATGAAATTTTTTTAAGATGTTATAAGAAAGCGAGAGAGAAAGAGAGTGTGTATAATTAGTGATATCGTTTTCTTAAAATGTTTTTTCGCCTACCTGCTCAGAAAGTGCTTTCTAAATGTCCTGTTTTGAGGGCATTTAGGGCTTCTTTGCAGGCCTCTTATGTCAAATACATAACGTCTATACTACTACTAGATGAAAGCACGATTTATTTATGTTAAGTTGGAGATACCGTAAAAATTGTAATTGTTTTTTAAATTGTCATACTTTGGCCACTCCTGTGCATTATCCTAAAACGTTTTTAATCAAAAAATGACATCATTAGTTTTTAACATTAAAAATATATTTCATTCGTAAAACTTTTAGCAATGGAAAATGTAATATCAAACATATTTTTACTTAACCTTTAAAAATATAAAAAACATACGTCAAATTTTTCTAGGCTTCTTAGATCATAAGTTTGATTTTCATGTCTTCGTCGATAAATTTGTCGTTTGTTTTTTTCTTTTCACAGTGTCATTGTATGTATAAATGGTGGTTGTGACAACTAATTAATAAAAAGTAAATTGTGATTTCAATAAATTATACAATGATAGACAACAATAACGACATTATTAAAAGCGATGAGTTCAGCTGTACACCACCTGAACTTCGAGAACAAGCTACTGTCTTTTTATATATTTTTCGCGACCGTGCGAGACTGTCCACCGTATGCGCCCGTATGCATAAAATGTAGCAAATGTGTCTACTATAAATTGATCTAACTCATACTAATTAAAAATCATATCGTGTTCCTTTTATTTACCAATAATAATAAAAACATTTACTACACGGCCGTGTTGTATATAGTGTAATGATTATGTTAATTTAGTTAATAAATTACTAAAAACGTTTGGCATTATTTTCATTTTCATTCATTCCCTCTAACATATGCCTATTTAATTTACTAACGTTACTGTTTAACTTTTGGAATTCTTTTTTAAACTTCCAAACAGGTAGGCGAAAAACTTTTGTATGTCACTGGGACCGAAAAGCATTTGTAGCCCTAAGTTGTCCGCTTCGCTTCGCTTCGCTCAGGCATTAAACAACTGCGAGCTACAAATGCTAAAGGTGAAAAGGTTTCGAAACAGCACAATGTGCAGAAACCGAAATACGTATGAGCGTTCGAAATTCCGTCACACGCGCATATCTTTCTTAATGCAGTAGCGTCGGTATATTTCCATTCTGTCTTGTTGCGTGTGCTTATATCTCACAATTATCTTTTTGCTACTTAGGTGAGTTGATTTAAGCTCCAACCCCTTCAATTGAAAGTGGTTATTTAAAGATTATAAAGTGTACTTTGAGATTTTCATAACATTTTATGTGCACATATTTTTAACCCCTTTTAATGAACAACATACGCGCCGCCACTGTACTCGCAGGTAACGTTCGCGCAGATCTTGATGAGTCATTGTGATGTTTCGAAACTACGTGAACTCTAATTTTCTGCCCATGAGACACAAAATACTATAAAAATGTATGTCCTTTTCAAAATAATAAGTTGCATGAAAACATCTTAAATGGGAGAAAGTTTCAAAATATTCAGAACAGTATAATGTAGAAGAACGAATAGAAAACAAATGAGTGTTGTTTTCCAGTAAGATCAGATACCATTAATAAGAGTTTTGCTGATTAGAGCCATGTTTAGTTTTTGTTTTATTGAGATTTTAAAATAAACATTTTATACACAATAGACAATATGCATTGGAACAGATAATATTTGATCTTCTATATTAATAAATAGCTCTAAATAAATGTATTTTTAATAGAAAGAAAAACTTAAAAAGATTTAAATTAACCATCAACATAAATAGAAATTCTGTTTTCTACATTGTAAAAAATAAATAAAATCAAAATAAACTCTACATATTTCCTTAAAATCATTTCCAATCTTAACCAAATTTTAATTTTGAAGTATTTAACTTCTTCTTTTTGGACAACTTCATGTAGTTGAACATTTTATGATACATTAGCTGTGAAATAAATATATCATAAATGCACAAACATATGCACCAATAATACTAAAGATAATGAAGGTTAATTAACTTAAATGCTTTTTACGAGTTACGTATTACATATCTTTATTAGAAATCTATAACATGCATTATCAGAGATATAAAAATTAGACATGGTTAAAACAACAAAAGAAATGAACAAACCTGTTAAGGAGTAATCTCCACCATTTGGCGAATACTTTTGCATCATGGGACCTAAATCGTCAGGACCATGAATAAGTGAATTTTTCAGTTTCGATACTGTCGATTCATTTTCTATGGCGCAACTAGAATACATGCAACTCTCTAAGACATTTCGTTCCGGTGAAAGACTTAGATCCAGATTTGCCGTACCCGATGGTGGAGTACTGTTGTTATACGAAGAAGCGGTTTGTTGTACAGAATTCGGTGCTCCCACACTTTGGAATACTGGGTCTTTTGAAAAGGACAGATTTCTACAGACCTGTAAAACAAAAAACAAACTGTATTATAAATTGCATTTAATCCTTATCAATTCATTTTAATATAATTTAATAAACATATTTAAAATTCCATTTAAATAAAATTTCATATACTACATTATTTTTATCTTTTTAAATATTATCATGTAATAATGTAAACATAAATAAAAAATTAGCTGATTAACATTATCACGTTCACCTTTTTATATCACAAAGCTATTTTTATTTTAAGTTATCAAAGTTAACCCAACATTAATGGTTTTTGGCAGTTTATGTATTGTATAAATTAGGTCATGATGAATGAATAAGAATATTCTTCAATTTATTCTTTACTGGAAACTTCTATTAGATTAATTAATTTCAATCAGTTATGAACATTCATTTTTTTACATTTTGCAATTCAATGAAACTGTTTAGTTTCACAAACTGTTGATTATGGTATTAAAGTCTGCACTAATAGTCAGAAAAACCAGCAATTATAAGTCGATTTTTGTTTGGAGTAAGAGAATGGGAATTAACATATTTAACTTCTTAACTTGCCAAAATCTTCAAAGTGAAAATGTTAATTATTCATTTTTATCAAATAACAATGAATGATATAATAGAACTTTATTAAATAGGTAATACAATATACAAACAAACAAAATATTTAAATATGAATAGAAAATAAGACTCTTTGAAAGCCTACATAATTTACCAATATCAGCCTTAAAAAAGAAACAACATTATACATTTAGCAAAAAAATAATAGTTTTCGATGAAAAACAAGCCTCCATGATAATAATTGGTAATTTAGATTATGTTTAGGGGTGTCACCAGTGGCTCAAAAACCCTATTTCTCATTGTTTTTATGGTTGGCCGCCTCTAACTTTTACCAGTTTTATCATATAATGACGTACTTTAGATATGATGTGCCCAGACCAATGCACTATAATCCCACATTAGAAACAACTTAATATTGTTATTCCCTAATGAGAAGAAAATATCCAAAAGTCACTATTTTTACGATTTTCCGATATTCTTTATCTCACCGCTTCTAACTTTTGCCAATTCATGCCATTTTGTGAGCAGACCAATACTCTATAATTATGAAATACAAATAACGTGATAGAATGATTCCCTAATAAGAAAAAACGCCTAAAGGTCACTATTATTCTGTTTCTGTTTATATTCTGTTTCTCACAGCTTCTAACTTCTACCAGGTCTATCATATAATGGCAACGTACTTTGGATGTTTTGTGGCAAGACCCATACTCTATGATCTTGAAAGACAAACAACATAATACTGCCACTCACTAGTGTAATACTCGGGGTCCCTACCCACTAGACGATCACGGCCTAAACAACTCTAACCGTGTAAAATTCAAATATTTAACAAAACTGAAGTTGACAGAGCACTGCCAACCTTACAAATGACAAATTTTATTATGATAAATATAAACAAAAAAAAAGGAACTGGACCCTACATTGTGATTATTTTTTATAACATGTGACCAAGGTTGACTTGATTGACTTACTTCATAAGGACGAAGAAAGAGAGATAAACACAAATAAAAGAACAGTTAAATATGATTGTATTATTTTATTAATTTATTCTTAATCTTGAGAGAGGGGGGACGGATTCAAACTGATACAAAATAAAAAATGGCTAGTTCTGTAAAAATCCCCTTGAAAATATGCTAGCCCAGCTTAAATACGTCAACACTTCACAAGTTCAATAGGTGATGAAATGATTATTTAGTTTAGTTACAATGAGTTTTAAATTACAATGAATACAGATCAATAAATCAATTTATCAAGTTGAAGTAGTTGTGTATTTATACAAGGTATAAATAGTCAAACGTAAATCTTTCAATGACATAAAACATCAAAGGTAAGTGAAATAGAGTCAATCATGTAAAGTTAAGTACAAACTAGAAAAGTTAAACGTGCCAGTTTAAAAAGAATACACAAGAACTACTGAAGAAAAGTTATATCATATTTGACGTTATTAAAACATTGTTTTCTAGTAAAATTTCCACATCAAAGGGACAAATTTAGAAATCTGTAAAAATTATAAAACGAATCTTTTAAAATTAGTTGCCATATAAATTTTGACTTATTTATAGTTTCAAACAAGCGATTTGAGTTTTAGATTAATTAAATAATATAAAAACCACATCACACAACTAGAATCAACATAAATTAAACAAATAAAAATGAATTTACATGAATAAAATTACTTTAAAAACAAAAGCTCAACAATGGCTCTCTACTTCTTGTTCCCCTTTCAAAAATCCTCCCAAAAACAAAAAAGCATCATCCCCTAACAACAACCTAGCAACACAACTCAAACTATCAACATTAAAGAACCTGTAATAAACATCCCTAAACATAAAAATCAAGTTAGCAATCCCAAACAAACTGTAATAAACATCCCCAACATTTTATATTGAACCAAATAGTTATGTTATTTTTAAAACCAATTATATATTTTGCCTAAACCTGTATGTAATAACACAACTAGGTAATTTGTTTTGTGATTAAATGACTTGTTACAGCTACTTTGATAATTTTGGTTAACTGTAGGAAGTGTTGGGCAAAATTCAATCTGACTAATGATTGAAAACTAATGACTAAAGATTTAATCATGACTAATGATTAATGATTGATTAGTTGCAATCATATCCCGATGATTAATGATTGATTAGTTTTAGTCCTAATCAATTAATCAAAACTAAGAATTTTTGATTGGAATTGAGGCTGCAGTCAACATTAGACTACTACAACTATGCTGCAACTATTTACGTCCTAGACTTAGCTACCCACTAATTAACTCTAAATTTATAGGTAAGCAAATTTATACACGAAATCAACCCCTAAATAGTAAAATACTACCCTACATAAAATTATGCCACAAAATCAAAAATGATAAAATTTTGTCATAATTTTGGACTTAATTAAGGACTATTTATTGTCGCATAACCCATTTTTGAAACCATCCCCTTAATTGGTAAATAATCTCGAGCAAATAAATTCAAAAAAATAAATAATAAAAAGCTGACAAAACGTTGCATTAATTCAAGACTATTAATTGTCAAATAACTCATTTTTTAAATCATCCCCTATATTGGTAACTTACCCCATGAATTAAAGATGAAAAACCATGCCATAATTTTGGACTAATTAAAGACCCATCATTGGTATATAACCCATTTTTGAAATCATCCCCTAACGTGGTAAATCCCTGCTACCCTTATGAATAATGTCACGAAATTGAATACATAAGACTCTGAAGAAACTGTGCTTTAATGTTGAACTAATGAAAGAGTATTCATTTTTTCAAACACCATTTTTGAAATCATCCCCTAAACTGTCATTCCCCATAAATAGTATCACGAAGTTAAGTAAAAGCCTTAATGATAGCTGGGTTACTATCACTATGGAGTAATTAAAGACTATTCACTGATATATAATCACTTTTGGAAATCAACCCCAAAATAAATAACTACCCCATATGAACAATGACAAAAAAATTCAATACTCTAAGTTCAGAAACACCTCATGTCCTAATTTTTGGGTAATTACTTATCATTCAGTGACAATCTAGTTTCGAAATCAATCTCTAAATAGAAAACTACCCTGAATAAATAAGGAAAAAGATTAAATAAGGATAACATTAAGGAGAACTCCATGTTATAATTTTGAACTAATCAAAGACTACTTATTCATTGGCACATAACCCATTTTCCAAATCAACTCCTAATATAAAACTACCCCACATGAATACGAAGCCCATCCTATACTGGTTGGCTCAGTTTTAATTTTGTTAAAGCACCGCCTTTACCTAAAAGAAAATGCTAAACGTACTTTAACAAAAATAAATATGGATCAACATAAACGAGTAGGTATTCATTTGGACCAATTTCTTTATTAGGGGTTGATTTGGAAAATGGGTTATCTGCCATTGAATAATTTTTTTTATTTTATAGTTATGGCTGGATTATTCAGTTTTTCTTTAACTTCGTGATATTATTTATGGAGAGTGACAATTTAGGGGATGACTTCAAAAATGGAGTTTTAAAAAATGAATACTCTTTCATTAGTTCCATATTACAGCACAGTTTTCTCAGACTCTTATGTATTCAATTTTGTGACATTATTCATAAGGGAAGCGGGGACTTACCAGGTTAGGGGATGATTTTAAACATGGGTTATTTACCAATTATTGGTCTTTAATTAGTCCAAACTTATGGCACAGTTTTTCATTTTTAATTCGCGGCATTATTCATGGGGTAAGTTACCAATATAGGGGATGATTTTAAAAATAAGTTATCTGCCAGTAAATATATAGTCTTTAATTATTCCATAGTTATGGCTCGGTTATTCAGGTTTTTACTTAACTTCATGATACTATTTATGGAGAGTAACAGGTTAGAGGATGATTTCAAAAATGGTGTTTGAAAAAAAATGAATACTCTTTCATTAGTTCCCGATTACAGTATAGCTTCTTCAGACTCTTATAGGTATATTGAATTTTGTGACAGTATTCATAAGGATAGTGGTGATTTACCAGGTTAGGGGATGATTTCAAAAATGGGTTATATACCAATGATTAGTCTTTAATTAGTCCAAAATTATGGCAGAGTTTTCATCTTTAATTCACGATAGTATTCATGGGGGTAGTTACCAATTGGGGGATGATCTCAAAAATGAATTATCTGCCAATCAGTGGTATTGAATTAATGCAACGTTATGGCACGGTTCTATTAGCCTTTTATTTTTATTTCCGCGGATTTATTTATAAGGGCGATTTACCAATTAAGGGGTTGATTTTGAAGATGGATTATATACTGCTGAATAGTCTTTCATTAGTCCAATATTATGACCTAGTTTAAATTGAATTATTATTTATACGCTGGGGGTGCCAGCTTGAGCTCAAGCCATCACCCCACCCCCACTTTAAAATTTTCATTTCTAATAAATAGTGGTTGGTTCAACATGTTTTGAATTGGTCCATAATTAATCCAAAATCATGGCACTAAGATTTCTGAAAATCGACAAGTAGTGAGGTGCTATCTGGTATATTTACTGACGTAAATTGTGGATGCTTAAAAATTACATTTGGGAGTTAACAATAGGGTGTCACCTAATAATGATTTTGGCACAGTAATTTTGTGGAAATTGTATAATGTAACAAAGGGATTTAGTTACCTATTTATGATTGAAACTAATGATTAAATGATTGATGATTATTTTATTTAGTCATGATTAAGACTAATTTTTCAATCATGATTACTTTAGTCATGACTAATTAGTCATGATTAAATTTTTAGTTGGCTAATCAATCGATTGAAAAAATTAGTTGATTACGCCCAACACTGACTGTAGGTCTGACCACTACACTAGTAAGAAAAGAAATCCTCTAAAAGTTCTACCTCACCGTTTCTAACGTCTACCAGTTCTATATACAGGGTTGCGATTATGTATGGAACCGGGTTCGTTCTGCTAAAACGGTTTGAGCTAGAATCCTGAAACGTTAAAGAGACTTAGGACTCAATAAAAACTACTTATTAAAATTTAAAAAAAAATTTTTGATCCATAAGTTTTCAAAATGCAAAGCCAACTTGATTTTTTTTTAATGGGAACATGGGTTAAATGGGACATCGTTTAAAAGCTTATTTTTTTCCGAATTGAATGGTATAATAGGTTTGATGATTTGTTTGACAGAATTTCAGAAAAAAAAATAAAAATGAAAAATGAAAAAAAACAATGTCCCATTTAACCCATGTTCCCATTTAAAAAAAATCAAGTTGGCTTTGCATTTTGAAAACTTATGGATCAAAAATTTTTTTTTAAATTTTAATAAGTAGTTTTTATTGAGTCCTAAGTCTCTTTAAAGTTTCAGGATTCTAGCTCAAACCGTTTTAGCAGAACGAACCCGGTTCCATACATAATCGCAACCCTGTATAATGGTGTACTTTGGATACTTTTGTGTCCAGACCAATGTCCTGAAATCCCACAATACAAACAACGTAATACTGCTATTCCCTAGAGAGAAAAATCTAAACTTCACTAGTTCTACAATTTTTGGATATTCTTTTCTCGCCACTTTGAACTTCTGCTAATGTTATCAGATTATGGTGCGATTGATTATTTTGTATCTAGGCCAAATTCCTATAATCCCGCAACACAAACAACATAATACTGTTATTTCCTAGGGGACGAAAAATCTTCTATAGATCACTACTTTTATAATTTTGTGAAAATATTTTTACTACTACTGCTGATAGCTAGATTTGCTAAATTATTTTTTGTGTTCATATCTTTAATATTTGGGTGTGGTATGCTTGTAAAGGGCCAGCAAAACTTGTATAAATCAAAATACATTACATCAATATCAAGTTGAACACGTCATTATTTGATGAAATGGCAGAAATTTAAAACAGTTAGTAAAAAATATAAGACAGTTGTAAAAATAGTGACTTTTAGGTAATATATTCCTCACTAGGAAATGACACTAATACCACAGCATAAAAATAAACAGCACATTCACTCTGTTGTTGGCGCATTGATGTTTTTCAGCCGTCTCGCATATCGTACACATGCATGAACAATTTGCTGACATGTGCGAATGTTATATACAACTGCTGCTCCATAGCCCACCAACAGCTTGAGATTACATCAAGATCACACTCCATGGCTTAAGATATCTATAAGACTGTATATGCTATTTATTTTTATGTTGCAGTAATACGTTGTTTCTATTTTGGAATTATAGGAAACTGATCGCAGTACAAAATATTATGCAGGATAAAATAATAAAAGGTAGAAGCAATGAAAAAACCAAAATATCGAAAAAATACTTCTCACCTTTGGAGATTTTTTCTCATTAGGGAGTAACCATATTACATTGTTTGTATTTGGACATAATAGAAGATTGGCCTTCCCATAAACATCCAGTGCGTCATTATATGGTAGAACTGGTGAGACTAAGTTAGAAGCCGGAGAATCAGAGTATCAGAACTGGTACAAGTTAGAAACGGTAAGAAGGAGAATGTAAACAGAAACAGAATGATAGTGACACTTAAGGGATTTTTTCTACTTAGAGAGTAATGGTATTATGTTATTTGTATTTTGAAATTATAGGGTTTGGTCTGGGCACAAAATCTCCCAAGCAGGTCGCTATCTAATAGAACTGATAGAAGTAGGAAGCGGTGAGATTAGGAATATCCTGAAATCGTAAGAATAGGACTGTTGAGGTATTTTTTTCTCACTAGGAAATAACAGTATTAAGTTGTTTGTATTATGGGATTATAGAGCACAAAATATTCAAAGTACGTTATTATGTGATAGAATCGGTAGAAGTTAGAAGCGGCTAGCTAGAGAAACAGTAAAAAAAATTGGATTTTCCAGCCGCTGGTGGCACCCCTAAAAATAATTTAAATTACGAATTATTATCATGGAGGCCTCTTTTTCATCGAAAACTGTAATTTTTCTGCTAAGCCAGCAAAAAGGAGTTTTTTGGATACACCCTAATACACAGAATTCACAGGTTTCACAAAGCTTGATTAAGTTCTGATTAACTTGTCATTAAATTCGAAATTCAGAAATTTCATGGGCTGAGATTTAACAGACCTTGAACTTTATCCAATTATATTTCTAGATTTCAAATATCACAATTAAGGTAGAAAGTCACACAAACCTTACAACTCAAGAATTACATAATTTAAGTATATTTGGTAAATTCAATGTTGCTCTTTCGATTGATACCCGAAAAACGGCATTTCATCACATATATACCGAGAAAACGATTAACAAAGTTGCAGTCAAATACATTGATGTATATGGGTTTACACAGTATGCCCAAGAACAACTTGAAAGTTTTATATTTAAACAACTCACCATGTATATGAAAAACTATGTAACAATAGTTTAGAAATTGTATTTTATATTGATGTTAAAAAAACTGCAGTTTACCTCTTAGTTATTGAGATATTTCGATAATAAACTTGTATTCCAGCTGTAACCGGAAACTGATGACTGAAGTCCCTGCACATGCAAAACCCTATTATATATCTGGCAACATTGCTTCACGCGGAAATTCAAATTTGATATGTTAGATGAATTTATGTTGGTATTTTTTATATTACTTGAAAATAATGATATACGTAAATAAATTAAATAGATGAAATCAAATATAATAAATAAAATTGAATGAAATAAAATGAAAATTGTATTAACATTGATTTTTCTCATTACTTGTACGTGATCCCAGACGTGGTCCGGCGATGTGGTCGCGGACTACTGAGTGCGTGCTCTATATTAAAGAGACACTTTGAGTGGACAAATCAGTCTAATTTTTGATTAATAAGTGAGTAAATATGAAGTTCATTAGTAACCGTTTATATGTGTATAAAAAGGATCGAAGTTCTGTACTGCAATATTGAAGAACAGTGATAAACTTACAACGGCCTTTTTATTGTTAGTTCCCGCTCTTGAAGCAAAGCTTTCTCGCAACTTGACTTCTCTATAATATCCCCTGCTTGCTTCAACATTGTTTTGCTCACAGCAGACATGTCAAGTGATGTGAGAATCGCGTTAATTTGACTTGCCCCAATACCGGCATCGATCATCGTTGAAGATCAATTTTTGATTAATTAATGTTATACACAAAAAATTATAATGATAATAGGAAATAGTATTAAGAATCTTCTACCTGCTGCAAGTTTTATATTCAAAACATGACGTTTTGTAAATTCATCATTGGGGAGTGTTTCTGATCTGTGAACGTATTTGACAACTTGGCAAGAAGGGCAGCGAATCGACCAAATTGAAGCTATACCACACATTTGTTCTTTTATGATGTCAAAAAATAATTTTTGGTCACAATCATATTCATAACACCGCATAAAACTATTTAACGTGCAGCAGTCAATAATTTTTACCAAACTCTAACCTCACTTTGGTTTTACATCAAATACTGATCGTACATTGCGTTGCCAAATCTTACGCATCAATGTATACTACGTTAGTAAAGCGAACAACGATGTTATCATTATTAATTTGTTTTCTGATTTAAAATGACAATTTTTGTGTGCTAAACAACAAATAATTTTTTAATTTTCTATAATGTTCATATGTGAATTAAAATTTATTGATTTTATTCATATACAGCAGCTAGCTTGACTTTAGATTTGGGCGACTTTCTACCTTAAGTTAATCAGAGTTTAATCAAGCTTTGTGAAACCGGCCAATACACTGTTATTAATTGATGTCAAGTCGATTTATTTTGGTGGTTAAATACACTAGACTTTTGATTTCTTCTACTTATTGACATATCAAAACAACAAGTCGTTAAAATATGAACGACAAGCTCACTAAAAGAATAAGTGTGTAAAATCCATAAAAGGCACTTTAAAACTCGAGTTTCGAGCTATTTGGCTCTCATCGGTCTAAGGTAGTTCGCTCGTAGATTTCACGCATCCAACTGAGCTTAAATATTAACTCCGGAATAACATTAATGGCGACATCCATAGCTAGCAAAGCTAGCAACAAAAGATTTCTAGAAAATGGTCATCAACCGAACTAATAGTGTAAAAATTAACCACTTGTGGTTAATTTTTATACTTGTTGTTAGTTTAAAGTGTTTAGACAAAACTCAAGAAAAAAGTTTTGTGTACATATTACATTTTAAAAACTTTTATAGAGAATTACATTTTGCTGTAAAATCACTGATAAAAAAGTTTTCCTCTTGTGAACTGAAACTGGGGACACACTGTATTTCTGCAGATATGAAATCCTGAAAAAGGAAATCCTTTTTAATATTGATTTTATTAATATGTACATACAGTGTGTTGTATTTTATACCATGTATTTTTGTTATTTATAATTGAATCAATTTCAAATTTTTATCAGGTATAGAACCCCTTAAAATAAATGTATAGGCAATTAAAAACCCCATTTATTATAAACCACCAGCTGATCATAGATAAATGAAAAAAATTGAAAAAACATATTAGGCCTTATTTAATCGGAAGTCATTACGGAAATTTGTTCTGGGCCACTTGGAAACCCCAAAACCAAATTTTGGTTAAAAGGTCTTGACTAATTATTTGACCTTTTAACCCTGCTTTTTTTTTATTTATAAACAAATCAATTCCAAATTTGTATCAGGTATAAAACCCCCTTAAAAGAGATTTGTGTGTAATTAAAAACCCCATTTATTACAAACCGAAGATAAATTCAAATAGTCGAAGAAACATAGTAGGCCTTGTTTAATCGAAAAAGTCGTTACGAAATTTACTTCTGGACCAATTGAAAACCCAAAAACCAAATTTTTTATTAAAAAATCTTCAATAACAATTATTTTAATACACTATTAGAATTGTATTAAAATTTTTACTTCAACATGATACCCCTGTATCTTTGTTATTTAGAATCAAAACAATTCCAAATCTTTATCAGGTATACAACCCCTCCAAAAGATTTTTGTGTAATTAAAAATCCTATTTATTAGAAACCAACAGCATACTACGATCAAAAGTAAATGCAAAAAATAAAAAAAACATAGTAGGCCTAGACTAATCGAGTTTGTTCTGGACTACCTGAAAACCATAAATCCAAATCTTGGTTAAAAAATCTTAAAAAATAATTATTTTAAATAAATTATTAGAATTGAATTAAAATTATTTTATTTTTTGGAATTTTAACCAAAATTTGGTTTTGGGGTTTTCAGGTGGCCCATAACAAATTTCTGTAACAACTTTTCCGATTAAACAAAGCTTAATATGTAGTAGGCTGGTAGTCGATAATAAATGGGGTTTTTAATTACCCACAAGTTTATTTTAAGGGGTTCTATACATGTTAAAAATTTGAAATTGATTGGATTAAAAATAACAAAAATATAGGGGTGTCAAGCTGTAAAGTGAAACACACTGTATACTGTATATATGTTTTTCCACTTAGTATATACAACACTTACTATTTTATTAGATCAATTTATCAAATCATCAAATGTAAATAAACATGTACTGAGTGTCCACTCTCAAAGTTGTTCATGGGCAATTAACATTCTTCTATACTAAATCAATACATATTAAAGTAATGAACAGTTTAAATAGTCGTTATTCAATTGTGATTAAGTCATTAACTCCTTAATATCCTAGATAAAGAGGTGTTTATATGCTAAAACATAATAATTTGAAAATCATGGCTTGTCATACTTTACTAGTTAACTTTTAAATTAGTATTTTAAAATAAAAATCGCACTCTTAATATTATTATTAGTATCATTTGATGTGCAATAATTTTCTCTTTCTATTGATACCGTTATCTTTCTTGTAGTTGAATTTAGCAAGCAGGAATCACCAAGAACGTTCAATACAATGTTGAATAAGGCTGTATAAATATGATGATGGTATGCCTGTAGAATCAGTAACAAAAACATTTATTTGTAAAGTTCACTTAGGTACTTGAACATACTATATATTAAGATTCTTACAAAAAAAGCTAAGACAATTAAAATATTAATTTACGACATCCATTTTTAATCCATTCTTACATATTGAAATTTGATAAGACATGAAACTGAATCACATTCAAATGTCACTCGTGTAAAATTTTAATTACTAATAAAAGTATACTAATCTAAAAAAAATAAATTTCAAACCTGCGAATTACGCTTAATTTAATTCAAACACTCCAAAACTAAAACATAACAGATATTATCAAACTTGAGAATTCTAAAAAAATTTATAGTTTATCTTAATGTTAAGTGATCTAGTATTAATTGTAATGCAATACATCATTCATTGGTTTTATCTTTATTGGAACATATCATTAATTTATCCTGGATAGATATTTAATATACAAACAGTTTGATGTTACTTTTACAGGGTAATTGCTAAATTTATTTATGGAATCTTATATTAATACATATTGCAAAAGTTTTTAAAATTTATGGAACATGATCTCATAAGAGTCATAAGCATCTATAAGTTATATTGTTTACTGTTGTATGTTTATAAATTTATTATTATGATAATTCCCTTTAAAAATTTTATTAGTTGTTTGATTATATTATTAAAATAATATTTTAAAAAGTTTACAATGCTGGAATGAAATTCATTATTCTTTTTGGTGAGGTTTGGATAAAACAAGTTTTGGTTTTTCTTGAGGGTCTGTTCTATATGAAAATATAATTTTTTAAATTAGAAGTTAAAAAGTACTTCCAAGTTCTATAATAGCTTGGAGTGGAGGGGGGCTGGAATACAAAGAGTTTATAAAATATGAAGACCTACATATACATAAAATTAATTTTCGTTTCTTATCTTCGATGAATTTCAAATCACATCACTGAAAAACACAGTTACTAATATTTGGTATTAACAAATACTTTAATATTATTAATATCGAATATACGTTGCCGTTTTTTCGGCAGTAACAACGTCAAATTGTCATAAAATTGACATCATTATGTCACAGCCCAAAGACGTCAATATAAGACGTCATTAAAACGTCCTATACAAGACAGGAATTATAAATAAATGACGTCTTATGGACATCATTCATTAGTCATATGACGTCGTCGACCAATAATAACTTAAAAATAACGTCATTATAACCTCAGTGTGCTGGCTGGGATGTAATGAAAAAGTGAATAGTTTAGATAAGTTGTAAAAGTTGATGTAGGCTAGCATACAAATAATAAACCACTACCTATCAAAAATAGTGTTATTTTTTAATTTAATACTTTAATTCGTTCAAGATTACAGCACAGTTTCTTCAGGCCCTTACGTTTTCAATTTTGTGACATTCATAAGGGTAGTGCTTATTTACCAAGTTAGGGAATGATTTCAAAAATAGGTTAAAAAAGTGTTTGTCCAATATATACCAAACTACAAAAAGAACACTTTAAATCTTAGCATAAAATATCAAGAGCACGTGCGTTGTTACAGTAATAAACATCAGGAAAAATCTAATTATTCAATAAATAATATTAAAATTCATCAAAATAATATTAAATGTACACATTTTTGATGTAACAAATGCAAATTAGATATTTTCAAAGTTTTTGAGATATACAAACACAAACTCAGGGTACCTTTAATGAATGAACACTGAGTTTAGTAATTCTACGTTACTGGAAATATTACATATTTAATTTATATTATTTTCATCTTTTTAACTTTGTATTTACCTTAATGTCGTGTTTGTTTATATTTATATTACCTTTGATAATTATAGCTTAGCTGTTGAAACAATTATCAAGTAGATTATAATAAATTTGTGAAACTTTTATTTTATTTATTTCACGATCATGTAGTTTCACCAAACAAGGCTAGAAACAATAAACTAGATGTTTTAGGTCGAAAAATTTAAGGGACTCAGAAATAATTAAAATTAAAAAACCTTTTGCAAAATTTAACAAACAAAAAATTCAAACAAAGTTTTTTATTCTATTTGAAGAGAAACCTTGGTTACTTAAAATGCTAACATCTCGTAAATTAAATGTTAAAAATTAGAGATGCACCAAAGCTTCGGTTTTGCTTCGGTATTCGGCCAATTTTTAACAGATTCGGCTTTGGCCGAAGCAGCGTGAACGATACGGGGATTTTTTTACTTTTCTCTGTCACAATCTGACTTATTAGAGTGTATTTTAACTGAAAAACTCGTTATTTAGCGTTTAACCAAAAAAATCTAAATCACGCGGCGATCACGTGCTCGATTTAGATTGCTCCCGGAAAATGTCGAAAACCTACTTTTTATCCACCACAATCTTAAATTAAATTTTAAATATTGAAATGTTTTTAAAAAAAATCAAAACTCAGATTTCTATTGTGCTTCGGCCGAATATTCGGCTCTTCAGCAAATTTTAATGACCGAATATTCGGTATTCGGTGATTCGGTCAAAAGCAGCTTCGGTGCATCACTATTAAAAATGATATTTTTTTTAAACAAAAGTTAATAAAAAGTTCCAAAATGGAGTTCACAATAATTAGTTTACTGAAATGGTAGATGTGCTTGGGCACCAAGAGCTTATAAAACTCTTATAAAACTTAAGTATCGTTAGAAAGTGAAAACGTTATATATCTTATAGTTAAATGATAAAATATTATAAAAGTGATTCGGTAATGTTTCTATGCAACTATTATTGTAGGAGCTTATGTGATATTCTACTTGATTATGCAACTTAAGGTCTTACTAATAAGGAGTTGATGCAACTTAATAGATGTTGAAGACATTTTGGAAATCATTATAACCGTTCTATAGGAATTTATGACACCTAAAGTTCATAAAATGTTCAGTGGGATGAGTGATCAGTGTGAAAATTACCTTCAAAAGAAAATTCACATTACATTCTTTTTTATTTTGTTGTAGTCATAATAATCACTAGTCATTAATCACTCACAGTAAAGTGAGCTTCGTCATTCACGAAAAGGTGCTGTGAAATTATTGCCTCATCATACATCCAGTCTAATAGTAGAGTAGTGCTCAGAGCTCAGAAATCTTTCAAAATAATTTATCTAAAAATTAGTGTTAAGTTACAAATATATGATTTAAATTAAATTATATTTTGAATGCAAATTCATATAGAAAAATGTATTGTTCCGGTTGGGAATCGAACCCAGGACCCTCCACTATCTAGGTGGTATCTCTACCAACTGAGCTATGAACATCAGGAAAGCAGCAAATTTTCCATATGAATTAGATATTTTAGCAAACATACATAGTTCATAGTAGTTTGGAGTTCCATTTTAAAGTATAATAGCAGGTAGGCGAAAAACCTTTATATGTCACTCGGACAGAAAAGCATTTGAAGCCCTTAGTTGTCTGCTGCCCTCACTCCTCGCTTCGCTCGGGCTTCAAATGCTAGCTTTCTGACCTTGAGATAAAATACTATTACATGAAGGAACTGAAGTATAAGGAGATTTATCAAAATATGGGGGAGGAGACTCTAGGAGATCAATGTTTGTCCTGTTGTGGGTTGTTTTTAACATAAGTGGATTGCCGGGTTCGAATGAAGTAAATTTGATGTTGAAGATGAAACACGAACTGGGAGACCCAATTCTGTAGTCACCCCTGAAAATGTTGAGGCTGTATACGGATTTAATAATGCAAAATTGTCAAATTTACTTGAAAAGGATAACAGAGACATTATCAATCTTGTATGAACGCGTGTTTCATATTGTTCACATGGAATTGAGCATGAATTAATTGCTGCAAAGTGGATACCCAAATTGTTGAATGCTGATCAGAAACGAGCACGAGTGTCCAAAGCCCTTTGCTCCATTTTAAAGAGGTTGGTGATTTCTTTTTGAGTCAGGTTGCTACAATGGATGAAACATTTATACACAACTACGATTCTGAGATGAAGCAAGTCAATGGAGTGGAGACATTCTGGATTTCCCCGTCCAAAAAAATTTCAAACACAAAAATCGCCAGGAAAAGCGTTAGCTTCTGTTTTTGGGGATAAAAGTGTGATTTGACAGACTGTTTAAAACATGGAAATACCATTACCGGGGAGTATTATGCGACCTTATTAAAGCAACTGAAGCAAGAAATTGTAGAGAAAAGATGGGAAAAATTGTCAAAAGGTGTTGTTTTTTTTGCAGGATAATGCACCCAGTCACAAATCCAGAGTTGTTCTTCAAAAAATCACTAATTGGGCTTTGAATTGTTGGGACATCCACCTTACTCGCCAGATCTTGTGCCCTCAGACTATTTTCTATTTCTTAAGTTAAAAAAATTTCTGAAAGGAACAAAATTCTCGTCGAACAAAGAAGCTATTTAGGTTCCGGAGGACTGGTTTGCAGACCAAAGTTTCTTTCTATATTAGGGCGAGAATATATCAATATACCCTCGTCCTGGTTGCCCATAAACTTAATGCTGCTGTCGGACTGATTTGCTTCAATTGATGAAGTATTCATCTTACTATTGCAGATAAAAAGTATCCAATACGTTTGGTGATCATGTTGCAATGGTTTTTTACACAATACCATATTGGTTACTAACCTGTTACTTGGCAAGTACTAATTCAATTGACTCGAGCAATGACAGAAGAACCTAAAAAGTTGTTAGTACTATTTGGTATCAATACTGTTCTGAATACCAAAATAATTTAATTTTTTTAAGAAGCAATATATAGCCACTGATGCTTAGATTAGATTTATTCCTTTGTAACATCAGCTAAACACTGTTTTTCAGAAAATAATGTATCACCCAAATATACATTTTATAACATAATGTAACATTTTTACATAAACATTTTTTGGCAGAATAATTATGTTCGTGGCAATGATGTCAGAATTAAGTCGCTGTTGTTCCTTCCCCTGATCAGCTGTATCTCCTACCATGCTCTCGGTGGGCTATCTTCAGCCACACTTGACCGACAGCAACAACGTTTGTTGAAGTACTTGCATTATCTTATCTCTCGCACAGAATTTTAAAAATCATTATAAAATCAGCGAATTACTTATGCTATAAAATTGAAATGAATTGAAATGGATTGGAATGAACGCTGCTGCCATTGACCGGTGCGGCAGAAGGGAGCATAGTGGGAGCTCCAGTTTGTCAGGGGAAGCAACAACAGCGGCTTGCTTCTGACATCACTGGTTCGTGGGTTTTTTGATTTAAATCTTGATTCAAATGTTTTTTGGTTTTAATCACAAGTTAAATCTAGCCATTTTGAATGTATTATCAGCAGTGCATATTTGATAAAATTGTTGCATTGATGTTAGATGTAAAATTTAAAGTATGTACTTATTAATCTGTTCAAAATTTTCACTGAACAAATTATGAAGTAGTTGCTTTGTAACTGTAGTCTTAATAAAGATTATAGTTTTATGACTGACATTTTATTACTTTACAAGCAACTACAAGATTCGGATAAATTTAAATTCCATTTTAAAATAAAACATATTTTTCCTTTTTTACATGAATATCAACTGAGAGGTGCTTCTTCTTACATGTAGATTGTGCCTAAATGTGCCAGATTGCTATTGATCAGTTGTATTCATTATAAACGTTAAAACAAACACTAAAATTCAACTTCTGAAAATTAGTATATGTACTTTCTTGTGAACTCAAGAATATATGATAGATATAATAAATTAACAAGACATTAACCTATAAATTAAAAACACATGTTACCATTTATGTTAACTGTATCACATAAACAATGTTGCTTTGAATGTTTGTATTTTTTTTTGCAACAGTGAGAAAATTTTACTCGGGATATAAACATAGTAAGTTTCTTTTTCAGAATTATTTGCATATGAAAAAATCACATCATTGAAAGAAATTGTAGTTGTATATTATTTAAATTTCATATAATTCAATATTAACCTTCGAGCATCAGACCAACCATAACTTTTGCTGTCAGGGGTTTTCAAGCATGTTATGAGCCATTAGAATGAATGAATAATTAGGTTAGTTTTTAAAATTCTTTAGCACAGCTTAATTCTTACTGCAATCTAAAGAAATTCTAGTCGGAAATTAAAAATTCCCTGCAGAGCCAAAGATACCAGTTGTGTCCAATTAATATTTCAGCTTTTAGTCGCAAGTCGTTTTAATGAAATCAAAAATTTATCTAATTTACACTTTCTTAACTGGCACCATACCTTTTTACCAAAAACTGACAATACCATAAATGCCAAGACTAATGCAAGATTTTTGAGCAACTCTATGTAAAAAAGTGATGACAGTGTGTAGAAAGTTAAAAGATGAAGAGCAATGAAAATGTTATATATATTTCATATGACAGAAAATATTTCAAATGATTGGCAAAGAAGTTGATATTCTTCCTATCTAGAATCTTATGAAAGACATAATAAGAAAAGCACATGCAACTGGGCATGTCGATCATCTAGGTTGTAAATTTTGTTTAGTTAGTATCTAGAAGTTACTTTTTGGATAGGTGCAATTAACTAATCCTTTGCACTAAAAATTGTACCAAAGAGTAAATGTGATTTAATTTGAGTTCAATTTGACATAGTTCAAATATGACATCATATTCAAATATTCACATTTGACTTAGAACATCAATTCCACTGAGCTGAATGGCAACTAAAACAAATATAATAAAACATTTTTTTGCTCATTTTGATTTGCTTTTGTTTCTTCGTTACTGTTTGTAGGAGGTTTTCGTGTCGGCCTACATATTGCAAAATCAGTAAGGAAATCGAGATAATAACATAATCATAAAAATGTTAAAAACAAGCTTTTCAAGTACCATTAAGATCATTTCAAGAATTGTAAAACACCTTGCTCTGCATGTGTGATGGAGTGCCAAGAAAGGGGGTTAGTGACCAAAAAATCAACTCTCACTTTTTTTTTATCGATTTTACAAGAAAAAGTACACTCTTTCAAATGGTACCAAATAAGTCCCAAGTCTACAAAATTTAAATCTGCTTAAATGAGCCATCGGAAAAGAAAATGTTGTTCGAGTTTTTAACTCAATTTTAACATACTCAAGAGTTTTGCCTATCAAATCATTACACCCCGTATATTTATCTTATTTTAATTTTTAAAAAAATTTCTCGAAAATGTTTTACTTACTTTTACTTTTTTAACTTCAAACGCTTCTCCTGTACAATTTTGATTTCAGTCACCAGCTCCCTTTTTGGTTTCCATCACATATTCCTTTATTATCACTCATACAACAAAGTTGAACATCCAAAGTTCACTTAGAAAAAGAAAGATATATAAGATTCTTATAGTAAATCTTCTTGAATATATCAATAATAAAACATTAGTTCTTTTCGAAAGTGACTTAATATTAAAATCCAAAAATGTATTAATGTACCATCATCATCGGAGAATTGTGTAGATAATGCGTTTTCCATTTTTTGACAAAAACTTGTAAAACATTTGACACTGACAATTGCTATCTACCCTGGTTTTTCATGAAAAACCCAACCCATCATCCACCGGGTGATTCCGGTTTCATCCAGTAAAATCTTTTTATTTAATGATACAATAGTCCCCTTTTCCAAGCCATGAAGGCCCATTGGGGTGTAGCAGGGTAGGGTGCTCTTACTCGAGCTGTTCAGTACTCAAGGGTGGTAAAGTAGCTAGCTTTACGCACCGACCGCCTATTATTACCCCAGGTACTCATTTTTACAGGCTGGGTCGATCTGGAAGCCTTAGATATTTTAAAAATTCCAATGTATCATCCCTGGGATTCGAACCCAGAACTTCAAGATTGGTAGTCAAGTACCATACCAACTGAGCTATCTTTATTTAATGATGCATAATCTAATAATCATTTTATATGTTATACTTTTTTATTCTTATCCAGACAAGGAAAATGGTTTTTAAATTTGAGGATTCTCTTATTCCATCTATTTTTATTAGCTGTGTCAACTATCTTTTCCTCGTAATTACAGTTCTCGTAAACGGATTGGGGAGAAGGGATTAGTTCCTGGGCAACAACTGTTTTTAAAGTTACTACCAAGGAATTCATATTTATTTAAATTTAATCTACTTTTATACAATCCACTCTATAAATACCATCCATAACTATTTGCCATTACATTCCAAATATCTGATTAATTCAACAACTCGTTAAATATGGAGACTTAGATCTAAAAGCTTAATCAACTCATCTCAATAACGTTAACATTTATATTTGCATACAGTAGGCTGAAAAAGTAAAAGTAAAAATGTCCAAAATGTGGGGAAAACTGTCTGGATTAAACCGAAAAATCTGATGGATTAAACCGAAAAAACCAGGAGGAAAACACCCTCTGCCTTTTTTTAACTGGAAGAAACCGGAAAAAACCACCGGTTCTTTCCAGGCCATACAAAATCATGCCATCCCTGCTATCTACATAAACTGAAACAAATTTATATTATTTGCAGTGTCAAGGATCAATAACCATAAGACAGATATTCAGAATTTCAGGTTATTTAAACATTTTTGAGGTCAAGGTCCAATTCCAAGTCCAAGGTCATCACTCCAGCTGACCTCTTTATTATTGAGAGATACCAATAAATGTAGATGGCGTTGTACAAATTATACATGTCTTCGATATGCGGTAGTTGATAACGTACTTTTTAGCAGTTGCTTCTGCTGCATGTATTTTAATGGTTATGGTAATTTCGACAATATAAATCTAATATTCGTGTTAGTTAATATTTACGATAATTTTAAGTAGAATATCAAGATTTTATAATTTTCGAAATGTCAGTAAACGTTTACTGTATTGATGAGTATTCATATTGCAACAGCCACCACATTCTAACACAATTTTTTTCATAAAATACTGCAAGAGTGCAGATCGATCTTTAGTGCGTCCAAATAGAGTATAATGACGCTCACTGAGCAAAATCATCCCAGATGAATATGAGAATGAGCCTGAAGTCATTAAAGATTTTTCGGCTTCAGAACCGATCTCATAGGAGCCATATGACTAAGATGTACATTATGACATCATATGACCAACTGAAATTGTTAGTACTCATAATGAAAAAAAAATTCTATCAAAACTTGCTAAGGGTGTTATAAATTCACTTAGATATAAATTTATTTTAACATGTTCCCTAATCATTGAACAATAAAAAATACAGACAATTCTACAATTCGTTAATGTGTTAACTAGGTAGACTCAAGTACACTGCTCAAAACAATTAATAAATATTTAACTTTTTTTACTGTAGTTAACTGTACTGAATAAATGGCAGTTTGAAGGTCAAAAACACCTAAATGGCATTCCATTTACTGCAAATCATAAAAACGCCTGCAGAGTGTGGGCTAAGCAAGGTAGGAATTGGGACCATAATGACTGGGGATGAGTATTGTTTAGTGATGAGTCACAAATATTCACTTTACAACCAGATGAGGTTCTTTTATGATTATGAGTAAATGGAATGTAAATCATAATCCATCAAATCCTCATGAACCTCAACACCAAAATGTGATGGTACACCATCCTGTTGGATCTAATATCATTTATAATTAATAATTAAATAATAAAATTAGAGCCAACAGCATTCATTTCTGCAGATATTATTGTGTCTAAGCACATTAAGTTTTTCTATGCATTTCCTTCAATGAAAAGCAAGCCAGTGACAGTAGCACGTATCATACCACCCCACATTTAATTTTCGAGACCTTTGCATATTACATTGGTGCATCCACTTCGAGATTATCATTGCTCCAGTATCTAGTAACTATTAGATAATTTTTTGTAGACATCTCAAGAATATTATTTATAGAACAAAACCAGACAATTTAGAAAAGTTGAGAAATTATCAAAAAAAATCAGCAGTATCAGATTGAATTTGCATTTCTGCATATTATTGCGCACTTAATTTAAGAATTGTTTATTTTCATTTGTTTTTTACTTATTAATTTTACCATAATAAATTGCACCACCATTTGACAGCTTATTATATATACATGTAGTTTTTTTCACTAGAAGCCACTCAAAAAGAATGTTTGCAAAAATTCGTAATTTCTTGCACTCTCCCACCCCTATGTTCGATAAACTTAAAGCCCCCTACTTGAACGTTCATGATTCATACCCCACCCCTAAATGATGAGCAAATGGAAATTCAGCAATTTAATACATTTTTTATTTATTTGTTTATATTTTTGTTTCGAATTTTATGACCTGGGTTAAGAAACAAGAAGATTTAGAGAACATTATTCCTGTTTAAGTATTTATAAAACATACTCATATATCATTACAAATGATGAAATAAATAAAGATTATTAAAAAGTTTCACAAACGGACATAACAACACCAAATGAATCTTGTCACCATAAAGCACATAAAATAGCAGCCTACAGATCATTAGTACACAGAGCTTTAACTATTCCACTAACAAAGCCAGATTTTAGCAAAGAGATATCAACCATTAAACAACTAGCACATGCAAATCATTACAATCCGAACATGATTGACACTTTAATTAAACAAAAAGATTATAGGTTAGTTATCAAAAGAATATATCACATTGACAATCAAACAGAAGACACAAATTACATATCTATACCATATTTTGGCAAAATATCAGAAAAAATTGCACATATACTAAGAAAAACCAACAATTATAAAATGACATTTAAAACCAACACTAACACTTTTTCATTTCTATTTAATGCTAAACACAGAACACATGATATCATGAAATCAGGCATTTACCTTTGAAATTGTTCTTTTTGTAGTTCGGTACTATATATTGGACAAACACTTCGAAATTTTGACATAACATATAAAGAACATGTACGTCATTACAAAAATAAACATCCTGAAAAATCTAATTACGCCAAACACCTTTTAGAACAAAATCACACAATGACTCCTCAAAATAATATTAAATTCCTACATTTTTGTAATAACAAACGCAAATTAGACATTTTAGAAGTCTTTGAGGTATACAAACATAAACTCAGGGTACCATTAATGAATGAACAACTTGAGCTCAGTAATTCTTCGTTACTGCAAGTATTAGATATTTAATTCTGATTATTATTATTTTTATCTAGTTACCTATTTTTGTATCTACCTTAGCGACGTGTTTGTTTATATTTATATTACCTTTGATAATGACATCTTAGCTATCGAAACAATATTGTCAAGTTATATTTTAATAAATACTGTGAAACTTTTTAATAATCTTTATTTATTTCATGATTATGGAGTTCCACAAAGTAAGGCTGGAAACAATAAACAATACTTACAAATGCTTGTTTTGATTTTTGTATTACGTTCTAAATGATCTGAGAAAAAAAAACAAACATTCGCATTATTTCAACCCCGCCCCACTTCAGCTAACGTTCTTTTTGAACAGTCGCAAAAAAGTAAAATTATGTATTCTATTAAAAAACAATCAGCTTTGATCTGTTAAGACTAAACAATCACCCTGTATTAATTCACGTACTTTTGAACAGTGACCTTAAAGGCTTTGTACAACTTCTGTTTGAAACTTTTTTCTAATCACCAAGTAAGGAGATATTTCGTTATAACATTACTTTTTGAACACACTGTAAAACTGCTTAGAGAATTTAATAATGAAGATAGAAATCCAACTTGGATATTATCCATGATCATTCTACTCTTGGTTTAAACCGCCAGTGATAGATAATTGGCTTGTACTTGTTTTATATTAAGTTTTTTCGAAAAATCTCTAGCAACAAATCCCAAAACAAAGTTTATTCAAGTATAAATTCCAATCACTTATGGTATTAAGAAAACCTACCTGATTACAAACAAAAGACAAGAATCTATTCCAACATACAATAAAATCTAAAATATGTGTTAGAAGTGCTGTCAGTATACCAGTGTCATTTACGAAATAAATAGACAAAGAGATAAACAAGCAGAATAAATAAGTCAAATGTGGTCTTAGAAAGAGAAATGTTTAATCAAGATATTATTCTATCTCTAAAGGTACGGACGATTCAAGTCTACCCGGGAGGTGTTAACACTCCAAAAATTTTGTCTACCTGATTACTCAATTTCCAGTGATTTCATCAAACTTTATGTGAATTCACTTCTTTCTTGCATTCTCTTTGCATTTCTACTGCTCAAAATACCTGAATGTGTAAGAATGTAATTAATTCTTACGCCCATATAATTAAACAATATATAATAATTATAACAAAAGTTTCTTAACGATGTTTTAGAGCTCAAATAACATGACATGTTTTGAGAAAAATTCTCTGTAGGTTATGATTTCACGAAGGCTCAATAATAACGCAGGCCCACATATTTAAAAAGTCTTGTAGTTGAACGGTAAGGTAGCATACCGTATGCTTTTTGGTGTGCTGAAAACGAATCCGGGGTCAGAATTGACCCAGCACCCAAGGATTTCGACATAACCTCAAAAAATTTATAAAAATATGTTTAAGAAAAATCCTTGGGAGATGGGTCAATTCTTACCCTGGATTCGTTTTCAGCACACCAAAAAGCATACGTTATGGTACCTCACCTTTCAACTACAAGACTTTTTTTATTTTGTGGGACTGTGTAATCTTACCTGGTTCTAACTGCATTTTTAGTGCCGAACAAATATCTTTTAATAACTTTATTGGTCCAGATACCTAATAATTTAAATATTTCTATTTTCATATTTGAAATATCTGGAATTATTTTTATGAACAGCTACAATATATTCCAATAGTACAAACTCTTCTATTAATTGTATAGCCTCATCTGTTAAATTTACAATTAAACGTCAATTTATGTGTAATTCATACGATAAATAGCTGATTTTTGTGTAACGACCCTTACTTCAGAAACCTACCCCCCTAACTGAAATATCGGTATAATCATAGTAAAAAAACCTGAAATATCTATTCCTTTATATGGCCAAAGGAACTTCAATTTATTTGCTATTCATACGATATATGGTTGATTTTTGTGTAACAACCCTCACTTCAAAAAGCTAGCCTCCGTACTGAAATATCGGTATAGTCACAGTAAAAAACTGAAAAATCCTATTCCTTTATACAGCAAATGACACTTCAATTTGTGTAATTCATAGAATAAATCATTGATTTTTGTGCAATCCCTTACTTCAGAAAGCTACCCTCATACTGAAACATCGGTATAATTACAGTAAAAAACTGAAAAATTCTATTCCTTTATACAGCAAATGGCACTTCATTTATGTCTAATTCATAGGATACATCGTTGATTTTTGTGTAACGACCCTTACTTCAGAAATCCATCCCCCGTACAAATATATTGGTATAATCACAGTGACAAAAACTGAAAAACTATTCCTTTATACAGCAAAAGGAACTTCAATTTATGTGTAATTCAGAATAAATCACTGATTTTTGTGTAAAATCCCTTACTTCAGAAACCTACCTACTAAAATATCGGTATAATCACAACATAAAAACTGAAACACTCTATTCCTTTATACAGCAAAAGGCACTTCATTTATGTGTAATTCCTAGGATACATCGTTGATTTTTGTGTAATGAGCCTTACTTCAGAAATCCATCCCCCGTACTAAAATGTCGGTATAATCAGTGACAAAAACTGAAAAACTATTCCTTTATACAGCAAAAGGAACTTCAATTTATGTGTAATTCATTAATTCATTTATGTGTAATTAACCTACCCTTTGACGTACCTACCAAAATATCAGTATAATAACAGTATAAAAAACTGAAACACTATTCCTTTACACAGCAAGACTGCCGTGCTTAGCTAGAAAGCAGTATCTCCACAGTAGCAATTTAAGAAATGTACCATGTTTTTTATTAGCATTCATTAGTATACCACGCAGTATATTTCTACACAGCAGTTCTGGCAGATACTGCTTTCTTGATAAGCACGGCAGAAGAGGAACTTCAATTTATCTGTAATTAACCTATCGTTTGACGTACCTACCAAAATATCGGTATAATAACAGTATAAAAAAAACTGAAACACTATTCCTTTATACAGCAAAGGGCACTTCAATTTATGTGTAACTCGTATGATAAATAGCTGATTCTTGTGTAACGATGCTTACTTCAGAAACCTACCCTTCGACTTACGTACTGAAATATCGGTATAATCACAGTATAAAAAAACTGAAATGCTATTCTTTTATACTGCAAGAGGAACTCCAATATATGTGCAATTCATAGGATATATCGCTGATTTTTGTGTAACAACCCTTACTTCAGGAACCTACCCTTCATACTGAAATATCGGTATAATCACAGTAAAAAACTGAACAACCCTATTCCTTTATACAGCAAATGGCACTTTGATTTGTGTAATTCGTAAGACAAATCATTGATTTTTGTGCACATCCCTTACTTCAGAAACCTATCCCCATACTGAAATATCGGTATAATTACAGTAAACAACTGAAAAATTCTATTCCTTTATACAGCAAATGGCACTTCATTTATGTGTAATTCGTAGGATACATCGTTGATTTTTGTGTAACGACCCTTTCTTCAGAAATCCATCCCCCATACTAAAATATCGGTATAATCACAGTGACAAAAACTATTCCTTTATACAGCAAAAGAAACTTCAATTTATGTGTAATTCATTAATTCGGTTATGTGTAATTAACCTACCCTTCGACGTGCTGACCAAAATATCGGTATAATCACAGTATAAAACAACTGAAACACTATTCCTTTATACAGCAAAAGGAACGTCAATTTATGTGTAATTCTTAGGATATATCGCTGATTTTTGTGTAACAACCCTTACTTCAGAAACCTACCCTTTTTTACTGAAATATCAGTATAATGGCAGTAAAAAAACTGAACAACCCTATTCCTTTATACAGCAAATGGCACTTCAATTTGTGTAATCGTACGACAAATCATTGATTTTTGTGCACATCCCTTACTTCAGAAACCTATCCCCATACTGAAATATCGTTATAAAAACAGTAAACAACTGAGTAATTCTATTCCTTTATACTGCAAATGGCACTTCATTTATGTGTAATTCATAGGATAAATCCAACACTTACTTCAGAAACCTACCCTCCATACTGAAATATCGGTATGATCACAGTAGAAAAACTAAAAAACTCTACTCCTTTATACAGAAAAAGCAACTTCAATTTATGGTTAATTCATAGGATACATCGCTGATTTTTGTGTAACGACCCTTACTTCAGAAATCTACCCCCCCTCTTGGTACTTAAATATCGGTATAATCACAGTAAAAAACTGAAAACTATTTCTTTATACAGCAAAAGGAACTTCAAATTCTGTGTAATTCATAGAATAAATCGCTGATTTCTATGTAGCAACCCTTACTTCAGAAACCTATCCCACAACCTACCTACTGAAATATCGGTATTATCGCAGTATAAAAAACTGAAACACTCTATTGCTTTATACAGTAAAAGGCACTTCAATTTATGTGTAATTTATAGGATAAATCGCTGATTTTTGTGTATCAACCCTTACTTTTTAGAAACCTTCTCTCCGTACTGAAATATCGGTATAAGCACAATAAGAAACTGAAGAACCATATTCCTTTATACAGCAAAAGAAACTTCAATTTATGTGTAATTCATAGAATAAATCGCTGATTTTTGTGTAACAACCCCTATTTCAAAAACCAACCCCATACTCTGATATCGATATAATCTCAGGGTTCATAGCAAAATTCCAATTTAAAAAAATTGAAAGCGTACCTTCCGTTAGTAAGAAAGTAACGAATAGTTCATCAATTTACAGGATATAAACTTCCAAATATGCATACAGCTGAGTTCATGGAACTAATAGGATGGTACGGTAGTTCAATCAGTAACGTCAACGATAAGTAAGGGTTATTATACAAAAATCAGCAATCTATCCTATGAATTACACATAAATTGTAGTGCCCTTTGCCTTATAAAGGACTAAAGTTTCTAGGTTTTTTTTATTGTGATTATACCGATATTTTTGTACAGAGGATAGGATTTTTAACTAAGGGTTGGTGCACAAAAATCCGCTATTTGTGCTTTAAATTACACATACGTAGAGATACATTTTGCTTCATAAAAGAACATGATGTTATCTTAGTTATTCTATTTTCTGGTGATGCTGATTTTACTAATATCAGATTATGGAGGGTAGGTTTCTGAAATTGCTAGCTGTGCATTAAATAACATGTATATTGCAGTAGACTTTTCTTCATAAGGATGTTTTAAGTGGGTGGGTTGTGGCTCACTGGTGTTTCACAACCCCCATATTTTTTAAAATGTAGAAAGTTTTGGTGGCTGCACGTAAATTACACATAATTCACTGATAAATCCTAAATCCATAGATTCTTCTAATAGTGAATTTTTAAGTAGGTGGCTCACCGGTGAGTTACAACCCCCCCCCCCACCCAACAACGTTTTTAAAAACTACATAATTCTTTTTCGTAGAAGGTTTCGGTGCTACACATAATTTACAGCTAATGTCTGAATCTTTTTTTTATAATGAATTTCTAAGTGGGTGGGTGGTTATGGCTCACCGAGGACTCCAGAACCCCCACGATATTTTTTGAAAAAAGTCTAAGGCATTTTTATTACACAGAAATTTTCCAACCTACACATATTTGCACTTAAGTCTGGCATAGTTTATTTTTGATTTAGTTACTGTGGAGGTTGTAGTTCGATAGATCAGAATATTTCAAGTTTTTTGGAACACCCTATAATATGAACAACTTTTTTGATAAAATGAACTATATTTATTCACTTTATTACAAGACTCTTTTAATATGAAGTAAATTACCCATTCATATTCTTGTGTGCAGATTCTTACTGAATGCATAATAGGGTGAATTTTATAGTGGTTCGTATTACACTAGCTTTCCTTCTGAGAAACAACCATGAAAGAAAGAGACCCTAATTCAGTGCATCAAAGTGTTAAAATATCTCCCCTACCTATCCAGTTCCCTTCTAGTAATCCCTTTTTTATTACAGTTAATCTTAATAAGTGATTAGTTTTAAATTCGTAAATTCAACATTCGATTACATATATTTTTACAATTGCAAAATTGTTATTCAAAGACTGCCTTTAAATAATTTAATATTTGTTGGGTATTTTCAATTCATTTTTTTTGACAAACAACCCTATTTGTTCGTTAGTTAAATGGTATGCGAAACAATAAAACGTAAAACTTAAAACAATATTAAAGAACTAGAAAAGAAAAAGAAGTCACTTACCTCTGTTGACACTGGTTTATGTTGTTCCGAGACAGGGCTGTCGAAAAGAGGCACAGGAGGAGTAGTAATGTTAAGTAAATCAGGACTAATTTTAATATCTTTAAAGTCTTTCAGTAATGGATCCATGGGTGGAATAGTTTTTGGTTTGGGTGGCGGCGCATTTTCAGGGCATAAAAATACTTCAATCTCCCCATTCTCACTTTTCATTTGTATTTTGTATACGCCCTCAGGTACACTCAAAGTGCAATCGGTGGGTGCTTTGATAGCCATCACCGTTTTATGCTTATAACGACTAATAGAACGTAAATCTTGGTAAGTTATGTACCCGTAATGCCGATTCTGATTTAATTTATGAAGTTCCGTCTCGGCCGAATGAATTAATTGATCGAGTTGATTCTCACGATCTTCTAAAGCTTGAACTTCACTTTGTAACGCTGAATATGCATGACTACCTTTAGTGCCACCCTTCCATTGTATATTATTTTTTGATTTCTTCTCTAAAATACCAATTCCCTCCAAAACGTTTGTGATATCATAAATTCTACGTTTTTGAACACCTAATTCCTCTGATGCTTTATTTAAGTTAACCACACCATTAGGAGAATGCTCCAGTAATGCTGTGAATTTCTTTGTGAGAAGACCCAGCGAGGTATCGAACCGTGTATGTTTTTTCACTGGAGAGTTTCGCCTTTGACGTTTAGGTTGTGGAGCTTTAAATTCTTGTTTTATAGGAACCACGATATGTTGTGTGTCCATGTTTAGTCTACGTTTTACTGGAGGAGCACTAAGTAGAGGCATGGTGGGCATGATTTGGTTCTGTGGGGTTGCTCCGTACCCATGGTCGAGCAGATGTGGACTTGGTGTCATTTCTGTTTTGATAGTGGTTTTAACATCATTCATTTCAGGAGTGGAACTGGTAGGCACAATGCTGTACCCCCCAGGACTCTCCATTGCTGCTGGTAGACGAACCCCACGACGCATTGCCATACTCAAATGTCAATACATCAAGCTTTTTCAAAATGGAGGACGTTTTGTAAGCTCAATTTGAAGTGTTTTCAGATGTGTATTCTTGAATATCCGAATTTTAAAATCTACGAAAAATCCTTTATGTAAAAAAACGGGCAAAAGTTAATTCAACAAATAAAAACAATTGAATAACCCTATCGAACAAACTAAAACGACGAGTTAACGTTCAACGTTTTTTTAACCAAAATTCATAAACAAAACAGGATGAATGAATTTGTTTTTTGAGAGCTCGTTAGATCAAAGCGATTGCAGTTACATTCTGGGCACAACCCCCATCGGTTACGCACAACAAATAATACGCAACGCCACCCTCTCGCACGCAACCGTCATCGCATATACGCCACGACACGATATCGGATAACTAAATACAGGGATACTTACAAATAGGTGATCCCTCGACATCTACAGCAAAAGCGTGGCCTCACAGCCTTAGTAACCAAAAAGAAACTTACAACCCTCCCGGAAAAGCTACATGTTCCACAACACTTCGGAAAATGGTCGCCAAGCTACTTCGATCAAGCAGCTGTGCCTACCAGAAAAAACATACGAATAACGCTACTTCCGATTGTTTAAATCCATTTGTAAAAAGTCGGTTGATCGCGGAAATAATTGCGTTTTTCAAATAAACAATTTTTACAATTACAGGAAACGTGGAACCGCCACAAAAAAATCCCAAAGTTGCAACACGATTTACCTCGGCATGCACTACCTAGAAAGATTACAAAACATCTGCCATCTGTACCGGGCAGTTGGCGCGAAGCGTTGCGCTTGCGTACCGAGCCGCTCCTCAGATGTTCCCTTACGAAAACGAATTTTCAACCCCCTTTTAAGGAAGCGTATATACACAGGGTACGCGAGATCAAAACCCTGATGCAATTGGGATGCAAATGTGCACGAGGAAATAATTTTAGGGCCGAATTCAAGAAACCGAAACTGGTTTTAAAGCTAATGTACTAACCTTCCTGACGCCGGAAAAAAAAGATAACGAACATAAACAAACATGGCGCCTGTTAAGCGGGGTAATCGAACCCTGATATCATTCTTATGTCATCTGGAAGGGTGTTCCACGCGGACAATGTCCTTAACACTTTTGCAATGCCAAAGTCATACTTTAGAATTTACTTTCTATAACATTTGCAAACATTCGAGATTTTATTATCAATAAATTTTTAAAAATCAAACTTGCAGTTAATCATAAATAATTTAAAAATCTAATTTTTTTAAATAAGTTTTTGCTTGCGTTTAATAAAATTAATTCCCTGTAAATGCAAGATTAAAAAAAATATGTGTAAGACCACACAACAAAATTATAATAAATAATGTATATATGAATTGTGAAAATATAAAAAAAAGTTTCTAGAATAATTTTTCGTTTTATGAAATAAATACATCATTAAATTATCCCACTAAATATGAATCCTGGTTAAATTCGTAATTAATTTTGAATTTGCAAAACTAGTCCATTTTCTGCTATTATTAAATTAATTTAATCTATTTTAATTATTTAGTTTTTGGTCAAATATTAGTTTTTAATATTTAATAACATCATACAAAAACTACTTAATACCCTCCCTTGCAAAAATTCACCAAACCCTGTTCAGTTTCCCTGATCTTGAAAAGAATCTAACAGTAAAACTACTTACTATGCAATTGCTTACTAATTTTACAATAAAATGACTACATGTTTAAGCTACACCTACAAATAGTAAATTATTTGTTAAGCTCCGAATTTTAAATCGAATTGCGTTTTTTAAAGGTTAGGAGGTAGGTTAAATAAGCATTATGCAATTTTAATTTATTAAAACAGCTCTATTTGCACTAATTATGTTTCTATGTATAGTAATACGATTTTAAATTATTACTTTTAAATCTAATCAATATTATTTTGCCAAATATTTTATGAAAAACTTACCAAACCTGTTCTTTCACACTACGTTCAACGAATTCAAGTAAACAAAATGAGAAAATGACACAACCACTAATTCAAGCACATGCTGCGCACTTGGGTGTGCGCGATAAGAACTACCGCTAAATTTGAAATCTAATGATTGCGCATGAGTGTTCAGTTGAAATTGTTATACCATGTGCAGTCAGAAATTAAAGTTACTATGAATAATGTAATATTTTTTTCTATTTAACTTCAGTATTTAATAATATATTCAGCTAATTCTATTTTATTAATGTAAATTGCTATTAATATGTCATTTTAAATATATTTTTTTAAATATATTATCTAAATTAAAAGTAAGTACACAGTAAAAAATATGTAGTTAAATTTAACTAAATTTTAACTAAATGTTTAGTCCCAGACGATCCACTACAAAGTGTTGTGCACTTAACAATACTGAATTTTGTTAGCTCTAACATAAATGCCTTGTTAAAATTTACAAAAACTACTTGTTAAATCATATTCCTGAACAAAGAGGACTGCAAACAAATATTGTAACAACAACCCCGTTATGTATTAAATTGACAATTTTGTATTGTTGGCAGTTTGGCAACAAAATTTATAAGACTTACGAAATTAGTTGTAGAAATACACAAATTATAACATATATGTATTACACAATTATATTTTATCAGTATAACAACAAGGGTTTGTTTAATTCAAAATATTAATTATGATATTATTAAGCATTGTTGTAGTTTTAGATTTCTTGTTCGTTTTATTTACTATTTCGGTCAGTTACTGTAATGTATTTATTTATTTATTTATTTATTTATAAGAGTGTTAACAGGAAAATCCCAAAAAACACCCATACAGTAAATACGAATTTACAAAAAAAAATACCACTTAAGAAAAAAGAAAAAATGCGCTACAAAACAATAATTAAAGTCGTGAATTAAACATTTTTAAATACATAATATGCTTAAAGTTAAAAATCAAGAAAAAGAAAATCAAACCAAAACATAAAACAAATAAAAATCTATATAATATTTATGCATAACACCAAATGGATTGTGTAAACCCCAATAAGTTTCAATAAACCCTGATAAAAATAACAAAAACATTATTACCTGCTACAAAGCTATAAACATAAGGTGATAACAAAATATTTACAAAATTCGTGCATAATAGCTAAGGAGAGTCACAAATTTCATTTATGTATAATATTTAATTTTCTTTTGAATTGCTGAATTGAATAAACAAAAGGATCGATAAAATAATACTTTTGATTATACGATCTGACTATTCGATTTAAGGGTGAGGATAAACAAGAGTCAGTCCTGCAAAAGGCAAAATTGAATAACATAGCATTCCTGGTTGGTCGAGATGAAACATTGAAATTAATCTGCACAAGTAGATGCGGACAATCTAGTGCTGATAAGATAATTTTATACAAGAATATACAATCAGTAATGTCCCTTTTAATCGACAATGGCAACAATACAATTTCTTTGCATAAACTTTGGTGATCTATAATGGGCATATAAAATATTCTTTGTATAAATCTAATAAATCGTTATTGAATAGCTTCCAAAGAATTGATGAATTATATGATTTTTTGACAATATATTCTATGTGTTTAGAAAAAGTTAGCTTCTCATCTAGGATTACGCCTAAATCTTTGATATTATCGACTTTTGATAATACATGATGCGAGAAATGGTATAGGAAATCTATCCGTTGAAATTTTCTGGTAAAAGAAATTTTGTCACTTATCCAAATTCAAAAAGAGCTTGTTTTGAACACAATAACTATATAAGTCTAAGTCTTCTTGCAGTAACGAACAGTCGTTAATATTTTCAATCTTTCTAAAGATTTTTATATCATCAGCATAGATTAGTATATTGGAATGTGTTTTGCAACTAGTGATATCGTTTATATAAATAATAAAGAAGAGCGGACCCAGATGGGAGCCCTGAGGTACACCAGATGTAATGCTAACATAATCTGAAAAATCCATTAAACTTTACGGATAATATCCTGTTTGATATGTAAGACTTAACCCATCGCAATAAGTCAGACGGAAGACCAATAGCTTCTAGTTTGAGCATCAAAACATTATGGACAATCTTATCAAAGGCTTTACTAAAATCAGTATATATGGAATCGATTTGTAGTCTGATATCCATATTCTTCTCTAGATAATCCACATATGTTACAAGATTTGTTTCTACCGATCTTTTAGGTAAAAAGCCGTGCTGTGCATTACAAATACTATTTTTGACACTGGCCATAATATTTTGATACACAATTTTTTCAAAGATTTTAGGAATTGCTGATAATATCGAAACAGGATGATAGTTAGTACCTAATTCACTATTCCTGATTTAAGAATAGGTACAACGTGTGCCTTTTTCCATAAAGCTGGAAAAGTACCTTCTGAAAGAGACAGATTGAAAATGATGGAAAGGGCTAAAGCTAAGTTTAAAGCACAATTGCATAAAAGCAAACCAGGTATACCATCAGAACCGACTCCCTTATTTATTAATATTTATTTTTTGTAGGTAGCTCTCAACCAAATTTGGCATAATCGTTATAGATGGTCTATTATAATAGTTGGAACTAGCAGAGCTATCTGGAGTATTGTCATTTACCTGTCCATCGATAAAAACAGAACTAAAGTATTTGGAAAATAGATTGCAAATAGCTTCACCCTCACTACCCTCAGTAGCAGCAAAGTCATTGTGAATAATTCTAGACGGAGAATTTACATTGTTTTTCTTAGTTTTGATATAGAACCATATATGTTTTGGATTATTTACAATGTCACACTCGACAGAACTAATGTGATTATGAAAATCTGATTTAATAAGATATTTAATAAAATAAACTTTAACAAAGATGTAACTCCTAGTATTTCTTTTGTAGTTTTATTATAGGTGTTGTAATTTTAACATCATCTTTATTTATTTGCCAACACTGTTTGTTACTACAACTAAAAGTATGTTGTTACTTTAACTACAACTGTGTGCTTTTTTAGATATGATGTAGTGTTAAAAGAGCAATCAACATTATTAAATAACCTTATCCATACAAACAACTTCAAACATTTTAAATAAAATTGAATGAAACACCTGAACCCACTGTAATTTTAGATTTGTAATATATTTGCTTTGAAATCTTTTCTAATTTGGAAGAACTTTGAATCTGTACTTGCACTTTAAGCTAAGTTATAACAATTCAGAAGGATCCAGTCGTCAGAAAAAGATTAGAAAGGATTTACATTAAGTAAATATGTTGTAAAACTACAAATTCTTTGGTCAGAGTGTTTGATTTAATTAAAATGGTTAAATTTGTTTGTATTGTAACGTTCTTTCTAAAAATAATAACACAAGTGCTGTTTAAATCGTCTATTCACAAACAAATATTTATTTCTATACACTAATGAATACACTATAAATTAACGCTATGATTATAAACCATTAAAACTATTATTTACAGATTATGAATTTCTAATATAACATTTATCTATACAGTTACTATTTATTTTGTGAAACACAGTTAACGACTCGCTGTTGACTACCTCTCTTTTATCCGCGAATCCGCTTTTATACCCTCATATAAACGTTCCAGAAGTCGCCCGAACATACCATGTATTTCTAGAATACACTAGAAGGTCGAGTGCATTGCGCTGCCGCTCCGGAATGTTCCACGACCCATTGACGGCCGGACCAGACGATGCGTTGCACTCGTTACACTGCCCCCCTCTTCAAGTCTGTTCTGTCCCAGAACAGGTTTTATGCTCTGGTTCCTGTAAAATGGGTCATGACGATATCGACAGTCTTCACCTCGACTACACGTTCCATTACGGTAGAAATAACAGTCTACACTCTTCGTTGGCCTTAATGCGGGCTGTGGGTCAAAACTGCAGACGAAGATCTTGACGTCAGTACCTCTAAAGACAACTTCCAGCATGTTTCTAACGATTCTCCAATCCAGCTGGTCCCGCCTACAGCCGAGTTTGGGAACTGCCAATTTGTTAATTCCCCTGGTAAACAACTCGATCCTCAAATTCCATAGTGCCCTCCACAAGTCGGCGTAACTCGGTTTCTGGTAGTAAAACTGCTTGGTTACCAAGTAGTAAATGGATCGGTCATGATCAGACAAGCATAAGGATTTACCAACAGAGGGATTTTGTTCTCGAAGTTCATTCAGCCGTCCAAATTTATTTCTAAACACTACTGCGATCCCCCTGGACATACGGAGATCCGCGGAGACACAGTGGGCAATGGAATAATTACCAGGGACCCGGAAGAGATCTTGTTGCATCTCAGTCGTGACTCCGAATCGCGCTTTTCTAGTTCCAGAGAACGCAGCCATAAATTCTCTAAAGGTTGGCTGATCATCTTCAGGCCTTACGGTATTGATAGCCACCTCAGCCTCATCTTTCCGATCCGGGACTGCGTCATTATTTCCCTCATAGTGCGCCAGACGATTGGAGTGTACCACCTTTGGTTTCCCCCTTGGCAATTTCTGGATGCGATAAATCAAGTCATTTATTCGTTTCTTCACCTGGTATGGACCCTCCCAATTCCGCTGTAATTTTGGAGAATAGCCACGACGCCTTTGCGGGTTGTATAACCAGACAAGCTCCCCAGGTTGAAACCCTCCTTCTTGGGCTCTCACATCGTACGTAGCCTTCATCCGGTCACTCGCGATTCGACTATTATTTCGGGTTCGGTCGTGAATATCCTCCAACTTCTTCTTTAAGTTGATGACATAATCATTCCCGGCTACCTCCTGCTCTATAGGTGGAGACCCAAATTCCAGATCACACGGTAACCGTAACTCGCGTCCAAACATTACAGACGCTGGTGACTGACCGGTTGTTTCGTGGACCGATGCACGATAAGCCATCAGGAACAGATGCAGGTATTGGTCCCAGTCTCGTTGATATCGGAGACGACCTTGGCCAAATATTTGCCCATTGTCCGATTGATGCGATCTACCATTCCATCGGACTGCGGAAGTAACGGTGTGGTCCGAGTCTTGCGAATGCCCAACAATCGACAGACTTCTCCAAAGAGTACAGACTCGAAATTGCGGCCTTGATCCGAATGCAGCTCCATGGGCACTCCGAAGCGACTGAAAAACTCTTTGACTAGTACGTCAGCAACAGTCGCAGCTTCCTGGTTTGGTAGGGCATATGCTTCTGGCCATTTGGTAAAATAGTCCATTGCCACTAATATGTATTTATTCCCATCGTCGGTTTCGGGAAATGGTCCGGCAATATCTATGGCTATTCTTTCCAGAGGACTACCCACATTGTACTGCCTCATAGGTGCTCTTCGTTTCCCCAAGGGTCCGTTACCAGTGGCACATAGTTCACATTTCCGGCACCACTCCTTCACGTCTTCTTTACAGTTGACCCAATAAAAACGCTCCCTAACTTTCTCCAAAGTCTTTTTCACACCGAAGTGTCCTCCTGAGGCACCGTCATGGAGATGTCGCAATACTGTAGCCACTCGGCTTCTTGGAACCACGAACTGAGACCTAATGGTGGTGCCATCTTCACTCTCCAGTACTCGCTTCAGGAGATCGTCTTCCACCTTCAAGGACTCCCATTGGGCCCAATATGCTTTGAGCGTTCTGTTGAAAGGGCTGACGGCCTCCCAGGCAGGTCTTTCTCCCACGCGCTTCCATTCCAGTACCATTTTTAGTTCGGGATCAGCCTCCTGCTGTCGTTGCAATTCTTCCGGCAACCAATTGTCGTTGACGATGGTAGTCCTTAATACTTGGCAAACCCTCTCTTCCAAACGAGAGCAATGACGGCAATCCGTTGGACAGGGTCTTCTTGAAAGAGCATCGGCATTTCGATGACTAGTGCCCGCTCGATGTTCGGTGTCAAAGTCGTATCCTTGTAATCGTTCGATCCACCTTGCGACCTGGCCTTCAGGATTACGGAATTGTAGAAGCCATTTCAACGCTGCATGGTCCGTCCTCAATAAAAACTTCCGTCCGTACAAGTATTTGTAGAAGTGCTCAACGGACTTCACGACGGCCAATAGTTCTTTTCTGGTCACACAATAATTCCTTTCGGCTTTCGACAAAACCTTACTAAAATAGCCGATGACCTTTTCTTGTCCATCCTGTATCTGAGAAAGTACCCCCCCAATGGCCAGATTACTTGCATCTGTGTCAAGTATGAATTTCCCTTCTGTCCGTGGATAGCTCAATATTGGTGCTGTTGTCAGGGCACGCTTCAGCTGTTGGAAAGCTGTTTCACACTCTCCACTCCAAACATACTCGCGCCCATCTTCAGTTAACCTTGTCAGAGGTTTCGCTATATTGGCAAACCCAGGAACGAAACGCCTGTAGTAGGTACATAACCCAAGAAAACTACGAACTTGGTGTTTATCTTTCGGTGTTGGCCACTCTTGAACTGCACGAATCTTATCGGGGTCGGCTGCCACTCCATTTTGTGATACGACGTGCCCGAGATATTTCACTTCCTTTCTGAATATGTGGCACTTTTTCGGACTCAGTTTCAGATTGGCTCCACGTAGTCTTCGGAACACTTCCTCTAGATTGTTCAAATGTTCGTTGAATGATTTTCCGACTACAATCACATCATCTAGGTATACCAGGCAGGTCTTCCACGACAACCCTCTCAGGATGGTCTCCATTAGACGCTCAAAGGTGGCCGGAGCGTTACATAGACCGAAAGGCATAACTGTAAACTGCCATAGTCCGGAACCAATAGTGAACGCGGTCTTCTCCCGGTCTTCAGGTTCCATTTCAACTTGCCAATAACCGCTCTTCAAGTCCAAAGTCGAAAACCATCGTGAACCAGACAGGGTATCTAACGTGTCGTCGATGCGTGGTAAGGGATAGCTGTCTTTCTTGGTCACGTCATTAAGCTGCCGATAGTCCACACAAAATCTCGTTGACCCGTCCTTCTTACTGACCAGGACCACCGGTGATGCCCATGGACTGCTGGATGGCTCGATGACCCCTTGTTCTTCCATATCAGTAATAATCTTTTCGGCTTCTGCTCGCCTTGCTAGAGGTAGACGCCTCGGCTGCTGACGGACAGGCATAGAGTTGCCTGTATTGATTTTATGTTTTACTATATTTGTTCGTCCCTTCTGGCTATCGTCAAGAGCGAAGATATCTTGGTATCGGTGAACCAAACCCTGTACCTCTTTCACTTCCGTTCTGTTAAGGTCTTCGCACGAACTAGTAACCATACCCACTAATTTTCCACCATGGTCTTTGGGCACTGGTTTTGGAACATCAGCCATACACCTGGCTACTCGAAATACTGGCACACACTGTCCCACAAGGGTACTCTTCTTCAATGTCACCGGATCCACATTAACGTTCATAATTCTCACCGGTACTCTCTTTCCAACCTTGATCAGCGCTTTTCCCACCAGTATGCCACTATGGATCTTCTTATCACAAACAGGCTCCATCATTCGCACACATCCTACCCGAAGATCTCCATCCAAACCCGCCTCGACAACCATCTCGCTTTGACCCGGCAATATCACATCTTCAGTCAGCAAAACCCTCACAACCGGATCTTCTCGTGGATGCAACGGAAGTTCTTCGTTACCGACCTTCAAAACACCCTCTTTCAAATCCAACGTAAAACCAAATTTTCTCAGGAGGTCCATTCCCAAGATGAAGTCATCAGTGATATCGGCTACCAGCACCTCATGATCACGTTCTTCACTTCCAATGCCAATCTTCATCTTCACCACTCCGCGTGTTGGTATCACTTCACCTGTTGCTGTACGGAGTTGAGTAGTTGTTGGTAACAGCTTCATACTTGTTCGTAGAACGTTAGGGCGTATGATGGACTTTGTCGCCCCCGTATCAATGAGTAGTGGAACAGTACGATTAGCAATTTTCCCATCTACGAACAAACTGCTGGTACTATTGTTTGATGTTACGGCATGGATGGTGATCTTCGGGGCATCTTCACTCAAAGTCGACGTTCGCCCCCTCTCGTCGACCCCCTTTAGTTTTCCGACGGCTGAACTTGTTTGGGTTTAGGGCAGCGGCGTCGTATGTGCCCTTGTTCACCGCAGTTCCAGCAACGGGGTCCTCGAACTTCTTGAGGATTCCTCTTACGACTATCTTCCTTCTGAAGAACTCTCATTAATAATTCTTCTAGGCGATCTTTGGAACTGGAACCTTCCTCTTCTTCCGCAACGGTTCGAACTCGCCCGTGGCCTCGGGACGCTTGTTTTGCGGCTTCAAACTCTAAAGCGTGAGCAAGCGCATCATCAGTTGTTCTTGGTCGTGCCAGCCTCAATGATTGTTGTGTTTCCCCGTCTCTTAACCCATCAATGAAGGTCTGCACAGCGAGCTGTCCCAGAAATGAATCGGGTGCCGTAGGGTACGCCAATCGGACAAGCCGCGCAACATCGGCTTCAAACTCCTGCAGGCTTTCTCCATTCTTCTGGATACGATTCTTCACTTGCGCGTGATACACTTGTTGAAGATGTGCGTCTCCATATCTCATCTCCAATCTAGACACTAACAATTGATAATCATTTTCCTGTCCTGCTGGGATTGTTTGCAGGACGTTCAACGCGTCTCCACGCAAAGCCACAGTTAAAGAAACGGCCTTTTCCTTGCCTGTCCATCCGTTGGCCCCAGCGGCCGCCTCAAATTGTTTGTAGTAGGTGGACCAAGGTATCTTTCCATCGAACGTGGGTGGTTTTACTTTTATCCCTACGGCAGGACCCTTTTCTTCTTTAATTTGCTTCTTTACTTCATTAAACTCAGAAGTTGAGGGAAACCGTAGTTGCCTCATTCTATCTTCCAACATATCGGTTATGTCGTCTTTCTTAGCTGTTGATGGTAATTGCATTTGGGCTATTTTCTCTTCTACCATCTTTATTACCCTATCTTGTTCCGCCAATCTACCTTCCAATAGTCCTAACGCGCTGGCATTCTCCAAAAATTCTTCGAAAACTTTATCTTCCAACGCTTTGACATTTTCCAACAATTCTCCTTTAAGCCTTCTAGAACTGTCTTCGGATTTCCTGGAATTCTCCAGTATTTCTTCCTTTAGCATTCTAAATTTTCTTCGGCCTTTTCTAGTAATTCTGCAAACCTTCTAGAATTCTCTTCGTGTTTTTCCAGTACTTTTTCTTCCAGCGCTTTAGTATTTTCAAGTAATTCTTGTTTAAGCATTTTAGAATTTTCTTCAGACTTTTCCAATAGTTCCTCTTTTAACATTCTGGAATTCTCTTCAGACTTTCTAGAATTCTCTTCGGACTTTTCCAATAATTCTTCTTTAAGCATTCTAGAATTCTCTTCAGACTTTTCCAGTAATTCCTCTTTTAACATTCTAGAATTCTCTTCGGACTTTTCCAATAATTCTTCTTTAAGCATTCTAGAATTCTCTTCTATTTTACTTAATAACAAATTAGTATCAATTGCGGGTCCAGGTATTTCGAAGAGGAAACTTTCAGGGTCTTCTTGCTGCTCCAAAAGCCATTCTCTTAGCCGATTTATTAACACACTTTTAAGGCCCGTTGTGTCTAAATCTCGTTCTTCAAGTTCATGTTTCAAGTCTATTACTTTGAGATCTTTTAACAGTTTCATCACCATTTTAATCGTTTGTTGAAATTATGTTTTAACACCAAAAATTTTATTCTCACAGCACTCTAATTAATTATTACGCGATTTTATTTATTTTAAACCCCACACCTGACACCACTGTAACGTTCTTTCTAAAAATAATAACACAAGTGCTGTTTAAATCGTCTATTCACAAACAAATATTTATTTCTATACACTAATGAATACACTATAAATTAACGCTATGATTATAAACCATTAAAACTATTATTTACAGATTATGAATTTCTAATATAACATTTATCTATACAGTTACTATTTATTTTGTGAAACACAGTTAACGACTCGCTGTTGACTACCTCTCTTTTATCCGCGAATCCGCTTTTATACCCTCATATAAACGTTCCAGAAGTCGCCCGAACATACCATGTATTTCTAGAATACACTAGAAGGTCGAGTGCATTGCGCTGCCGCTCCGGAATGTTCCACGACCCATTGACGGCCGGACCAGACGATGCGTTGCACTCGTTACAGTATGAAAAAGATATTGGGTTGATAATTATTCTTCGCATCTTCCAGACAGGGATATCCAAACATATATAATAAGCTATAGGCTAGCTTTTTTATTTGATTATTATTAATGATATTCATTGCTCTAATGAAGGAACTTAATAGGGAAGAAAATAATACCAATTACAAGGGCAATATAAACATTTATTCTTCATTAAAAAGAAAAAATATAATATAATGATCACATACTAGACAAAAGATTAGTACATCCAGAACAAATTATAACAACATTTAATCATGAAATTATTCTGAAATCAACAAGTAAGAAGTTACATGTTTACTGATTTTCTTTTAAATAACTTCTCATATTATTTATCTAGATATAAGAGTGCAAGATCAGAGAATACTAATATTAACAATAAAATCTAAAAGATATAATTATCTCTTGAAATATTACTGTTTCATTCAAGCAATGTAAGCTATAATAAAAGACATAAAACAAAAGTTATATTACTGCTAGCATTGTATATAAAATCTCCTTCTCTCCAGGTGATTTTTCTATGCATCTCGAAGGTCCTACAGTTTATATTATAATAGAACAATAAATAATAAACTTATCAACAATAACAATCCTCAGATGTAATAGATTTTTGACAATTTGGTGTGAGAACTTGTTTATATGCTGATTGTAGCAGCAGATCAAAACTATGGAATTCTGTGATAATAGATTTTCAGATAGAACACTTTAATCATTATAATAATATAGAAGTTACTTACGTAAGACCAGGAAACACTTGCTCTACTATAAATGAAAACTTGTATATAGGTATAGCATTATAATAGCACTGCTTTTTGGAAATTTGCAAACACCTTTTAGAACAAAATCACACAATGACTCCTCAAAATAATATAAAATTCCTACATTTTTGTAATAACAAACGCAAATTAGACATTTTAGAAGCCTTTGAGATATACAAACACAAACTCAGGGTACCTTTAATTAATGAACAACTTGAGCTCAGTAATTCTCCGTTACTGGAAGTATTAGATATTTAATTCTGATTATTATTATTTTATCTAGTTACCTATTTTTGTATCTACCTTAGCGACGTGTTTGTTTATAATTATATTACCTTTGATAATGACAGCATAGCTGTCGAAACAATATTGTCAGGTTGTATTTTAATAAAACTGTGAAACTTTTACTAATCTTTATTTATTTCATGATTATGGAGTTCCACAAAGTATAGATTTATTGAAGTAACATAGATTTATGGTTGAATAATAATTCTAACAACTATAATTGATAAACTTACTGCAATACCACTAATGATAATAATGATAGGAGGTGGTTCTACAAAAACAAGGCAACTTGCTCATTGAGATGTGTCCCAGCACTTTTTACCGTGAAAAATAAGTAAAAATAGTTACACCTCATGTAATTATAGCTCACATATTGTGCAATATCGACAGGACCAGTAAATTGAACGAATGTATTCAATGTATTCATTGATTAATTTACTTTTTCTAAAAATTGCGTTTAGGGGACTGGCGGTCTCAACAGGGGACTCATTATAGTTATACAAGTTGTTGCCTTTAAAGATATATTTCTAATCTGAATTTTCTTTAATTAGACATATAAAACACAAAGAAACGGTCACTAACTTAGTTTGAGGAAATACAAAGATAAATTTCTTAATTGAAACTCAAAATTTTATTTATTCTTGAAATTAAGACAAATTAAATTCGAATACAAAACTGAGAAAATTATAAGTAAATAATTAATACCTACACTTCTTACTATTGAAAAATGATGAACTGACTGATTGCAATTAGTTTTTATAAAATTAAAAATTATGACTTATTTTTCGTAAATATTAGTAGAAGATCTGAATTTGTAATATGTATAGACGTTTATCTCTCATTTGCGTTATAGGTGTAGGAAGCTTTTTTACAATTTGATCGACAGGTCTGCAATATTGCTATGATCTAACTTAAACAGAGTAGCATTTGAGTTGCAAATTTCACTGTAACATGTTCCTCATTTTTGTACTTTGCCTTGGAACAACCATTCTCATCTATTTAGGGTTAGAATCATGAGTATCTGAGTTGCTAAATAAATTACCCCCATTTAGCTTAGTTGCTGTTGCTGAATATTTCACAACGCCTAGCTTAAAATGTTCACAAAACACCTCAGTGATTTCATTCTGCCTAGGGCCAAAGACAGTTCCTATGCATTGATGAACTTTAAGTGTACCTGGTAACGTGAATATCTCAAGACTGACCTACTATTAATTTGCTGTATTTACAAGTATGTAATTGTAAAAATGCACATTTAACTCTAATCAAATTTGAAAATTCTTTTAAATTAGTTACATCTTCACCAGCAGCAACTAAGAGGTCAACAGTTCTTTTAAGCACTGCCCCTTTCTCATCTGGGGCGCCCTTGCCATGCCCCGATTTGTGGAGGTTCCAAGTAAAATAATCTATATTCGCATAAAACTGATGGGATTTACAAGACAAGAAAAAAACATCTTGTTTCTATACTGTAAAATGCACATGTTCTATGTAGGGGGTAAGCTATTCAAAACGGGTGTAAGGGGGGTCTAGATGGTTGGAGCATTATGTAATAAATTTGAAGACCTGGTGCAGAAAGACTTTTCACAATTGGAGAAATACAGAACTATTGTGTGTAAGCTAAGCTGAGTTCGTGACTCCCCCAAAGTGAAACGCTTGTATTTCCTCACTGTCCCAAGTCCCCTGGACTAGGCTAGTCCTCTGTGATGATTCGAGCCAGGGGACTGTTTTTTAATGTAAACTATGATCAACTCAAATATCAAAACAAATAAACACAACTATTATATATCAAAACAAAGTGCAAGATGTTTATTAGATGAGACAATATAATTTGTCACGGAACAATTAAAAATAACTAAAAGAACGATTCTCAGGGGCCTGATTTATTTACTGGCACTAACATGTGTTGCCATCATCGAGCCTAACCAAACACCAAACAAAGTAGTGTCAGTACGTAAATCAATTGCTACTCGCACTTTGCACAGCCAACCTCACCAATCCTTGATCATAAACCATACGCTTCTTTATAATTATAATATTGGCATTTTTTTCAAATTGAATTAAACACAGGGGACTGATCCTTAAAATAAGGGACACCTAATCGTACGCTATTTAATAACAATAAAGTCGCAAAACATGTTTTAAACAATACACTGAATGTAATATTTCTTTTATATATTTTATAGAAATGATTCGTAAACTTGAGTAAGGTTTGCTTGATTAAAAAATAAGATCAAGTAACCAAAAATATGGCGTAGGAGACATACCAGGGTACTGATGTTTTTGTAATTCATTCGGTTTTAAAAAATACTAAATATTAATTTAATACCATAATATTTTATGACCAGGTAGATGACTACACTTGCTACTCTATTTAAGCAAAAAACCTTTTATAGTTGCTTAAAGTAAAATATTTTTTTGATTGAGACTAGAAGTTACTCTATTTTTGTAGAACCACCCTAAGGGCAATTCTTTGGTAACAGTAATATTGGTGTATTTAAATCTCATATTACATGTTTTTCAATTAGTATATCACCAAACAGTGCTGTTCTACTTAGTACAACAATTAGTTAAAAATCTGGTGATCGTTACTTTTGTGTACTTGAAGTGCTGTAATTTGTACTTTACATTACTAGACCGGGAGCTGGATAGAGTTAATTGTGCAAAATGTGAGGACCGCATTTTATCAACTGATATAAGCTAAGAAAAGCTTACAGATTAATATTTTGGACGTTTACTGTCTCCAGCCTTACTTTGTGGAACTCCATAATCATGAAATATAATATAAATACAAAGATTAGTTAAAGTTTCACAAGTTTTATTAATATCTTAACCTGACAATATTGTTTCGACACTTTATGTCATTATCAAAGGTAGATAAGATTGATAAACAAACATGTTGCTAAGGATAAATACATACAGAAAATAGGTAACTAGATACAATACATACAAAAACTAAATATCTAACACTTCTAATAAAGGAGAATTACTAAGCTCAGTCGAAATTTCTAAGTGTTTGTCCAATATAAACTGAGTTACAAAAAGAACAATTCAAACGATAAATGCCGGATTTCATGATATCTTGTGTTTTGTCTTTAGCATTGAATAAAAATGAAAAGGTGTTGGTGTTAGTTTTATAAGTTTTTTGGTAACTGGTGGTTTTTCTTAGTATAGTTGCAATTTGTTCTGATATCTTGCCAAAGTATGGTATTGATATGTAGTTTGTGTCTTGTATTTGAGTGTCAATTGGAAATATTCTTTTGATAGCTAACCTATAATCTTTTTGTTGAATTAAAGTGTCAATCATGTTATGGTTATAATGGTTTGCATGTGCTAATTGTTTGATGATTGAAATTTCTTTATCAAAATGTGATCGTTTCATTGGAGTAGTTAAAGCTCGGTGTACTAAAGATCTATAAGCCGCCAGTTTATGCATTTTATGATGACATGAATCGTTAGGTATAGTTTACCAATGGATAATTCTCTGAGTCCTCTATTAGCTAACATATTTATGGATAATTTGGAAGATCGAATATTTGAATTAGATCTTTCTAAACACATTATTTTTTGGTTTCGTTACGTTGATGACATTTTAGCTTGTTTTGACAGTTCTTTTGAGGTTATCAATGAGTTTTTAATTCTTATTAACAGTCTTCACACAAACATCACGTTTACACTAGAAACAGAACAAAATAGAGCTATTAATTTTTTGGATTTAACCAAGATATATATATATATATATATATATATATATATATATATATATATATATATATATATATATATATATATATATATATATATATATATATATATATATATATCTTGGATTTAACTATTACAATTAATACAGGCAATGAATTTGATTTTTCCATATACAGAAAACCCACAAGCACAGACGTCACTATACCTAACGATTCATGTCATCATAAAATGCATAAACTGGCGGCTTATAGATCTTTAGTACCTACACCGAGCTTTAACTACTCCAATGAAACGATCACATTTTGATAAAGAAATTTCAATCATCAAACAATTAGCACATGCAAACCATTATAACCATAACATGATTGACACTTTAATTCAACAAAAAGATTATAGGTTAGCTATCAAAAGAATATTTCCAATTGACACTCAAATACAAGACACAAACTACATATCAATACCATACTTTGGCAAGATATCAGAACAAATTGCAACTATAATAAGAAAAACCACCAGTTACAAAATAACCTATAAAACTAACACCAACACCTTTTCATTTTTATTCAATGCTAAAGACAAAACAGAAGATATCATGAAATCCGGCATTTATCGTTTGAATTGTTCTTTTTGTAACTCAGTTTATATTGGACAAACACTTAGAAATTTCGACATAAGATACAAAGAACACGTACGCTCTTATAGACTTAAACATCCAGAAAAATCGAATTATGCCAAACACATTTTGGAACAGAACCACCCATTGACACCTCAAAACAACATTAAATTCTTACATTTTTGCAACAACAAACACAAATTAGACATTTTAGAAGCTTTTGAAATATACAGACATAAACGCACAGTACCTTTAATGAATGAACAAACTGAGCTTAGTAATTCTCCTTTATTAGAAGTGTTAGATATTTAGTTTTTGTATGTATTGTATCTAGTTACCTATTTTCTGTATGTATTTATCCTTAGCAACGTGTTTGTTTATCAATCTTATCTACCTTTGATAATGACATAAAGTGTCGAAACAATATTGTCAGGTTAAGATATTAATAAAACTTGTGAGACTTTAACTAATCTTTGTATTTATATTATATTTTATAATATTTTGGATGTTGCCAGAAACTTTATTGGTCCATTTTTTTATCCTCCCCCCTTACTTATCAAATAAATCGATTGAGCACATGCTATGGATCCATTGTAATAATTATTTTAGTGAAAATATGTAATTTATTCTTATAACTACAGGTAATATTAGGTTGTCAAATGAAATAAAAACAAAAATTATTAATAAAAAAGTCAGAAATTGTTGATAAAACAATTATTTAATAAGAAAAAATATGTATACAAATATGAAAAAAATACAAACAACCAGTCATTTTTATTTAGGCAATCATTGTTTATACACTTGCACAACGAAATACAAGTTAATTTGGATTTTTTTGCAACTACAAGCCATTGTTCGACAATCTGATGTACATTTACAGGACTGAATCAAAGACTCTGCCAATGGCCGCTTAGTCATTTGTCGTGGGCAGAAGTTACTATTTCTCTCTTTATAGCAAATAAAGTGTAATTAACAGGCTGAGATTGTGTTCGATCAGCATTTATCCATAGATGTTTGTACCGTAGCTCTTAACAAATATAAATGCAAAGCATCTGATGTGCATATTACTTTTTTATTTTGATATTTCTGATCCAATTAATTTTTCTCCCAGGAATTAACCTACGTTTTCGAAATTTATGTAAGTATCTTAGTTTAAAAGTATAATGTCATAGTAAAATGCATATTTTTTCAGATCCAAATCAGAATGAAAAATCTTTCAAAAATTACTTTTAGGCATTAGACTTAAGCGTTACACTGCTAACTATGTATACCTTTAATTTTGTAAATATAATTTGTAATATACAGTGACATGCAACAGTCAGAAACAATGTTGCACTTGGTGCCATATGGGAAAAATTTAAAGATTTAGCTACTAGCTGTTGCCATAGGATATTCAATCATCTAAGAAAACTGGTTTTGCAGACTCTAGGATTGGATTTAGATATTATGCAGCGTGCAAAATTAAAAAATTAAAGTTTCAAATTCCAGTTTTTTATGACAGACAAAGTATAGAAAAATAACACGCAATATTTTAAAGATACAGTTCATCAAAATAATAGAAAATAACAATTTTCCATTTCATTACATTGTTTCGATATCTCTAAAACATAGAGGTTTTTAGTCGTAGTGGATAGGAAGTTTTCTTTATGTTTTTATTTTTTATGAGCACTTCCCACTGTTTATCTGCCGTCATTGAAAATTGGAATTTCAACAAATTTAAATTTTCTGAACACCCTGCAGATCCAGTTCCAGTCCTAGGGTATAGAATATTAGTTTTCTGAGCCAATATACGGTAACAAATTGTTCCTAAATCCACCAATAAGAATTTGTCCCATATGACACTTCATTTCTGCCTATCACTATAGCGTTCCTGGTCATAATAAATAGTTCTAAAATAGCTTGCATAATAAATAAAAATCCTTTTGACAAGAAAAGATCCGCCAGTCTTCTTGGGAGACCTAAAAGAGTTAAAATACGTCGCAGTAGTGATAAAAAATATGTTATACATTGTGCATTTAATTTGTCGCTTTCAGATACATACATACATTATTAACTAAAACGACTTGATCTCAATACATTTTTTCTAAGCAGTGTCTTATTGGAGAATCAGAAGCGTCCTTAAGGTCGGTCAGCCGGGCGTATGCCCTGGGCATCGGGGGCTAGTGGGGCCCTGCACGGAGCTACCTTATTTTAACCAAGAACACAGTATCTATTACGCATTAATAAAATAGACTGAGAGACTGACATCTGATGCAAGTTCTTATACATAAAGCGTTTGTAACATTGTAACCGAATAGTCCTGCGTCGCTGGCCTGATCAAAATGATTTAACCGATTTAGTAACCATTTAGCAACACTGCTTAGATCGGCACCGCGTTCAACGACGGGAGCGCGTTACACTGCCAGTCGTCCAAGAACATTCTGTTGTATTAAAAATTAAAGATGTGATTTATTTATTTACTTTTTCATTTACTGGGGGCTGCACTCCATATTTGTCCAGGGACTTCAAAATCAAAGAGCGGCGCGGCGCTGTGGAGAACAATAAATTACAAATCTACATCAAAAATTTAATCAAGTGTCAGAAAGCCTTAATTGCTTTTTGTGTATGATACTATTAATTTCATAATGATCTAAGACAGCAAGGCTAATATGATACTTCTTTTATTATTATTCTATGTCCTATGCATTTACACTGAAAAACAAGAACAAAATAGCATCATATAAGCCAATTACTCTTGCTATTCTAGATCATTATGAAATCAATAGTACTTCCAGTAAATTTAAATACTTCTAGTACTTTGAGATACTTCTTTAAGTATTCAGAAGTACTGAAAGTGTATAAAACGTATTTTGTGTTCGGTCGAGCGATTTTGAGCGATTTATGGACCTGTTTTCAGAGCGTAAATTGCTAACTTAGAGCTCTAGGGCTGTAAAACTTTTTAGCGCTCGCTAAGTAGGTATTTAAGATAGAAGTATAAAAAGTCATTCTCCATTGAGCGAACGGTTTAAGACATGAGCGAGTGTTTTAAAAGACGTGAGTGCAAGGAAGAGACTTTTTATATGTGTATCTTACAACGTTTTATCTACGATCATAACGCTTTACTAAAGCATTTATTTAATATTTAAATTTTTAATATATTAATATTTTTTAAAATTTGTTACATATGTCATGTATATCAGCGTGGTTTGAGTTTTACGTGCTAAGTTGTTTGTACCAGTTTATATAAATAAAAAATTTATAGCACTAGTTCACCAAACGTTAACTTTCTACACGAAAATCAGTGTAAAAAGGAGTAACTTTTTGTATGATTGTTAATAAAAAGTGTTTAAGCACAGATGCATTATAATTAGACTATTATTGCAAGACTCATCTAAACATAAAGGTCTTTTTATGGCCCAAGGGTCTCTTTATGGTCAGACGGGCAATAACGAAACGTCAATTAAATGTCAGAAGTTTTTTTGTAGAACTTGATTAGTTCTTAATATAATTTGTAAACTTCTTACCAATGAAAATAAGCTGAAATTAAATATTTTGGAATAGTAACTATAGTAACATACTTCGGATAAGCACATAATTATACATACAGCTGCTTGATGTACCTACGTACTCATTTAATTATATTTTTACACAATAATAGATTTGACACAAAAATTTAATCTGTGCATAAAATAGTGTATGTATAGCGGGCATAACTTGCTTTTATGGCCCTACAGCCTTTTATAATAACGCTTCTGGCCATAAAAGCTTCATTATGCCCTTAATACATAAATAACTATTACAGCCCGCTAGAAAAATAGCTACCCTTGTTTATGCCGTTTCCATAGTAATAACAGTAATTACAGACCACTACACCTACCTACTTCAAGTTTTGCACTTTTCAAATTATTTTTATTTTAAAATTAAATATTAAATTAAACTTAGACCGGACATAAACTAATGTATGCATTTCGGGCTTAATTAGTGTTTTGTCGGCTTTCGCCTCTGGTGCTATTTTAACTGACTCGGCGGGCTCTAAAACACTCAATTAAGCCCTTAATACATAATATAATCTTACTTAACACTTGTAGTACTTATTGGTACTTTCGATTTTCGTTACAAGATTTTGTACTTCAAGTACAAAATGTGTACACTTTTGAAAAGTACTAGTTACTAATACTCCAAGTAAAAAAATGTACTAAATATTTACTACATAGTTATTATCAGTAGTTTTGTTGTGCTGGTAACAGATTTTGATGTCAAAAAAACCCGCTGGAAAGGTCTTTGAAAATAGTTAAAGCTCTTAGTCATTAGACCTCTCATAGCATTAGAAAATAATCCTACGAAAGAAAATCCCGAAAACCTAAAAAACCCTGTTTTTCAGCGCTTTTGACTATGGCGCAATATGTAGTACATACATAAGAATATGCTCTTATAGATGCAATCTTTAAAGTGGAGTTTAATTGCTTCAACAATCTTAATATATTATTTTATATTTTGGTTCTATAATGACTACTTTAGAAAATTTGGTGTAAGTGATGAAAATGGCAATGGTAATGTTTTGGTAATTGGTGAGATGTAGGTATCATAAAGTACAGGGTTATTCATTATATTCTGACCACCCCTTTATCTTTGTTATTATTGGAGATCAAAAAAGTTTTTAATAAAAATTGTATTACTGTACCTATATTCTTTAAAGTCTCATAAAAAATTGCATGTATAATAAATCACGTGATACTAAATATACGTATATATTTTGTTTAATGGAGCACCCTATATATTATTACATTTTCAAGTAGCCCTTTTTTCGCTGAATCTATATAATGTTATATACGTATATATCATTAATACTTTTTGACATATACTCAACTGAAAGAACAGTAGGTTATGCTTTTCAATCTGTGAGTTAGCTGAAATGACTTTCTCAGCCTCACTATAACCTATTTTAATTAATTTTGATTAAAGGAATATAAATAAAATAGTAATTTGGATCTCTATGCCAGAAACTATACGTTTGCATATGAGTGTATTGCAGACAGAGGCGGTTAGCCGAGGCCTAAAACTAACGAGTACCTACTTACTGACTTCCGCTGAAATTTCTTAGATAAAATTAACTTATTCTTTAGATGACGTGAAGTATTAGAATTTGTTTGTTTTGATAATGGTAACAATTAACAACAAAAACATTTAAATAAAAAATTTCATATATGCTGAATTTAGTAAAAGTTGTTACCATCCGACAAACAAAAATTCCTAGTTTTTGCCGGACTAGGCGGCAAACGCCTACTTTCCCCATTATTTTGATATTTGCAATATTAGTGAAATCGAACGGAGGCACAAAATAGTGATTTGGATCAATAGCCCAGAAACTACATGTTTGCGTACGAGTGTATTGCAGGTAGAGGCGGTTATTCGAGGCCTGCAACTAACGAGTATTTGTAACGTAGTTTCTGGCCACATGAGCCACGTTATTTTCTTGTGTCGACTTTTACGGAAATTTTTTAGATAAAATTAACTTATTCTTTAGATGACATGTGCTATTAGTATTTTTGTTGGTTTTCATGTTGGTAATAATAACAAAAAGATTTTAATTTAAAATGTCATCTCTTTGTTTGTTTATTGCAAATTTAGTCAGATGGTAAGTTGTTACCATCCGACACACAAAATTCTTAGTTTTTGCCGGACTAGGTCGGCAAACGCTTAGTTTCCTGAGTATGTTGGGAACTGCCATATTAATACATTTTTAACGTACCGAAAAAACAATTGTCGCTGAGGCCGTTTGCGGCCGAAGCAGAACAATCTCGAGGATGCTAAAGAATTTCGAGAACAAGTATACACGACATTTTTTGAGCAACCGTAAAAAATATATAATTACAAAGTCCATTGCTTTAAAAAAAATAGTTTAATTCATTGTAAATAGAAAGGCGGCTTTCATGTTGCAGCGTTTTTAAGGAAATGACAAATAAAATAATTGGTTTTGTAAAAAATCGGAAAAATGGGTGGATATACTAGCACTAAGTACTTCACAGCCGATACCCTTAGCAACGACTGAGAAATTGCATTGCGCGTCCTGTACAGCGAACCGTTGCACAAACAATAAATTAAATTGTTTCCATAGCCCAAGGACGGCTCGTGACCATTTTCTCTGTGTAGGAAGAATTACAAATACGCAATTTATGATATAATCATCAAAATTGCAATTCGCAAAAAAATAAATACTGTAACGTTCTTATTAAAATAATAATCAAAATGCTGTTTAAATCGTCTATTAATAAAGAAAAGATTATTTACAATGCACTTAATTAAAAACACTATAACTATAAACTATTTAACAAACTATTAAAAATGGTAGGTATTTACAAATTTATTTGAGGACTATTTATATAAAAACTATTTATGTATTCACTAATTATTCAGAGTACATTTCAACACCACGCCGGTCAAGCATTAACTATTGATTTATTTGTACACCTTTCAACGCACCTTTCAATACGACGGTTAAATATTAACTGCCCCCTTCTACTCGCGACTCAATTTATATCTTTCATACGATGACTCATACATCTAGAATGTTCGATGACGTGTTGATGAGTCATACGCGCAGCTGCCGATAAGTCACGTCGATGAGGTGTGTTGATGAGTCATACTTGCACGTGTTATTGATGAGTCATACAGTTGATGACTCATACATCTAGAATGTTTGATGACGTCATATGTGGGTTTACTATTCGTTATACTGCCCCCCTCTTCAAGTCTGTTCTGTTCCAGAACAGGTTTTATTCTCTGGTTTCTGTAGAAAAGGTCGTGACGATATCGACAGTCTTCACCTCGAGTACATGTTCCATTACGGTAGAAATAACAGTCTACACTCTTTGTTGACCTTGATGCGGGCTGGGAATCGAAGCTACAGACTAAGATTTTCACATCCGTATCTCTAAAAATAACTTCCAGCAGGTTTCGAACGATTCTCCAATCCAACTGCTCCCGCCCACAGCCGAGTTTGGGAACTGCCAATTTTTTAATACCCCTGGTAAGCAACTCGGTCCTCAAATCCCATAATGGCCTCCACAGGTCGGCGTAACTCGGTTTCTGGTAGTAAAACTTGGTACTAAAGCTTAGTTAGGAAGTAGTAAATGGAGCGGTCATGATCAGGCAAGTGCAAGGCTTTGCCAACAGAGGGATTCTGATGTCGAAGTTCATCCAGCCGTCCAAATTTATTCCTAAACACTACTGCGATCCCCCTGGACATGCGGAGATCCTCGGAGACACAGTGGACAATGGAATAATCACCAGGGACCCGGAAGAGGTCTTGTTGCATCTCGGTCGTGACTCCGAATCGGGCTTTTCTAGTTCCGGAAAACGCAGCCATAAATTCTCCAAAGGTTGGCTGATCATCTTCAGGACTTAGGGTATTGACAGCCACCTCAGCATCATCTTCTCGATCCGGGACTACGTTATTGTTTCCCTCATAGTGCGCCAGACGATTGGAGTGTACCACCTTTGGTTTCCCTCTTGGCAATTTCTGGATGCGATAAATCAAGTCATTTATTCGTTTCTTCACCTGGTATGGGCCCTCCCAATTTCGCTGTAACTTTGGAGAATAGCCACGACGTCTTTGCGGGTTGTATAACCAGACAAGCTCTCCAGGTTGAAACCCTCCTTCTTGGGCTCTCACCCGGTCACTCGCGATTCGGCTAGTGTTTCGGGTTCGGTCGTGAATATCCTCCAACATCTTCTTTAAGTTGACAACATAATCATTTCCGGCTACCTCCTGTTCTGTGGGTGGACATCCTAATTCCAGATCACACGGTAACCGTAGCTCACGTCCAAACATCACAGACGCTGGTGACTGACCGGTTGATTCATGAACCGATGCACGATAAGCCATCAGGAACAGATGTAGGTATTGATCCCAATCTCGTTGATGATCGGAGACGACCTTGGCCAAATATTTGCCCATTGTCCGATTCATGCGTTCTACCATTCCATCGGACTGCGGATGTAACGGTGTTGTCCGAGTTTTGCGAATGCCCAACAATCGACAAACTTCTCCAAAGAGTGCAGACTCAAAATTTCGGCCTTGATCCGAATGCAGCTCCATTGGCACTCCGAAGCGACTGAAAAACTCTTTGACTAGTACGTCAGCAACAGTCGCAGCTTCCTGGTTTGGTAGAGCATATGCTTCTGGCCATTTGGTAAAATAGTCCATTGCCACTAAGATGTATTTATTCCCATCGTCGGTTTCGGGAAATGGTCCGGCAATATCTATAGCTATTCTTTCCAGAGGACTACCCACATTGTACTGCCTCATAGGTGCTCGTCGTTTCCCCAAGGGTCCGTTGCCAGTGGCACAAAGTTCGCATTTTCGGCACCACTCTTTCACGTCTTCTTTACAATTGACCCAATAAAAACGCTCTCTAACTTTCTCCAAAGTCTTCTTCACACCGAAGTGTCCTCCTGAGCCACCGTCATGGAGATGTCGCAATACTGTAGCCACTCGGCTTCTTGGAACCACGAACTGAGACCTAATGGTGGTGCCATCTTCACTCTCCATCACTCGCTTCAGGAGATCTTCTTCCACCTTCAAGGACTCCCATTGGGCCCAATATGCTTTTAGGGTTCTGTTGAAAGGGCTGACAGCTCCCCAGGCAGGCCTTTCTCCCACACACTTCCATTCCAGTACCATTTTTAATTCGGGATCAGCCTCCTGCTGTCGTTGCAATTCTTTCGCCAACCAGTTGTCGTTGACGATAGTAGTTCTTAATACTTGGCAAACCTTCTCTTCCAGACGAGAGCAATTACGGCAGTCCGTCGGACAGGGTCTTCTTAAAAGAGCATCGGCATTTCGATGGCTGGTCCGCGCTCGATGTTCCGTGTCAAAATCATATCCTTGTAGTCGTTCAATCCACCTTGCGACCTGGCCTTCTGGATTACTGAATTGCAGGAGCCATTCTAACGCGGCATGGTCCGTCCTCAATAAAAACTTCCTTCCATACAAGTATTTATAAAAGTGCTCAACGAACTTCACGACGGCTAATAATTCTTTCCTGGTTACACAATAATTCCTTTCGGCTTTCGACAAAACCTTACTAAAATAGCCGATGACCCTTTCTTGTCCATCCTGTATCTGAGAAAGTACACCCCCAATGGCCAGATTACTTGCATCTGTGTCAAGTATGAATTTCCCTTCTGTCCGTGGATTGCTCAATATTGGTGCTGTTGTCAGGGCACGCTTCAACTGTTGGAAAGATGTTTCGCACTCTCCGCTCCAAACGTACTCGCGCCCATCTTCAGTTAACCTTGTCAGTGGCTTCGCTATTGGCAAACCCCGGAACAAAACGCCTGTAGTAAGTACATAACCCAAGAAAACTACGAACTTGGTGTTTTTCTTTCGGTGTTGGCCACTCTTGGACTGCACGGATTTTATCGGGGTCGGCTGCCACTCCATTTTGTGATACGACATGCCCGAGATATTTCACCTCCCTTCGGAATATGTGGCACTTTTTCGGACTCAATTTCAGGTTGGCTTACGCAGTCTCCGGAACACTTCCTCCAGATTTTTCAGATGTTCACTGAATGATCTTCGAACTACGATCACGTCATCCAGATAGACCAGGCAAGTCTTCCACGAGAGCCCCCTCAGGATAGTCTCCATCAGACGCTCAAAGGTGGCCGGAGCGTTACATAGACCGAAAGGCATAACCGTAAACTGCCATAGTCCGGAACCAATAGTGAACGCGGTCTTCTCCCGGTCTTCAGGTTCCATTTCAACTTGCCAATAACCACTCTTCAAGTCCAAAATCGAAAACCATCATGAACCAGACAGGGTATCTAACCTGCCGTCGATGCGTGTAAGGGATAGCTGTCTTTCTTGGTCACGTTATTGAGCTGCCGATAGTCCACACAAAATCTCGTTGACCCGTCCTTCTTACTGACCAGGACCACCGGTGATGCCCATGGACTGCTGGATGGCTCGATGACCCCTTGTTCTTCCATATCGGTAATAATCTTCTCGGCTTCTGCTCGCCTTGCTAGAGGTAGACGCCTCGGCTGCTGACGGACAGGCATCGAGTTGCCTGTATTGATTTTATGTTTTACTATATCTGTTCGTCCCTTCTGGCTATCGTCAAGAGCGAAGATATCTTGGTATCGGTGAACCAAACCCTGTACCTCTTTCACTTCCGTTCTATTTAGGTCTTCGCACGAACTAACAACCATACCCACTAATTTTTCACCATGGTCTTTGGGCACTGGTTTTGGAACATCAGCCATACACCTGGCTACTAGGAATACTAGCACACACTGTCCCACAAGGGTACTCTTCTTCAATGTCACCGGATCCACATTAACGTTCATAAGCCTCACCGGTACTGTCTTTCCAACCTTGATCAGCGTTTTTCCCACCAGTATGCCACTATGGATCTTCTTATCACAAACAGGCCATCATTCGCACACATCCTACCCGAAAATCTCCATCCAAACCTGCCTCGACCATTATCTCGCTCCGACCTGGTAAAATCACGTCTTCTGTCAGCAACACCCTTACGACAGGGTCTTCTCGTGGGTGCAAAGGAAGTTCTTCGTTACCAACCTTCAAAACACCCTCCTGCAAGTCCAATGTACAACCAAGTTTTCTCAGGAGGTCCATTCCCAAGATGAATTCGTCAATGATGTCGGCTACCAGCACCTCCTGATCACGTTCTTCACTTCCAATGCCAATCTTCATCTTCACCACTCCGCGTGTTGGTATCACTTCACCTGTTGCTGTACGGAGTTGAGTAGTTGTCTGTAACAGCTTCATACTTGTTCGTAGAACGTTAGGGCGTATGATGGATTTTGTCGCCCCCGTATCAATAAGTAGTGGAACAGTTCGATTAGCAATTTTTCCATCTACGAACAAACTACTGGTACTATTCTTTAATGTTACGGCATGGATGGTGATCTTCGGGGCATCTCCACTCAAGGTCAACGTTCGCCCCCTCTCGTCGACCTTCTTTAGTTTTCCGACGGCTGAACTTGTTTGGGTTTAGGGCAACGGCGTCGTATGTGCCCTAGTTCGCCGCAGTTCCAGCAACGGGGTCCTCGAACTTCTTGAGGATTCCTCTTACGACTGCCTTCCTTCTGAAGAACTCTCATTAGTAACTCCTCTAGGCGATCTTTCGAACCTTCTTCTTCTTCGGCAACGGTTCGAACTCGCTCGGGACTCGGCCTCGGGACGCTTGCTTTGCGGCTTCAAACTCTAGAGCATGGGCAAGCGCATCATCAGTTGTTCTTGGTCGTGCCAGCCTTAATGACTGCTGTGTTTCTCCGTCTCTTAACCCATCAATGAAGGTCTGCACAGCGAGTTGTCCCAGAAATGAATCGGGTGCCGTAGGGTACGCCAATCGGACAAGCCGCGCAACATCGGCTTCAAACTCCTTAAGGCTTTCTGCGTTCTTCTGGACACGATTTTTCACTTGCGTGTGATACACTTGTTGAAGATGCGCGTCTCCATATCTCATCTCCAATCTAGACACTAACAACTGGTAATCATTTTCCTGTCCTGCTGGGATTGTTTGCAGGACGTTCAACGCGTCTCCACGCAAAACCACAGTTAAAGAAACGGCCTTTTCCTTGCCTATCCCATCCGTTGGCCCCAACGGTCGCCTCAAATTGTTTGTAGTAGGTGGACCAAGGTATCTTTCCATCGAACGTGGGTAGTTTTACTTTTATCCCTATGGCAGGACCCTTTTCTTCTTTAAATTGTTTCTTTACTTCACTAAACGGCAACTCAGAAGTTGAAGAAAACCGTAGTTGACTCATTCTATCTTCCAACATTTTAGTTATGCTATCTTTTTCAGTTGTTGGTGGTAATTGCATTTGGGCTATTTTCTCTTTTACCATCTTTATTACCTTATCCTGTTTCTCCAATGTAATTTCTAATAGTCCTAACGCGCTGGAATTTTCCAACAATTCTTCGAAAACTTTTATCTTCTAACGCTTTGACATTGTCGTGCAATTCTTCTTTAAGCCTTCTGGAGTTTTCTTCGGATTTCCTGGAATTCTCCAGTATTTCTTCCTTTAGCATTCTAACGTTTTCTTCGGCCTTTCTAGAATTTTTCAGTAATTCTTCTTTTAACATTCTAGAATTCTCTTCCGACTTTCTAGAATTTTCCAACAATTCTTCTTTTAACATTCTAGCATTTTCTTCAGACTTTCTAGAATTCTCTTCGGACTTTTCCAGTAGTTCTTCTTTTAACATTCTAGAATTCTCTTCCATTTTACTTAACAACACGCTAGTATCAATTGCGGGTCCAGGTATTTCGAAGAGGAAACTTTCAGGGTCTTCTTTCTGTTCCAAAAGCCATTCTCTTAACCGATTTATTAACACGCTTTTAAGGCCCGTTGTTTCTAAATCTCGTTCTTCCAGCTCGCGTTTTAAATCTACTACCTTCAGATCTTTTAACAATTTCATCGGCATTTTAATTATTAGTTGTAATTGTTTTTAACACTAACAGTTTATTCTCACAGCACTTTGTTTAATTACACGATTTTATTTATTTTAAAACCCCGACACCTGTAACACCACTGTAACGTTCTTATTAAAATAATAACCAAAATGCTGTTTAAAATCGTCTATTAATAAAGAAAAGATTATTTACAATGCACTTAATAAAAAAACACTATAACTATAAACTATTTAACAAACTATTAAAAATGCTAGGTATTTACAAATTTATTTGAGGACTATTTATATAAAAACTATTTATGTATTCACTAATTATTAAGAGTACATTTCAACAAGACGCCGGTCAAACATTAACTATTGATTTATTTGTACAGAGCACCTTTCAATACGACTGTTAAATATTAACTGCCCCCTTCTACTCGCGACTCAATTTATATCTTTCATACGATGACTCATACATCTAGAATGTTCGATGACGTGTTGATGAGTCATACAGGCAGCTGCCGATAAGTCACGTCGATGAGGTGTGTTGATGAGTCATACTTGCACGTGTTATTGATGAGTCATACAGTTGATGACTCATACATCTAGAATGTTTGATGACGTCATATGTGGGTTTACTATTCGTTACAATACTATTATGATGTTAAAAAAACTACTACTAAGTATCAGAAAACTAAACACAATCTTTTCCAAAAATAATTATGTATCATATGCATCAAGAACTAAACAAATTTTGCAAAAAACTAAGTATAATGGTCATATTTAGCGCTACAGATCAGGCTAGCCTGAGTTGAAATTATTTACTGATGTTATTTCTCCCACATTTACATTCTGATATCATCTTATTTTTTTACAAATTTACCCTTTTATAATCTTATATTCTTATAACATAATTATTATAAAGTATAAGTATTACTTCGAATAAAAATATTTTAGAATCATTCAATAAATCTGTTTATAATTAATTAGGTTTTTATAGTTTTGAATTTAATGTCGAATTTAATTTAGAGTGCTGTCTTATTTACGTGATTTTTTAGACATGTTTGGTCACCTATGACGAATGCTCAATTATAACGTTATAATGACGTCGACAAATTTCTTTAAAAAATGTAAGTAAGACCCTTTTTCATATACGATATATTGTGAACATTTTTACCAGAATTTTGATGAAATCTTTCACAGAATTTCTATAATAAATTTACAATTACATATAGTTATTTTCATTGAACTTGAATAAATTAAATAAACCTAAAAATATCTTGTACACTTAGCGCTAAAATATTACTTGATATTTAGCTTTATTATTGCTACAGGCTAAATCATTTTTATAAAAAAAATAAACAGATGTGGTGCATTCGTTTTAAAAATTCAAACTCCGAGTGTTCTAGCATCACGTGACCAGTATCGGTAAAGATGGTGAAAAACAACGCAACGAAGGAGGAGGTGAATCGTGTAAAATGTTGGTTGATGTTGATCTCCTCTCTGCTGCTTGGTGTATACATGTTTCATTAAAAAAAATATATGTGTATGGTATTTTATTTCTGGGCATATCTTGCAGTTTTTGTGTCGGTGTTGGTAAAATAAATTAGGATGGCATTTCAGATTTCACCGAATTCACCGAAAAGGACGGAGGAAGTATAGCACTCGTTAACAAGTGTTGACTGACGCCTCGAAAGCAACAGACGTTTTATGGCCGCCATATAAGTATAATTTAATAATAGTGATTATATTTATGTTTCAGAATTTTAAATAACAAATCTCCTTTTTTTTAAATTAAGGTGTTTTATTTGTAGAAGTAGAAATAAGTAGGTCATTAAGACGTCATAAAACAAGGTCTTTTTCACGTTGTAAAATTACTTCTTTAGGCTGTAACATTTACCCGTTTCATTAACATCATTCATTTATAACGTCACTTGAAAGGTGAAAATGACGTAATGACTGACCAATAATCGACGTTAAAATGACATCAGTCTGCTTACTGGTGTGTTGAGAAAAATACTAAATTTATTTTTTAATGATAGAAAATAATGGTAGTTTACAGTTACAAAAAGTCAGATAGAAAATGCAATCCAATTATGTAATTCTTTAAAAAAGAAAACATCTAATCCTAATAAAGATAATAAAAAAAAGATATAACTTAATATTCAACACAACGTTTATTCAAATATTTTTTATAACTTCCTAATAAAATAAGAAAGAATTAGAAATCTTTCATGTTCTTTAAATTTCATGTGTTATTAAAAACTTAAATAATTAAATTATTTTATTATTGAAGTTGGATTGCATCGGCAATTTGCTTAGACACGGTATGCCTGAGTTGAAGATAAGCTCCATGCAAGATTTAATTCTAGGTACTCTCGCCATTATTATGTCTGCTGGAGTGCTCATTAAAAAATACAGATAAACTATTAACATATTTAAAAGTTCGTTACTGAAATACATACGTTTTTATTTCATATTCAGATATAGCTTCAAAATGTAGTAAAAGATCTATAACACCAGTTCCCTATCTTGTAGTGAACAAGTAAAAAATTAACAACTTGTTTAAAAAAATTAAAATTTGTTTTCTCATGCTCATGCTTTTGAGTTTGGTTCTGGCATTGCAGCTTGTTCACTTTTTATTTATTTTTCATAAATAATTTTGTTTATTGTTACATTAGTAAACGTAAATATGATTTTATAGATAAGCATTATATATAATATTTCTTCATAAAACCAATCAAAATAAATACGTCAATGAGAAGATATCAATTTCTCAAAAATTACTTTGAAGATTTGTCCTAGATTTATTTGCAATAGCTGCACCTCTTTAAAGAATTAGCAGTTATGTTTTGTTAGATTGGTAATAGCATTAATGTCACCAGCATAATAAAATAAAGTTTTCCTAATCGACTATGCTTTTAAATTAAAAAATAAAATTTTTTTAAACGATTTACAACATCAAATACATTTCAAACATTAAAAACTCAATATTCCCATTCAACTCTTTATAGCGTATAGCGATTTAAAACATATTTTCCTTACCAACCTGTGGTCACTTCCTACTAATTTTTGAGAAAATCCCATTTTAAATTTTAATTACGCCCACGAAACAAGCATTTTAAAAATATTATTGTTTTTGCTTGTTTAATGTTGTTAATGTGAGTACAATAGGCGTACTTATATTTAAAATGCGATTTTCTCAAAAAGTAGCAGGAAGCGACCACACGTTGATAAGAAAAATAGGTTCTGAATAATTACAGCTACCTCGCCATTACGAGGTTTCTAGCTATATTAGTTACACCCTGTATATAGCAAGTTCAGATACCCATTATTATTATTATTATTAAAAGAATGAATTGGAAAATCTGATAACATCAGGGTGTTAATATCTCAAATATGTAATTTAAAAAATATTAAATGAGTGTTGTTAAAAAACTTTCCCCTTTAGCTCAGCAACCGACATGAACTGATTTCAGTTTTTTTTTACCAAAGAATTTCTTTTTTGTACCTTTTTAAATAAGGTGCCATAAAAAAAGAGGTTGTTGTTTGATATTGAGGTAACAAACTGCAAAATGTACTCATCGTTTTCGATGCAATTACGAACCATTTTTATTAATTGGCTTGTGTTTGCCTAAATTGATATTTTGTATAGTTTAGGCAGTATTTGAGGTGGTTGGTTTTTAAATAGACACACTCTACATTCTCCTTCCTTGATAAATACAAATAATAAACGACAAACAGTTGCTAAATAAATAAACAAATTATTCTACAACTATTTTATAATGATTTAGATTTGTATTTTTGCCACAGTCGATGACCACCCCTAGTAATTGTGCATAACTTCAATTTTATATTATTCAACAGAATTTCAGAAATATCCCTTTTTTATTAGACTGTCATATCTGTTCCTTTCAAATTATTTCAACAGAGGACATATATGATGTTGACAGAAATGGTATTTTGGTTTATATTTTCAAATTAACCTGTGTTCGCACCAAAGTATGTGCTATCCTAACACTAAAATAGGTTCTTTGTTTACGTAATAAGTAAATAATGCGGCATGTTAAATTCAGTTAGAACACTTATACAATACAATTTGCTTGTAACTAAGATGGCTACATAATTAAACAATTAGTAGTAAGAGTTATTTACCGGCATCCATATCTCACCACTACCACAAGACAACTTTTAGCCTGTAAAGCTGAAGGACTAGACGTACATTTCACTAAACAGTACCGGGGACAGATATGACGCTAATTTCTTTACCGTTCTTCAGCAGTGAATAAGTAAGTTGCAAACTAGATGACACATAAAAAGTAATGCCAAATATGCATGAACATCTCTCAAAAACACGAGAAAGACCATTTATGAGAATGACTCATATCAAATACACTATTCTTACATAGACAGTTACTGTCAATAACATGCTATGATACTGCCTGTTTTATTTCTCCATTTTTCATTTGATGTTGTATGTGTTTACCCTGTAAGGCAGTTCTCCTGATGCCATTGAGATTTATAAACTACAAAAGTAGGTAATCTGCATACTAACTAATGCAAATAACAGTCATCACTAGTGAGGAGAATATCGCAATGATAAGGAAGCAAAATGTTGAAGACCATAGGTGAACAGTATATGTTTGAAGTAACTTAATAACAAAATCTAAAATATAATTTTTGTTAGACTTGTACATTCATTATGGTATAACTTACGGGTTCGTAAACGCTCGTTAGTGAGCGAGTCAAGATGGACCAATCATGTGTGAGCGCGAATTTACAACAGAGCATGCTTGCCGCAAAGAACAAACAAACAGTACACTTCATACGATGGTCGTTTTTTTTCAACCTCCGATTGGCTATAAATAAAAGACAAATATATATAAAAAAATCATTTTATTACTTAAAGTTCTGCATACTTATGGGTACTTTTCGACATACTCACAATAAAGATTGATGCATTTGTCGTATCTGTGGACAAGCTTTCCAATACCGTCTTCATAAAAGGTTGCCACCAACGCATTTAAATGAGTCTTGACGTTGTCTTGAAGATCCTTTGTAGTTTATTGTGAAACTTTAAGACGTTTGCGGAGAGACGTTCAAAACAAGAGAAGAGGAACGCTGCCTTCTGGAATTTGTTCTGATCCAGGAGCCATGATCCAGCATTCTGAGCATGATCCATCCAGTCCATTCACACAGTGCTGTTGTAACCCAACGGCTGCTTGAGCAATTTCAATGGGACATTTTCGATCACCCGACATACAGTCTCGACCTAGTACCGAGTGACTTTCATCTTTTCCCTGAAATGAAGACGTGGCTAGGAGCACAATGCTTCCAAACTACCGAGGATCTTCAAGACAACGTCAAGACTCATTTAAATGCGTTGGCGGCAACATTTTATGAAGACGGTATTGGAAAGCTTGGCCACAGCTACAACAAATGCCTCAATCTTTATGGTGAGTATGTCGAAAAGTAACCATAAGTATACAGAACTTTTAGTAATAAATTTATTTTTTTATATACATTTGTCTTTTATTTATAGCCTATCGGAGGTTGAAAAAAAACGACCCTCCTACATTCAATCAGTCTGTATGTCACATTATTATTAACATTTATTGTTTTGTGTTCATTTATAATAAAATACTTGCTTCATGTGTTTATTGACTTCGTATTCCACAGCATCTAAACCTCTCTGCATTAATAATTTTGAAATAATAAATTCTTTTTCATTTTCATTATTTATAGAAACTATAGGTACTCCTTATGTTTAGTTTTATGAAAGGTGTTATAAAAAAATAATCCAGCCAATATATCTATGATAAACTGCTATGCTCCAACGGAGGAAGCAGACGAAGAGGAAAAAACAGAATTCTACGAGGAAATAGAACAATTGTGTGAAAAGATACCCAAAAACGACATACTTATTATACTCGGAGACTTCAACGCGAAGATAGGTAAAGAAGAATTTAATAAAGAAATAGCAGGAAAACAAACGATACACGACATTACAAATGATAATGGCACCAAGTTGTGTAATTTAGCATCAACAACAAATTCATTTATAACCAGCACTAAATTTTAAACACAGAATAGAACACAAAATTACGTGGATGATTCCCGGCAGAACAGACGGTAACCAAATAGACCATACATTAATCTCGAAAAAATGGACAAAATTAATACACGACGTAAGATCCTACAGAGGCGCAAATGCCGACACGGACCATGTGCTAGTAATAATGAAATTCAAAATGAAAATAACAAGAAATAAGAAGAAGATGAAAAAACGAAGGAACTGGTGCATACAAAAACTAAACAACGAGGAAATAAAAAGAAAATACTGTGAAACATTTGAAAATACACTAGCTAAACAAGAGGATAATATTGATAATGAATGGACTAACATCAAAACAAGTATTATTAAGGCAACAGAAAAAATAATAGGGCAGAGAACCAACAAACTGTCAAAAGAATGGTTCGACGAAGAGTGCCAAAAGAAGAGTGACAAGAAAAGTGAAGCAAGACAGAAATGGATAGAAACAAGAAGGGACCAAGAATTACTTGAGTACAAGAAAATTAAACAGGAAGCAACGATATTATACAAAAAGAAAAAAGCCGACTGGATCACCAGCAAAATGCAAATACTGGAAGACAACAATAAAGATAGCAGAAAACTATTTGACTATGTTACGAGCACGATATTGAAATACACCTGCTCTTTATAGACTTCCAACAGGTGTTCGACTCCATAAATAGACAGCAACTACTCAAAGAAATGAAAAATATGCAAATACCAGGAAAACTAATAAGATTGACTAACATGACAATGATGAACTCTACTGCACAAATATTCACAGCCGAAGGTAATTCAAGCAAGATCAATATAGAAGTGGGAGTGAGACAAGGAGATGGCCTCTCAACCACGCTGTTCAATATAGCATTAGATGGAGTCATAGGTGAATGGAGAAATAAAATGATAACACGCAACTCTACACAAATAATCGGATACGCTGATGATTTAGTTCTCATAGCAAGAGATAAAAGAAGCCTGGAACAAGTAATAAGGGAACTTACAAAAGAAGCTGAAGTTAGAGGCTTGAAAATAAACGAAGAAAAAACAAAATACATGGTGAGCACAAGAAGAGGACTAGATAACTTAAGGGGAATAAAACTAGGAAGAAACTACTTCCAAAGAGTAGAATATTTTAAGTATCTGGGAGTAACAGTAGAAGGAAAGAATGAAAATGTAGGTCAGTTCAAACGATCACAGATCAGCATGTGCGACACTGGTCCGCTTAGCGAGGAAGAAGGTTGGCGGTAGAGTTGACAAGAGTCTTGTTCTTCAAACGAAAGAAGAAATAAAATACTAGCATGAGGTTTTGTGGTATATTTTGTCTGTTGTGAGGTCATTGTCTGCATGCGGATTGCCGTTTATAGGTCCACAGAAAAGATTTAGATCGATAAACAGTGGGAACTAATATGTCATGTCCGTAGAACTTTTGCCTACGTTCGATCCTTTTCTGGACACGCACATAAAACTAAGGAAACAAATGATGCGGCACAAAGTCATACCTTTCGTCTAGACTATGCGAAGAAATGATCAACATTATGGCAGAAAAGGCCATCAGCACGATCTGACTGAGATAAAGCATGCGAAGTATTTTTCCATCTCTGTCGACTCGACTCTGACATCTACCAGGTGAATCAACTTTCACTCATAGTACAATATGTGTCGGCTGAGGGATTTCCTATCGAACGATTTATAAGATTCATACCAAACAGTAGACGTGAATGAAGACTTGGCTAACGTCGTTCTGCATACCTTGAAAAATCACGTCTTGGACTCACTGAATCTTGTCGGATGTTCTGAGACTGCTATATCTTTCTTTGGTACTTTACAGGAATTGTGCATTTTTTCTAGATCTCGGCACGCAGATGGCAAGTTTGTTACCTGAACTGAAGCCAAATTCAACAGTTGTCAAGCTTTTTCAGACAAGATGGTTTGCTCGGGGCGATGCCTGAAGAAGTCTCCGTTGCTCCTGGAATAAGATCATGCAGCTCTTCAGATAACCGCCAGTGACACAAATAATACCATCTATGCGTTCTGAGGCTCCACGTCTTTTTTAATTCAATCGACTCCCTGGAAATGTGCTTCCTGACCCTGTTGTGGGATGATATGCTGGAAAGATTTAACAAAGTGAGCAAATGTTTCCAATCTGTGAACCAAATGGGTACGTTTGCTGAACTTTATCAGTCCTTGGTAACATATCTAGAAATAAGGAAAGTGGCTACCTTTGATGGTTATTAGTCGAAAGCTGTGGTAAAAGCGAAGAACAGAACTACGCATACTATATGAAGAGAAAAAGTAAGCTAAAAGTCAAGTTTGACGAAGTAAAGGAAAAAGAGGTTAAAACTCTCCAGCAGGGGCAGATTCGGAATCTTCAACGTCATTATAGACAGGTTGATTTCAGAGCTACAGAGATGTGGCTCTACTTACGAGAAGTTAAGTCAAAGGTTTGACTTTCTCACGAAGCTACATTACATAGTTTGGAATCTCAAGACGTCCATAGCGGAGTACAGAACCGTAAGCCTTCTATCCGGGGGATTGGGATGGTACTTTGAAAAAATGAAAACCATTGTCTACACTTGCGATCTCATTTGTTGTTCTCAGAGGTTACAGGGGGAAAGGGCTATCGTAACTGTATCTACATACAAAGTACATCCTGGAAGAATCCTTTTTGAACATTTATCCACACGTGGGAATAGCGCTGCGGATAATGTTGTGTATACCAGAGTCAAACTGTTCGACAGAACGGTCGTTTTCAGCACTAAAAAGAGTCAAGATTTATTTATGATCTACTATAGAAGAAAATAGACTTAATTCCGTACAGTCAGAAATAATGCAGTCTGTAGACTATAGTGAGATCATCTGTTCCTTTGCAGAAAGGTTATATTGTAGAAATGTAATCTTGTAATTGTATGAAAATGTAAAAATTATAATGTGTAAAAAAAGTATAGTTGGTACTTTCATTTCATTTCTATGTCATATTGTCTATTCTAAGTAAAAGTTTTGTTTTTTTAAAGAAAAGTTTTGTTTTTTTGCTAAATTACCAAAAAGGGAGGCCCGTTAACTGCCTAGGGGCCCTGGGTCTCTATGTCCGGAGCTGATCATCAACATTCAGAGATCCTAGTAAAAATCTTATTTATACTAATAGTAAGTACATCCAAACTTTTGGACGGCAGTGTAGCAGAAATATTCCAAAGCTACCCTTTTATTTCTGTAAAAATAATCTTATGATGACGTTCAAATTCCTTATAGTTTTTGCCTTTCAAGCTATAATAAGATGGACGTTTCTCTTGTTTCTATTTTTTTTTAAATTACTTCCATTGTTTTGTCGGGAAGCGTTATTTGTACACGTTTATGAAAAGTAAATTATATAATTACAGTTACATATATTATTTGCTATTATCACAGACATTCGTATGAGATATATTTGCTTACTTTCTAGTTTCACATAAGTAAAACAAAGAATGGTTTAACTTTATTTTAATTATGTAATATTATATCACACATAATATCAGAGTCTGATAAACACAAGGATGTATTTTTATTTAGAAGGCGTTGCTTGTTTACCGAACTGCTCAAACCGAATATGACCGATACAAAAAATTTAAAAATTTCTACCGTCGCGCCATCTCCAGCTACAGATTGAAATTTACCAGGACAGACGCCAGCGTTAAGTAAGTACTGAGTTCATCTGTGAGACCTATTTCAATAAAAAAATAAAAAACTTGCAATCTATTACTACATGGTTATAAACATTCCCTGTAAATAATAAAGCGCACATTAAAAACTTTTATATGCATAAAAATAAACATGACATAAAGCATAACCTAGGAATTATTATTACAGCTCACAAAAATAAAAAAAAACAAAAAAGTATCTTTGTTGCAGACAGCTTACTTTTGACCCAGAAAGAGATCCTAACAACGTTCGAAGTTTGCATTTGGGAACTCTAATTATAACCACATATACATATGAGTGTAAAGTCTGGAACTATCGCAATAAATCGTTTATTAAACGTTTTTGAAAAATCCTCGAACACGTCAATTTTTATCTTAAATGAGACGTATTTTACTGTAATCGTCACTTAAAGATCGTCTTTTGTTTTTGAGTTATGACGTAAGCGATAATTATTTTAAATGGAAACCCTAATTTTTTATGGTGAATTTGGAAAAAGCATGAAATTCTTAGACCAAATATGATAAAAAAGTGTGATATTGTATTTTTCTATTTAGAAGATATTGTACATAATATTAATGAAAAATCGAAAACGCGTCAAATAGGTCAATGATTTGATAGCTTATTTACTGTTTCATTGCGTATAATGTATTGAGATTATTATGAAATACAAAAGAAACAAGAAATAACAAAGTAAAGAAAAACAATTAAATTAAATGTTCGAACTGACCACCATTTTGTGCAAGGCAGTACCCGAGTCTGTACTGAAATTCGTCACAAACTTTACGCAAAGTCTCGGGTGGAATTAATCTTATTTCTGTGCGAATTCTTTGCTGTAGCTCTTCTACTGTCTGTGGGCGGTTTATGTAAACCTTACTCTTTAGATAACCCCATAAAAAGAAAATCCATCGAAGTTAGGTCGGGTGATCTCGGAGGCCACTCAACAGTTCCCCTTCTGCCCTATCCATCTACCAGGAAAAATCTCGTTTAAATAATTTCTAACACCAAAAGCAAAATGTGCCGGAGCACCATCTTGCTGAAACCATAATGTATCGCTTGGTAGATCCGGATCTTCATTGTTCGGATAAAGCACCGCAAGAGTAGGAATTAAATCGTTTCTTAAGAAATCCAAATACTTTTCACTTGTCAATGAACCCTCGATAAAAAATGGTCCTAGAATTCTATCCCCTACAATTCCTGCCCAAACGTTGAGTTTTTGAGGAAACTGCGTGTGTGTCTCGTTCATCCAGCGCGGATTTTCAGGTGCCCAATATCGATAGTTATGACGATTCACTGTTCCATTAAGGCGAGTCGCTACCTAAAAGTCGAACGACCTGTCAAGCTGGGAACCGATGCTGTAAACCTGTCAGTCGCTCAACCCCAAACAACCCTCCGCAAATAATTGATATTTACAACCCGTTTTATGACGGGAACTGCAGGAAGTGCAGAACTATTGCAAATAGTTCTACACTTCTGCTGACGTTATTAATTAACAAAAAAGTGTCGGATTTAAAATAATTGAAACAGAGGAGTGAAATCTTTTATCTAACCGAGCTACTTTTGTCATAAAATTCGTGGTACTTCTTATTTTAATACTTTGTGAATATCCGACATTTTCTTAGCATTATTTCATACTTTACAACAAATATTTCGCAATTTTGGCTCGGTTATTTCATTGGAAATTGTTCCTTCTTTCATATAAGACTACTTGCACCAAAATATCTTTATTAGATTTTGTGCTACAGGTGCAGGACTTTACATTGGAAACCCCATAAGAGATTTCGGTAGCGACTCGTCTTAAGGTGAAATGTTGCTTCATCAGAAAAAATGATGCGATTTGAAAATCGCCATCGATATTGCACCGCTCCATCATTACCTCACAGAACTCTGTTCTGCGATCAGGATCATCTCCGTTAAGCTCTTGCACTAATTGAACTTTGTAGGGATGCCATTTATGTTTCTTTAAAATCTTTATAACTGACCTTTGAGAAATGTCATTATTTGCGGCTAGTTCTCTTGTAGTTCCATGGGGATTTTCTTGTAGAGACAACAGAATATCTAATACGTTACCTTCTTCGGTTGTTGGACGACCACCCCTATGGCGATCTCTCACATGTCCGAGTTCAGAAAACTTTCTTCCTATTTTGGAAATTGTCGCTCTTGTGATAGGTTCTTTATCAGGATACTTGTTAATAAATATCTCACAAACCTCTTGTTGTGTTCTAGTACGGTCGCCACATCCCCTCAATATTAAAATTTCAATTCGCTTTTTTTCAGTCAAATATCGCACCATTATTTACTGAATTACGTAAAAAAGCCCACAATAAAAACAGATAAACAAACTGATAAAGAACTGTCATAATTTTAACTGTCATCAATTGTTACATGGCTACTTGATTTTTTTATTAAAACTTGGAACTCTTGATTGTTATTAGATTTTTGTTTTAAAACTTTAACGGTAATTATCTCAAAAATTTCAAAATACAGTACCATACTTTTTTTAGCATATTTGGTCTAAGAATTTCATGCTTTTTCCAAATTCACCATAAAAAATTAGGGTTTCCATTTAAAAAAATTATCACTTACGTCATAACTCAAAAACAAAAGACAATCTTTAAGTGACGATTGAAGTAAAATATGTCTCATTTAAGAAATTGACAATAAAAATTGACGTGTTCGAGGATTTTTTTCAAAAACGTTTAATAAACAATTTATTGCGATAGTTCCAGACTTTACACTCGCACTGTATATTTTCGTAGCAAGGGTTAATTTAGAAATCACCCTGTATTTGCAAACAAAAAATAAACTATTACAAATAAAATCCGGGCATCTGCCTTTCGCAAACGGTGTGGAACAAGTAGCTAACACAAGTGCTACATGTAGTACAGAACAGAGAACGAATGCAAATATGTTTACAAATACAGTACAAACAGTGTTGTGCGCTGTTGGTATAAACCTTAATAAGCATTGAAGATTCTGAAGCAGTTTGAATTCTACACCCTACAGTTAGATAGAAAAGAAATTATAATTCCAGCAAACTCTGTATTAAATAAGTACTTAGTTCATCTGTGAGGCCTATTCCAATAAAAAAATTCAAAACTTGCAATCTATTACTACATGGTTATAAAAACTCCCTGTAAATAATAAAGCGCACATTAAAAACTTTTATATGCGTAAAAATAAATATGACATAAAGCATAACCTAGGATTTATTATTACAGCTCACTAAAATAAAAAAAAAACAAAAAAGTATCTTTGTTGCAGACAGTTTACTTTTGGCCCAGAAAGAGATCCTTGCAACGTTCGAAGTTTGCATTTGGGATCTCTAATTATAACCACATATATATTTTCGTAGCAAGGGTTAATTTAAAAATCACTCTATTTGCAAACAAAAATAAACTATTACAAATAAAATCTGAGCATCTGCCTTTCGCGAACGGTCTGGAACAAGTAGCAAATACAAGTGCTACATGTAGTACAGAACAGAGAACTAATGCAAATATATTTACAAATACAGTACAAGCAGTGTTGTGTGCTGTTGGTATAAGCCTTAAGAAGCATTGAAGATTCTGGAGCCAGATGCTTGAATTTTGAAAAAGTAATGAAACATATTTGCTAAAACAAAATGCAGAAAAAGATAGCTATAGCTATAGGATAGGGTAGTAGTTTAGTTTGTATTTGTAGTCATGTACAGTTAAAGCTAGAACGCATTCTACAATTTTGTTTCATGTTCCATGTTAGTGTTTGTTCATTTTTTAATTTTGGCAAGTCTTTTCGTCTTATTAATAAATAAGCAACTACATGAAATACTACCATTAAGGAAGTAACCCTTTTTTGTTTTTTGCAAAAGGAATATTTACATTGGCCATATGTCGTTATGCCACTGTTTGTACCTTGTTAAGTAGTTATCACTGACAATATTTTTCCTTCATCATTCTACTTGTTCAGAATTGTTTGAAGTTTTTCCATTCCAGGTTAATATCCTATAAGCAGAAATGTACGTATTTATATACATACATCTAATACTTTTATATACACTTGCAAGAGTTATTTTTCCATAGATGCTGTAATAGTCTGCAAGTATAATGACTGGTGAGCAAGCAAAAAAAAAGCAAGAGTTACTATTACTGGCTTTTTATTATAATGAATTAAATTACAAATATGTTACCGACACCGTAGTGCCGCTTTGTACAGCTATTATAATATACAAGACACTAGGAGCTATATAGAACAATATTTAAGGGTGCCTATACTAAAAGAATGGTCTACACATTGATTGTTGTGATTGTTCTACGTCCATTATCCGCTCAACACATTCCGTTTTATATTCTACAGGTCGAAAAACACAAATTAATTACTATACTGTATAAAAAATACAAAATAGATTATAAAATACAAGAGTCTTTACACATGGTTAGAGATTGTGTTCAGCGAAAACATGGGAAAATCCTATGAAACAGTGTACTCTATCTAATATCTTATATAACGGCATAAACAGGCCTAATTACGAACTGAACCGTAACTTTGCAAGCAACTTGTGTAATAATACAAAAAATTAAGCAATTAATTAATTGTTTCTTATTAAACAAAAATCAAGAAAATTCTTAACATTTAAAACCGAAATCACAACTTAAGCAGTAATGAAATGTTTTACTATCGTGATTAAAAAATACTTATCGTAATCATATAATTAATTAGGAACACCTAATTAAATTTAAAAAAGGGAGAAAAACAGAAAAGAAAAATTACGGCATGCAATTATTAGCAGATTACACAAACTTACATAAACAGATCGCATATCCATAAATAAATACAATATACAGCCGAAATCCACAGAGAGAGCCATAACTTTTTTATGAACTTAAGTGATCCCCTCCCAGCTACCCTACGCAGCCGTCCTAATTGGCCGCATAAAACAATAAACAACTACAAAACACCAGAATATCCTTCCAATTTAGATTACATAGTTTACATATTTAATTACATTATACTGTATTCCCAAAAACGGTTCAATTTTACAGGGTTTTTACACAGATATATATTTATACATTTTACAACATGTTTTAACCAAAAAATCAATGAATTTACACTTTACAGCTTGTTTTTTAGTTTCTTTACATCAGTCTCAGGTGCCTTCGTATTTTGTTGGCCCTCATATTTTACCAATTTACCAACAACACCACAGCTAAAGCAATAGTTACTATTATGTTATAGTTTTCTTTTCATTTATCAATTTCATATTATTTCTTTAATCACAACACGTAAATAAATAATTATACATTTATAGAATAAAAATCATTTAAATAATATACAACATGAAATTTCTTTATATTTAATGTAAGGGCTATCACAAAAATATATAATTATATATACAAGGTGCCGAGGAGGCAGCTGGTAAATTGGTATAGCTTTAACAGTAATCCTCAATAGGTGTACACCTTACCATTCCAGCATTTTATATTAAATAATGGTTGTTTGGAAATGTATATGAACGAAACTATATTACATATAATACAAAAATCGGGTACTGTATGTACACATACTAAAGAAAACTGACATACAATAATGCCATTTCGGGTTTATCTGCAATTATCTTAAATATTATAAACATAAATTTTTAAAAGATTAATCACTTTATTAATTTCTCAAGTTATTAAAATCATTTCAACATTTTAAATCTTTTGCTTTTACATAAGCAAAAAAGATTCTTACAAATTATTTTCATATAATACTTGGCACATTTCTGTTTAGTCATGCAATGCCATAGTTTTGCTCCTTCAACAGCATTTTTGCAACAGGGTTTTATTTCAAATTCACGTTTAATAAACTTGGGAAAAATGATTTTTGAAATGGGTGCAAACTAATTTGAGAAAATTGTTATTAATCAATGTAAAATTTCTAAAATAGATTTACAAAAATAAAACAACACCAAACGAAAACTATGGTTTTTCTAAGACTAATTGTGATAAACCAACCTATAAGAGGTGTAGCAAGAAAAACAAAGTTTTGCTTTTCGTGCTATGCTCCTACATGGTATAAAGGCACAAGAAAGCGAAGTATTTAGATGTGTGATTTTCAAATCAAACATTGTGGTTGACCTGTCACAAAAATTGCTGTTGAAAGAGCAAAAGTATGGCATTGCGTAACTAACGAGCAGCATACTAAGTATTATATGGAAGCTAGAGATCAAAAAGTAGATATATGATTTTCTAAGTTTGTATTGCAAATGAACCCAAAAACGCAATAAAATACAAATTTTTTATACCAATGTACATCGAGATAAACACTCATAAATGTAGAGAGTGAGTCATTAAATTAAAAAAATTAACAAACATGGTTAAGTTATTTGGAATTGGTTTTCCTGTGATATCTGTACAACTATAAAACAAATTAATTTCCTTTGCACCTGTATTATTAGTAATGATACAATTTGCAAAATATTGACGATGAAGACATTTATATTAAGAGTACAAAGCTAACTTAGACAGATCTTATTTTGTTACAATGCAGTGTCCTACACACAATTAAAATTTATCCGTATAAGTATTGGAAAAATGCTACTCGTAAAATTACGAGGAAAAAACTTGGTAAGTGCCATTTTGTTTTTAAATATGCAAAAAGTGCATGAATTTAAATGTGCATGAATAAAAATACCGTAAAATGAATGTAGCCCGTAATTAACATGTAATTGTAACAATATTTGATTATGGATTAGATTAAAAATTGCTATATGTAAAAGTTAATAAATACCTACTACTTATTACACAGACCAGCTATTCTGGAACAATTACAAACCTCTTTTTGCCTACAATTTCATTAAATGCATTTGTTTATTATAGGGGTTATTTCTCAGCAATAAATTGGAAAAGATTAGGAACCTACAGTTCACATTCCATTTGTATAGAGATAAAAAACAAACAAAATTATTTACTATTTAAATAAATATTTCTCTTTGCAATCATCTACAATATTACTATAATTCTTTTTGTAAAATACTATGGTGTTTTTCACCTCCATACTATAAAATATCGTAGATACCTAATATTGAAGCATTCTATATTATAACAAGCTTAAGAAATTAAATCAATTACATAGTGGGTTTGTTACATATTGTAAGATTATGTAATCATTATAGCTTTAACCAGTCATATGATAATCTAAAAAACCAACTTTTGATTTAATTAACTATAAGTCAATATTTTATTAATTACATAACCTTAAATATATGTATATATGTTCGTATTCATTTTTAAATTTAAGCCTAAAAATTGGTTACTCATTTTTGTATTGTTAAACTATTTATCTGATTTAATATTCAAGCCTGTAATAAATAAATCTGTAATATAGAAAACTGCTAATTTATATATAAATTCTTGTAAAACATTTAAATATACAATTTTAAATTGTAACTCAATAGCTCTTAGAAATTTGTCTCTAACAATATTATTATATTACAATTCCAAGTGAAATCTAAATAAAAGCATTTCTCAACTAGCTGTGTATACCCCTTTTGCCATTCTAAAAATAATTTACAAATTACTATTCAATAGAAATATTTTGAAAAAACAGCGAGAAAATGTATGTATGTATGTGAAAATTCTCATAATTTTTTTTAAAGATACCAGAAATTTTCTAAAAAGGACATCAACAATTAGAAACATATAGAAACATTTCACAAAGAATTTTGAAAAGACAATTGTGAGAAAACAGTAGTAGTAGTAGTAGAAGTAGTAGTATTTTAGTTAATAGTAGTAGTGGGTGCAGGTGAACTAGAATTAATTTTGATTCACACAATTTTTTTTAATGATGTTCAGAAACTATTTCCTGAGGAATGTATCACATTGTTAATATACTGAAGGATCTTATTTTTTTTATGGGGGACACTTAGTAACTTAGGGAGATATTTTCTTTTTAAAGTACTCTATTTACATTACATAAGAAAATTTATCTCTCTGAAATAAATGTATAATCGTTATAAAATAAAACTATAATTCGATATAAATTAGGCGAGATTCAATATTTTAAAAATCTGTGTGTTAACAACTGTACATGAAAAATGTAGTGTATTTCCGTTATTAAATGTGTAAGGAAAAATGGACATGCAGGTTTAAGAAGTCCTAAAAACTTTTTCCATTTCTTGTTTTTTAAAATTTGTTATTGTACAGGAGCTATTTTATATATTTTAATTGGATTTTTCAATCTTTATGAATTTGATTACTTAAATCAGTTCTTCCTTTTAAAATCTAAAATAAAAAAAGTCGCAACTCTAATACATGTATCTAAAAAATGAAAATATTAAATTCCTCAGTTTTTCTCCGATACTATCATGGAAACTAAATTTTATTTTCATAATTCAGCAAACGTTACATAAAGAGTAATCAATATTAAAATAGCCCCTGGTTTAAATGACCACTAGATATTTATAAAATGTGTGAATTATCTAAACTAAGCCAATAAATACTTACAAACCAACATCATGATAAGAACGAAAACCTAAACTAAATAATACATAATTTGCATAAAAAAACAAGCAAGATAATAATTACCATGAATGATGCATCACGTACATAAATACAGCTATAATACAGATATTGTATGTATATACGATACAATCTAAATCTAACATTAAAAAAGCAATAAAAAAAATACAAAATTCGAAAAAGGAAAGAAAAAATATTTATATATAACGAAAAATACTGGAACCGTGTGTGTGTGGAATTATAAAAAATCAACACACAATTGGTCGTAATGTAAAAATTGTATTTAATTCTTCACACAAATTCATCATAAATTCAAAATTAAAGAACCCCATTTGTTGGTGCTGGTGGTCCAATGGGGCCTAGCTCCCCTCCGATAGAGCCCATCGATCCGGGTGCTTTCATGAAGTATTTTTCCAATTTTGCAATTATATGCTTTCCATACGTATACTTTCTCAGTGAGTTCAGATGTGGTCTAATCTTGTGCATCAAAATTTTACGTTGGGTTGGTTCACTCACGTCAATCATTTTTTGCACCACGTAATTGGCATATTGGTCTTTCATCATCACGTGTAACGCACTAGAAAGAATAAAAACAAAAAAAATATTAAAATATCATCCTCTTGCATTTGAAACCTATTTGTTTAAAAATGAAATAGAAAACAACGTTTTCATTTTGTGAATACTATTAGAAACATTTAATTTACTACTCCCATTCCCCATTTATATAAAAATGACCCAACAAAAAAGATATTCATTAATAACATATCTGACTGAGTGACCCACAAAATCGCAAATTACGGTCAAGTCTAAAGGCTTTATGTTTAAAGCCTCAAGTTGAAATTGTATTTTACAAGGTAATCGAAAGATCTGCCAAGTAAAATCCAATATGCCGCACGGATGGCAAACAAAGGTTATATCTGTAACCACTTTTGATTTATTGAGAAAAAACTGCAAGAAGTACACAATTAAAAAATTATTTATTTAAAAAATCAAGGTTTTTCAAATAAAACAAAAGAAAAAACTATAACAAATGCTCCATATGTTGCCCATTTGCATGGACACATATAGGGACGTACATACAAAAAATGTTCGTTATTTAATTATGCATCACAAAGGTACAAAATATATAGGGTGTTCCATTTGAAAAAGTTGTGAATTTTAGCTTTGAAGTTCTCTAAATTTAAAAATTAATTTTGAACACCCTGTACATGGTGGATTGATTTTCTTTTAAAGAAGAGCACCCTACAAGCTCCTGTATAACTTCTAAACCGGTCATTAGATGGCTCTAGAATTTTAGATATGAATAAACCTGCCAAGAGAGGTATTAAATATGCAAAAATAATTGGGGCATTCTATTTAGAAAAAAATTACCTTAAGTGTGCCACACTCTCCTGCAACACCCTGTATATTTGAAAATAATTTCTCTAGATGTGCCTCTGTCCACTGTTTACATCCGTATTAGAACGATTTTTCTAGTTGTTACCGTTTAGGAGCTATCAGACTTCCCTACAACACTATTGCCCCACCCGGTATATATGATTTGCTACATGGGTCATTGGAATTTCAACTTTAACTTTACTTCCATATGTTGGTATATAATTAAAACAAAATAGTAATTTACGTTATAAGTCCTGAAAATGGAATTTTACAGTCGAGTAAGATGTTACGGACAAGGCGACGAAGGAGCCGAGTCCGGAACATCGAAACGAGACTGTAAGACCATTTCCAGGACGTATGACATAATGCGTTTTATTTCATACTGCAATTATTGGAATATTGGTTTAATTTAAAAAAATTATATAAAATAAATTTCCGAATGCAAAATATGGACATCTATGAAGTACGAGTTTCCATGGTAACTGATTACATACTAAAACATTGTCCACTTGATTGATTGTATTTGCGTCCGGTAAATTTTTTTACAGTCACAAGTCCTGTAATAGTATATTACGTTATAAGTCCGGTAAACCCAAGTTTACAGTAGCGAGTTGAAAACGTTTCGGGACGAGGCGACGAAGGAGCCGAGTCTCGAATGTTGAAACGAGCTACTGTAATGGTTTACCGGACGTATGACGTAAGGCGTTTTATTTCATACTGCCTCACATTGTTCATTTAAAAAAAAAATGCATTTAAAATTTTCAGTCCGGTAATTTTTTTACCGGACTCAAATTAGATTTTCAGTCCGGTAATTTTTTTTACCGGACTCAAATTGGATTTTCAGTCCGGTAATTTTTTTTACCGGCCTTGTAACGTAATAATTCATTTACCGGACTCGAATGAGTCCGGTAAATACCCTTTTACCGGACAGTATGAAATAAAATTTTTTACAAGCATACTAGACCGTAAAATCGCATGTTCTGGACTAAAAAGTTTGACGTAAAACTGACAAATGTGACACAGTATGAAATAAAGATAATTAATATATTTTATAAATTAGGGTATACCTAACTAATTATAAAAACTGATACCATAGATACAGAAGGGGATTCAATTCAATGTTTCAGTCTGAATATGAATTTCTCTTTCAACAAAAAAAAATCAAATACCCACAACTTAACATAGACTTACTTGTCATTGAAGCCACAGACTTCTTCAATCAGTAAAGCTCTTTCAGATCGAGTCGCATGTGTAACACATTTTTCAACAACGTTACTTGCAAACTTGTGTTGGCTTAGTACCAAGACTTTGCCTCGTACAGCATTAATGAGTTGTGATTTATCTTCTTGTTTTCCATGCTCTGTTAAACAAATTAAATTTGAATGTAACCAATTTATCTAATTTCATTGGTACGTGTATTTATGATGTATAAACTCACCTAGAACATGCTGTATAACATAATTTCCAAACTGGTCCTGTATAAGTTGATCTGTATGCGCATGGAGTTCAGCTAATATTGGTGAAGTCTGTTCAGGGGTGCAATGTTCTAATATACGTTGTATCACACGGCAACCATATGGGTGAGTTGACAATGTGTATACTTGGCCAGCAAAAGATGAGATCACAAACTGAAATAATACACAATAATTTTAATTATGTACTTCATAAAGAATGTAACAACAAAACTTACTTGCAAAGCTGAAGGATCAACACACTCTATACATTTTTGCACAACATGATTTCCATTTTGGTCTTTTACACATTTCAACACATGCCCATCAAGTTCTTTAACAATTTCCTGTTGCTGTTCTGGTGGAATGGATTCGAGAGCCTTTTGTATGACACGACAGCCATACATTTGCAATGCAAGTGGCAATACATGTCCACGAACCTTCTGAGCTAAAGTAGTTTTTTGCTCAGATGTACCAAATTCGAAGAACTTTTGAATTACGTAATTGCCAAACACATCAGTCATCAAATTATATGCTGCAGCAAGGATTTCATTAAATACCATTTGTTTCTCAGCAGCTGAAGCTCGTTCTAATTTTTGTTGTATAAATCGTGATCCATGTTGGTCTTGTGAAAATTCTACAATATGATTTGCTAAGTCTCTGCAAAAGACAACAAAAACATTTAAATAAATTAATATTAACCCTAATGCGAGCATAAATAATTACCTTAATTGTAAATTAGGATAACGGTTGTTTCTAAAGTCTTCAAGCAGTCGTGAGCGCCCCTGTGGCCCTTTATCAAGCGTACTGGCAGCTGTAGTAAGTGAAGAATTCATCTTAGTAAATAAGGAGTTTGTAGAACCAAACATCGTATTAGTATTAAGACCTGCTGCAACCGAACTTCTATATTTAGCTTCGGCACCTGGAGCTGCCGAAAGTACTCTCGAAGTTACCAAGCCTCCTAACTGCAAAGGTGCTGCAGGAGGTGGCGTTAAACTGCCAGTGAGTGGACTTGGACTGCTTCCTAAGCCGTATGAAGCTGGCCATTTTGGTCGGTAATCTAAGGATGGTGAGAAGGCTGAGGTATTTCGATCAAATGAATCACGACGACCTGTTGTTGTTGTACTTAAACCTAAACCTAAATTAAGAAAAAGAAAAATCAATTATAAAAAGGATACAGAAATCATTATCAGTAGTAGCAAATATACAAAAAAGTGTTATACAAATATCTATGTACAAAAAAAAATCTTAACATCTACCATCTCCCCCCCAGCTTTAAATGATATGAACAAATGAAGAACGATATATACTGTATAATATATTAGTACTTGAATGATTTACCATACCTGTAGGTAAGGAAGTAGTAGTTGCGGGTGAACCGATATTTCCAAGCGAGGAGCTGCCAAAAGGAGCAGAAGGTGGTGCGTGCAGCGTAGGGAATAGACCAGAACTTACCCCTTGGGCTACACCTACCCACACCGACCATTAAGTTAGTAAACACACATACAAAACACACAATTTTTTTGTTACAAAAATATACACATATAATTTCATATGTTACAGATACAATTTACAAGAGTTAAAAAAAATACAGGTGGGCAGATTGTTGTAACTTGTTATATTTATATCTTTATTTGTTTAGATTTGCATATCTGCTTAAAAAACAACATATTTTTCATAATAATTTACAGTGATATGACTATTTGTATTCATCCTTTAAAAAACATCTATGACAAATTTTGCTTACTTTATGCTGGGCATCAAAACAAAATTTTAAAACATTTTCCTTTAAACAGATAAAGACATGTTAGCAAATTACAATTTCAAAGCTGTATCACAGCATAGAAACTTCAGTTACAAGAAGGCAAACAGAGTAGGCCTTGATATTTATGGATAATGGTCAAATATCATCTAAGTCAGTGACATGTATTCTGTAAAAACCATTTCATATCAATTGTTACGCATAGCAATTATTGAAGAGAAACAAATTGATGTGAACTCATAACAATTGAAGCTGGTTTTGGTATTCTGTAACGTCAATTGTTACGCGCCGATTGAAGAGAAAACTTCGGAGATAACTGCGCATGCGCGCACTGTCGCCATCTACCATCGGTCTCGCGGTACTTGACATTTTGATATATTTGATACCCACGGGAATTCCCTACTTTTTAAAAATTAGTAGTAAAGATATAAAAGCTGCGGAAAACTAGTAAAAACAGTTGAATTTGTTATTAAATTTTATGAGCAACAGTAAATTGTTAATTACGGGAAAACTGCGACCAACATATGATAGGAATATGTTAAATATTCCGAAGTATTTCTTAATAGTCATTTATTTTAATCCTAATAACAAGTTACGGCCTGAAAGAACGATGTTGACAGTTGGAAAGACAGTCAAACACTTATTTATTTATAATCATGTTTGTACCGAGACGGATCCATGCCGGACCCGGCACCCGCCGGGCGCTTGAGCATTCGTGGTGTTGAGATTTACCTGCTTGTTAACAAAACACGACTACCAAAAAGTGAGGTTAGAGGAACAGGTTTTTAACATAAACGTTTGCGAAATTACTTTTCTTGAGGTTTATTTTACAAATACAATGGTTTTCTACTCACGTAAAAGATTTTATGTCCGATTGCATTATAAAGTACTGTTTATTGTACTGTTTTGCGGCAGTGAACTGGCTTATTATTGTACTTGTAGAATAAAGTGGTAGTAGTAAAATAAAGTACATAGTAGTAAACTAAAGTATGGCAACTGTATATTACATGTCAAATTTTCTTCTGTCAAGATAGATGTCAAATTTATAAACTGATTTTATTTTTTGATAATTAGCCAATTTTAGGAATCGAACATAAAGCTTTGTATGCAACTCTTACATAATCGAACTTTATAGACTCGCCATTTTTATAGGCCTTGCTCGCTTCGCTCGCTCGGCCATAAACTGAGCTCATCTATAAAGTCCTACATTATGTACTTGTTACATAAATAGCTATTTTATAGAAATATTAACGTTTTTGTAAAAATAAAACACAATAAAGTTTTGAGGTGAGTACATAACAACGGCCGGATAACAATTGATATGGCTCTTCAATTTATTGTTATGACATAGCAATCGATTGATACAGAAAGTGCTTAGAGAATACCACTTTTGCAAAATCGCTTCTTATGATTGTCCCATAACAATCAATCTGAGTGTAACAATTGATATGATTGCTTACAGAATAGACCTGAGTGGCTCTTAAATTATTTCTACCAATGTACTGGCCTCTCGATAGACTTAACATCAACTATGTATACCACTGAGAAATGTTGCTTGCATTTATTGGGTCGTAGGAGGTCGACTCTTAAGTTAATTAGAAAAAATATGTATGTTTTACGAATGTTTATACATCAAGATTTGCATGCCTCCTGAAAGACGTTCACATAAGCACTTAAGAGTACTTCAATATATACAGGTTGGTTTCTTCGTAGACTAACAACAGTTAATGAAACATGGCTACGTCACTATGTACCAAAAACTAAAGAACAATCAAAACAATGGGTTTTTAGTGGCGAGAGTGCTCCGAAGAAAGCAAAATCCAGTTCATTAACTGGAAAGTCTTAGCAACTATTTGTTGGGATGTGCATAGTATAATATTAATCGATTATATTTAAATCATCATGACTTTTAGATGCAGAAATCAAAAAGAAACGTTCACACTTGGCGAAGAAGAAAGTACTCTTTCATCACGATAATGCCCCAGCATACAAATCCGGAATTGTCTCTGCAAGATTACACCAACTGCGCTACAAATTGTTTCCACATCTGCCTTATTTGCCAGATTTGGTTTGGAATGACTTTTTTCTTTTCAAATTTAAAAAAGTATCTCTCTGGAAAAAAATCACAACAGACTCTGAAGTTATAGCAGAAACCTAAGCTTATTTCGAAGACAAAGACACAACGTACTATACTGAAAGCAATAAATGAAGTAAGCGCATCATTGTAATAAATGTATCGAGTTAAAAGGAGACAATGTTGAAAAATAAAAAGGAAATTTTGATGAAAAGTTTTGTTTTAATACCTCGTGCACGTATGAATTTACCCTTGTAGATAGCGAGGAAGTATTGGTACTTCGTTGTTACTGAATTGATTCAAACATGGTGTAAACATTTTGAGATGAAAATTTTTTCAGGGGTGGTTTTTCCTTAGGAAATAATGCATTTTTGAGATTTTTTCGTTTCATTATAATTAACAATGATATCCTTTTTAGTGATTTTGAAACAAGCCAAAAAAACTTTTCGTCATAAAATTCATCTTATCAAGAGATTCTAGAGATTCTGGAGATACAGTGCGTATGATGTATCAACCTAGTTCCAAAGTTTCCATTTAAAAAAATTTTCTGCTATTTCTCAAAAAAAATATCAGTTTAGATTTATGCCAGTTTTTGACCATTCTGAACCATAGTTCGTTGGACATAATGATTGCCAAGAAACTGGTATTGTACTGGTAGATGTACAAATCTACACTCAAAACATGGGTATAACCAGTAGGTATTTAGAGAGAGAGCCTTCAGGCTGAAGCCCCTTTCCCTTTTAAATTTTTAATAGTAGCAACTAAAGAGTGACTTTGTATGAGATCAAATTCCATTTGCGTTGCTTCAGTGGTTGAACTAGTACTGCCGAGTGTTTTAGTACTAAGAAATCACAGAGCAGTGTCTTGGTATCACAAGAAAATTTGGAAAGCATTCTGAGAGCAACATAGCAACACTATGCTGTGTTCCTCCAATAGCACAACAGAACATTCACAAATAACTCAGGGCATCCAATTGAAGATATCACAGGTTTTGCATGCCGTTTGTAATTTCAAATATTACCAATGTTTTATTACTACTTTTATAATTCAAATTTCAATTACACTGTTACAAATATGCAGATTTGGGCTTACTCTGTTTGCCATTTAAAGCGAATGAATTATATTGTTGCAATACATGGAACACAATTATTAAAACTGAAAGCATAAAAAGCAATGAATGGATGATCAATGTCTGTCATGTAGTGCAGCGGTTCCCAACCTTTTTCGTTCGCGGACCGCCAAACGACGTAGCATTAAAAAATTAAAGAAAACATTTTGCGAAATAAATCTTATAATAATAAATTTACTTTTACACTGTACAAGAACAATCTAAAATAAATAATATCCATTCTTTATAATAACAAAAGTCGGTTTTCGTACCTCATCCGCTTCCAGCATACCAAACCTTGAACGACCTGGCAACCGGCCCGAATCGCAGGGCGGGGTGCGGCGCCAAATACCATAACCGGGTTCTACACACATAGGACGGTCTATTGTCCAAAACCAGAACAAGGTATCTGACAGGGAGCGGAGATATAACCGAAAACGCTGACGAGTCGGTTTCGGGAGCGGCGGTCAAAAACGGGAATGGGCACAAACGACCCAGGAGGCAATCATATAAGACCTCCAGAAGTGGTTTCCACTTAGGACCCCGATTAGGCTGGTGGCGGCGATATTACTTTAGCACGATTCTCGAGCGAAAAACAAATAAAAAATTTCGAGTTTTTCGGCTGTAACTTTTTTCTTATGGTTTTGCACGGCAATTGAAGGGGAGAAATTTTGAGATTGCCCGTCGGTTTGACTCCTATAGTTTTATAGAGATACCGGCTCTTGAAAACGGCGGAGCTTCCTAGAGCGGAATACGCAATACAGTGAGATACGGAAAAAGCAATAGATGCGCACCGGTTAAAACAGGCCACGTGACATCGAATGCCGCCAACACACGTTCGATCGCTCCCAAAAACCCCATCTCACCCTTCGCCCCCCGACTCCGGAAGTGTTGGCAAGAAAAACGTTTCCGGTAGAAACGAGTGGGGTACTGCGCTGGCAAAGATTCCGTTGTCAGATTTTCGCTCCGACTTACCGTAAGGCGGGGGCAGTTTTTTTCAGCTTCCGCCAAAACGATTTACCTGAGACGTTAAGACGAAAGCGTTAATCGGGTACGCTAGACAAAAATTAATTTGGTTCTGGTATGCGTAGACCCATATGCACCAAACCCGTTTAAAAATTCTAAAATGGGAGGTTCTACTTATTACCTATTACTGGATATTACCCCACCACATAGGTACGGAGCCGGCGCGTTATATATCACGTAGTATGTAGGTATATAGCGCCGGCTCCGTATAAAAGTCAGAGTTTGCTGTTGGTCAACTCCGATAAACTATTTGACCCTACAGATAGATAATACGAATTGAAAAATTCTTTCAGTAAAATTTTGATAATACTGTTATTTCTCTGCGGACTGGCAAAAATTTCTGACGGACCGGCGGTTGGGAAACGCTGATGTAGTGCACTTGAATGGCTTGAATTTGACTGAAGTCTGGCATGGTAATCTAAACCTAATATGGGCATGAAAAAAGTGGGTTTTGGTTTTTGAAATCCTCCTATAGTAATCAGAAGTACTGGGTGATTTTTTAAATTTCTGATCTAGTAAGTCGTGATTTTTACGCCGTATCGAAGGTCACCGAAACGTAGGGCGTAGCGTTGATCACACTGCTATTCCAAATGTCATTTATGTGACAAATTGACTACTTACTTTTACATTTATTAAACAAATTGATAAATATTTAAACAGTGATCATTTGCGAAACATGCTTTTACCAAAGTGTGCATTTTATTGCGAGTTTAAGTGCAATTTCGATGTGATTATTGACTTGAGAAGTTTAGGTTATGGTTACAACTCGCTTCAATTTTTATTCCTTGGATTTAAGAAATAGCAAGATTTATTCACAATTATAACAATTTACATTGTTAACACAATATTTATTCAAAATTTACAACAACTGTTGGAAATGTTGACCTTCAGCATCTATACACAAATTAACTCGGCGCTTCATATTCTCGAACACTCTAATAAGCACTTCTGGTGAAATCCTTGCACATTCTTGTCTGATTCTTTGTTTCAAGTCATCAATTGTGTGTAACACCATTTTGTTGTGATGAAAAACACTCCAAAATAACGTTGAAAACTAAGCGTTCAATCACAAACGAAAGGTTAGTCTTGAAAAAGACTGATTTTTGATAATAACCGAGATAATAACTGGTGAAACGGAATTCAAAACACGAGGAAACAGTGAAGCACAAAAGACGGCAAAAGCGAGAACAACACTGGAGTAGGTTATGTTTATGTCAACATTTTTGAAATCTGACAGTTGTGACAAATCGAACGATTCAAACTACGCCCTACGTTTTCCGCATCTTTTGTTTTAAAATTATGTCATGGCTTTCTAGATCAGAAATTTAAAAAATCACCCGGTATAAGTCTTTGAAAACAGAAAAGTGTCAAATCCTATCTTGCTTCAGTCTGTTTTTGCACAAACTGTAAACAATTTAGCTTAGTACATAACAATATATACGTAAATTGGTTACTGAAATTTTGTTTTTAAGTTCCCTAAGCAATCTGAAAGTTGTGGAAAGGAATTCTGTAAGAATTTTTTGATGTGATTATTTCTGAAAAAATAATTCATTTTGGAGTTAAAACTTTCAAAGTTATCCTGCATTTTTGGGTACAACAAGAAAACATTTCCATAGAAGGTAGACTAGTGGGGTATTTTTATGTATATTTTATTTCTTAAATCTGCTAGAGTGCACCTTTTTCCATTCCTGGTTGGAACTTACACGAATTCATTACAATAAGAAAGTTGTTGGTATTAATTTCAATCTGTCACTGTATTCCATTGAAAGGACCTTGTACTTTCGCATCTTATCAATTTTTCTAGTTATTATAGACAGTAATGTGGCAAGTAACTGGATGGTGTTAAGAACAAATTGCATTTAGAAATCAAATTGCCAAACATTGTTCACCCACTTACTATACAACAATAATGCTTTCATGGTCAACCCAGGCATAACTTTTCAATTTGCAACCTTGAAAACATTATGTGTGCAAAGATAATTTTGTCCACTTTCTTGATAACAAGGAGCCATACTAAAATAAGGATTATAAAAATTCAAGAATTGGTATAAGTATAAGTCTTAAAATTAGAAATTATTCTTAAATAATATTCTTTTCTAAGATATTCGCTCCAGAGATAGAAAATGATAGAGAAAACAATTTAAAAAGCCTGAAAAGAAGGTGCCCCTTCTGTAATTCCTTTCGGCTTAACTACTAGTGTATGTAAAAATGAAAACTTAGAAATATTTTTGCAATAATGCACATTTAATCAACTCATTTCTTAAATAAAATTTTATTATGATGAAAAGTCACAAATTAATAATCATAACATAACTTGGATTGAATAGACCTGTCAGGGCTCTAGCCTAATCATTCATATTGCAGTGTAGGTGTTAGAAACATTAAATATAAGGTGTATTTGAACTAATATGTGAGCTTTCAGAAAATTAAACATCTAATAAAAGAAATAACTTATAGAAGGTAAAAGAAGCCTTTTCTAAGCACACATCTTTGATTACCATGAACCATTGATTTAGAAATAATATTTTTAATTAAATTTTAAAAAAGCTAGGTGAATTTTAATGTCTGGAAATAATTGTTTTTAGTATTTATTTTGCAAGTATTGATCAATTCAAAATTTACGATTGCATGTAATAATTAATTAATTTAGTACGATTATTTCCCTTCTGTCGTTCCATTTATTGATTTTTAATTTTTGTCTATAATGTATATTTCACATATTTTTAAACAGCTTCATGGTAGATAAGAGAAAAATTACATTAACATAATTATTTATGCTTAAACGTGCTTTTATTATACGCAGTCCACAAAACCAATTGAAGGTGCATTAAGCTGTTATAAATTATAAACTAAATTAGTCCTAAAATAATTAAATGCACTGCAAAGCTTAAATGCTGCCCATAGGTCTCTGCTCCTTGGTTCTTATTATTTACATTTACATTGTTATGATGAAATATTTCGTATATAATAACAACATGACACTGCTAATTAAATGTGCATATTATGAGACTGTACAAAAACAATGGAATATGTACAACATAAAATATCTAAATAATAAATAATAATAATGTTATGATGGTATATGGGTATGATGAAAAACAAAACACGAATATTATTATTATTAATATCTTACCTCCAAGAGTGCCGCCATTCACAGATGTTGTCACACTACCTCCATATAAACTTTGTGGCGTACTGGAATATAACGAAGCACCAGCAGGAGTTTGTCGACTAGCCTGAGGTTGAACCAAAACTGGAGCAGGACTAACCAATCGCATAGGTGTACCATTTCGCATAGCAGCGCCTTGTGCCATCAAGATTGGTGTGTTCTGATCGTAATATGGTACTATGTAACCCCCCGGTACCTGTTGCTGTAATTGTTATTAGAAAAATAATTAATTTATTTTTCAATCAATTGTAGTTGCAATGCAATGCCATTATATATAGAAAATAATAAAAAAAAAATCAATTGCTATTTTTAAAAATCTATTAGTGCAGTCAACTATATACATAAAAAAATTAATATTGAGATAGTCAAGCTACCATATTATTAATTATCCATTCGCATTTACTTTAAAAATTTCTAGTTGTAAATAATACCTTCTGCTTTTATAAACAGTTAAAAAAAATAATACAAACATACCTGAACTTGCTGTTGTGCTTCCGATCCATTAGGGGTAAGTGGTCGTCGTGCCCCATTGCTGGCACTTTGTTGTATAAGATTTGCAGGTGCTGGATAAACCCAAGGGCCAACACCATAATATTGTGGGACACTTGCAGTAATTAAATAAGGCTCCTGTTGAGGATTTAACACATATGGTGCTTGAGGAAATGCTGCTTGTTGCTGCTGAGCGAGGTATTGCTGTTGTTGCTGTTGAAGGAGTTGAAGCTGTGCGGCACTAGGATTTGCTGCAGCAGCTTGCGTCTGTTGTGATCGGAATAATTGCTGTAATAAAAAAATAAATCTTGTTAGCTAATTTATTATTTTTTATATTAAAGAAAAGGAAGTAAAAAAAAGAAATCACTTGAATGTGTAATCATTACAACTGCAAAACACAATCAACATCTAATATGTATGAAGAGACTAAAAACAGAAGTCTCGTTAATTTTTTATGGTTCTAAATAGAGAAAATATCAATGCTGCTGCAAACAAAATTATTCAAACAAGCCATAGTAAATGACATAAATATTTAATAATTTTTAGTAAAGTTTGTGTTTAATTATGGTAATTCAGTGTATTGTGCTAATGCCTTTCATTATTAAATACCAACGTATAATTCATATCAAAGTTAAAGAAGTCTAGAAGTTTTTAAAGATGATGATAACTTTTGTTGTGTTGTTCGCTTAAATATTTCATATAAAATACTATCATCCCTCGAAGCATCATGGCTCATAAACTTTTCATACATTCTTTGAAAGGATTTATTTTGATACAAAATTCTGCTTTGTATACGAGTTGGCATATAAATGTTAAATGTTGTACCTTTGGAAAAATGTTATTTATCATTTCCATAATTTAAAAAGAAATTAAATTTTATTTTTGATATACATTCTGTTGCTGCTAGTGCATTCTATGCTATTTGCAACATCTTTTTAAGATATCACAAATATTTTCTTGCAAAAATATTCTAATTGCAAATTTGTTAAAGGCATTTCCAGTTTTTCTATTTCATAGAGAAGAGCAAGCATGCTGATCTAGTCAATAGAGGCTGTGAATTCATTCATTCTTTTTCAGAATGACATCTTTAGGACTTAAAATAAATAAAAGACTTCTTACTATCTTTGCTTTGGGTCTCAATGAAGCAGTTTGCCTACATTTTTTTGTATAAACTGAGTTTATTTTTAATTGATTAATAAAAATTAAAAAAGTAAAATTCAATAAAAAAAACAAAAGTTTGTGGGTTCATTTTCAGGAAGTTGCATAAGCAATAAAAGATTTAGCATGCTATAGATGAAATCTGTGTATTTACATAATTATGAATGATAATTTAGGGAAGAAATTATAAGATTCTTTGACAATAAAAATTCTTAATGGTTGGGCAAACAATAATTTTATTAGAAAAACTTATCATATTCAAATTTTTGAAATAATTTTGACGTACAAAGCAAATATTTCCAATGTCATTCTAATGTTTTCAAAGTATAATTGGTTTTAGATCGTTTAATGTTCTGATCATTGCAATGTTTCCAAGGCATAGCTGTTTTTTGCATAAAAAGTTTTATTTCCTTTACTTTTTCCGATTACAATCAAATGCAATCCGTAACCAAAGGCATCATTTGATTTGTAATTCTTTCCTTTATAGCATTCCTGAATATCTTTATTGCAAAATAATTAGAGGTGATAATATTAGGGTTTGAAATAAAATGCACATGAAATTGTATTGTGCATAAAGCGATTCTACACCCTGTATATACATCTATTAAGTTTTTAGTGTTTAATGTTGTCAATCAAGAGATATTTTGAAAAAACATTGATTCTTTAAATTTCTACAATGCAAATTAGTAGCATATAATAGTCTGATTAGTTGATACCCCTGTCAAAAAAAGCTTCTAGAAAGAAAATGTTATTGTATCGATAACAAAGAATAACAGTTACAACCTACTGATAACATTTTCTCTAAAAAGTTACAAGTTAAGGCTATTTCAACGTTCTACCCAATAATAAAAAGTAACAAATGTTAAATACAGTGGTGCATTATCACATTGTATCTCTAAGCCTCAAAATAGCAAAACTTCGAAAGAAACAGAAAAGTCAATAATAACATATCCAGATATATTAGAAATAATAAAGACAAAACACCAAATAGTAAAAAATCAGGAGTCTCTAAGTTGGCCTGTAGTCAGTGGCGGATTTAGGCACAAGCGCTTGAAGCGGCCGCTTCAGGCCCCGCAAGTCAGGGGGCCCCGCCGAGGCCTCCTGCCAAGGACCGCACTGGACACGCGATAAATAACAATTATTGGCGTGGAATTCACTTTCTCGCGAAAAGTGAAACAAAAACGGATTATATCATTGACTATATTATATCGGTTGACACATTATAGTTTTCTACGAAAAGGCAAGCATAAGTAAAATATTGTAACAAAGTATACTGTTTCACAACAGACTTGCGAGGAATGTATTATCTCTGTCGCTCCGAACACTTGCTTTCTCGCACAATCAGCATCAGCGCGGTCATCAGACTACTATGATGACTATAATTTCTTGAATTAATGGTTTCTGATAAGACGTTCGGTGAAGGGGAATTTTACAACGCTTTTCAACGGGTAAAATTCCTGAATGACTTTTGTCAATTGTTTTTGGTATAGTAAAAGTAGAAAAGTTCCATTGTAAAATAACTGATTGTAAAATAAATGTATTTATGTCAGATTGCATTATAAAGTACTGTTTATTGTATTGTATTGAGCCAGTAAACTGGCTTATTATTGTACTCGTAAAATAAAGTGGTAGTAGTAAAATAAAGTATATAGTAGTAAAATAAAGTATGACAACCGTATATTACATGTCAAATTTTCTTCTGTCAAGAATAGATGTCAAATTTATAAACTGATTTTTTTTGATAATTAGCCAATTTTAGGAATCGAACATAAAGCTTTGTATGCAACTCTTACATAATCGGACCTTATAGACGCGCCCTTTTTATAGGCCTTGCTCGCTTCGCTCGCTCGGCCGTAAACGAGGCTTGTCTATAAAGTCCTACATTATGTACTTGTTACATAAATAGCTATTATGTCCTATTGCATTATAAAGTACTGTTTATTGTATTGTTTTGCGGCAGTAAACTGGCTTATTATTGTACTCGTAAAATAAAGTGGTAGTTGTAAAATAAAGTGTAGTATATTCAGTTTTCCAATGGCAACTGTATATTACATGTCAAATTTTCTTCTGTCAAGAATAGATGTCAAATTTATAAACTGATTTTTTTTACTAATAAGCCAATTTTATCGCCCTTTTTATAGGCCTCGATCGCTTCGTTCGCTCGGCCATAAACTGAGCTCATCTATAAAGTTCTACATTATGTACTTGTTACATAAATAGCTATTATTTAATATTTATTAGTGCGTATAATGTTAATTAACGAATAATAAATCAGTTATACCAAAAACCTAAAATTATACGATTAAGTACTATGCCGGCAGAAAAATTTCACTCGATTTTCTTCATTTTGTAAACGGTCTTACATCCAGTGGTAAGTTTTACTTATGTCAAATTGTTATTTTTCTTTTAATGACATATGTTATAAAGTACAATTTAATAAAATACGTAGTTTGTAAATCAAAATGATGTGTCTTGATATAAATTCTTTTTTATATTAATAATAAAATCAGCCAATATTATTTTATTTCTATTGAAATAGTTATTTTTGACGCGCCTATGATATTGTGTCATCTCATGAAAAGTCTTTCTTACTCCTCTAAAATTTAAGAAAAATCAGCGTACTTGATAAAAATCGTGCGAGATTTTCCTGCCAGAACAGTACATATGTCGCAGGAAGATAGTCAAATCCGGAAAACTAACTATCTACCTACTCATTTACTAAGTGACGGGGCAGATAGTAAACCGAACATAAATCTATACGATTTTGTTATATGCCTAGGTATTTACTAAATTAAACTAAATTTACTAAATTAGAACGGCAGTTAGTAAATGGCTTAATGTGCTGTCGGCAAATTAGGTAATAACATGCACATTTCTTCGTAGAACATTTTTTTAGATGAACACTTGGAAAATCTTTACCCTTGCCTAAAGAATGTTCTGCAAAAAAATGTGGATGTTATTACCTCATTTGCCCACAGCACATGAAGTCATTTACTAACTGCCTGTTCTAAACAACGACATTTAGTAACCTTCATTCAATGAACCCTCTTCATGCCTAGGCATGAAGCAAAATCGTATAGATTTATTCTCGTTTTACTGTCTGTCCCGTCGCTTAGTAAATGACTAGGCAGATAATTATTTGCCGGATTTGACCACAGATTAAACTTTACAGATGCGAAGCTCGCCTGGTCCCGCCAATCCAAATTTATATAAGCATGCGTGAATCCACCATTGTTTTAGTAGTATTTTAATCAACCTCACTTCTCTGCTTGTTTATATGTTGCGCGTGTGTTTTTGTTGCGTTCAGATATTTTGAATTATTTTGTTAGTACTTTATATATTTTTGCATTAATATTTGATTTGACATTGATATTATGGACATAATGTTACCTTTCTGCACTTACCGATTGATTTGTACAATACAGTATCCATATAAGTATAATTTATTATAATGTTAATAAAAAGTTTTCGATTTTGGTAAATTGTTTATTTTTTTATAGTTTATTATTTTTTGTTTTATAGACCTTAATTTATGTTGATCCTTGGGGGCCCCAAAAATTTGTAGCGCTTCAGGCCCCTCAAGTGTTAAATCCGCCACTGCCTGTAGTACATGTCCAAAAGTATATCTAAGACAAACAGGAGGAACATTTGAAAAAGAATATCAGAATACAAGAACTCATTTATTAATAGGAAGACCAAATCATCTTTTCCTAAATTATTTAGCATAAATTATCAAGACAGTCTAGGTAGTGTATTGCCTAGCGTGCTGGACTTTCAACACGCACTTTTTAAACACCTGAAGTAGCCATTGTGTAGCAAAACAATTGTTCAACAAAGTAAAAAAAAATGCTGGAAACAATCAACAAAATTATTATATTGACCTACAACATCTAAAAGATTCTATAAAGAACTCCTTGCAGACTGAACTTATGCTCCTAATCACCAAGCCCTTTCTTAAAAAAACTTTGTTTATCAACGTATGATGTATGTTGGTTCATCCTTCATCAAGGTTTCAAAGTTTATTACTCAATTTTGATTTTAAATAAATCAGAATTCCAAATAAAGAGTAAAAATCTGTTGTAATTCACCATAGTATAGCAAAACATAGTCTTAAATATTTCAGAGCTTCAAAAACCCCCAAGTTAAAATTTAATCTAACTATCTATTGCCCTTATTTCTAGTTCAATAGCCTGCAAGATCTTCAGAAGTGAGCCAGATGTGGCACACAATAAAAATTTCTTTCTTTTAAATTCTAATAACCTATCTGATTGTCATAGTCAATTTGGAACTATTGTGTGTAATTCGTTACTGCGCCAAAGCTTATCAAAATTCGCACGCGTATATACGCAACACAACGTAAGTATTCACATATTTTCGAATTCCTAATATTTCAATCTAATTTATCAGACCAGATTTAAGTGTTGATCACTTATAATAAATCTATTAATGCATAAATACCAAATTAGTGAAGTTCTTGACATAATTTTGGTGTAAGATACTGTAAGACCGAAATAACTATTATTTAACTTAAATGAAAGCTATTATTTTATTGTTTTCCTAAAACAAACAAGAAAACTCAACTTTTCCTTCAACAGCAACAGCAAATTATAACACAATAAGATTTTATTGTGTTATAATTTGCTGTTGCTGTACTACATCATATTTTAATTTTCTGTATTCTTCCATCCATTCTTTGGAAATTTCTTGCACACTTAATTCTGCACAATATAATAAAGTGGACCGCTAAAACTCGCATTCACGATTTTATTATGTTTGAAGATCATTGTTTGCTTGAGCAGTTCATTATACTTTTACAGCATTTAGCGTGGGTCACTGCTTTGCAGCTAGCCAAAGAAAGACCACACGTTTTCATTGTGTATCTACTTCGTTATCTAATAAGATCTCCAAGAGCCGAGGTCGTTAGCTGTTGGACTAAAGGATAACTAATTATCTGAATTTTCGCAACATACTAAATAAACTTATTTCAGCAGATTTATTGAATAGGATGCTTTTGTTGTCTTTAGTATATCTCACTTGTCTGGACGAGTGTTAATCATGCCATCCAGTTCACCACTGTCATGGCCAAGGGCCTTCTATAGGTATGCATACACAATGCAATAGAATCAACATGTTCGCGTCTGGCGTGCGTACGCCACTAGGTGACGATAATAATTCGCAACATCAACGAGATGGCATATTTTCCAGACATGAAACACGTAATACAAAATAGTGAATATAGAAGTATACAAATTGGCAACTCCCGAGAAAACTTCTTTATTAGATTTTCTTTAATATAAAACGAAATTGTGTCGCTTGTGCTGGTTAGTTTAGCGAAGCGCATTCGTTTATGTATATATTCGCAATATTTAAAGAGCAAAAAGTTCTTTTAATCCCGCTCCCCCGACCGTTTTGTAAGTTTAAATAGTATATTTTGACTGAAACTGATATGTATTGAGAAACAACTGAATACATCATACATAAACCGCAATGCAGAATAATAATATCTCCGAAGAAACATATTCGTTGTTATGTAAATAGGTACTCATTACCGAATAAATTTTATATTCATAAGTTTTGAAAAGAAATCTATTTTTTATTTTCCCGTAAAACTCGTGAATGACATTATTCAAAACAGAATCGCGGCGGCGCGACGATGGGGTTTATTTTAGACGAAAATGATGATGCATCAACACCAACCTGTCAGAATGAAAAATAGTATGTAACGTTCGTGTTACCTGAAATTTGTAAATAGAAATTTTTCAATAAATACCTACTAAAGTATTTCATGTAAAAGGTTAAAAGTTCACCGAATAATGTTAATAAGCTAGTCGAGAACATTTTCAGCTAATTTTAAATAAAATACGAAAATAAATTAGCTAACTATGCACATATTACGGAATGGAATATTATTAAAGAGGAGATAGATTGAGTATTCGTTTCGATAATAATAAAATCTGAAACGAGATTTAAATAGTTAAACAAGTTTATTGTTACCCTGCAATGACACAATATTTCTTAAAATCGCAACCAAAAGCATATAATAAGACAAAATAAAGCTCCGACAAGTATGTAATGACGATTTATAATTAAGAGCGCCAGCTAACCTTCAACGGTTATCTTAAGCCAGATCCCCTGTTAATCAATCAGGGTATAACACGAAATGCAACAATAATTAAGAGCCCGAGAGATTTTACTTTTGAACTAGGAAGCGTTACTGTCAAATACATCATTTCAGTCGCGCTTTTAGAATAAGGGGCCTTGCTTTTAATTCAGTATGTCGATAATGCTTACTTTACTGTATTTTACAAATAACAGTTGTACAAAGGAGAGAAACACTAAATTAAGTGTTTCTTAATTGATAAGCACTTTTCCGACGTAATCTATCCCGTTTGAAGGTTATACTATATACAGGGTGTAACTAATAATACAAGTAGTAGTCTCGTAATGGGAGATAGCTGTAATGATTTACAACATATTTTCCTATCAACTTTCGCTTCCTCCCATATTTCGCAAAATTGCATTTGGAAGCAGCAGCGAATAATGGATGCCACCAACCCAACTCGCAACGTAAACCATTTACATAACGTCCAAAGTAATTTATGAAGAAGGTGTAGCACCATTCATTTGTAGAATGGTGGTCAATTTGCACATTTGCTCTAATAATTTTTTGTGTTTTCGTTCTAAGTGTTTTTATTGTTCGTAATTTTGTATATTACTATGATTCCTTATTAGAGAGTTTTTGTAGTACATATTATGTATATATTAATTTGTATAATTCTTTAATTATCATAATTATATATAAAATATATAAAATGCTACTTAGACTAACATCGCTTTTTAAAAACAAAGAACACCCACCAATCGTGCCTTATAACTTGCGAATTATGATGTTATGTTTGATTGTAATTGAATACATTATTTTGTTTAACTCGCTGTGTAATGTTTTTTCTACTTATTCCCTAATTACAATAATTATTTTTCCTACGACCCCATACGAAAGTGAACAATAGCAAACGCTACCGATATTAAGAAAGTGAGTCATATAACACGCGTATGTTAGGAACATAACACACGTGTGTGTTATGAAAATACGTCACGCTAAGCAATATCTAGAAATCCATGAATTTTGTTTACATTAAAATGATGACATTACTCTTTAATCCAATTTTGAGAAGCATTTTAACCATTATGTATCTATTCTTTTCTCATAAATATAACTTTAATTAATGTTTAATTAGTTATTATAGCTATCAAAAAGAAATATCTAATAGATTACACCTAACGTAACCTCACTATAATACATGAAAATTATTGAAGCAAGTTTGCGAAGATTAAAATCAGCGATGCCAAATGGGAGAAAAATAAGAGTAATGTCAAATAATTTAGTTAGGCAACCTCTTTCACACCTGGCATTGTGTTATTAGTTGAAGTTATATATATTTGTTAATTATGGAGATATTATTACATATAAATAGAAAATAAATTATGTGCCTCTGAAATTATTATATTATAAATTGTAATAGTAATTCATTTAATTATTTTTGCTGCTAAACCCAAGGTTTAATTTTATACTATGTTTAAATAAGTTATGAATATATGAGTTTTTAAAATTGAAATTTATATTTAGTAAAAGAATCTATTAAATAAAATGTTAACAAACACCCATTCACTTTAACAATTGTCATAATTCAGCTCCAGAAAAATAAAATTAAGTTGTCAAGATAACTTAATTTTATTTTTCTGGAAATGTTTTGATAGAAATTTCGTTATAATTATTCATATTGTGAAACTAAATTGTTTAAAAAATTAAACTTTATATCCTAAAAATAAATGGCTTAAGAAAATTAGCTTTAAGTGTGATTTTCTCTGTTAAACCTAACCATAAAAATTTTGCTTTAAATCTTCAAAAATTATATTCTTGAAAATTAAAAAAAATCAAAATTTTTTAAACATTTGAAATTTGGGGGGTCGTAGGAAAAATATTGTACATTACACGTTGGAAAGTAACTTTTCTGCACTCGTGTGATTTCCGCACTCGTGCTTTCAATTCACACTCGTGCGTACGAAAAGTTTCACTTTCCACACTAGTAATGTAATATACTAAATCCTATCCCTAATAATATAAATTTGATAAGCAATTAATTTACAATGATAGGTAATAATTTGTCACTTTTTCATTCATATTATTCTACTAGAAGAAACGAGCTGCAAATTAAAAAAAAATAGATCTTTGAAATTGTTAAAACCGAGCTTAAGATAGGTGCGGTGTAAGTCAGCTGATGCTCCTGGTTTGTTGGCATCTTGAATGACGAAAAGTTAACTTTGTCTTGTTATCACTTTATTTGTTTACTTTGAATATGTCCAGCTTTAAATCAGATTCTTAAAACAAAGCAGGTCCATATTTACTCTTATTATTTCATGCACATTTCAACCAAAATTTGTTAGTTTTGAGAAAGAGTATGACTTTTTTTTATTGATTAATGACCATTACATACACTCATCTTTCTCCCCTTAAAGGTTTGCAACTTTCCATAGATGCAGCATGTATGTAAATTCTCTTGCCAAATGGAAAACTTTTATTATTGGTTTTTTTGGAAAAAAGTCACTCTTTAAAAAAAGTTTTGCTTTACTTAAAACCTTTAATGTTGCAATTAAAATTAACCTATCGTATATAGGGTGATCAAAAAGAGAGTACGTTTGATTTATTAAATTTTACTTTCTTTATTGTTCAACATTAGAGATGCACCAAAGCTTTCATTTTGCTTCGGTAGTCGGTCGATTCGGGCAATTTTTAACAGATTCGGTTTTGACCGATACATCGATGTCGCCGCCGATTGTCCAGAAATTCATCGGAAAAGCGTACGCCGATTTACATTCTCTGGTTGAAAAAGATATTTAAACAAAGATGTTACATTGTTTATTGTTTCCAGCCTTATTTTGTGGAACTCCATAATCATGAAATAAATAAAGATTATTAAAAGTTTCACAGTTTTATTAAAATATACCTGATAAAACTGTGAAACTTTTAATAATCTTTATTTATTTCATGATTATGGAGTTCCACAAAATAAGGCTGGAAACAATAAACAAGATTATTTCGTCTTCGTTAGAAGAACAAGCCAAGTTATACAAGAAACTTATGATCAAACACGGAATCGCAAGTCAGAATGTTTGGTTTAACCAAGAATGTCTGAAACGTCAGGTTATTCCTAACTACATAAACATCACTACCAGAACCAAGAATTCGATTACTGAAAAAGTGATTAGGAATGCCAAAAGAAGATGGCTCAAAGAAGAATCGAAGAAATGGTTTAGTATAAGAGACAATATGCACGTTTATATAAAGGTACTCTATACAGAACTTACTCATAAATTACACAATATCCAATTTGACATCTTAGATTTTGACATTAGAGAAACCGTCAGTCACATTAAATTCAAAAAATACACCACACAGAAAAATAAACTTCATCGACTAGTACAACAAAAACGTACACTACAAAATAACCATAATTGTCAGAACACTGCAAACTTTTATCCTCGTTTCATAAACTTGTCGAATATAACATTCAATGACAGAGAAACACGATTTCTTAACAAAGGTTTCAAATTTTGTCCTTTTCCAAAATTTACCAACAAAATTAAAGAAATTTTGGCCGTTGAATGCGAAACTATACTTAAGAAAGATCATAATAACTATGCAAAATTCCAAATTTCGAATTTGTTAAAAGAGATGTCTTTGAAACAGGACAAAATGTACAACACATCTAACATATCACTTCTTCAATCTATAAAACAGAAAATCACAGAGAACAATCTAATTTCTGTTAAAGCAGATAAGGGTAGCACTTTGGTAATTCTTTCTAAAGATATTTACATACAAAAAGTTAATGAATTTATTAATAAAGAAAATTTTGAAACGTTAAACAAAAACCCAACCACAAAATTCCAAAAAGAAATAAAACAAGGTTTAGAAAACTGCAATATCTGCTTTTCAGAATTAGAAAAGCAACAAATCATTAATAAAAACCCACAAATACCTAAACTGTATGGATTAGTGAAGACCCACAAACAGAATATGCCAATAAGACCAGTTGTATCATACATCAATGCACCTAATCACATTTTATCCAAAAAACTGAACCAGATTATTAACACGATAGGTTACAAATCAAAATACTCTGTTAGAAATTCATTAGAATTAGTAGATAAGCTGCAAAACATACATCTTCCACCACATTCAAAACTTGTTAGTTTTGATATTTGCAACATGTTCTCCAGAATACCACCACAAGAATGTATTCCTTTATTAGATAGTTTCTTGATCAATAGTAATATAGAATTAGTTAAAAGGTTAGAGTTAATTCAATTATTTGACTTTTGTATAAGTCAAAATTATTTCACTTTTAATAACATAATTTATTTACAAAAGGATGGTTTACCTATGGGTAATTCTCTAAGTCCTCTATTAGCTAACATATTTATGGACAAGTTTGAAGATCGAATATTTGAATTAAACCTCTCTAAACACATTATCTTCTGGTTTCGTTATGTTGATGACATTTTAGCTTGTTTTGACAGTTCTTTTGAGGTTATCAATGAATTTTTAATTCTTATAAACAATATCCATCCTAATATAAAATTTACACTAGAAACAGAACAAAACAGGGCTATAAACTTTCTAGACTTAAATATCAACATTAACGAAGACAATCTTTTTGAATTTTCCATATACAGAAAACCAACACAAACAGACATAACAATACCAAATGAATCTTGTCACCACAATACACATAAAATAGCAGCATACAGATCATTAGTACACAGAGCTTTAACTATTCCACTAACAAAATCAGATTTTAGCAAAGAGATAGCAACCATTAAACAACTAGCACATGCAAATCATTATAATCCGAACATGATTGACACTTTAATTAAACAAAAAGATTATAGGTTAGCTATCAAAAGAATATATCCCATTGACAATCAAACAGAAGACACAAATTACATATCTATACCATATTTTGGCAAAATATCAGAAAAAATTGCACATATACTAAGAAAAACCAACAATTATAAAATAACATTTAAAACCAACACTAACACTTTTTCATTTTTATTTAATGCTAAAGACAGAACACATGATATCATGAAATCGGGCATTTACCGTTTAAATTGTTCTTTTTGTAGTTCGGTATATATTGGGCAAACACTTCGAAATTTTGACATAAGATATAAAGAACACGTACGTCATTACAAAAATAAACATCCTGAAAAATCGAATTACGCCAAACACCTTTTAGAACAAAATCACACAATGACTCCTCAAAATAATATTAAATTCCTACATTTTTGTAATAACAAACGCAAATTAGACATTTTAGAAGCCTTTGAGATATACAAACACAAACTCAGGGTACCTTTAATGAATGAACAACTTGAGCTCAGTAATTCTCCGTTACTGGAAGTATTAGATGTTTAATTATGATTCTTATTATTAATTTTTTTTATTATTATTATTATTATTTTATCTAGTTACCTATTTTGTATCTACCTTAGCGACGTGTTTGTTTATAATTATATTACCTTTGATAATGACAGCATAGCTGTCGAAACAATATTGTCAGGTATATTTTAATAAAACTGTGAAACTTTTAATAATCTTTATTTATTTCATAAAGATGTTACAGTATCCTTGAAGTCGTCTATGTACCGTCTATTGAAGTTCTACGTGCCGTGTAGATTTAGTAACATTACGCTCCAATGTTAAACAACCCACCCCAATTAATTAGTAATTTAATCCAACTACCTACTTTTACATAACGTCGTAGTATGTAAGGTAATTCTACAGAGCAAGAACAGTAGCAGCAGTCAACTGAAACACTAAAAATGAAACTGTTTTTCAAACAATAATCAAATAATTACAAGGAACATTCTTGACTACCGATAATTATAGTTATTTCCTAATATAACATATGATTAAAATGTTATAAGTCATCCTTAATAACGGTTCTCCTTTTTTGTTCTACTACCTTTCTAAATATTCACAATAAAAAATAACTACTCGTCTACATTTCTTCACCCTAAAATGTCTCTTTTAAATTGTAAATGGAATTAAAGACGATCACTTTCTAACAATTCCTTCGGCCATTTCCTACATTCTCTCTCCACTCCATAATTACATAAAACAGATTAGAACTTGTAATCTGCTTTGCCGCAGACATTTTTTTCTCGACTTATTAATTAACTAAATCAGTGCAACGACATTAATTTCTTTTATTTACACTGAAGGGAAAAACACAAATAGAATGATTAAACTGAACTTGAACCAAATTAAGCGCGTGCCACAAAAATAAAAAAATTAATTAGTCACCTCGAATATTTACTTATTCGAGTGTGGATAAGTGGAACACCCTTGCTGCATAATCATTAGCCAACGTCAATGGTTTTAACACCGCATCGAGATGAGGTACCATTGTTTTACAATTAATTTGTGTGTTACGTAAAAAGGGATAGAAAACGTGTTGGGATAGAATACTGCAGTAATAATTATTATTTCCCGCTTTTCGTGTAATCTGAAAAAGGAGACTTTTTCAACAACAAAACCTGAATTATGACGGCTTAGAAAAGAAAAACTGCTAATCAATAGGAATTAGGTTCACTTTTGCTCTCAAAATTATAGCGTTTGTTTATCGAGCTATCTCTCGCTTTCGAAACGAATGGGAAAGAAATTGAATACTGTGTTTTAATGAGCCGTTTGTTGGACTTACGCCACCGTATCGGAGAACCATTTTTTCTTAGCGATAAATTGCGAAAACGACAAGAAAACAGGAGACGGACAAATTTTATTACAGATCAATCTTCTGGTTTCGTGTCTCTTTTAATAGGATCGACGCAAAGAGTAAAACATAGCAGAATAATGTAAAAATTTTGATGAGATCATTTAGGAAGAAGGCTACATAAACTTAGAGGTTTCCATGCTTTCATCACTTTCACATTTATAATTAGTATTTAGTTTAAACTCATCAAAAAAAATTAACCAGTTACAATCTCTTAAATAATCAAATTATTTTGAACCGTCAAATTAATAGATTTGGTGGGGCAAAAAAAAGGTATCTCTTATTAAGTGGATCCGTTAATTTGCAGAATGAAACACAACCTAAGATATCCAATTGATTGTATTGGTAACTTCATTATCGAATTAAATATCTGCACTGACTCTCATCAGGCTTAGTTAGGTTTTCAAAAAAAAGAAAGCCTCTAATTGCTTTATTATATCCGTTCAATAGCTTAGTGAAGACTCTTTTAGAAGCACAAAGAACGGTGTAGAAATAAAAGTAACGGTATGCAGACCTCAAGAACTACTTAAATCGAGCGTGCTTTGAAGAGCAATGACTTAAAGATACGTTAAGTTGATAAGTATTAAAAGTTCATTACGCAAGTGTGAAAATACTTACCAAATGAGCACATTTTCTGCTTGGACTATTAGAATCATTAATAACTGTGCTTATTTTTATTTTTGCACAAAACAAATTTCTTCAAATTTAGCTTTTTTACCTATAAGTACCTCGATTAATTAAAAAGTAATTTTATCTCTTCCATAAAGCGGTGAAAGGAAATAAAATAACAAAAAGTTCGTTAAACGGGAATAATTAAAAATAATTTACCAAAGCCGTCTTCTTTCTTTCTAGAAGAGTACACTTTACGATGATGAAGGAATAAACTAGTTTTACGTGCGAGTTTCTTCATCATAAAGAAAGGACGCTCGATGGTATCCTCCTTTTCAGCTTAGAAATAAAAATAATTTTTATTTTAACAACATTAACATTTTCGAGAAATTTCGCCACAAGAGTATTTATTAATGTAAGCCATCCGTTTCCTGGCTTGCTTGGTTTTATTTCAAAGAAGAAAAATGGACGGACAACTTGATTAATCCACAAGAAAAACCACCCGCCGCACCAAAAAGCATTCGTCAATCTTGATAAAAAAGCCTAATGACTCTTGAAGAAGAAAAAAATTCATGTACATAATATTCCTTTAAGAAATTGAATATACTTCACCAACAAAAGTTACTTTGACGTAGAAAAATCACGCTAGTAAATGCTTAATTTCGTTTTGAAAAGCAGGCGGTATTTTTACGTTAATAAACGATAAAATCTCTTCTTTTGAAACCAGACCGTCTTCTTGTTCGTTTCTCAAAACAAGTTCAAGTTTATGATGGAGAACAAAGTATTTCGAAATAGTAGCAGATAAAGGTGGGAAATAAGGGTCACATTCAGTTCTTGGCTTCCTGGTTTTGATGGCGAATACGAATGAAATATACCTAGAGAACGACATATCAAACCAGTCAAGCAACATAAAACAAATAAATATCTTTCATGTTTATCAACATTATGTCCGCCATGACAGTTTGTTAATTATTATAAAAGAGGGAAACTAGATGTCCAAAACTATTTCAATGAAATGAAACCACTCATAGATTATATTCAAATAGGAATTCAAATACTTGAATTGTGATGAAAATTAAAATATTTCTTGGTTCAGCGTAAAAATAATTTATACTAAACAAATCTCAAATTCATTTTGCCCTCGTCAAAAAAAAATTGTAAGAACAATACGTTTCACACACGAGCGAATCTTGTGTCACTAAAAATGATGAACGGCTGTTGTGAACGGGGTTTTGTACGTCCATTTCAGATAAATGCGAAAATAATCCACTTAAAATATAATTTATTTTACAGCATTTTCAAACTGAACATATTACATGCATTCATGAAAGACAGCGCTTGCTTTTAATGCTCTCACAAAAAGCGATTGCCTAATTGACTGGATACATCATTATTATGCTGTCGAGATTGATTTCATTTCAAGTTCATAAAACAGGTTGTTGAAAACTGAAGAAGTACAGAAAATACATTATGAATAAATATGAAAACAAAGGACGGCCAATAAGATAGGTGTATACAGGTATGTTCAGTTTCAACAATCAATGCCTTGATTAGTTTTGCTGAATCTAGAAGTTGGGAAATACGGCAATACGAGAAAGGGAGCGAAATTCACTCGACAGTTTCAGGCATTTATTAACTGACAAACACGCAAACATGAACTAACACTTATGAAACAATACAGTCAAACTTCCCTTAAGTTGAACTGTTAACTGAAAATTTCTAATCTCAATTATTCTAATGATATGAGCCCTAGATGTATTAGATTTCAAATAATAATTGAATTTCCTTAACTTGAATTTTCATTATAGTTGAAGCTTTCTCCAACTTGATTTCAGTAGATTTTTCAGAGATTCCCCTCATATATATTCATAGACAAGAGATGAAATATTAACAATTTAGTAATCTAAGTAGGCGCACATGGTATTCTTAAAAATTAAGAATCTTAAAGAAAATAAACACCTTTGGAATTTCGATTTATGTTGTTTTCTGCTATAGCTGCAAGCTGACAATTATATGCTTTTACGAAGAATTTCCTACGAACGTACTGAACTTTTCATTTTGTACAACATAGCAAATTTTATCTCCCCTGTTTGAGCCCCTTCCACTCTTTTTAACAAAGTTACTACATACTTTGGTAAAACAACTTTTAGTTGATATTGCTTTCTCTTGTTACGGAAGATGGGCTTTTAATGTTAACAGTATACATTTTACCAAGAAAAATTTTTCACCCAGTGATCTTAATAACACCCTATTCTTTTATGAAAAGGAATAATGATTCTGATACGAACTACTGCTGAGATATCTATGGACGATTTCACGAAACTATCATCGACGCCATGGATTTTAGGGTTCACGAATACACAAGTTAAAGTAGGTAAATAGGAGTACGATTGTCTTAATACACATTTAACCTCACTTTATAAAAGGTTTATAAATATAAAAAGGCATATCAATCAGTGAGATTGTTTTTGTAGTAGAACATGGTTTATGTAACCCATGTTACATGTTCAGGATAGTTTATCTATTTTTTTTAAGAGGATTTTACCTTTCTTTATATGGGGTTTGACGATAATTAACGTAGAAGAGACTTTTCTTGATCCTACTAAGCTGAACCAGTTTCGGGAAAATATTTCACTGGAAATATGTAAAACGGGTCATTAATGTAATGTCTATAACAGTACATTTAACTTACAAACTCCTGTATTTGAAAAATTGGTGTTGATCTTTGTGAAGGTATTGGCTTTGCTGATATGCTTCAATTTTTCCAAATATTGATTTGGAGTACTGTATTCTGGACAAGAGTGAGTATAGTTTGATTTCATTTATGTTGTCATTTGTATGGGAACTTTCAAAGCATCGTTTGACCTTCAAAACGTGTAAACAGATTCTTAATTTAAGTTTTTCTTTTATTGTGAATATTTTCTATGTAACTGCATACGAGGGAAGATCAATATTTACGGTCCCTGATATAGAAAGAGAAAGAATTTTTAAAACATTATTTATTTATTTCTCAACATAATCTCCCTGGACTTCAATGCACTTGGTCCACCGATGTTCCAATGCTTCAATGCCTTTCAGGAAGAAGTTTTCCGGTTGTTCCTCAAACCAGCCATTTACTGCGGTCATAACTTCATTATCGTCTCCATATTTTTTTCCACGCAGGTTTTCCTTTAATTTTGGAAATAGATGGTAATCACTGGGTGCCAGGTCTGGTGAATATGGAGGGTGTTCTAGGATTTCAAAGCCAGCGTTCTGTATGGCAGCCATGACAATGCAGCTCTTGTGGACTGGAGCGTTGTCCTGATAGAACAAAATTTTGTGTGCCAACTTTCCTGGTCTTTTTCGGTCGATGCTTTCGCGCAATTTTGGAATTAACCCTGCATAATAAGAACCCGTTATTGTGTGTCCACGCTGCAAATAATCGATCATCAAAATTCCTTCTGCATCCCAGAACACTGTGGCCATAATCTTTCCAGCCGCCCGTTGAACTCGAAATTTGCGTGGAGGTGGAGAACCTCTGTGATGCCACTCCATACTTTGTCTTTTCGTCTCAGGATCAAAATGGTGCACCCATGTTTCATCCACAGTCAGAAAGCGAGTGAGAAATTGCTTCCGATTGGCCTTCAGGTACTCCAAATTGGCTTCCGAATGCAGCACTCTAGAGCGTTTCTGATCGACGGTCAGCATCTTTGGAACCCAACGCGCCGAAATTTTTCTGAGATCAAGAACATTTCTTAAAATATTTTCAACTGACCCATAAGAGATGTTCGTTATTTCCGCGATATGGCGAATAGTCAGTCTTCTATCTGCCATTACCATATCATGGATCAAATTGATGTTTTTGTCAACGGTGATACAGACTGGACGTCCCGCACCTTTCGCATGTTCGCAAGTTGTTCTGCCTAATCTAAACTCACGAGACATATTTTTCACCACTTGGTAAGAAGGGGCAGAGTCCCCTAAAACGTCTGTCATATCCTTGTGAATTTCAGTAGGTGTTAATCCTTTTTTTTTTTGCAAATACTTTATCACCGCTCTGACTTCACTTTTTTCCATTTTTAAAAATTGTCTGTTATCGACCAGCTTAATTATTAATAACTTTCAAAGAACAACACGCACCTACGCAAAACTTGACACAACAAATAATTAGTAATGACAGTTCTCATAGAAAAATGAGTGACGATATCATGCAAAGCCTACTATGTCAGGGACCGTAAATACTGATCTACCCTCGTATGTATGAGTTACCTTGGGTAGCTATGTCATTCCTTGTATAGGCATAGGTGGAGTTAATGAGATTTCATTGTAATTAAGTTTTAATGAGATTTTTGACCGTTGGTCGTTTTCGTTGATTTTCTCAGTTATCGTTTATTTTAGACCATAAGTGTGTTATATTGTTTTAATTGTCTTTCCGCCAGCTACATTTCTGTCTTTTTAGATTTAAGATTAGTGCTAATTAAAACACATGTTTTTCGTTAGTGAAGTCATGATAAAATTTTGATGTGCGATTGTTTTGAAATTTGTGTTGTTTTTCAATTATTTTGGTGAAACCTATATAAACTCCGGGGAAAAAGAACAATTTCAGTCGATAAAACGCATTGGGAGTGTCCATGCTCGACTCCAGACCAAAAATCAGCAAAATAAAGTAAGGTTTAATAACCACATGTTTTTTTTTGTAAACAAACGACAATTTTTAACAAAGTGTTTATGGAATTGAATAGTTACCTGAATACTTAAATCAAAGAAGATTTATTTTCGTTCTTCAACAATTATATGGAATTGTGAACGATTTATTTAAATTAAATCAAGAAGATTTATGTTTATTTAATTATTGATTTGAATCATTCGTCTTGTACGGATATTAAAGATCAGCTGTTGAATTGAAGTTGTCTGTATTACCGATAATAAAATAGAAAATACATTTGAGTGGATTCGTTGACGTTTATATACAAGGTAAATCGAAAATAAAAGAATTTGGTTCACATTAGGAACAACAAAATCATAAAGACAATTTTTTTTAATAAATTCAGAATTTATTTTTCTTATTTGAGAGTGTTTTCAATAACAAAGTTGTAACATTTAAACAATTTCAATTTGTTTATTCACAAAAATAATTAATTTTTCGTTAGATAAATTTATTTCGCAATTGTAAATATTTTTCTTATCTGATAAACTTATTTGATGTCAGTTTGTTCAAATGGAGACCAGTTACAACTCCCATGTCAGGTTGGATTTTTCAATTTTTTAACTTTCTGTTTAGGTATTTATTTTTTTTTATTTTCTGTGTGTCTATGTCTCTCTGAAAATAATTTATTTTCTTAAGTGTATTTTATACATGTACAAGCAAATGCCTGAACCCGGAAACCAGAGACCTAAATAGGTGCGGCAATTACTCGTTTACAAGCTGCACACGAGCATTTATTTCCAGGTTGGTAAATATATTTGTGTCTAATACTACTTATTTTCATAAAAACTCATGGGCAAACTTGGTAAGTTATCTTTTGACTTCAAGAAACCGATTTCCGAAGTTTCCAGTTTCAGGTCATATTAAGCTCTTCAATAATAAGTTCTTATCTGATAAGGACAGTGCGTTGTATAGCCTAGCGCTTTGAGTATTGGCCAAACAGTATTCAGAGTTAAGCAACGTTGGCCCGGATCAGGGGTTGATGGGTGACACTCTATAGCAGTACTAAAATCGCAGCAGGGCGTGTTTCAAAAGGTTTGTTAAGTACCAACGACAGTCGTTAGGTCATGTCTGAGGGGCTACCGTGACCTGAAAGCTCTAACATCAGGCTGCACCACGGCCATAAGATATACGAGCCCTGTCTAACTGAAGTTCCTATTTTTGTTATTTAAAGGATGCCCCGGATTTTTTTTGATATAAACAGTAGCTGTTTCTTGTCGTTAGAGTGAAGTACTGCATTTACACTTATTCCATGTTAATTTTAATGAAATTCTATCGAGTGTTTACCGCACGCCGCCCCTTTAACTCTGAATAATCTGCGAACGCAAAGGGGCGGTAATAGGGGTCCCTGCCTCTGTAAAATTTTAAAAAACGTGACATGGAGTAGGAGCAGTCAGCTTGAAGACCAAAGGAAACTTTTAGAAAAAAAATGAGTTGTACTCGTACTTTCTTTTTAAAATATAAAAGATAAATACACAACGAAATATAACAACAAAACAACATAACTTATAATATAGGAGGTCAGTACTTTACTCTAGCAACAAGAAATAGTTATTTCGAAAATCCAAAAATTCAGAGTTAGAATTGTAGGGCGCCGTTTAACAGAAATAGAAGTGTGCCAACTTCAGTGAGACAGGGCTCGTAGGTATACATACATACAAATAATTTATCTAATATGCTGCATCCTACGAGCTTTACAGCTTTGAACGCAATAAAAATTGCACATAACAGAACGTATTTGGTCAATAAGCATAAAAATGTATATTTCTCATATTTAGATAAGTGCAACTCTAATGTACCAATTTCGGAACGATATTGCATATATTTTAGCGGTGTACTTGGCCTAGTCGTATGTCTTATTCTTCTTCTTCTTCTCATCGTTAAGTATTGACCAGATAGAATATAGTTCTGAAAAAATTCTAATAATTCCAGTTAAATAAAATATTGCATTCTATGGTAGAACAATGAAGACTACATCTATCAACTCCCATTAAAACCTCCCAAGCTGCATTTTTGCTTGGAGACTTCTTTCTACAACATACTTTCTAGTAGATACCCTATTATAACTGGATTATTTGTTCCATACATCACTATATTGAACCTGTTGAACCTTATTGAATGCTGTTAAGAGTTGTAGATGATACAAATGAAAACAATAGAAGAGAAAGGACATGCCGAGATTTTCCTTGAACTTGAATGGTTTAATTATGTACACTTACAAGATATCTAATTGATTCATAGAGAATTTCTTCAACAAGCAAGCAGTGATTTCTCTAGCAACTTTTTCATATTCGACACCAATCGGTCCCTTGTGTTACACACATTTTCAAAATCTATTTACGAAACATCTATAGTGATCAATGAAGTGTATCTAGTAACGCAATAGTCTAAATTTAATCTTCACATTTCGTTTATATTTCAAAATCATGTTGCATTTTTTCACAACTGATTATCTCGAATATTAATTAGCAGGCTCCAGTCCAACCGGAAATTTAATCAGCACAGCAAATATAATAAAACGCAGAAAAAACAAATCCCGGTAACTCTATAAAACTCGAATCGAAACAAAAGCGAGTGTTTCAATGAGGAACATTTTCGCCATTATATTTATTATCTCGATTTTAATGCAAAAAGGTTCTTAACTAGTACCACATTCATTTAACTCATTTATCTTCTCAATCGAAATCTTGCCATTGTTATTATTAAATATATCGTAAACACTTAATGTAAAAGAATTTATTTCTTGAAATGTATCTGAAAATTCCTCAAGGGTAGTTACAGCAATAAATAGCAAAAGATGATGAATTGTACGCTCCATAACACCGCATTACCACACCAAGAAGAGAAAAACTTCACGAGGAGGAGGTCGGAAGGTCTCTTTTAACCATTCTGTTCCAGACGGATGCGTCAGGTCGCTGAACTGGTACTGTGTGTGTTCAAGACTCTGTTCATAAAGCATTTACTAGTTTTTGTCATTAACTGCTTCAGTTGTTGCATTTAGCAACCCGCTAAATGTAAATATTACAAAGAAACATAGTGGTAGGATAGTAGCGAGCGATAATGCATTAGTAGGTGACTTTTGTTATTATCATCGCCCAGTTTATTAGTGTCACCATAACCATAATCCGGTTTCTATAATAGTTTGTTAATGGATCCTTTCGTGGTGAAGGAAGCACTAAATTTTCAAGCCTTACAAAAAATCTTGTCCGTTCTCATTTTGTTTTTATTAATAATCCTTTCACATTAGCATTTTGAACTACATAATTAAGTAGATAAAAAAGTTGACAAGACTCGTGCTGAATACCAAAAAAGTAATTTCAAGATTCTAAAACAAAAGAAAAAAAACTCCAAAACACATTATGAACTGTAAACTTTGCAAGGATATAAAATACGAATGACCTAGACCTACTGATGCATAAATTAGTTTTTGTAGAAACCAGTGAGTAAGATCATCGGCAGCCAGGTAGAGGTAGCATGGTCAGGTTTAAATCGAATTCGTTCTCAAGGATATGAGCGCAAGAGAGGAAAGAAACCCTCCTCCGTTCAAATAACCTATTCTCCATGATTAACTTTTTTTGTCTTATTTTATAATACTATTTAAACAAGAAAAAACAGGAAGTACAAAAATACTGCCCCATCACATCACGCAAAGCTGAAAAAACTTGTTAATCAAGCGTAGAACATCTGAGAGATCGCGATTTGCATGTCAAAAATATCTCGAATGCACACACCACATACATACATAACATACAATACGGTAGCTCGGCGTCGATTCTAATCTCACGAAGTCGTCAAGAAATCGTGTCTCCTTAAGCTTTCTGCATGACAAAAGGTGCTATCGCGCAAGAAAACCAAGAAATCAGGCAACAAATGAGGAGTAAGCCCTGCTGCCACTTCCATAGTTATACTTGCTGATGGCACCGATGAACTCACGTGAACCCGCTGAAGAATGACCAAAGGAAAGGAGTAACGACCGGGTCCGTTAGTCGATCGTGCACTGCCCCACTTAGGGTCATTTCCTTCTTCGACAGGACCTAACTGACCGAAGAACGGACCCATAAAAAAAACAAGTGATACATACATAATTTCTGTGCTAATGGAGTGACACATACCTTAGTAATTTGTTATGCATTACTGGATTACTGTACTTGTCGGCTTTTTCCATTGTTTAAGGGTCATGTCAGTTGAGGAGACAAAAGACGATTTAGAATTATACTATACGTGTTGTCTGATCTGTCACTTTGGATTCAATAAACAAGAGATTAAACTTTAGGGAAAGTGGTCGAACACATAAATCGAATTCTCTGTTATTTCAGGATGGGACGAATCCCGAAATTCTCAGCGTAGATAACGGCGAAGTTCTAACCCTTCAGTAAGTACTTAATCATAGCAGGTTAGTGAAGCAGTAACTTCTGTTCAAAACCTCTCTATAGTATAATAAGATATTATTGAAATAAAGTATAGTGAGGTATTGAAATTTTTATCGCGACAGATGATTGTTATTCAAGGTTGTCTATGTGTAAGCAATTTTATAATTATACGCATCATTACGTCATTGAGGTTATCAAGGATTAATAACATCCAATAATTTGTTTACCTAAATATCAAACCTGCTAATACCTAATTTTTATAACCACAATTTTATTATACATTTTTTGTCAAAAACGCACTAAAGTTACCACAAATAAAAAGGTGTTTATTTTGTATAATATTTAGCCCACATTACACAAGCAAAGCAGAAGAAATTATTTAAATTCAAGTTAATCCTTTTACATCCAGATTAATTAATACTCTTAGAAAATAATTTAATTTAAACTGGATTACAGAGATTTATAAAAGGCTTCTTTGCTTAAAATATTTGTAGAGCCTAGAGCAAAGCGCAAGAGGGATGTTTTGAAGAATTTAAGAAAATATTTTTTGTACTAAATAAACAACATACCTCATTAGGAACAATTTTTTTTTATTACACTTGAAAGGTACAATATAATCATTTCATAATCTGGAGATTATTGACGTATAAAAATATCAGTAAAGGCTTACTTCCTCCGGCATAGTACGCTGGGATTGATTTTGATTAGTACTCCCAATTCGACTTATTTTTTCTCGACGTCTCGTTTTTTCAATATTTCATTTATTTTCTGTATGACAGTGTATAATACAAAAAAAATACCGTGGAATCAATTTGAAATATTATTGTTGCGATGCCACATAGACGCGTCCGATGCTAGCGCATTTTAAAATTGAGCAACGCATAAAGGCACCATGAAAGCGTCATGTAACACAAGATATTCTCATTTTTGCTCCCAAAATAATGCAAATTTTGATCATGGCAGATTCAAGTAATTCCACCCCAATAGATTTATCGATGTACCTACAAAGTAGGGTTTCCTACAAGTCCACAATTCTTTCCTGAATTTTTTGTTTTCCCGGGAAAAATAATTCGAGACACGGGACTTTTGTATATAAGATATTCAATTAAAATTCTTACTTTAGAATCAAGGTTTTATTTGTTTCAATTTCTTGAGCAAATTATTAGTTAAAAAATGCAGCTGAACAAGAATTTTCCCTTACACAGCTGATTTTCTTAACCATTTTTTTTAAAGAAACTACTAAACAACCATTTCAAAGACATACAAATGTCTATAAATAATCAATACAGGCGATTACTTTCAGCAAGAAGATTTTGTTAGGCACCATACCTAGCCAAGTCATTCAATAAGTAAACTGTACTTTCTATTCAATTATCAAGACCCAGAAACCCTACTACAAAGTAACTGGTCAAAAGTTACTTTTCTAAAACAAAGTAAAATATTGTTTCGAGATCGTTTAAAATCGCTAAGTTGCAGTTGTCTTCCTCGTCGATAATATACAGGGTGTCCGTTATTTCGAGGCCCACTATGAGTATCTCGCTTATTTGAAGATACAAAAAAATTGACCAAGTTTAAGTAAGAAAAATGTAGTAAGAATCCACGTATGTCATGAGATGCGCAAGATAAAAGTGTTTCGACTGTTTTTGCAGAAATTTGATAATATTGAATTGTAAGAAAATTACTAGTCGCAGAACAAATGTAATATATTTTTTTGGCAAATAACTTGAAGACGAAAGACTGCGCCTTGAAAACGGATACCCTTTATACGAGGATGGTCTGAAAAGTTTCCGACCTTAACGTGAAGATGGCAGCACTCGTCAATAAAAGCTAGGGAATGTAGTTGTGCATCTTTTGACAGGTACTCACCAAAATTTCAGCCATTTTGGACGCGCAGTTGTTATTTGACAATCGTTTGAGTGAGTCGATGTGAGTGTTTTTGTGAAAATGGGAAAATCGAGTATCGAGTTGTCATTAAATATTTGTTTTTGAAAGACAATACGCCTAAGCAAATCAAAGATGAGTTGGACTCTGTATATGGGGACTCTGCGCCATCATTTACCACAGTGAAATTTTGGGCAGCTGAATTTAAACGTGGCCGTACCAGCTTGGGAGATGATGAATGTTCGGGACGTCCAAAAACTGCAACCACTGACGATAACATCGCTAAAGTTCTATGAGGCTATGAATATGTCCAAAGAACGTGTTTGTCACATATTGAATCAAGATTTAGGCATGAGAAAGCTGTCCGCGCGTTGGGTGCCGCGTTTGTTCACGTTAGACCAAAAACGTGTTCGAATGAACATTTCCAACGCTCTGTTGGCGCAGTTTAGGCGCAATAAATCAGAGTTTTGGCGCCGACTAATTACTGTAGATGAAACTTGGATATATCATTATACGCCCGAAACAAAAATACAGTCAAAACAGTGGACTGCGAAGGTGGAATCGGCTCCAAAAAAAGCAAAAACTGTTATGTCGGCTGGGAAAGTGATGGCGACTGTTTTTTGGGATAGTCATGGAGTTATCTTAATCGATTATCTTCAAACAGGAAAAACCATTACAGGAGCATGCTACGCATCATTACTTGACAAGCTGAAGGCAGAAATTGCGGAAAAACGGCCACATTTGCAGAAAAAGAAAATCCTGTATCACCAAGACATCACACCTCCGCGGTTGCCATGGCGAAAATCCACGAATTACGGTTTGAACTGCTTGACCATCCTCCTTACTCACCAGATCTAGCCCCAAGCGACTTCTTTTTGTTCCCTCATCTAAAAATTGCGCTCGGAGGACAGAGATTTTCGTCAAATGAGGAGGCAATCACCTTCGTGAACAATTATTTTGCAGAGAAAAACGCTGAGTACTATTTGGACAGGTTAAAGAGATGGAAGCATCGCTGGGAGAAGTGTGTAGACTTACAAGGAGACTATGTAGAAAAATAAAAATAAATTTAAAGAAAAAATGTCTTGTATCTTTGTTAGGTCGGAAACTTTTCCGACCACCCTCGTATATGTAGTTAATACTTTAAAAGTTAAAAGTTTAATACTGCCAGAAAGCAGAGCTTAATTATGTCAAAACTAAAGCAGCAATCAAAAACTAAAAATTAAGCCACATGTGAAGAGTATGCCAAGTATAAGCAATACAAATGCAAAATCCTACGAAAATATTTTCTATACCGCTGTCAAAAAATGTTGCTTTGGTTCACTAGATCTAGTGATGAAATTAAGCTTTCTTTTCTCACTAATGAGTAAAAACTTTCTTCTCACTCATGACAGTGATCAAAGTAAAGTACAACAGTATAAATTGAATTAAAGATATTCATGTAATGGCGGAATGGACGTGGTTTCCAAAGTCAAAAAACAAAAAAAAGAGATTTGATTGCATAACACATAAATGGTTGAGCAATCACATTTCTTAACATATGGACATTGTAGAAAATCGGAATTAAATGCGAAACAAAACAGTGTTTGGATATTCCTATAACTATGTTCCTCGCTAGTTAATATTCAATCTGAGGAGTAAGATTTATTGACACAAAGTTTACTTGGCGAGAAGAATAGTCTACCTTGACATCCTCAATTTTCCCTTCACACCACTGACCCGATTTTTACCATCACAATTAGAAGTGTAATCCCTTTTTGTTCTTTACTTCGTTATAATATTCCAACCACACAGACATCTCAAGTGGAAAGTTCTTAGAAACTCGAGAAGTTACTACTAGAAACTTTTAGTGCAAACACTGGTCCATTACGAGTTCGGTTAGGTTCAATGGATGGATTAAATCTTAGCTCCTAGTAATATTTTATGTGTGATTTTCATCAACACCAGCAAAAAAAAACAAAATAAGTGGACGAAACTTTGGAGTCGCATTTGGAATTAAATCGTAAAAAAGTTATCATCGACATTTCCAGCGATAAATTCTGTATTTACCAAACTACCCATCCTCACGTACGTCCAACGTTTTAATAACACCGATTGATTCGATATATTAAACTTTTTTTCTCTATACTTACACGCGATATATAAGGAGGTCAAAGCTCCAATAGTGTGCCGAAGCATCGATAATGCAAATATTTGCTCTTGTTTCATATTTTTTCCTTAACTTATCGATTTTGATTTAAAACTGCGCACACACGAATATAAAAGCTAAAGATAAAATTACCTGAACATCTTTTTCTCGTCTGTTTAAGAATCAACAAAAAAACTACCTTAATAACTTAGCCGTTGTTATTGTTAGATTCGAATTACTGTTGGAAAGGGTAACCGAGAGAAGTGAAGAGGAGATTAGACTACTGCAAAGAAGTTAAGAGCTGTATATGTCAGGAATCAAGAAGTTTCTACCCACATTTCAAGTCTTATGAACTTATTTCCTTTGATCTTGAAAGAAAGTAGTGCTTGTTCTTCTCTCCCTATGTTTCTGCTAGTGTAGCACTCGTTTGTTCAGCAAATATAAACTCATTCGTCCATATTTTCCTCCTTTTAAGAGTGCGGAGAAACTTCTCTTGGATTTATCTAAACACAATGGGGAATTGTTCGAATGTAAAAGTTTGATAAATTTTGAGATTTCGTTTACTTTCAAAGGTGAATCATTAAGACGTAATTTTATCAGTCATTTTTTTAAATAGTTATTCGAATTTTGACAGAGACTGATATTAAATAAAAAATAAAATGTCAGAAACAATAGAGGCCAAAGAATAAACTAAAGAGGGGCCATCAACCTCTTTGGGAGTTTCATGGTGTCCAAGAACCTTTTTGGCATGAGAAACGCTTGACTGAATTAAAAGTAAGTCATAAAAAACTATACAGTTGAGAACACGCAAAATTATTTAATAAGACGAGCGTTGAACTGATGTTATTATTATGATACAGTTATATTTTTAAAAATCTCTATTAGTCGTGCTTTTTATTACAAAAGAATAGAAAAAAACGTGTGGAGACGTCAAGTTGGTTGTAAATGAAGGCCACTTATGATCATATGTATTCGTAGAAATAATTGAAATTCCTGCTTAATCGCAATCTGTCTGTAAAGTCCTCTTAGGAATTTTTTATTCTCATGGTCAAAGAATGTCTACAATTTTCATTCAATTAATTCCCTTATACAAATTGAAGAGCACGAGCAAAAACAAAATTTTGGGGGTAGCGCAAAAAAAGAAAAGGAAAAAGCTTTAGTTTTATCATTTTATCACTATTTGCAGGTATTTGAATTATTCAGAGGTTATACTGCAAGTACTATATAGAATTATTAAAAACGTCAACGAGAACTTTTAATTAGATTTTTGAACAACTAAAAAATGCTGAATATGAACTGCGGTCTGCGTTTTATGTTGTATTATATTTCGTATCATATCGTTATTTTATTATTAGACTGCGAAAAATTCTCACACGACTCAGCTTGTTGTGTTGAATGAAGATTTCACAAGACAATATTACAACATATTACACTGACTGGTATATAAAACGACAGAAAACGTGAACGTAACTCAACACTGCTACGTAAAGTCGTTAACACCAACAACCTCGGTCGATGTTCTTTATGTGTTATTGTAAATTATGCTGAATATTGTGTTGTTATTGTTATTATTATTCTTGATAATTACAATACAAAAGCGTGGGTAAATTCTGGAGCCACGCATGAACCATTTTTTAAGACAGACAATTATTGCATTGCAAAACATGTAAAGCGCGTGTCGTCTAGTACATGGAACAAAAAGACACTTGAAACACATCTCATCCCATTCATCGTGCAATGGCACAGGTGTTGAGGATGACATACTTTAAAGGGTTTGCTTTACGTGAAAATACCCTGGAGAATTATGTGACATGTTCTAAATTAGATTATAAGATCTATTAAATTAAGAGCGTGTCTTTCTGTGCGTCATTACTTTTGCAAGGAAGTGTACATCCGATTTTAAATACAAACGTAACCAGCAAGTATACATCTCAAAAACCCCTAAAAAATATGTGCACATCTATAGCGTCGAACATTTATTTTCTTTGTGTAAATTGGCATCAGGTATTGATTAAATAATGATAATGGTTTATGTAACTATAACTTAAATCATTAAAGCTTTGAATTCTGTGTAAAGATTTCAAATGTATTTTAAGAAACACGAAAGAACGTAAAGCAGTAAATTAGTTACCCCTCTGACCACACCTCTTAAGGTGTTACGTCACACTCTCAGCTGTAAGAAAGAAGGGTCGGCTATTGGGATGATCAAGATATCAAAGATTTTTGATATGTGATTTTGATTAGGATGTAATAATTATTTGCTGTGTGGGACATTAATTTTCTGTATGAGAATTTAGCATCTTTAGTGATTAATTAATAGTAAACGATAATAGGTAATGTCTTAAATAAGTTCCGTTTTGAATTCTTTGTAGGAACCTAAAATGTATTTACGAAATACGAAAGAATGTGTAGCCATAAATTAGTCACCCCTCTGACCATACGTCTTAATAGTTTTTGTCACACCATCTGAAGCTGTAGAAACACATATTCAAAGGTATACAAAAATTAGGGGTAGAGGTCGGTTATATGATATCAGAATGGACAGTTTTCTTATGGTAGTGTTGGGCGAACGGTCGGACGGCTTCGAACGTAAAAAAGGCCTTTAGCGGTTTCGAGTGTAGTGTGTGTATTCTGTATTGAGACTAAAAACGTAGATATACGTAATGCTAATATTTACTGTGTTACACTTATGTGTGGTGGTACCTGTTCGTTGGTTATTGTTAGGCAACATGAGATGTTGCTTGAATTGTGATTGTTGATCATGTGATGTGTGATATTGGCTTTATGTTGATGTTAGCAATTAGTGGAATTGCTGTATTATATTGATGTGTTGGCAATTGAGGAATTGCCTGTTGTTGTTTTGTTTTTGTGTTGATTTGTTAGCAATTTGTAGAATTGCTGTTGTTCTGAATGATACGTGAATTGAGCTCTGTAAAATTAACCGCACAGTATATTGTTTGCTTGGAGACGGAGAAATGGGTGCATTTCAAAGTCGGCCGCGACCTGGGTAATTAGTTAGAATTAAACCAGTGGCCCCAGCTGATCACTCTTGGGTTGCTTATTCCCCTCTAGCTCATCATCATCATTATAGATTCATCAATCCCGATGAGAAGCGGTCTCGGGGAGGTTAATACATGGCGGTGCCCCAGTGTGTACCTGGTCTTGTTAGCAATTCGGCTAAAGGGCGAATGCGGCAAGCATCTGCTTCAGGTCATCATGATCGTGGTAGTGCACTGAAGGTCTTCACTCCCGAAGACTCCAATCATCCAGAAGCAACGTGAGACGGGACGGGGGATCCCCAATCCCCCCGTAAGTACTGCTAATTTCCATTTAAAGGATAAGCGACTAATTTGTTGTAATTATCTTTTCATGTGTGCCTTAATCCGGCTCTGTGGTATTTTGCGTTTTGGTCTCAAAATGGAACGCATATGAATTGCTGGTAGTGAAGCGGAACCGACCGTTCCCACCCACTCAGGAGCAAGCAGTCACACGACCCGAAAGGAACTGTCAAATGTAACATTCAGACTTGGGAATAAATTTGATTTGTGAGAATCGTAAATTCTTTAAAATAAATGTACCAAAAGAATGTCTAACAAAATTTAAATCATTATTGAATTACGCCTCCGGCCTACAAATGTTTAATAGATGTGATGTTGCTATATGTATTATCATTATTTAATAATGGTTGCTGCTGTAATGAGAGATTGATGAACTTAACGTATAGCACAGCTAGTTGTCTGTTTGGAGGCTGAAAGTACGGCGAGACTTGTTACTAGACCTCGACCTGGCGACATTGGGGTACTCGTTCGCCTCTAGTTTTCTGTATGTCAATTCCGACGAGGAGAGGTGTTGTGGGAGGTCAATACATGTTTACCCATGGTTGTTCAGCACTCCGCTGGAGAGTGTCCGATGCGACAATCATCTGTTTCAAGTTACCATGATCATCAGAAGCACGGGGGATTACCAATTCCCATGTAAGTGTTGTTTATTTCTACTAAAGGATACGCGACTAGAATGTTCTAATGTATTTTCCTGTTTGCCTAAATCTAACCCTGCGGCATTTTACGTTTTAAAGGACCTATTAAATGCAATATTCTAACTACATTCTAAGCCAGAGTCGTAATGATTGCTGGAGCCTAAACCTTCGTCTTCTCTGAAAAAAGAAATAAATGTAATCTTAGCTTGGGTAACTCACTACAGTAAGTAGCAGGTTAGTGATTCAAGTAGCATCAAACAAAAGACAAATTAATAAACTTGAACGGATAGTTTATCTTAAACGAAGCTGTAGTAAGCACATGAATGCAACTAACCATAAATTTAAAGTACCCAGCCATCAACGGTATTTACTGCCTTGATAGCGCAATAAGCATCATTTTGCATGATTATTTTGGTTCATAATTATAATCGCCATACTCACTTTCAAATAAGAAAAACAAAACTCAATTCTTACCCATCTCTCATAAAATTAGCGTAACTACCAATTTGGAAAAAAGTTAATACAGGTAGATGGTTGTTGTGCAAAGCTGATAAAAGCACCCAACGTTTATATTATAGACTCATAAACAGCTATAAACACCTTTGCCTGCAGTTATCTTGCAGGTATTTATATGCATTCGTCGTGCTTAAGAAGCTCTTTGAATGCGTTTTATTAAACGACAAAAGAGAGATACCCATTTGCAAACAAAAACCTGTGTTATTTCCTGGAATGTCTTACACTTACAAACAGTCTCCTCTTCCCACAATTATCATTTCAGTCGGAAATAGAAAAATTAATCGGCGAGAAATTTCGTATCTAGGTTAACAATGTGAATTACATGTTCCCGAGAGCGCCCGAACCCCATGACGTACCACGCTGATGCGGCAATATTTCTCTGTGAGCCCAGAAGTCCCTAATTACAACTAAGCTTACGTTAAATCCACGAATCTCCGTTTCAAACCAATCCATTAGGTAATAAAATGGGAAACAATTCCTTCATATTTCAAGAATATACTTAAAATAAAACCGGATAAGGATATCCGAGATGCGAAATTTTCCGGAATTCACATTGCAGCTATAACCCTGACATTTTATTAGAGAAAATCGACCAACACAGAAAATCAAAACGATTTGCATTTATATGAAAGTATATTAAAAACCTCTGATTAGGAAGTTCTGTTTGGACTTCAATTAGATTTTCTATTTATATAAAAGCATTTCCGGAATAAAACTTTCAACTACTGAAAAGTTTACAAAGAAGTTTTCAGTTTGTGTCTTCTCTACCGGTTTATTTCTGTGAACTTTATTTTATAACATAATATGACGTCGATTGATGCACATGCAAATTCAAAACAAAATAACACAAAGTGCAGCTGGATCAATAGTGAAACGAACGCGACTACGGCTTTCAGCTTTCATATTTTTCAAAAATATGAAAATACTTGCCGAGTGGAAAGGCAACATTTCGTTTTAACTTCCCTGAAGCTGTAGGTATGAAAAATGACTAGAATTTTCCTAAATTCGAATAAACAAGCAAACCATTTACAAGGGGGGGGGGACAGAAAAAATATTACCAAGACAGCAAAGTTCTTCGTCTCTGCCTGTAATAATGAGGGTTTTTCATTATTTTTTCAGATAGGACAACACAAAGGTTGTATTAAAAAAACCAACCAACCACGCTAATACATTAACCCACATAGTGGCATTAGAAAAAATCGAGGCGACAACACTGCTTTGCTTTTCTCCATTGTTCAATTAAAGTTGGCAATAATAAAGTCAAATGGTAACAACAAAACATAGTAGAAATAAGCTGCACATTACCGCGTGCTAATACCAACGATGAATATAAAGGTAACTGCTTATTAAGTAATGGTGCAATGAAGTACCCACTTAAAACTTGAAGCACGGTTCATTATTTATGAAAATAGGATCTACGTCATCAATTTCTTAATGAATACAAAAGCGCGACGTCGTGCACATTCCTTAAACGAATCGGCTATTATTACGTAAAATCTAATTGCATGTTTTGATTCGTTTCAAATTCCATGAATACTTTAAATGTGCTACTTTATTGTTTCAGCTCAAAATATCTTTATTATTATTTATTACGCGAAGTGACAGTAGAGATTTAAAAACCGTTTTAGGCTTATTCAAACAGCAGATACTTTCTTTTGCTTCCAATACTTTTTTAATCAGTCAAAGGTGACTCGATGTATTTTGGTTTGTATTTGAACACGCGATATATCAAAGTACTTTGCATCAGAAAGGGGAAATAAATCAAGGTTTGGAACAAACAGTTCATACGTTAACTATACTTTTCATTCGCAATAAAATTTAATCACCATCCACCCCTATTGAAATGTAGTGGTGGTTAGATAGTAAGCGCAAAGAACTGTAATAAATAATTCGACTAATGCGTGCTAGTCTCACATTTATTAAAAATAGTGACTGCGTTAATAGCTTTTGTGCCTTCTCAACATTTTTCCTTCTTTATAGGAACATTTAATAAGTTTTTTTCTTACAGCAACTACAAAATGTATTGTGTAATGATTCGTATGTGGTGACATGGTCCTTCAGGCCGGATGATCAGCATTCTTATTTTGCTTTCTCATATCCATTCGACGAGATAAACTAGTATCTGCAATTTTTCTTGCATTTCCCATATGACAACTGTTGATCTATTTATTCCAAACATAGGAATACAAAAGTAATTCCATTTTCTCTAATCCAATTTATTACGGTATGTGGAGGTTTACAACAATTAGACTCGGGGGAGGGGTTACAATTTTGTAAAACATGTTTTTTCTCAGTAACTACAGCACTTCAACTTGAAGCGTCACATGGGGGTTTAAGTTAAAACATGTTTATAGTCTTAATGAAACATATAGAGACCGACGTAGTAGACACACGATTCCAAGTAGGGACGCGTCTAGGACATGAAGCGCTACCGAAAATGGTAGTAAGCAACTGACTTCGTCGAGTTCGCTTTGATCCTCTTTTAAATGAAAGTATTGGCAGCACTTCTGATCGCACAAGTTAGACTTGTATTAACTTTAGTCAGAAGCCGGGGAGTACTCATCGGATGTCCTGTCGAAATGTATAGTATAAGTTGTACTAATCAAACGGTTGAGGCGGCTGAAGAGGGCGATAAGAACCAAAACCCGACTAAAGTTACCAGGTACTGAAGAGTATCTCGTATTATTCTGTTACTTGAGAAATGAGGATATGGGATTGTAGTTTCATAAATTTTCAGATTCCAAGGTGGGTAGGGCTTTGTTTTATAACATCTGAATAAAGAAGAATTTACGGTACACATTAAAGAGTAACATTTAAGAGTAAAAAGTTAATGGTACCAAACCGCCCTTAATTTTTCTAACCTTTTCATGCTTCTCGCCATAAATATTCTGAACTTGTTTTCGGTCAGTTGCAGTAGACTTTATCCTTGTACCTACTAACGTAGCCCAGTTGCTCTTGCAAACATTTTGAATATCACTGAAGATGTTCTTTCAATAAAAAAATATTAGCATTCTACAGGTTCCTGTATGGGTCAATATCTTCCGACTCAATTCACTCCGATTGGTGCACTATTCACAAAGTCAACCACACTAAGTTACAGAGTCTCACTACGCACGAATCGTCAGTACGCATTTTATTACATTGAGTATATGTATGTACTTACATTTTTTGACATTTTGTTCGAGTTTTAGAAGAAGTTCCTCTTAATATACGTAAGACCCGTGATATGGTTTTAAAAACGATCGAGCATTACGAGATTCCAAAAAAGATTAATTTTTATAGAGGTTTTCAGGTTTATGAAGATCAAGTTAGCGTAAAAGGCTCGAGACACGCTCGAGCCCATCGCAGTCCACACATGAACTGACCGAATTTTTTTCCTATGTAGTAAAGTAATAAATGAGGTTTCGTCATTTTTTTTAACGTGACAAAACCGCAATTTTGTCTTTGTAAGCACCTTACAACATTGTGCTTTTGCCCACAAGCATTCATACACTTAGAAATTCTGGAGGTTGTAACGTTTTGATGCATGTACCAAGAAACAGCATCCATAGATAGTAGACAAGTGCTAAATCTGGGCATAAAAAGTAAGAGTCATATTTATTAATACATACATACATATTTCAGAGCCAAAATATTTCGAGACACTCTTTCAGGTAAGTTTTGACATCGGTTTTACCTTCATAGTAATACACTTGGATTTTTAATCCATAAGAAAATAATTTAGAGGTCTTTTGTCAGTTAGCATTTTTTAGAGTACTTTCTTTTCCTTTTTAACGATGGAAGCCGATGTTTTGTATGTTTCCGCTACATCTCTTGCCGACATGGAGGTATGTTTGTATAAATTGCTATTAGTAGCACTGGTAGTCTGTCAGTCTTCTTCCATTCTTCAATTGTCCAATCTTTTAACCGACGAAACGGATGCACTTCCTTTGCACTCCTGAATAACTTTTTATGTACATGAATTCTCACAACAATTCCGTAATATTGCATTACGTACAGTATACAACAACTTCTGTTTCTTCCATTTTTTAAAGAGGAAATAAAATCAAAATGATAGCTGGTACATACTGTTTTTTTTTGCAAAGTCATCCAGATAAACAAAATGAAAACGAATCCTTAAGTTAAATCTTAGGCCTATTCAAAGGGAAGTCAATTATTTCGATCGCAGTCCTTATATGCAATATGTGATCCTCGGGAAAAACGCGCTTTAATAGCAAATACGAAACGCCTCAGCTGCTATGAATCAAGCAACTGCTGGAACTAGTAGAAATTGTTTCAGACTAGTTTCTCAAAATATCTATAACTTCGTAAATTGGGGATAACTGTACTAATTGAAAGAACTCCTAGATGAACAAGAAAGATATAGATATAAAAGATGAAATAGTTTCTTTTTGCCAAGGCACTTTGGGTGGCGACATCTAGTTTTGTGCGTCGCGTTTCGTCTGGCGACGGAAGTCTACTTGAATCCTTCTCGTTTCGTGTGGAATTAATGATGGCGTTTATGACTTCTTATTTTGTGCGTTGTTTACCTGCACATCTTTACCAGTTTCTATCTGAATATCAAGCATTCTATGAATCTTTGAATTATTTTTATAAATTGCACTTTATGTGTGAAGTTTGAGTACTTTTGTAAAAACAGCAAAAGTCATGAGGCAGTTTTTGAAGATCTGGACTTAGGTTAGGTTAGGTCTGTACATCGAACTGGTTTACAAAATCACATGATAAAACGTATGAGAAAAATTATTTTTCTGGTTTAAATTAATGCATTTTATTAATACTTTAGATGTTTCTTTATTTGGTGTGAAAAAATATATAAAATACTGAGAAGGAACTCAAGATTTGTATGTAAAAATCTTATTTTAAAAATATCCAATGTCTGAACGCACAAAACGAGAAGTCATTAGTACCGAATTATACTCTACATCGGGTTTACGGACGGAACGAGAAGGTTTTACGGTTTACCACGAAACGCTTGCATAAGATTTGTCGCTTTTGAGTTAGTTTTAATCTTTTTTTGTCTTTCATTAAATTTCGTTCCCTCTCCTGTACCTCAAACAACTCGTTTATTATGAAAACTTCATAAGACGTTTTCAGATTTAAGCCAGTTTCTTAAGAAACTGACCGTTCCTAAACACTAATCCATACTGCTGTATTTTAGAGACTTCCATGATAATTTATCTATAGGTTTATTATGGTGTATAGAAGTTACGAACATTAATTAACCCTTTTAGATGGCTTCACTAAACACTTGTTAAAGTACTTGTAATAAATTTCAACTTTAAAGTTGGTGGTATACCGAACTTTCGAGAATCATCCCTTCAGAACAACTTAATGAAATTTGCACAGCAATTTCGAACGCTTCAGTTGATATTTCAGATATACACGTATACAACACAAAACCCTGATAAAATTAAATGACAGGAAGTTTCTACCAAAAGGAAACCCTATTATTATTCATGTCATTATAAATTAGAAAACAAAAACCAATAAATGGTAGATTAATAAAATCTGACTGAGAAGATTAAACTCAAGAATGAAAAAATGAAGTGTATGTACACATTTAGCAAGTCAAGGTTACGCAAGAGTTTAATAAAACTGGACCAAAACGCCCACCTTTTTATGTGCAAAATCTTATGAATAAACATTCTACAGGTGTTAAAAAATGCTATTTTTAGCCAGTGAGAAAATAATAAGTTATGATTTCTTTTATTAATGTATTAATATCTCTTTTACAATATCCGTTATAATTAGTAGTGTTGTATTCATTTTGAAAGGATATTGCAAATTGCAAATATCAAAATACTAACTCGTACCATTCGAAACTACGAGTTACAAAGACAGAGTGAGATGGAGAATGTATAATTATAATTTCACGAAGAGTGTACAAGTTTGCAAAAAAGGAATGACCACCATATACGTATCGGACGGGACTGTATACATATACAAAGTATAAAATGGAGGCAGTGAAATATGCAACTACGGATACGGAATTCACAAGTACTCGACAAGTATGTCAGTGTGTTTCATGTTAAATAACGAGAAAGAAGATGTGGGTTACTTCGAACTATGCGAAAAAGTACTTACAGTAAAATTACAGGAAATTAACGCTCATTGTTTATATTTTATAACTTTTATAAGCTTTACTACGTGTTGCTATCCTTGTTAAGAGAAAATTGCAGTTAGAAAAAGTGAACTACTACCACACAAAAAAGAAAATTTTTTATAAGGAGCTATCAACTAATTAATTTGCATTATAGTTTAGTTCGCATACTAATTACTAATAAGAATAATGGCGTTTCCACGCTTTTAATATTAAAATAAAATTGAATATGATAATAGAATTGCCCTGCCCGTATTTCTTGTACAATGAACGCGGGCACTTGAAAAATAATTGCGCAACACACCAACTGAAGTGGCTCGTTAACATAAAACAATATTAAAAGTGCTATCGAGTTTTGCGAACACACAGTATGTCGTTTGTTTGCCTATTAAATAATTAATGAAAAATCTAACAGAGTAGTGCTATGGCGGATTAGTTAGGTAAAAGCAACATCACTTCCGTGATAAAGAACAAGAATTGTTATTCAATTAATTAAACCTAGCTTTTAGAACGGTCTTGCAGTCCCATTAGGATATAAAACACAGAAGGGGGGCTACCACCCTCCCGCGCACTAAACAAACGACATGCCAGTTAAATAGTGGATTCCCATTTTGCAATAGGTAAACCATATCGTCTACGTGATGTATCGTTATGGTAGAATGAGTAAAACTAAATTTTAGCTTTATATCCCCGGAAATGCTGGTCGAAACGCAAGGATTATATTCCTACTTCAACCGGTGGTAGCTGGATTTATAATAGTGCCATGTATCTTGTACAATGTGGTTATTTTAGGGAGGTTCATACATAATTAATCAGCTTTTAATGCAATAGCGTTCTTTTGAGCATACCAAATTTAATATTTTCCTGGAAATAATAATTATGCAGCAAAGCCTTCTATGTACTACCATTTGTCACACAGATTTTAATTTCTGTTTTGATCCAAATAATTTCAGCGTTACTATTCAAAGCGTTGCGACTTTTAAAGATTCGATGCTGATTCCTTGAATAGTAGACAAACCAAGAATTACTAATGAACACGGAATACCTTCGGTGTTCAAGCTATTTGCATTCCGTCGAGGGAAATCCTACTAGGTATCAAGCCTGACAATAGCACACACTTTTAGAGAGAAAATAATTCCGGATTAGCAGAAACAAGACCTTTAAAAGGAAAATCTTGCTCTTCTTGCGTATATCCGATATCGCTACCGCTGCAAAAGTCTTAAAATGCAATTTTGTGTCCCACAATGTTCGCTCCAGGTATTGCAAATATAGATTTAGCTCGAAGGACTATTAAATATGAGGAATCAGAATGTTTATGTTTTAATAAGACATCATTATGCTAGACTGTCCATGTTAGTTCCGTTTCATACAGACGCTGTCCGTCAGTGCACTGATACGTATCAATCAATTTGCTTAACTTATTTTAATAATAAGGTTCTAAATCATCATTCCAAAAAACCCAGCGAGGCTCACGGGCCACGCGTATGCCCGCGCCGACAGAAAACGCGTGCTGTGAACGTTCAATTTAAAACTACAGGCCTTCCATTGGGCTGAAAATCAGCGTGCATGTGAAACGGGGCTTACTAAGGAAACGCTTTCTATGAAGATGAATGGATATGTAAATAAACACGAAGACTTTCACGGCCCGAATCAATCGAAAAAGCACTACTTCTGGGTTTAAACAGTGTCATATTGAGAACAACGACAGAACTCATGGTTTCGTGTCGCCGGGAATTGTATGGAACTTCTTCAGGAGATTAATTAAAATCATCTAATGGAATATTCGCATAGAAACGCCGAAAGACCGAAATAAATGCGATATAAAATTAAGTAAAACGGGAAGTTAGAGGGTGGTTCGCTTCTGACATGGTTTCCATGTTGAGTTACTGATCCCTTCTGCTCTTCTCTTTTTGCTCAGTTCTAAACGGTGTCCCGTTAAGACATAGTCAGACTTTGCCAGTGATTAGATAACCATTAAAGAAAGAAAATTCCTATAGACCATTTTTCTCGTACTTCTATACTTTTAAAGAAAAACGGCATCGAAGTTCAGTCCAATGTTTTCAAATTTAATAGTAAGAATACACATGATACATATTTTGAAGTTCAAGGATATAAACAATACTACTTGTTTTATAGAATGTGCAAGCTAGCATAATAAAAGTAAAACCCGTCTGTATTTAGACCAAGTGTTTCGTAGAATAAGAACAGATAAACAAAGCTAAAAAAAATAAAACATGTTTAGAAACGACCTCTCGTAGGATATTATGTTTCAAAAACGGTATTTTTGTTTTGTGATTTCTGATTTGTAAGACAATTTAATATTCTTTTAATATTAGGTTAACCCCTATGTGTAATACAAGCAGGTTTGTGAATAAAAATATATTTTCGTATTAATTTTGTTTACAGTAAATCAAATAAGATATTTTTGAAAATTCGCTGCAAGGTAATTTGTCGTTACAAGAACATTCAAAACACAATGCGTGCATAAAATAAACGCGTTTTTGAGCCATTTCAGTTTTAATGTTATTTAGTATTCTATTAGTAGTATTATGTGTTTTGATTATTAGATTTTTTGTTTCTGATAGCCGCGTGCCAATTATGTTATTTTTTGGGCATGCTGTACTGTTTTATTTTGTACTATTTTTTATTTAAAATAATATTTATTCCCAGAAAGTACATACGATGTAATAAATAAAGGGTACCGATTGCTAGTGAAAAGCAATAAAGGTTTAACTAAAAGAACTTGTATACTTGTACTACTGTATTTAGATTTTAGACTTCCAATAAAATAAATAATAAATTAAAAATAACAACACCTATTCTCGGATAGATTAAATTATCCAACATATCTTTACTTAATTAACTAATATCTGTTTATTAACGAATAACAAATCAAATTTAAAGATATCATTAAATGGGTTGGTATTAAGATGTCACTTCTACATGCTTTTCCTACTATTAGAACACAGGGGAATCTCCCGGATTAATAAAACGTTTTAAGTTGTTTCAACAACATTCAAAATGGACTGTGCGCCGTCTGCATCCTGGTTGTGTTTCACGTTTTTGTACTGATGGTGTCAATTTCTAAAGCGTTTGCATTTAATCCTATTAGACTTAAAACACTGACCTGCATCAATTACACATACTTTTCTGAAAACGTCGGGCAAAATTTTCGAAATTTTCAAGTTAAGGTTTTATAGTTCTAATGACCAGAGAAGCTTATCCTCAATGTCCGATCATTAGGCACAGACAGACGCGAAAGAGGTTAGAGGAGCTATTCAGACTTATATTTAGTGCATATATCAAGAACGGCAACAGCAAGTTATGTCTATTTTTTTTTTCTTAAAAGGCAAAATATGATTTAGATCAGAACCATACGATATCTGTATGTAATGTCAAAATATTAAAGCCACGTGAATACCAATATAAAGCCAACCAAGCTGTAGAGCTTCATAATGATTTCAGTTAACTGCAATAATAATTTGATAAGTGCTTCGCAACGTAAAAAAGGAGTTGTCAATGGATTTCTTTGTACTTTAAGCAAACAGATACAGGAAAGAAGTTTGATACTTATCTACAGAACAAACTCTATGGCTCAAAGGAAGCCACGGTAAGCATCGTTTGAGCAAGTTATTCATAAATACCTACTGACACCTTAACTACAACAACGCCAAGGACTTACTACCACGTACATTATAGTAGTGATCGCACGCCCACATATAACATTTGGGATAAACTGAAGCTTCATATCATCAGCACAATCTAGCAGACTCATTGGAACAGATTGATAAAGATGAATAACAAATAACCTATTCGACATTTTTTCTTAGAATAATGTAGATTATGTAGAAAATTGAAAGGTGATCTTCAGGTAAACTGTAATAAAATCATAATAATTGATTTATGTTGAGCAGACTCGATTTGTTTTTTTACAACAAAAAAAAATGAAGATTTGTTTTAAAATGTTTTGAAAAATCCTTATACAAAAGGCAGTCGACAATATACTACATTATTAGTTTTCAAAAGATGTAATGATCAGACAAAAACATACAAAACGGGCAGATTTTAATTCCGAATGAAAAAAAAAATAAAAAATGAGTCAGTTGTGTACACTTTTTAATATTCTATGTAGATATTTAGATTAAAGGATTTTATTAATAAAAACGCTACTTGAATAAAAAAATCTAAAACGAAAATAAGAGCAGCAAAAAATGTTGCGTTGTGTATTCTTCGATCAGTGAAAGTTTAAGCTTATTAATTATTCATAAGAGTTTGTTTGGAAATATTGGAAAACTTCTGCTACTTGAAACTCTCAACAGCTTCTTTATTAAATTTATAAACATAGTTTTTCTTTTTCAGTTTTGATGACAGTGTAATATCTTACTTTAAAAAAATCTTAAGTTAAAATGTAGCATCCATAACAATCTTATTATGATAATTAAAAGTCAATTTAATTATCTTTTTTTTGTGCTCAAAAGAAAGTGTCAGGTAATACAACAAGATAAAAAAAAGTCGACGATTAATTGATACACGGTACAACTGATGAGCAGACAGAAAGAAAACAAAATTTCTTATTATAAAAAAGGAATGATGAATTAAATCAGAAATAGAATTGAGAAGGTGCTATCTAGCTACCTAATTAACTTAGTCGTAAATTATGGGGAGAAGAAAGTTTACTGAAAACTAATGAAAAAATTACAACTGCGAGAAAATGATAAATTAATCACTTCCAGATTAATTTTCCTTATCTTAGCGTAGACAGTACACAAATTTCCATTATTATGAAGGAACTTTATGCGCGATTTATTTAATTATTGATTTTTAAAGTCAATATTTTATCCTCTAAAAAGAAATTCACCCCATTCATGAGATAATTGAAGGAAGACGACCGAATCGCGGTACGTAAAAAACTAATAGGGTCTCTACTTTTTCCGCCTTGTCGTCAGTGTGCAGAGTAATACTATACAACGGGCTCGTTAAATTTAATTGCTTTATTCTTTTTCTCTAGACGTTAAGGGTTGTTACACAATAGAAGAGCGTGGATTTTGATGCTTTCTAGAAAAATAATGCACAGAGTGTAAGGACTTGAACAACTACCGCGTAATTAAACGAAAATTCTGAGGTAGTCGGTCGTTAGTGTAGTTAGTTTTAACAATACAAACTGTTTCAGCTTTTATATTTGATGAACATTTTTTCATACGAAAAGCTTTGCACATTATTTTCTCAATTCTATTTAGTTATTTCTAAAATATTATATAATAAAATTAATTCCTTGCTTGTGCTGCACTCCCCCTTGCATGTTCGGATATTTTCTCTACTTACAGCAACTATCAAAAAGTTTTACAATTTTCAATATTATTATTTTACTGATATCTGATGCATGAGAGATTAATCCATAAATAAATTAAAAGGTATAATAGTCAGTAACAATACAAGAGAAAATAAAAAAAATATGAAAATTTAATTACACAAATTTCAGAAACCAAAGAAAAAAATACCTTTTTTTCCCTATACTTCATTTTTATATTCATCACGTATGGTTTCACATCAATGCTCCATAATCCCCTGTATAATTGATAAAAAAATATATTACAGGATTTCGAGGTTTTTGTTCATTCAGGGAGCAAACCAACGGCGAGCGAAAGCGGGTCTAAAAGCTCTCGTTTTAATCGGGAAGTTCCAACTAATAATGGCAAATTTCAAACTTTTTTTGCAACATGTTTTTATTGATCCGCTTTACTGGATGTTGGAATTGATAATTAAAATGACAACATTAATTAAGGTACAAAAATACAACAGAACTCCAAAGTTTTTTTTATTTAGGGTCAATTTGAAAAATGATAGATGACTTTTTATTCGCAAAAAAAGGTTTTCTGCAAGTCATATTATTTTTTTAAAATAAATTTAGGTTCGTTTAAGATTTTTCCAAAGTATACCACGCAAAAAATATAATTTCTTTACAGAAGATCTTTTTAGGAGACGTCTGAAACGTCAAATCCAGTTATCCCCGGATTCTATAGCAGTGGAATCAACGGAATATAAAATAAAATGTAGATGGGGGCGGTTTATAACCCCTATAAGAGAACCGTTATACGTACTAACAAAATGTCCATCACAATAACACACGAGAAAAATAATGGCACAACCTTGCTTAAAATAGGTAATTAAATTGCAGAAAATTTAGGAGGCAGTCAGAAAATTTATCGCACAAATTGGATCTGTAAACCTAATTGATTTCTCATTTATCTTCTTTACTCTATTAGCCGAACTAATTTTTCCTCTTTTTTGAGGAAGTTTCATTTCAGCATTTTTTAAACCACTTAAATATATTAACTTGCTGTTAATTAATGTATGCGTGAGTGTGAGAGAATTATAGACAGTACATTATAAGAACTTGATTATTACGGGAAATGACGCATGAGTTAATAAAACAATTAAAATATTAAATAAGTATTTGAATTAATCGAAGCTGTTTTAGTATCAAAAAATAATAAATATCTCTGCAATTAATCTCTTACAAAAATCGTCCGTTTTTGCAAACAATCTCTAGGTAAACGATAACTGTTTATTTATGGATTTTTGGGCCAATTTTTTTGATTGAAACTATAGTATATTGTTTATACAAGCTTATCAATTTGTTCCCAATCGTGCATTCTTTTATCATGAAATTATAAGCCAATTTTCAGTTAAAAAAATAAATAAAGCCAATTTCTGGCGCAGTCGTTTGGATAGTTATATACAGTGTGGGATTAAAGTATGGAATATTTAATAAAAAAAGCGAACTCAACCGGTTTTTTTAAAAAACGCTGAAACACGTCGATTTTGTTTTTTAAAAATACACATTAATATTTGCGATTCACCTTCCGATTTTCATTTGTTTCTAAGTTATGAAGTCATCACAAAAAAATTTCAATGACAATATAGATTTTTAATAGTGGAATCCGATAGTGATTTTTCTTCCCTTTATGATCATGCAAATAATAAATCATAAGGTTGCATAACAAAAATTCTGAGAAAAATCGAGCTGAACATTGTAAATGTTAGTTAGTTCTGACGACACCACAAAAAATTTAAATAACAATATAGATTTTTGGTAGTAGAATCCGATAGTGATTTTTCTTCCCTTACATTTAAATAACATTTAATCTTAACTTTATGTGGTAGTATTTTAATATGATACAGTATTGTACAAATTAATGGAATCATTCTGATGTTTTGCATTTTTTGCATATTGCAACACTGTATTGTCACTTGACAACTGTCAAAGCATTAAAAACATAACCTATAATTCTCTGCCTGTTGTTACAAATTGTTATTTCGAAATTTCACATCAAGATTTTTATGTTTTGTCTTCAAAGCTACATATATATTCGGTAATCAGTGAGTTTGTGTAGTCTCTTTCGTGATGGATATCACGCCCAGGAAGCGCGAAAAGATTGTCACGTTGAGTGAACACGCGTCTATGTCACAAAGAGACATTGCAAGAGAGTGGCGTAAGTCAGGGGGCAGTAAGCAAGATTTTGAAGCGTAAAAGGGACACGGGATCAGCTGAAGTGAAGAGGCCCGGCAACTGTGGAAGAAAAAGAAAGACGACACTAAAAGATGATAGTTTTTTTGCGTCGAAATAGCAAGTTGAACCCAAGAAAAACAAGTCATGACCTGCAACAAGACTTAGCAGCATCAGGCGTAGTAATACATGACTCAACTGTCCGTAGAAGACTTTTGGAATCTGGTAGGAGGGCTATTCGACCACAAAAGAAACAACTCCTCACTAACCGCATGAAGAAATAGAGGCTGTTCTGGGCCAGAAAATACTCTAACTGAACTGTAGAAGACTGGAAAAAGGTTTTATTTACAGATGAAACTTACTTCATGGTTCAGGGGACAGCGGTCTAAATTCATCAGGAGGTCTCAAAACGAACAACTTACTCCAGCTCATATTGACCAAACTGTAAAACATCCAGTTAAACAAATGTTTTGGGGGTGTTTTTCCTAGATGGAGGTTGGATCTTTGGTGCCAATCGAAGGCATGGTGAACAGCCAAAAATAGAAATCAATGTTGGAACAGCATTTGAACAAAGAACTTGAAAAGTGCCAACCCCAAGGAGGATCAATTCTTCAATAGGACTCTGCTCCCTGCCACAGGTCGAAGGAAATGTTGAAATATTTCCAGGATAAGAAGACAACTGTTCTAGATTGGCCCGGGAATTCACCTGATCTGAACCCCATTGAAAATTTATGGGCCATTTGCAAAGCTAGACTGCGCAAAATCGACTGCACTACAAAAACAAAGATGACAGAAGCGATCAATCACGTTTGGTATCGGGATAAGAGGATCTCTGAAAACTGTCAAAAACTAGTGGAGTCCATGCCAATACGAGTAAAGCTGTTATTAAAGCCAAAGGGGGACATATTTCCTACTAATTAGCGTAATGGTGTTTGTATAATTTTGTAAAAAATATTATTTTACAAGCAATAAACGGTGTTACCATAACAATAGCCTATGATTCCATTAATTTGCACAATACTGTAATTTAGAATCATTTCCTATTAAATGCGATAATATCGATCAACATTAAATGTTCAGCTCGATTTTTCTCAGAATTTTTGTTATGCAACAATGATTTATTTGCATGATCATGAAAGGAAGAAAAATCACTATCGGATTCCACTACTAAAAATCTATAGTCATTTAAATTTTTTGTGATGACGTCATAACTAACTAACATTTACAATGTTCAACTCGATTTATCTCAGAATTTTTGTTATGCAACCTTATGATTTATTTGCATGATCATAAAGGGAAGAAAAATCACTATCGGATTCCACTATTAAAAATCTATATTGTCATTTAAATTTTTTTGTGATGACGTCATAACTTAGAAACAAATGAAAGTCGGAAGGTGAATCACAAATATTAATGAGCATTTTTAAAAAACAAAATCGACGTGTTTCAGCGTTTTTAAAAAAACCGGTTGAGTTTGCTTTTTTTAATATTCCATACTTTAATCCCGCACTGTAGATGTTGATCTGAATATTCTAATTCAATTGGTTTATTGAATTCTAATTTTGTACTGGGAATTTTATTGATGTAGTGCCCTTTATTTGGTATATTATTTCCAAATGTTAGAATACTAAAATCTATACGGTGGTGTCCGTCTTCGCTGCCTTTGCTTATGTTTGTACTTAAAATGGCCCTATGCAGGGAGTATTTCACATTCCAATTTGTACAGCACCAGCAAAAAATAAATTCCTCGAGGGCTTTGACTACTTATGCAGTTATGATAGGTCTATTATGTTTGGCAAGTTAAACTTGAAGTGGTAGTGTTGGCACAACTGTCAAATTTTCAGGTTAGATTCTAAGGTTGCAGTTAAATATTAGATACCACGTCAAAAACTGATGGTTTTCTAAAACAATCGAATTAATTATAACTGTATAAACTAATCAAAGGTGTTGCTTTTGTCTTTATTAGCTGTCCCTGATGAATATACTTTTTGCTCATACTGTGAATATCTCTTCAAAATATACACTTCAACAATTAATCCGTTGGAAACAGCAATTTCATAGTAATACATTAAAAGGCGTGTGCGTGAGATGTCTGTGCGACAGGTAGTGTACACTTTCAAGAGATACTCACGGTTTACCAAGGGCACAAGTTTCAAGTAGTACATATTCTTGACGGTCTTATTATAACCGTTGGACAGAGATTGTTAAGGGTTTAACTGAAGTATTGTCTATCTACGTTTCTAACCATACAGTCATGAACAAAAGTATCCAATTGTAGGAATATACAGGGTGTCTCAAAAATAACGAACAATAACGCAGAGGGTTAAAAAGCGTCCGAGGTAGAATCTAAAACTAAAGAAAAAAAAAACTCCACCTTCAAAAAATTTTTTTTGTAAATTTGTTAAAAATTGTTTGCAATACTTTTTGCTAATACGGTCCTGTTATATTTTGCATCAATTTGATAATAAATAATAAGTCATCCAGCATTGGGATAGTCAAAACATTGTAAAGCGATATGTGTAGAGTTAAGCAAAAATTCGGAGAAGTCGATTTAAAAACACGTATATTGGTCAAGGTCGCGTCTTTATAAACACCATGACATATCACCGTAATAAGCGTTTTTGTTATAAACTGCATAGTTGCAAAAAAGTCCCAAATGTTTGATGATAGTTCATCAAACTAATAATTTTTATTATCAAGAATTTATTTGAAGGTGTTTTCCGTTTTAAATAAAATAGATTAATGGTAAAAATTGCTCTTATTTAATAAATTGCGACCCTTGTAGTTTTTTGAGTAAACCACAATCGGGCCGCAAATTTACCTGGTGGCGCCCTAATTATGAAAATGTTCTTTTTAAAAGTTTAATTTATCTTCTGTTTATTTTCGAATGTTATTACAGAACGTAAAAATATATTTATGTTTTGTATCCTTTTTTAAATTGCGTTTTGTTTATTTTACATAGATCAAATTTCACTATGTGTATTTTTGCGGAATGTTTAGTCCAAAATTTTATTTACAAGCACAGAATACGAAAGAAAGAATTGCTATAAATAAGGAAAGTCTGCGAAAGGGGATGTTTATAACAAAGAGAGTTTTTGATTATTGATTTACGTTCATTGAGAAATTTCGAGCCCAAGATCATTTTTGTAAAATTTTATTTCAGTTTTAATGAAAAGGTTTACTATTAGTTTTAAATATTAATGCTTCAGATTCTAGTAAAATGTATTAGCATCGCAGATTAGAAGAACTAGTAATGTAATTTTCTTATTAAAGCTCAACACTTTTTATGTTTTTTAAATTACGTTTAACGCCGCCACACATAAAGAATTCCCTTTAACTTATTGAAATATGATATCAGATGCTCTCTTTAAAAATGAGATGTTTTAAGCTGTTATTAGACCTTGAATTTATTTTAAAATAAACAAACTGCATCATGAGCGAAACGGAACGTGTCTTATTTACGAGTTTCTTCAAGTTCAATTCATTCGGGTATTTTGCGGCATTGACAATATTGTGCTGTATTGACAAATGCTGTAAAGTTCAACAAACTACAGTCCTCTGCATTATGCGACACCAGGAGATTGTGGAGCAGAACGTGCAGGACCGGACTCAAAATTTGAACCTTAAATAACTCTGAAAGTAAATATTTTAGAAAAAAAAGTTATGGGAAAAACTTTCTCTACACATCATCAACTATCTCGCATTCACGTATTGTCCGTTATTTTTGAGACATGCTGTATTATAATAATGTTCATGGTAGAAGCACTGCCAAGTCTTGAAATCCTTCTTTCCAACGCCAAGTGTTTATGTTAAGTTAATGTACCTTTCTTACAATTCAGCAGACTTTAAAATCTGAAAACAGTGGCCCATGTTATCACTGTCGAGTGAATATAATTTAATTTCGTACAATTAAAAACGTTGAATCGAACAGAAGAAAATCAATATGTGACTAGCATACCATAAAAGCCAATAACTCTGCTTTGAACTCTATATTGGATTGAACTCTGCAAGATCATAACTACATAGTATATGCAAAGAAGGAACAGCAAAACATTTTTTTAGAAACCTCTTTTAACATCTAATAAAATCTGGCCATTTCGATTAATCTGTCGAGTTTCATTTTCTTTCTATATTACAAACTAATAAATGAAATCGACTCATCGTCATCAGATCGTTTGATATCGAAATATAAAAAGATCCAACTGATAAATATGTCTATTAGTATTAATAAACTTGCAGCGACTTCCTGGACTGTTTGACAAGTTACACAACACCATTAAGAAAAACAGTTTTAAAGTTTGCTAATGAAGTTAACAGATTTAATTAACTGATAAAGCATCTCTTAAGCAACACAACCATTCAATAATCCTTTTACAAGTTATTATTTCAATATTAAATAGAATATTATTCCAATACTCCTCATTAATTAATTAATTAAAATACGCCTGTTAAAACAGCTAAACAGAAATAACTCGGCAAAATTAATCCTGGCAGATAATTTTCATCCTGGGAACTACTTCTCAATACTGAAACTTCCATTAATAGCTCAGCCAGAAACGTTTGTGGTTCTTGAGGTAGACTCGCAAGAGTAATTCCAGGGCAGAATTTAATTAACAAACCTCACCTACGATCTACTGCTGTATTTAAAAATAGCTCAGAAACATTGACATTTCTGTCTGATTAAGTTTTACTTTAACGGAATAAATTCTTTCCAATCAATACTATTCACCTCCATAAAATATAGCCATTTTATTACTACATATTAAAGTGGAACTAAACGTTGTTACCTACATGTGCTTAAAACTTCCTGAAATGCGTTGAATTAAATGATACTCATAAAATTTATCACTTGAATGTTGTGTCACTTACGGAGAGGGATTTAACACCCTTCCATGAATGAAAGACAATAGGCAATACACTGTTGCAACGAACTGAGCCATAAGGTTTTGATTAAATGACTCTGATAATTAAATATAACCCACGCATTCACCAGTAAGGGCTTTATGTTACAAGCTTTAATACGAGATTTGATTAAAAGATGTTCGTTAGTAAATGGAGGACAGGCTAAATGACCTTGATTGCAAGGTAACATAGGTTGACTGCTGTGATTATTGCAGTGTTCATGATTTAATGGTGTTGGCATGAAAAAATTTACATAGACAATAGTATCCTAGTATCCTTGATATAATTTGCCCACACGTATTATTTAATTAACAATTTAAAAGATAAACAAAGAAATATCTATTATTTTTCTACTGTTACGGCTTCGGCTACGCAATTTATCAAGGATTTTATTCAAGTATTTCTCCATCTTTTAAATCCTTACCTTACTTTAGAATTGAAGGGAACGAGTTCAAGAGTACTCACCTGAAACAAACAAAAACAAAAAATTAGTTTTCTTCTAACAAACAAATGACCAATTGTCAACACAATTGAGAAGTGCAATTTTGCAGGCATACTATAATCTAATACTGTGGCTAAATTCAGTTCTATGTATCATGAGCTCGAATAATTATGATTTGTTTGATCAATTGAGCATATATGAAAAACTGAGAAGGCTGGGCAATTACTCGTTTAACCGTTTACTTGTTTCATTAATAATGGTCGTGTATGCTGTATGGCGTGTTTAAAATATATTTTTATAAAATAAGAACACGACACGGGTAGTATTTTTTATATAATTTAGTATTTTTTATATAATTACAGAGTTACAATCTTTAATGTGTTCAGGAGGGTGCTTGCTGAATGGCACTAATAAAACAAAAGAAGTTTGCAAAACAGAAACTTACTGAAATTAACAATATTTTGCGGATCTATAATTTTCAGACAGTTAATCCATTTTAATCTAAAAGCTTTTGATGTCAAGTTGTCTGAAATATGTTGTTTATCTCCGTTTTGCTAAGAAGAACTCGCATCACTAAATCATAGGTTACTGAACCATACATTTTTTGACACCCTGTATATCTGTATAGCAGGTGTTTAAAAAAAACGTGATCAAGTTGTCTTGTTTATTCTGTTTTGGCCAATCACGGTATGGTAGATTCATACATGGTATTGCCTCCTAATATTCTCTTATTATTGATTTTTAAATATATTCACAAATGATAAAAATTATGTTTCAAAAGTCTTCAGAAAAACTTTTTCTGTCTAATGTTTTACTTTAAGAACACCTTGTACATTGATAAAAATGTTATTAGGTTATTTATTCTTTTGAAGATTAAATAAATTTAATTTTCAATGTTTATTTGCAGCGTTATCTAGGTTTAGTATTATTGACTGCAAAATTATCAATTTTTCTGTGTGATGACTTAATTATTATGTATTTTTCTCTTGTGTTAATTAAGTTTAACGTTTTTATTGCAATTATCGATTTTTCCAAATCACTTTAGTTGTCCGTTTTCATTAAATAAATATTATTTGTATGACGCCATCTAGGTTTGGCATTTCTTTACAAAATATATACTTTTCAATAATCCCTATTTGGGCATAAATGTTTTCTGGCGTTCTACATCGTTAACAAGCAATAAAATAAGACGCTTCTTGTAGCGAGAAACAAATTCCCCCTGCGACCCGTTGGTATTCAACAACACGGTCAGCCTTGTAAAATTTCCGTGACAATGCAAGACATTAGTTTTGTGGTTGATTAAACTTTGGGTTTTAATAGTGAAATTCACTTTTGATAAAATCATTTATAGCTTGATTAGTGCATCTAATGGTTTTGTGATATTTTGATACTAGCAACTCTATTGTTTCGAAATTAAACATTTCTTATTGCTATGAAGCCACGCCTTGGCTCCATCTTGACAGTTCCTCGGAATTCGGAAAGTAATCATCTTTTTTATTTTAATTAAAGTTTCTTCTCGTTTTATTGATGTGATCAATAAACTTCTGGTTACAATATCGATCATTATTTATAGGGAAAGTCGATACGGACCTTAGTTTAAAAAAATCTTTCCACACTTGAGTTCCAAAAAGTCGATGACATAGACTTTAGCTCAAGAATATCCAGACTTGCAATCAAATTTGCGTTTTAAGAAAATAGACAATTTTAAAACCTAATTTGATGTTCGCCTCTATAGTTGAAACTGCAAGATGTCTCCTTCATTGTTGTTAAATTTTAAAAAAGATCAGTTAATTGTATTGATTCGGAAATTCGAAAGCTGAATTTGTAAGCGGCAGTATTTTGAGTCCCCCCCAAGGAATAATTTCTTGGAAGCCTTCTCCAATAGGTTCCTAGTAACCTGGTGACTATCTTCAACGAGTCATTTGAAGTAATGTTTGAAAACCAAATTAAGTTTATAGAGATAACCAGTTGGGTTCTTTATATCCTATTTTTGTGGAAGTGTTAATTAGTTCATTTTATCGAAATTTAAGAGTGTATTGTTATAATTATGTGATAGAACAAATAAATAAATAAATGGTATTATTTGTGTTATTTCTTGTTTTCTGTTTAATATGTGCCATTTTTGTGTACTAACAGAGTGCCGGAATTCGGTCCTTGCATAATTGAGACTGATTCATTTTAAGATCTAGAGCTCCATATTGTGAATCATTAACGTTACTATTTTATTAATTTAAATCAATTATGCTGGCCTATATTCATAGCTCTATGAATTTGATGATGCTCCAATCCACCTATGACCTGCCTTCATCTCAAAAGAGGGATAGAGTTCTCATTTTATGGTATTTAGGTTAAGCCGAGGCATATACAAGTTGTATAACGTAACTACTTTTGGTTATCAAAATGCGTTAGTGACAATTGGCGCCCAAGTGTAGGGCATCTGTTTTTTGTAAAAGTTGTTGTTACACATGTCACCTCTGGTTATCAATATTTCTTCGTCTCAACTCTTCCCTTTTACGTGCATTAAATAGTTCAAACAATACAAGAAACGAAGTGGATATCATAGAGTAAATAGAAGGCATCTTTATCAAACAAGACCCTTAGGTATTGGACATGTTCGTTGAGCCGCATAAAGTGAATTCAAACAATCCTCAAGAATATTAATACGCAAATGATTGTGTGTGAACGTGTCACACATCAAAGTTAGAAATTCTCTCGTTCTAGAAACTGTAATGGCATGGTTTAGGGCACTGTTTGGTTTCAACAAGTTGGCATACCTTCTCCAAGCTGATATAAAAGATATGAGAATGCAGTGCTGTAATTTCCTAAAGATTGTTCTCATTATTTTCCATCTTGATCATAATTCAGATTATTAAACAAAAACAACTACTATTTAATATGTAATTACCAAAACTATCAAAAATGGATATCTCCACACGAGATTTGTACATTAAATCAAATTCGTTCCAAAAATAGGAATTTACTTCAATACATTATTCAAAACAATTCGAAAGTATATCAAACAAAAATCATTTTTCTACATTAACCTTATTACCGTGCGACAGGGAGAGACCGTGACGCGCCCATCTCAACTCGATGGTACCCACATACAAATACAATTTTCATTGGGTAATGTTCGGTTTGCAGCACCTAATCGATACCATACTGACAGGTTAGTCATCAAACTAGAAGTAAATATTGACTGAAGTGACACTCGTATGCGTGATTGTCTGCTAGGTGCTCCGACTGGCTGACTACAACACTACTACATTTTCCTTCGCGTCTCTAGACAGTGAAATTCGATAAACCCTTCGTTATCTTCTGAATTCCAGACATTCTAAAAGATGTATTAACTAACTTCATAAAATAATTAAACAGGGAACGAGTTCGAAATAACTAAATTACTGTATGCCTAGAGAATTTGAAATCCCAACAACAAAAACAGGACGAACTGATTTACTTGGTAACTTGAGCTCTTTCGGTATAAAATGCATCAGCCCCTATGGCCTATCCCGTCTTTCCTCCCGTTTCATAAAGGATTACCAGAGACGCAAGAGACCGGCGCTTATAAATAAGAGCCGTCAGAAGTAGAAGTTTGTGCTAACACGCAACCCTCTTAAACTCAATTTTAGAAACAAAGCTCGTATACTTTCTCGACTGCGGGTGTATTTGTATATTATCAGGACATGTAAAAGGTATTCCGTATGGGTTCATGGTCACATATAGGACTCGCGGCGACCGCATGGGCTTACGTGAGGTATGATTAATAAAACGTTACACGTCATCATCTAGAAATACGCACCGGGGGAATGATCTATATCAACAAGGCATGCCCATTACATATAATACGTGTATGGACTAAGATACATAAAAAATGTATGAAGGGTGAATAAACGCGTAATTCCATGAGTAACACCACTTTAAGGATAAAATGGAATGAATTAAGTTGAGGGATGGAAGGGGGGGGGTCAAATAAGGAAAGTAAAATGATACAATATGTGCTGCTCTAGCAGTAACTAGAATCTTCAGAACAAAAACATTAATTTGTATTAAAATTGACATCTGTAATTGAGGAAAGGTACATTGGCATTGTACTAATTCCCGCACGAGAAAATTTGTTCTAATTAGACTTGCTAAATGCACAGGGATAAGGTAAGTTCTACTATTCCCTTAATAACAAATAAAATCTAGTGACTGACAGAGGAAAATAGAATCTTACCTTCTAATATTTCATTTAATTAAAAGTACAACCAACAAACACTACAACAAGATACATAATGTCTATTTAAAAAAATAGCAAAAACCAACAACTAATAGTAATCTATAGAAAATCATGAAGTTATATCGAGTATATATTACTGTTATTACCTCACGGCAAAATAGAACCCATTCTAGTCGGTAAATTTATCCGACTGATAACGCCGAAGACGGAATTATATAGTTCAAAATGGCGTTTTACAGTTGACTACCCATTACATATGCAACGCTGTCGTATTAAGATACGTTTCAGCAAATCAGATGCAATTTGAGTATCTTGTCAGCTATGTTCATGCAAATGCGACGCCATATTTCAAGGTTTCTGGAAGCCGTGAATAAAGAATAAACTAGATTTACATCAAGATACCTCGTCTAATGTTACGGATTACAATCATTGTTCTTCTTGAGCAAAATGTGAAGCCATCGAGAACTAATATTTATTAATTTATAAATATGATCGTTACACAGGCAGAACATTCTTGTAACAAAAATTAGAAAGAAAGATTTTCCATGTTGGGACTTAAAAATATCAGTTGAAAACGAAAGTTTGTACAGAAATTCAAGATGTGATATTTAATTTACTAAGGTCACTGTTTGGAACAATAACAAAACGCATCGCTTATAACAATGATTATTAGGATCGGTAATATTTACTTTAATAACAAGGCCAACCTCGAAGGCAATCAATATTTCACGTATGTATGTAGTTATGAACCCATTTATTAGCAGATAAATCCACGGTTTTGTTTTGTCTTTACATGCTAGCGCTTAAGGATTGTGATAATCGATTATCAAACCATTTTATAAGGCTCTGACACTTTTGAACAAAAAACCTGATCTTTTTAGATTTTCCACCACGGTACACATTTAATACAACAAGCATGCACACACTCAGTTCTTAAAATTTAGAATATGTTTATACGCGCATATTTTTTGCCTAGATAGAGCCTAGCTCAGTGGCGGATTTAACACTTGAGGGGCCTGAAGCGCTACAAATTTTTGGGGCCCCCAAGGATCAACATAAATTAAGGTCTATAAAACAAAAAATAATAAACTATAAAAAAATAAACAATTTACCAAAATCGAAAACTTTTTATTAAAATTATAATAAATTATACTTATATGGATACTGTATTGTACAAATCAATCGGTAAGTGCAGAAAGGTAACATTATGTCCATAATATCAATGTCAAATCAAATATTAATGCAAAAATATATAAAGTACTAACAAAATAATTCAAAATATCTGAACGCAACAAAAACACACGCGCAAAATATAAACAAGCAGAGAAGTGAGGTTGATTAAAATACTACTAAAACAATGGTGGATTCACGCATGCTTATATAAATTTGGATTGGCGGGACCAGGCGAGCTTCGCATCTGTAAAGTTTAATCTGTGGTCAAATCCGGCAAATAATTATCTGCCTAGGCATTTACTAAGTGACGGGACAGACAGTAAAACGAGAATAAATCTATACGATTTTGCTTCATGCCTAGGCATGAAGAGGGTTCATTGAATGAAGGTTACTAAATGTCGTTGTTTAGAACAGGCAGTTAGTAAATAACTTCATGTGCTGTGGGCAAATGAGGTAATAACATCCACATTTTTTTGCAGAACATTCTTTAGGCAAGGGTAAAGATTTTCCAAGTGTTCATCTAAAAAAATGTTCTACGAAGAAATGTGCAGGTTATTACCTAATTTGCCGACAGCACATTAAGCCATTTACTAACTGCCTGTTCTAATTTAGTAAATTTAGTTTAATTTAGTAAATACCTAGGCATCTAACAAAATCGTATAGCTTTATGTTCGGTTTACTATCTGCCCCGTCACTTAGTAAATGACTAGGTAGATAGTTAGTTTTCCGGATTTGACTATCTTCCTGCGACATATGTACTGTTCTGGCAGGAAAATCTCGCACGATTTTTATCAAGTAGGCTGATTTTTCTTAAATTTTAGAGGAGTAACAAAGACTTTTCATGACATGACACAATATCATAGGCGCGTCAAAAATAACTATTTCAATAGAAATAAAATAATATTGGCTGATTTTATTATTAATATAAAAAAGAATTTATATCAAGACACATCATTTTGATTTAGAAACTACGTATTTTATTAAATTGTACTTTATGACATATGTCATTAAAAGAAAAATAACAATTTGACATAAGTAAAACTTGCCACTGGATGTAAGACCGTTTACAAAATGAAGAAAATCGAGTGAAATTTTTTTGCCGGCATAGTACTTAATCGTATAATTTTAGGTTTTTGGTATAACTGATTTATTATTCGTTAATTAACATTATACGCACTAATAAATATTAAATAATAGCTATTTATGTAACAAGTACATAATGTAGAACTTTATAGATGAGCTCAGTTTATGGCCGAGCGAGCGAAGCGAGCGAGGCCTATAAAAAGGGCGAGTCTATAAAGTTCGATTATGTAAGAGTTGCATACAAAGCTTTATGTCCGACTCCTAAAATTGGTTTATTATTAAAAAAAATCAGTTTATAAATTTGACATCTATTCTTGACAGAAGAAAATCTGACATGTAATATACAGTTGCCATTGGAAAACTGAATATACTACACCTTATTTTACAACTACCACTTTATTTTACGAGTACAATAATAAGCCAGTTTACTGCCGCAAAACAATACAATAAACAGTACTTTATAATGCAATAGGACATAATAGCTATTTATGCACAGATGCATTATAATTAGACTATTATTGATAGATCTATCTAAACATAACTGTCTCTTTATGCCCCAAGGGCCTCTTTATGATCCGACGGGCAATAATGAAACGTCAATTAAATGTCAGAGCTGTATTTGTAGAACTTGATTGGTTCTTAATATAATTTGTAAACTTATCACCAATGAAAATAAGCTGAAATTAAGTATTTTAGATAGTAACTATAGTAACGTACTTCGTATATATGCACATAAGTATACGTACAGCGGCTTGATGTAACCTGCGTACTCATTTAATTATATTTTTTACACAATAATAGATTTGAGATAAAAACAATCTGTGCATAAAATAGTGTATGCATTTCGGGCATAACTTGCTTTTATGGCCCTACAGCCTTTTCCTAAGAAATAACGCTTCTGGCCATAAAAGCTTCTTTATGCCCTTAATACATAAATAACTATTATGTATTAAGGGCATAAAGAAGCTTTTATGGCCAGAAGCGTTATTTCTAGCCCGAGGCGTCAGCCGAGGGCTAGGAAAAGGCTGTAGGGCCATAAAAGCAAGTTATGCCCGAAATGCATACACTATTTTATGCACAGATTGTTTTTATCTCAAATCTATTATTGTGTAAAAAACATAATTAAATGAGTACGTAGGTTACATCAAGCCGCTGTAGGTAAACTTATGTGCTTATATACGAAGTACGTTACTATAGTTACTATCTAAAATACTTAATTTCAGCTTATTTTCATTGGTGATAAGTTTACAAATTATATTAAGAACCAATCAAGTTCTACAAATACAGCTCTGACATTTAATTGACGTTTCATTATTGCCCGTCGGATCATAAAGAGGCCCTTGGGGCATAAAGAGACAGTTATGTTCCGATAAATCTAGCAATAATAGTCTAATTATAATGCATCTGTGCATAAATACATTTATTTTACAATCAGTTATTTTACAATGGAACTTTTCTACTTTTACTATACCAAAAACAATTAACAAAAGTCATTCAGGAATTTTACCCGTTGAAAAGCGTTGTAAAATTCCCCTTCACCGAACGTCTTATCAGAAACCATTAATTCAAGAAATTATAGTCATCATAGTAGTCTGATGACCGCGCTGATGCTGATTGTGCGAGAAAGCAAGTGTTCAGAGCGACAGAGATAATACATTCCTCGCAAGTCTGTTGTGAAACAGTATACTTCGTTACAATATTTTACTTACGCTTGCCTTTTCGTAGAAAACTGTCAACTGATGTGTCAACCGATATGAATGATATAATCGGTTTTTGTTTCACTTTTCGCGAGAAAGTGAATTCCACGCCAATAATTGTTATTTATCGCGTGTTCAGTGCGGTCCTTGGCAGGAGGCCTCGGCGGGGCCCCCTGACTTGCGGGGCCTGAAGCGGCCGCTTCAAGCGCTTGTGCCTAAATCCGCCACTGGCCTAGCTTGCGATAGATAACAGAAGAGTAAAAAGTGACACGCAATAATCGCAATTGGATGGCCACGTAAAATGATCGAGAAATAGGAAAGATTCCCAAAATTATTTCAACAAGTTTTAACAACACTAGCTATACGTGGAACCATAGACTTTTTCAAAGGTATGAGATGATATCAAACCGAGTCTATTAATTATATTCTGTTACGTTTTCAGGTAAAAGTTGCCTAACACTTCTTGTAACATCTTGCTGCTCTATAAAGTTTGAAATAAAAGATGAACACGTATAACGGTATAAAATATGTCACAATTAAGGAGTGGAGATATATCCAGAAATCGGATGCGCATGTGAAGGTGTTGATCAATTCAACCTTTTTTTAATGTTATGTTGACACTTTTTGATCTAGTATATGCCTAAACTAGAAAATCTTCTCATTTCTGAAGAATGAAAATAGTCTGAAGTTGAAAACAGAACCAGCGTGAAGGTATACAAGTGGCTGGTACAGACAGCTGAGAAGTTGCCACTGAAAGTAAGTACAGGATGCGATTGCTCCAAAACTCAGTACAGGCCAAAAGCGTAATGAAGTGTTGCAGATAGGTAGGTAGCTAGAATCACAAGCACTGTGTTTCATAGTATTCTTTTCTATTTCAACAGTATCCGGTTCAACACCAAATATAACTGAGTTGAAGTTGGAAGTAGAAACATCGAAACCAACCGCTTATCTTTGAAAATTGCAATTGAAAATTGTGTTTGGTGCCCAGTGATATGGTTAATAGTGCGGTTGATAAGGAACGTCAAACGAAATAAGTCAATACGCCGTCCTTTTGGTTATTGCTATGATCCTAGGCACACAGCTTTTAGGTACCCGTAGAAATGCTTCTGCTCAATAAGCTCAAATATTTTTTCGATGTAGGCCAGAGGTCATTTTCCCCAAAACGGGGTTAGAATTCTAATTGTGTCGCATTTTTCAGCAAAAAATAGGTATCCGCATTTCTTTTTTCCAGAGTGCGAAGTGGTGCCTGCATTTTGTATGTTTGTGCTACAAAATAGTATATTGTACAACTAGTGTTACAATGACGATGTTTGTAATACGAGTATAAGTTTGCTTAACGAGCCGCGAGGCGGCGAGTTAAGCAATATACGAGTATTACAAAAGAAATTGTAATACGTGTTTTACATACTACTTTGTCTATTTCGCCTTAATTTACAATTTACTTTAAAGAAATGGGAAAATGTACACGCGGGTATTTTCGATGTGGTAATTTTGGTAATAACTAATAACGCATACAATGACATCCACTGTCATTTTGAAAAAATCACGTAGGCAGGAAAAAATTCAAGTTTAAAAAAAGGTGACAGCTTAGTTGTTTCTTCTGATATAAGATAAAAAATGTTTATTGTAATAGAAACAGTAAAACCTTGATTGAGTACATGATTGTCTTATCAAAATAATTATTTATAATAAAAATAAGTATGTTTCATTATTCTCGCTGTTATTTCTGAGCATCATAACATTGAAATCTTCAAAACGGGGCCAGTTAATGAATACTTATTAGTACCTATCACAGACAGACTGAGTAGGCTGGCAGCAAAATTTACTTACTGCCAGCCTTACAAATAAAAAAATCACTACTTCCAGTTGCACAAAGTAGCACTGTGTGTAACTGTTTTTCGCAAAAACAGTGTCACAAAGTAACCTTTGTATACGCGAAATAGACAAATGGTATTTTTGGTCAAGTTTCGGAATAGCAGGTATCGTTCCTCAATTTTCGAGAATGCTGAATCAGTAATAGACCATTGGGGTCGGTATAAATGATCGGAAGTGGAAATCATAAGCTTCTAGGTGAATTTATAGTATGTATGTACATACTGTGAAAGTTACATTTCTTAAGAGTAGAGAATGGGTGACTGCATACAGGGGGTATCATTTCCACGTAACGTGGACTCGTGAAGACCAGGTTGCGCGCGGTATTTTCCGGTGTGGACTTCACTGCTCTTTTCGGAGAGAATTTTGTAACAGTAAAATTGACCGTAAAGAAGAACGTCAGACAGGAGCGCACCTCTATACCCCTTGTAGCCTGGCATATGATCGCGGCCACGTGTGCATATTTAGCAAGGATACAGAGGAGCAGTGTGGGAATAATGATCACGATTATCTCCAGTGCCGATGTGACGGTGCGGAAAAGCAAGTGGCATCTAAACTCCCAACAGAAGTATCACAAGCGCTTGCATCCAAAAAGTATATCCATCGAAACAAGGAATTTTGAAGTTTGCAACAGCAGTCTACGCTAGTTCATTTTTTCTAGTAATATTTTCTGTTCTAATCATAACGTTTTACGTTCCAGCTCTGACACGACTCAGAGGAGAACGCTGATTTCCCAGACGCTCTCATTCGTCACAAACATCATACTCGTATTGTCAAGATATTTTGAAAAGAAATATACATTTACAGGATTATTGTTAATCGATTTTTAAAAATCCAGTGATACATTGACTGAGGTTCGAACCCGGATGCCTTGGTCGGCAATCTCGTACGCCTGCTTCATTTTAAACTTATTCCGAGCATATAAAAGTAGTTTTAAACTCCAGGGATCGGTAGGTGCGCAACAAACCATGGCCATCTGCATTAATAAACCCAGTGGTGTTTATATGGCCGTCCCAGTTAGGCAAGAAAAATGTTTAGTTTGTCAGTCCTTATACCAGAAACCTTTTAGTTTTTAATGTATAACGAATTATTTAGTGGTGTTATACCTACTTTGAATTAACATTAGCGTCCTTCTAGATATATTTTGCAACAAACTAATATCAAAAATAATAAATTCAACGTAATAAAAACTGGCTAAACAGTAAAAGCAATTTTTAGTTAGTATAACCTAAGTACTTTTCTTTAAATTAATTACAATTTAAGCACTTTTTAACAAGTATCTGATACGGACAAAAGTGCTTTACAGAGATTTTTGAAAAGAACCACATTTGAAGTAATGCTGGCTAAAATGTTATCATCAGTGACAATCCGTAATACAATGAATCCGCAGTGATACAAGCTCCAAGACTTTCAATATCAAATATTGAATTTGCAAGTGTTTCAAAATTGGAGTAAAGTAGTTTTTATGTGTTTCAAATTCATAAATCTGATTCTCTGCTCTACTAGATATAGTACATTTTTTCTTTAATAGACATATCAGTAGTCAACAAGGAGATGCTGTCAATATGTAGGTTGCTTAAAAAGTGATACATCAGTGCGAATACGTTGTTTAATCAATTAATTTTGATCATGAAATTGTCGAGAAATATTGAAATAGATAGAAATAATTAAAAAAAAAGAAGAATTTTCTATTTTTACATAATAAACAGGATTTAACTATTTTTCAAAGTATCAAAAATTAATGTGCAGTCTACTGAACTTTTTATTCAAATTTGCCCCACTAATACATTTTAGTTTCTCGAAAAGCGGCGCCACGGCGCCCTAGGGGGAGGACCCCTAGCCTACTTCCCTCAAACAACATTTTAGTGCTATTGAGACGGCCACATATAGGTGTTAACCTATGATTGATGCCGTTAGCCATGGACAAACACCCTTTCTCTATTTAATTATAGAGCACCAGATATGAACTTTATGAGAAAATGTTATAAAAAAAAAGTTGTTCAGAACCAGGAATTAGACCTAAATACAAATTTCTATTCGGTTTCGCCGAACTTGAAACTCTTGTAGTCGGTTTCACAAAGCTTGATTAAATTGTGATTAACTTAATTGTAATTATATCTGAAATTCAGAAATTTCATTGATTGAGATTCAAGCATCCTGAAATTTTATCCAATTATATTTCTAATCGATTTCAAATTTAATCACAATTAAGTTAATCAGAATTTAATCAAGGTTTGTGAAACCGGCCATGAGATTTGTATAATTTTAATAAACAGTATACATACTAACAGTAAGAATTTCAACAATCGACACAGTAAAGAAATTTTTTATTTAGATCTAAATCTTGTTTATTCGTGTAACATTGTCTCATAAAGTTAATATTTGGTGTTCTTTATTCTAATGTAGGAAGAGTCTTTGTCGCATATCTGGCTCAGTTTGCAGTTTAAAAGATTGGTTATAAGCTGCAAGTAGGTTTGAAATGAAGCAAGTTGAAACTGCCAAAGAGCGATTTAATATGAAAGTTTTTTAGTCATTTACACCAATTGTAACAACTTTTCGGGGGGGGGGGGGACACTGTATATTTAATTTTCTTCGAAAACATCCCGTTTCGAACAAAAAAAATGATAAACAAAGCGAGGACGTCTAGGGTAATTATTTAAGAAGTCTTTTTATCTATACTTCTGGGATCTGTTCGTCTACTAGCTCAAAAGTTTCCATTTTGTGACCGAAGAAAAAATTTCATCATAGAAATGCTTATACATCAAAAATCATGGAAATTTCTTCGACTTTTTCCTTCGAGAATTCTTGGTTTCCACATTCGCTAGAAGTGAGCGATCTTTTCATGGAGTGTCTTGGGGGATCCTGATTAGAAGACTAAAAGGTAAATCATATGAAGACGATTTCTGGAAAAAAAATAAGACACACACAACCGTGTAAGTAAGAATCTTCAAAAGTAAAAAGTGAACAAAATCCTCACGCATTTCGTCCGAAGGTAACGAAAAATGGTTTTAATGACTCCTATGATGAAATCCTTTTCGAAATGGATTCCACGAAATGGGAAAAATATTTTAAAAACGAATCTTTAAATTATTCTACTGCTGAATAGTAAATTTTTTAGATAAATTAAGAGTGCATGCTGGTTGTCATTGCAATGTGTCACCGTACACGTTCACCAACCGCCAAGTCATTTCAAAGTATGAAAAATATAACAATTTTAAAAACGTATCTTTTCATCATCATCGTCACTTTTTTTTCATGCATTGGCATTTTGAAAAATAGGGTATATAGGTTGCGTTCAACTATATCCTGTTTGACATAAAACTTGTAGCTAACTTCACTCAAAATATGAGTACTCTATGTACTTAAAAAAAATAGTGTAAGGATTTTTCTGTGTACGGATTTTTTCGAGTTGACGCTTTAAAAAGGATTAAATCTTTTAGTAAGCATAAAACTTGAAAAATCTTCATTTAGAGTATATTCTCCATCTTTTAACGAAATTTCTAAATGTCATCATTTTTTCAAGCCCTATTACTTGAGAATAGTGCTGTGCTAGCTGACCCTTCCAAATTCTCCCTGTTGCCAAGCGAATCCGAACCCTGATTGATTTATGGCATTTACAAGAAGGTGGAATATTATTTTTAACAATTTTTATGAAACGATGTTATTATCAATGTTTAAATAAGCATTGACAAATCTCTTGGTTTCAAAATAGGTAAATAAAAAGTTTCCTCTATTAATACGAAGGTTGCTAAATATAGGTGTTCTGATAATCAGATAAATACTTGGATCAAAATAATTAATAAACGTTGCATTAAGTTCAAGGCAAAAGAAAAAGATTAATTCAAAATCAGTAAACAACTTGCCCGGCAGGACATAAAAATCAAAACTTTATCAATGTGCAAAAGTCAGAAATGTAATTGTAAACCATTATATCGCAATTCATATACGATAGCACAACGCCAGTCACGTTTCAGCCTATTATATTAAACCATCAGCAAGCAAAACCAGCCGTCGCAGACAGCTAGTTTGTGTATATGAAAGCGTCCGTTATTATGGTTTTAGTTAGCAAAGACGTGCTAAAATTCAAATTAAAGAAAGAGGAACGTTGCGTTATCATCTTTCCTACAAGGCTAGCCTATATTATCGCAATATCAGCGTACACGACACTTAAACGTGCTGACAAATAATTTTATACAAGCAAGAAAAATAATGCAACAGCTCTCGTTAATAATAGGTGTTTTACGCAGGGATACGAGAATGACAAGTCGATAAGGAGGGTGGTAGAGAAAACAGGCAGACATAAAGCATTGATTGCGGTCTTTGTGCCGCACCTCGCGCCACCATTTCTATCGTGACTACTACCTAGACACATTATTATAATAGACTGCCATTCCGGGCGGCTGTCACTGAACACAACTACCCCTTAAAATAATAGGGTACCCACACTCTGATCGAATCAGTAATTAGTAGAACGGAACTTCTATTTCTGATTATCGATGATGTAAATGCCATAAAGGAACGATGGCAATTTGGATTAACGCCTAGGATTATGTTCTCACACAAATTGTAACACAATCAGGCGTTAATAAAACGGTATCAGCGACGCACGTTGATGAGGAACACAAGATGCTTTACAATGTATACAGGGTGTACCTTGAGTTCTGCTTAAGATACAACGCGTTCCTTGTCGAAAATAATCTTATCATTTGTTGGACAAACAGGGTTCGACTTCGATGCAGTTCGGTTTATGTAGATTAAATTAAGAAAAATGTTTTCCAACAACATTAGGCTGTACAGACTCCAAATCTAAGCGCACATAAGACGTTGGGATTAGATTTATTTTTTATTCTTATAGAAGTATCATTTACTAATACCTTGTATATTGGCATCACGATCTTCTGTATTGTGTGAATTCCTATGAGACTTGTCATAATTTACTTAGATCAAAATTTGCGCTAAAACTAGTTAGGCAAAGTTGAAACTATATAGGGTTTAAAATGATATGCCCTATCTAGTATAAATTACGCATAAAAAGTACGAAACGTTTAGTTACGGTAATAGAACATTTAACGACACCTTCAAAAAAACTATAAAATTTTATTATAAAATATAATTTATCAGTCCTACTTTTAGTAGAAAAGCGTTATTCTTCGCGCATCGAACGATAAAAATGCTATTGGAATATCCAATAACAGGAATAATAAGCATGGTTGTAAGAATAATCGAAATGAAAAACAAGAAGTAAAACGAAGACCGTTATTGATTTTTCCTCTTGTGGTCGTTCTACATACAAAAGACCCTTCAGCAAAACACTAAGTGAGCAATTTCTTATAAAGCACACAAGAGATTTTCTTTTGTATGTTTAAACTCTTTACTTTGTTTTTGTTAATATCAAAGAATACTGCCTGATCGTCAAAGGATTGTTGTCCGTTTGTGTTAGCTTCAACTTAAAACTGAAAAAAGTTCCATGGAAAAGAAATTTCAGAATTCTTTTTGTAGATCACTAAGTAGCACAACGGAGCATAAAAAAGCAATCGTTATCTGCGAAAACGATATACCATCGTCAAATAAAGTGGTTTCGCGAATGGAAATGTAACAAATTTAAGTTAAGTAACTCTTTTATCAACTTATGCACGTTCGTATAGTATTAAGTAAGTGTGCAAAACATCTCTTCTCTGAAATTTATACAAGGAAATTTCTTGTAAAAGGAAACTCATATAAAAAAGTTGTATTCCTAAAGAGTACTCAGATACTGATCCGATCAGTTTCAAGTTCCTTTGCTGAAATTCTTATCCAATTTTCAAAATTTATTTTGCGAGGTAGGCATAATATAGATAGACCAAAAATTTAGACTTATTATGAATTAAGGTTATTCTTAGTGTTGTATACAATAATTAACTTTTGCATCAACTAAATAAGGCTAGTGAAATAATAGCACAACGTCGTCGCTTCAGACAACACGAGAATAATGAGAAGAAGCGCTATTAGGACTGCAAGAAAAATTCAATGCGATAAAATATTAAATTAGTCAATCAAGTAAGTACATGATTACTTTTTACGACAAAAAGGATGGCATTTCATGTAACAAAATTTGAAAAATAAACTTAAGATTTTTATGTACATATCTACTATAAAACATAATAATTAACAATTTATATACAGTGTGGAAATAAAGTAGCGGATAAATGCGATAACTTCGTTAAAATTAATTTTTTGAAAAAAATCTCGAAGGGGTATAGCGATTTTAATTACTTGACATTATACTGTACCATTCCACTTGTTACAGGATTTGTAGTTAAAGATATTTTCATCGATATTTTTTTTAAATGACAACCTATATTGTTTATTGTCGATTTCGGTAGTACTTTTTATTCTCTTTTCAACTGTATACAATCTTCAATATGTTACATTTGAAAAAATTGAGAAAAACTGCCCTAAAGTTCGAATAATAAAAATTCTTTAAATTTGCAAAACTAATCTAGTCACCGTATAAAAAACGTTACGTTTAAAGAAAGTTGAGAAAAACAAACATTAGCCTCAATAGAAACTAAATTGATTAACAAGAAAAAAAAACTCTAATAACAATAACATCAATTACAAAAATAAGCACAGAAATAACAGTTTTTATTACACTAGATCAGGGGTTCCCAAAGTTTTGCCTAGGCGGGCAAATTGTAAATTCCAAAATATTTGGCGGGCCAAAAAAAGTTTTATGGAAAAACGTTCAAATCAATAAAATGTTAGACAAAAGAAAAATTTATAGGTACTAATTTTATAGCATAATCGTTCTTCACTTAACAATAATTTAATTATTGAAATAAAAAGTAATTATTACTTTTTATTTCAAGCAGTTTATTAACACATTTAAAAAATAATTAAACAAAAATAACTAAATAATTTCAAACAAAAAAAGGGAAAAAAATAAATTCATCAATCTGAAGTGTGCGACTTGTGCAGTTGTTGTTTTCTTTTAATAATATCATTGAGGCTTGAATCTAAGCCAGTTTGGATATATTCCTAAGACTGCTTGTAAACGTTCATCAGTTAATTTTGATCTCAATTTGGACTTATTAATACTCATGATTGAGAAACTGGAATTGTTGCGATAAGAATTCTTGGTTTCGGCATTGTCCTGTAATTCGATTAGCTCAATAAGGCAAAATATATACCAGCTATATAATAACAATATACTTATTACATATAAAATTTAGTTTTTTTTAAGTGAACAATTTTTAATTATAATATGATAGAATTTAGTTATTGTTTTTTGTCAAAACATAAATTATCTCTATGGATCCAAGATCGTGGATGATCTGACAACGCGGGTCGCATTTCTAGGGTTTGAGGGCCGCATTTGGACCGTGGGCCGCACTTTGGGAACCCCTGCACTAGATATTCAAAGTGACGACCCTGTACCATCTGACAATACACAAGGCGATTATGAAATTCATTTCTCACATCCTGAAGAGTTTCAGGTAATATTAATTTAATCTCATGTCGAATTCTTTGCTCGAGGTCTTCTAAATTATTGGGTCGATTTTTATACACTTTACTTTTTAAGTACCACCATAGAAAGAAGTCTAATGGCGTTAAATCAGAGGATCTTTTGGGATTGTTTGCATTGGGAAATAATGCAGCTAATGCAGGCATTAGTTCCAATTGTAAAAATTGCAGGTATCTTTCTCCAGTTAAATTATTTGCGAAAAAAAATGGCCCTATGTTTTGGTCACCAATAATCCCTGCCCATACATTAAGCTTCTGAGGATGTTGTGTATGAGATTCCTGCATCCAATAAGGATTTTCTCTAGCCCAATATCTACAATTCTGTTTATTAACCGTATCGTTCAAACAAAATGTTGCTCCATCCGAAAATAAAATACGCTGGGAAAACATTCCATCATCTGATCACAGAATTCTTGTCTACGATCAAAGTCATCTTCTGCCAACTCATGAACCAATTTGTGCTTAATATGAGTGAAATTTGTGTTTGAAAAGTGTGGCTTACGTCATGGTCCAAATCAATGCTTCTACTAGTTCTATGTGGATTGTTTTCAATTTCTAGTAGCACATCAAGTTGTACATCTTCATTTAATGTCACCGGACGTCCACTTTTTGGAAGATTCTGTACAACGCCATGTTCTCGAAATTTCTTTTCAATCTTACTAATCGTTTATTGTTTCCAGCCTTATTTTGTGGAACTCCATAATCATGAAATAAATAAAGATTATTAAAAGTTTCACAGTTTTATTAAAATATACCTGACAATATTGTTTCGACAGCTATGCTGTCATTATGTCAAACAGAAATAAAACAAGGTTTAGAAAACTGCAATATCTGCTTTTCAGAATTAGAAAAGCAACAAATCATTAATAAAAACCCAAACTGTATGGATTAGTCAAGACCCACAAACAGAATATGCCAATAAGACCAGTTGTATCATACATCAATGCACCTAATCACATTTTATCCAAAAAACTGAACCAGATTATTAACACGATAGGTTACAAATCGAAATACTCTGTTAGAAATTCATTAGAATTAGTAGATAAGCTGCAAAACATACATCTTCCACCACATTAAAAACTTGTTAGTTTTGATATTTGCAACATGTTCTCCAGAATACCACCACAAGAATGTATTCCTTTATTAGATAGTTTCTTGATCAATAGTAATATAGAATTAGTTAAAAGGTTAGAGTTAATTCAATTATTTGACCTTTGTATAAGTCAAAATTATTTCACTTTTAATAACATAATTTATTTACAAAAGGATGGTTTACCTATGGGTAATTCTCTAAGTCCTCTATTAGCTAACATATTTATGGACAAGTTTGAAGATCGAATATTTGAATTAAACCTCTCTAAACACATTATCTTCTGGTTTCGTTATGTTGATGACATTTTAGCTTGTTTTGACAGTTCTTTTGAGGTTATCAATGAATTTTTAATTCTTATAAACAATATCCATCCTAATATAAAATTTACACTAGAAACAGAACAAAACAGGGCTATAAACTTTCTAGACTTAAATATCAAGATTAACGCAGACAATCTTTTTGAATTTTCCATATACAGAAAACCAACACAAACAGACATAACAATACCAAATGAATCTTGTCACCACAATACACATAAAATAGCAGCATACAGATCATTAGTACACAGAGCTTTAACTATTCCACTAACAAAATCAGATTTTAGCAAAGAGATATCAACCATTAAACAACTAGCACATGCAAATCATTATAATCCGAACATGATTGACACTTTAATTAAACAAAAAGATTATAGGTTAGCTATCAAAAGAATATATCCCATTGACAATCAAACAGAAGACACAAATTACATATCTATACCATATCTTGGCAAAATATCAGAAAAAATTGCACATATACTAAGAAAAACCAACAATTATAAAATAACATTTAAAACCAACACTAACACTTTTTCATTTTTATTTAATGCTAAAGACAGAACACATGATATCATGAAATCGGGCATTTACCGTTTAAATTGTTCTTTTTGTAGTTCGGTATATATTGGACAAACTTCGAAATTTTGACATAAGATATAAAGAACACGTACGTCATTACAAAAATAAACATCCTGAAAAATCGAATTACGCCAAACACCTTTTAGAACAAAATCACACAATGACTCCTCAAAATAATATTAAATTCCTACATTTTTGTAATAACAAACGCAAATTAGACATTTTAGAAGCCTTTGAGATATACAAACACAAACTCAGGGTACCTTTAATGAATGAACAACTTGAGCTCAGTAATTCTCCGTCACTGGAAGTATTAGATGTTTAATTATGATTTTTATTATTATTATTATTATTATTTTATCTAGTTACCTATTTTGTATCTACCTTAGCGACGTGTTTGTTTATAATTATATTACCTTTGATAATGACAGCATAGCTGTCGAAACAATATTGTCAGGTATATTTTAATAAAACTGTGAAACTTTTAATAATCTTTATTTATTTCATTACTAATCGTTGATTGAGTTATGGATTGATCCGGGTACGTTTCTCTAAAAAGTCTTTACATTTCTTGATCGTGTTCGAATTCTGTCGCCATAACCAATCATCATTAACACTTCAATTCGCTGTTTCTCGCTCAATTGCGCCATTTTTATTAATAAATATTTACTGAAGGTAAATTCTACTTTAGAACAAGAAAATAACATTTATTTTATTGTTTACTTCCGAGAACCGTAACTAAGGTTTTTGTTTTATACGGCGACTAGATTCATTTTGCAAATTAAAGAATGTTTAATATTCAAACTTTAGGGCAGTTTTTCTCAATTTTTTCAAATGTAACATATTGAAAATTGTATACAGTTAAAAAGAGAATAAAAAGTACTACCAAAATGTTGTTATTAAAAAAAATATATCGATGACGTCATAGCTTTAAAAATAAATGACGTAACAAGTTGAATGGGACAGTATAGTGTCAAGTAATTAAAATCGCTAATACCCCTCCGAGATTTTTTCCAAAAAATTAATTTTAACGAAGTTATCGAATTTATCCGCTACTTTATTTCCACACTGTATAATAATTGCTACTACCCATTACCTGGCGAACCAGGCCCCAGAAGACCTATGAAGCTTGTGCTCGACAATTTGATAAGACCGAAATGTTACTCGTTTTAGTTTGATTTAGCCAAAGTGTATTCTATATAGTTTTAAATACTGAGGAAAGCGAACACACTCCTGAAACTTTTCAAAATTGTATTCGTTTTGAGTGACAATAACAAACCGTAGAAATCTGCCAGTTTTAATAAAAAGTAACATAAAAGCAAAAGCCTAGAAATCTAAATATACTCGAGTATAACAAACATGAAAGCCACTAAGATATTTTGGCATGCGAATAACATCTTCAGCATTCTTATGAAGCGGTTCCATAAAAACTAATATTGATTATTAGTCTTTAGCAATTATATTACCAAAAGGAAAACAGAGAAAAACCAAAAGAATATATTCACACCATATTCACGAAAATCTTTTTTTTAATGGGAAATAGATGCAAATGAGGTAAAAGCCACTAGCTGCCACCAAAAAACGTTTTTCCTTTATACGATTACAACAGAAAAAGAACTTAATATCCCTCTAAAATTAAAATTTCATTTCCTTCAATATGTGTGCGGAAAATTTTCTGAGATAGTCCGTTCTTCTTTCAGGAAATTTAATACATATTTTTAATAACTTTGATTGAATGTACAGAATGTAGGAGAAATTAAAAAAAAAGTGCTACAGTATAATGGTTGACTTTCAACCTTTTAAGGCTTATAAGAGAATCGATATATGAAACCCTGTCTAATGCTTTTCGAGTTTTGGATTACAGTGAGCAAAAAAATAAACTGGATGTTATCTATTAGAGCAGACGGGGTTCGTTATCGGCTACCTTTAGGCAAGGCAGATGGGTGCGGCGATATGATAACGGTGGGCGCACCCCTGCAGCGTCGAGCACGCTAATGGAGGCGCAAACATGAGCACTACCAAACTGGCCATATCAAAAAATAACTTGGAAAGTATCCCAAATACTAACTGTCAAATATATTAAAACAGGTGCATCTGTGTAGGTGGTATTTTCTATTATGCCTGAAGGCAATTACCACCAAATGCAAATCTATCAACATGATTAATTGAATGAAATTTAATGAGAAAGAATTTGATTCTTTTTTTTTTATTTACTGGTTTGATGTTTTGATGACGTACATTTTGTGCTACATTTGGATTCGTTAAAGTTGCTACTGAGTATATTATGTTGGTTTCGGTTTGCTTATAAACTTTCATGGAAGCTTTCATGTAGAAATATACAGCTGACCCCTTCACTTTGACGATAAACGAAGCGTTCTGGATCCACGAAGGTGTGCCAGTCATGCATGTCTTACTTCATCGTTTAAATAGTCATGGGAGTTCTAATGCAAGGCTTTAATAATTGATCTGGCAATAATAAACACCTATATTTACAACTCCTTGATAAATAATAATCCTGTCTAGAGTGAAATTTAAATTTCACGCTTGTTACAATTTTTTCAAATCATATCATAGTTCATAGCCATTCATTCTGTTCCGGTGGTGATGATGATAGATGATCTAGGAAACTCATTCCGTTTTTTTTGCCTAGAATCATTTATTCTCGTGCACATCGGCCACACTCATTTACAATAATAAACAGAAAACTAGAAAACAGTCAAGTGGGTGGGCTTTGAATAGGAGATTCTAATTTCCATTTCTACAGATTACTCTCATCCTTATCAATATTTTTCATGTCTAAACCAATATTTTAAATACATAATCTAAACTAATAAATTTTCTTTTTTAAAGCAAAGGATTCGTTTAGAAATTTCCCACAGATAATTTATTTCTTGTAGGATCAAAACTTTTTGCGTTATTCCCGACTTGAGAAGAAGTGATCCTTATTTTTTTTTGTAAGCTTCCATTTTCACTTAGACCCAAACTTTCCGTCCTTCGCACAGTTCAACCCTTCAAGTAAGAAATGATAAAATGAGGAACTAAATCCAGAGAGTCCTCTTTAAAGTATAGAAATTCAAATCTAGATCCTTGTAGGTTGGCGGCAAAACCTGAGGCTTGGGTTATTGTGTTCAGTACTTCACTGACAAGGTTATCAGCTTAAAAGCTTATAGACCTGCTATAAGGAAAAAGTCCAAAAAGGAAAAAAAAACAGGAAAAAAATCTTCTTAAGATTTATTTATTTATTCAGTAATCGCCAGTCAAGGTTGTCATGGTGAAAGTATTATAATAAAAAAAATGGAGGTTTCAAAATTAGCTGCAACAAAATCAATCAAAGAGTATAAAATTAACAAAATAATTTTGACATGAGAAACATTTTGATTAAACTAGCAATTTGATAAGTATGCAGGGAAAAAGTGCTGAATAATATGAGAAATTTTTTGATTAGCAAGAATATTTATTACCCACATATATGATTCAATTTCTATATTCCACCCACGCGAAAATATCAAAATTTAAAATTAACTTTGCAATAAGCTTAACAAAACAAGTATTATGAAACGTCAAAGGTGAATGAAAAACGCTACTTCGAGTTCTTGACAATCGACACTTTCGTTTATTTGTTTAAGAAATGTTTTGAGATGTTTTATAATGACAAGAAACGATACTATCATCAATGTTGTTGTTATCGCCGATTAACACACATAAAACCTCAATTTTATAAAATGTTAAGTGAATAATAATCCTTACATAATCGCCGCTGACATGACGAAAGCTTCTAAATTCTCTGAAGTAACTTTCCAAGAAAATTAAAATTATTAATATTATATGTATGGTCAAATTGGGGTGTAATGTAAATAACGGGTAATCAAAGTCCGAAAGCGACTAAGTAAATGATTATTACTATTAGTATAAACCACCGAAAAACGTTGTTTATACTAAGTGGTGACAGCTGAGTAATATTTACGACGTGCAAAAGAAATGTCTGGTTCGTTTTTTCAACTGTACATTTTACTACGATAGATAATAAAAAATACGTCGCCTATTAATATTTTTGCAACAGATCATAAATAGTTGCATTTGTTAAATAACCCTAGTAAGATCCGGGGGGGGGGGGAAGTACTCAGGTAGGTAGGGTTCCGACAGTCATTTTAATCCAATATATCCACAAAATATTGAAGTTTTGTAAATTTTTTTAAACTAAAGAAGCAGTACGCGGTACGAATTCTAATATCCATGAAGCGATGCGGGGATTCCCCGGACGAATGATGCCTTGTTTTGACTCTACATTAATTAAGTATTTTAGTGATAGATTATGAGAACTCCAGATTTAATGTCCGACGAATTTTACGTCGTCGATGTCATCGTTTACAATGACTTGACCTACACCAATACTCTTCTTAACTTCTTAATTATCAGCGTTCGCGTAATTATCAGCCGAATGAGTGATCTCGTAAAATTGTATTGTAACAAGCATCATGTTGCAGGTTGCAGAATCAGCAACGTAAACATAACAAAACATAAAACATCTTGTTTTGAAGGTATAACAAATCCTACTAGATGTGCTAAAAACGTTATACCCTTCTTTATTTGCATTTCTTTTAAACTACACGCTTCTGAGAAAAAAGATTTATACGGATTTTTTTATTTGTCTTATCTATGTCTGACTACTTGCCGAGTTTGATGTGGTTCTTACGAGGCCCCCTCTTATTAGGCCATTCTAGTCTGGTGAAAAAAAAACACTTGTTGCACGTAGACGAATTATCTTGCGTAATTGATTATAGTTTCTTACCAAACTCAATTCATTAAGTTTGTTCGGACTAGTGAAGAAGATTAAATTTTCTTCCAGACAGACCTTATATAATGCAAAGCATCAGAGCAGTGTTAAAAATACAACAAATAACCAAAACCCTTATGATTGTTTAAGTGTAACAATAAATATTTTGGAAGGGTTGACAATTTGAAGAAATGTCCGTAGTCAAGAAAAAAGATATTATATTATCCCTTCCCCTCCAGCTGCGGTGATGTTATACTTAAAACAGCCTCTGTGACATGCCGATATGCTTGTTGGGATCCTACCAATTGATACCAAAGCCTTATGGTATATTCGAATGCTGCAATTCCTGAAATTTAAACTCACATAGGCCAGGTGTGATGATCATTAGCGGATCATAGGAACTGACTTATTTTTCGACTGATTTGTGGTGTTCTGCCTCTAGCACCATTAAACCAGCTCGGCGTTTGTTGTTTAAGTGCTGATTCTATCACCCCAAGATACCATAACTACGTTTGGTTAACAAAGGCCTTAAGATCACAGCAGCCGTCTTCAATGTATATCCCATATAACCAATTATAGTGCCGGTAGTTTCCGAAGTAGCTTGCCTTTGATAACATTTGCAAGTGAACCTCCCACAGTTTCCTGACCTCGGAGATATCGCAACTGTTGTTTGTTGCCATACTGGAAAGTATTTCCATAGTGTATTTCCTGAGAAGTAATACTAGTCACAAATGTAGCATTTCCAGGATTTGTAAATAACTTATCGATATTATCTTCTTCTTCTGGGATGGAACAAGTCAATAGAATCACGAGATATCTTATTTAGGGAGTATTAAACACATTTCAATTGAAGGTTGTAAACCGTTTGGAAATATACATCTACGAAGCGTTTTGGCAGTTCCATAATTCTGAGGTTAAGATGTACATATTAAGATGTCCTTACTAAGAGTAAGTACGTAGTACATATAAAACGAAACAGTATTATTTTTGTAATTACCAATTTGAAGTTTGTTAAAAAAAAGAAAGCACCATACTTCATCAAGTCTTAATAATCTGTATAAAAGTTTCACAATTACAATTTAAACTCAACGTTAAAAAATTACCTTAAGATTGTTTTTGATTACCTACGCCCTTTTATTAAGACCAAGCCTAAGACTTTTTATAAACAAAAATTCCGCATCGCTATCGTTCCACACAATCACGCAGTCGTTAATCTAATTTTAAAAAATAAAATAAGAAAGGAAATATACATAAAAGCAAGAGAATAAAATGTAATCATCTTGAATGTCGGTTACTTTTCTATTTGATTACATCGAAGACGTCTAACAATGTAAGCGGAACCGGGAAGAGAAAAATCACTTTATGAAATAAACTCGATAAACCTTCAAGATTCGATCGTAAAAAAGTTTTCATAGGTGTAAAACTTTATGTACCAGCCTCCTTGATTTTTCAGAATGCAGAGGCAAAAATGCATCATAGAAATTAAGGTGAAGTTACACATCACCATCAGACCCTAAACAACGACGAAATAACCGTTAAAAACTTAATGAAGCGGAAAAACTCAGAACTGTTAAGTTAATTATAATATAATTAAATAAAACCACTATTTCTGGTCATTTATTCAGCAAAAATGGTTTTGATTGAATAAACATTTTATGATGGAAATTAAATTACATGGAAGGAAATAATTCAAAACTATTACCAAACGTCCATTATACCCAAAAGCTATACGTAAAGTTCAGCGAATAGAAAATCAATACTGATGAAGGAAGTTAATTTGCAATTTCGCTTAACACTTCTTCTGGCGCCAAACTAATAAGCCTTAATTCCAGGACAGGATAGGAAAGTAAACAATCCGAGGTGCTAATAATAATACATTACCAACCCATAAAACCTAGTTTAACCACCAAGGAAGGTTTATTACAGAAAACTAATTTTAATCGGAACTGCCCTTTTAGGTGTATTCTAACAATACCCAAACAGTCGATAAATCGTAGATCGGGATTTAGCACATAAGAATTAATCAACATATTTTTCAATAACAACAAAATGTCTTGCAACTTGATTATAAAGAAAACCGGGAAATATATTTTTCATGTGGGAAAAGTAAAATAAAATGTGAGAAATGTATTTCGAATCCCTTCGGGGACACATTATAAAAACTCAATTTATCCATAACAGCCTGAAGAATATAACGAGATGTGAGAATAAAATATTTTTGAGCCCCACTGAAAACACTAACAACTGGTGTCAAGTGGTGCCACTATATGCCAGTTACGATTTGCTTTTTTCCCTTTTCAATAGTGGAGTGGTGGTAAAAACAAATGTCGATCAATTTCTAAATTATATGCATGCACGAACCGCGGTATTCGTTATTATTTTAGAAGGCTTTTAGGATGCGTTAAAATAATGTAGTTGGTAGGCAAGGAAAATTGTAAAAAAATAAAAATTCACATTCTATTATAATGTATTCTATAAAATGTATAGTTTGTGCGCAATTTGACCACTATCCAACATACTGCGCCATACATAATGAAGATAATGTTTAAATACCTCATATTCATTAATTGGAGTAATGGCACTCATCAATTATGTTTGTTGTCCAAAACGAATTCTCTTTAATGTCCATTATAAACTGCAAAATACCTTGGTAGAAAATGTTTTTTGTGACTAAGAAATTTTCCCAGCCACTTGATGAGTGTAGAATAACTAATGCTACCTTGATTAAATATGGCATATTTACATGAAAGCCAAACGACCACTTTACACTTCTTTAAATTATATCCGGCCGTTCTGTTATTATACACGACACGGTTTAATCTGGCAAATATTCTCAAAAGAACCAGAACATTAATTTCCTTTTCAAAAAGAATTTAATCTAATCGAGCTGCAACTAACTTGCCATTATACACAAAGTCTCATCCAATTTTCTTGTAAAACCACATCTCATTTATAACACTTAAAACAAAATTGCAAAGTCTCAGCTTGAGTAAATGGTAGTTGGGTTTTATAGGTAACATGGAATATTACTCCACATATGAACCAAAACTACATTGTTCCATTCTCTCCTAATGGCTTACCACAATTATAATTAAGCTGAAAACTTTTCTGAGGTACCGCACAATTCTTAAATATAAACCCAGTTTTAATCTGTCAAACTCATAAGTGTAAATTAAGCACCTATAGTTCTAAAACTGTCAGTATGGTGAAGCAATAAAGCTAATCTTAAAACGCTGTGTAATTAGTTTCTTCCAACTGATTTTTCGGTTTTTAGACGAGACGAAAAACAATTTCTTTCTGCACTTGTAAACAGTCGATTTCAAGGGAAAAGAACATTTTTAATTCGATAAGGTTATGCACGTAGTTCTACAAGAAAATCCATAAAACCAGGTTTAGCAAAAAGGAAAAAATTAATTACCTTTCTCATTTTTTCGTCTATTTATTTAAAAGTTTTACAGTTTTAAAAATCGTTTCCTCCTTATGTAATTAAAACGTAATAAGCTTGGTGACTTAGCAAAACGAAACTACGTTAAATGGAACGAAATCTAATTACAGATTTGTACTGTTCTTGTTGTTTTGAATAAATAGCTAACAGCAGCAATCTACTGTGCTAATAGTAAGGACGTAGAGGTAGTAGGTATGTACCATATTCGAATGCAAAACAATAATAAATGAATCAATTCTGGATTCAAATGGAGTAAGTAATATTAATGATTTATGGGGGGGATTTGTTAACGTCAAAATCCTACTAAATTCGATATTTCAACTCTGAAATTAATTGAACTTAAATAAACAGTTTCACTATACTGAAATCTGAAAATATACAACAGGGAATAAAATACTAACACTCCCTCTTTTATTTGATTGATTTATTTATTGTTCAGGAGAGCAGTTGAAAAAAATCTAATTTTTCATATCGTAGAAAATTTTAAAAGGTTTAAAAGGCAAAATACTTACATCCTTGGTTGCTTGGAAATAAGACGTATATAGGTATTCAATATCGAGTTATATTTGAATTGATCGGGGAAAAAAATAAGTATAATGCGGGAGCCAATTTATTCGTCGCGTCTGAAAAGAAGTAGAAGCAGTTGGAAGAATTTACATTACTCCCCGTTATAGATATGACGTAACAAGAAACGGGATTTTTATTATTACGACTATATACAGTATTTTCAGAAATTTCTCATGAATTTAACATGAACAAACAATACGTACGGGAAGGTTTGTCTGCCCTTTTCAAATTTTCATGAAATGGTTTTATGTAAGGTGTTATTTAGTTTTCAAAAAGGTTTATTGTGTATGAAAGGAAAATTATGTGAAAAGTTTATTATTTAAATTAAATATTTAAAAGCTTGGTAACCTTTAAAACATGTGAATTGTGGTGGTAGGCAGGATATATTTATTTGTTAATTTGTCTCCGGACTTTATAATATCTGTTCTTTTTTGTTTTCTTCTTGCCACGTTTGTATTTCACAGAATCTAAATTGATCAGTAGAGACGAGCAAAATAGTTGGCCTTGCAACGGTAACCCTTTTTTGACGTTATTTTCATTCGCGTTACTTTAATCCTTCTTGTGGTTTTCGATAAGATAAAAATTAGTATGACAATATTGAATGAAATTCATAAAATTTTTATTTATTTATTTCGACGAAAGTTGCCCTAAAGAACCATTGCATCTTTAAAAATCATAAAAAAATATCGAATTACATTTACTTTATACCGAAAATCTAATTGAGGCGCAGATCTAATTCCACAATGCTCATCAACAAAAAGCTATGGAAACACCATGACAACGCCTAGCTATAAATTGTGCTACCGCCTTTGATTACAAAATGTCTTTGTTAAAAAAATGTACAATTCATAAAAAAGCTGTTGAAGGTGGAAATAAAACTTTGTACACGCTTTGCAATTAATTTTTACTAGGTTCACTGGATTTATGCAGGCTCGCTCCTTCGTCGCTCGCCCCACAAACTTTCCAGCTCACCCGTAACGATTCATGTACAAAGCTTGACACGTAAATAACTATATCAGTGGCGCATCAGCTAATTGCGCTACTACTCTGAGCTCGGCATGCGCGTGCTGATGCATTTTTTTACGTCATGGTGCCGGCAAATATTGTTACAATCTTCAACCTACGAATGAAAGGTATACAAAAGCTCAAGGTATACCAATTTGGAAGTGTATCAAAACAAATACTGTATTACTACTATATACAGTGTGTTCGTTTTAAAACTTCCCACCTTGAATATCTCTCAAACTATACAAAATATCGATTTCAACAAAACCACATCAATCAATTTTTCGAGGAGGACATGTTATTAAAATTCTGTATCTCACTCCCTCACCCTATTCACTTTGAAATGTAATAAAACAATTGTATTGAAGGAGGGTTATTAGAAGACTTTTCCCTGTATCTCAACAATCCATTATCCAATTTTAATTTTTTTATAACTGCGTCAAATGATCCCTTTTTTATTATCTTGAAAATGAAATATCACAATTGGGGGGAATTGCATCCAACATTTTCAAATTGGTGGGGGGAGGGGGTGAGTTGCAAAATTTTGACAATGCTATATTTAAATGCTCTTCTCCCTCGGAAAATAAATTGCATGTTTTTGCTGAAATTGATTTTTGTATAGTTTAGGAGATATTAAAGGTGAGAAGTTTTTAAATGAACACATTGTATTAATTAATTAAATTACGCGACAAATATATTTAAACCGACCACTAAATTGAGTAGAATTTCAAATTTAATATTAATTTACAACGTTTATCGACTGAAACTAAAAATATTGAAGGTTAAAATAAATAAATTCAGAAATAATTAGCCATTCAATTATCAATTTCATATAATTACAAAACAATTGTTCTGATGGAATGATATATTTGTTTAATCATCAGTCTGCAACGTCAGTCGATTTCATTGTATGTATACTTTACACAGCCGTTACAATTTAATTTAATAAATCGGACCATAAAGTTTATAAATTTGTAGGCATGTATTTGTATCAAAATACATCAAACCGATAACAAAAACAAACTAGTTAGGAGCCAGGCTAGTATTTTTGAAAAGAGGAAAGTTTAAAAAGTATTTTAATAAATAATAATCTCTTTAGCAATTAAAAACTGCATAAAAATCAATAATGATGTTATGAGAAAAACATTAAAATCCGAAATCAATACTCCGCAAATGACGCCTCCATTTCCATCCTGCTTTATATCACACAAAATTACACACACGTCAGTTTAACAACTGAGATGATTTATTTATTATTGAGAACTGACGACTGTGCCCCCCCCCCAAACTGTCTTTAAACTATACTGCCGTGCTTTGCAACAAAGCAGTATCTGCCAGAACTGCTGTGTAGAAACATACTGCGTGGTATACTAATGAATGCTAATAAAAAACATGGTACATTTCTTAAATTGCTACTGTGGAGATACTGCTTTCTAGCTAAGCACGGCAGTATAATTATGTATTTTTATAATTTTACATTCACCTGTATTTTATATAAAGGGTCGTCCTAGGGCAAAAAACGACACTTTTTGGTCCTAGGACTAAAACATAGTGCTTTAGCCCGCTCCGCGGGCATCACGTTACAAAGAAAATTCATTTTGATCAATTGAAAATTACGTCAATCAACCGACTGCGGGACTTGCCTATTTATGATAAATTCCATGGTATTGCTGTTTGAACCGCTTTTTTTGGCGTGCAGGAAAATAGAAATATTAAACACATGACCTATGAATACAAATGTATACTTTATTTAAAATTCATTTACATTTGAACTAAATCTATAAAACATTTTTCTTCTGGATTTTTGGGGTGCAAAATATTTTATTAATTAAGTTAATTAATTAATAAGGTTAGTGCAATTTCAAAATTTAAAAAATTATTTGTCGCATAATTGAAAATTGATATAAAAGTAAATATAAAGAGATGGAGAAATGTTCAATGGGGGAAGGGGGGCTAAGCACGTTCTTAGTCTGCTTATGCATTAGCCCAACCCTGGAGATAAGGATTAATACTGTCGTAGAGCTCTAATCAGTAATGATAGTGACGATGATGATAATATGCCGCACTCTTTAGAAGGGGTCTTGAGAAAAGGTGTATAGATATTACCGATTTTTCGAAGGACGTCTATTAGAATATGTCCAAAATTAGCAATACTAAAATCACACAAACACAGCTTACATATATGCCCACACTATTTACAGAAAACGTACCCACATCGCCCTTGAATGATTGAAGCACTCCGCCTTCGGCGTCGTACCTCAAACTTTGTGCTCGTGCGATATGGACATTATTGCCGCGCGGAATTTACTTTGCAACACGCTTCCTGCTGTGTGCATTTTCAAATGCCTTTTTCAAGAACTTAGCTATTGATCTATAATTTAAAGACCCTACAAAAAATTCTATTGACTGATCCATTCGTCTGCTAAGTCTGATTCTTATAAAACAAGCTATAAATCAAGTCGCTCTTGCTCTGATAAATAAAGGATACCAAAAAGATAATCTTGTGCAAATGTAAAAGCTAAAATCCGTCAATTTTGAGTAAAATGGATCTTTGATGTTATCACCATCAATTCTAATCATTGAACATTTTTTTTATAATGCACACTAGATAGTAGCCTCCTTTTCTTCTGTTTTTGCTTCCCTTCGTTCTTTAGACTTGTGTGGTTTGGACCCGTAGCTCTCAAATATTCACATCACTCATGTACTAGCCAGATATTCCATCAACTTTATTAATTCAGCTCTCTTTACAAACACCATTCATCCAACCTTTCACCTGTACTTAGTATGTGTCTGATATATTGTTTAAAAATATCTAGCGACCACTTTAAAAATTCTAGTATCGAGATATAAAAATATAAACGACCAAGGAGACTGGACCAAAAATTGTTAAGGATTCAATACTTTTCATTTGTTTCTATGTACTATTGGTTTCACAATGATCTAGTACAGCAAGGCTAATATGATGCTTATTTATTCATTTTTTCAGTGTAAATGCATAGGACAAAATAATAAAAAATAGCGTCATATTAGCCTTGCTGTCCTAGATCGTTATGAAATCAATTTGTGGTTCAATCATAGCTCTGTAGGAAATTCTTTAATCTTTATGTTTGCATTGGAGTGGTGCTGCATATAGCTACAGGCGCCTCTTACTCGCCGCTGCATGGTGCTTGTATCACCGCACTTTACCAGTGTTGCCGTATCTGAAATGTTTTGAATTGTGCGCTGGATTTCCAGAATTACGTGATTCTGACAAAAAGTAGGGAGCTTCTCTGCATTGGCGACTATGAAAATAAAAGGTGGTTAGAAATTGATTAGCGTTAGAGTTTTTTTTTGTTTTGGCGTTGGACTTTTAGTCATGCAGCCAAGTTCTTATTGTCTTATTGCCTAGTAATCCTAGCATAAACTAAGTAGATTGACCCTAAACATCAGGATAGAAACAGGGTCGCTCAGGACTCAATTTATGTTACAGCACAGCACAGGGAGACCTCGGGTCTAGCGTTAGACCCTGTACACATGGAGCGTTTTCAAACGCGCGTTAGCGACTACATAGTAGGGTGGCCGTAATTTTGCAAAAGTTAAAAACTTTTAGGTCCCCCCCCCCATCTAGATCTCTTTAAAATGTCAAAAAAATGAGCTGTGCAAAATCTCAGTCGATTTGGCCAATTATTAACCCGTGCCACCGAGAGGTTAAAGTTTTAAATGGGTTTTAACATGCGTTTGATGCATTGTTAGAAACTTTGTGGCGTAACTTTTTATCTTTCTATGGTTTAACTTGAAACTTTATATACTTATGTTGTTGAAGCTTCTAAACACGAATATGATAAAATTGTAACTGTCAGAAAAACTTTTGACAGCTTACAGTTAGTCAAAAAATCGACAAAATTCGAAAAACTTCACTAAAATTAGCATTTTGGCGGAATTGCCAAAGTATTTTTGGCTTCAGATTCGTGTTAAGCAACTTCAACAACATAAGTAGAATACAATATTTCACGCTAAACCATAGAAAGATAAAAAAGTTATGCCACAAAGTTTCTAACAATGCACCAAACCTATGTTAAAACCCATTTAAAACTTTAACCTGCCGGTGGCACGGGTTAATCTTGACCGAATGGGCTGAAATTTTGCACAGAACGTTTTTTTGACATTTTAACGGGATCTAGAGAGGGGGACCTAAAAAATTCTAACTTTTGCAAACTAACGGCCACCCTACTACATAGGTTTGCAATAGATGCGTACACATGCTAACGCGCGCTTTTATGTGAAGCGTCTCATAAAAGCGCGCGTTGATAAATGCGCGCTAGAAAACGCTCCATGTGTACAGGGTCTTAGAGTTTGGAATATCACGTTTTATATGGAAAATAAATTCTTGAAATAAATAAATAATTAACATGAATGATTTTATTCTTCGGAGAAGTTGGTTAGATCAACTAGTTGATCTACTGAAAAGGTTGAAAAATGGAAGCCACTCTTCTAGAAGAGTTATCTTCAATTAGATTTTAAGAATCAGAAAAGGTATTTTCAAGTTCTGAAGCCTGCGTAATGTATTTTTTATTTAAGTAGCTCAGATTAAAACATGATAAAAAAATTGTAACATAATTAATCTAAATCTTAAGCTTAGGACACTACGAAGTGTTTTCACAATTAATCTTTTGTCACTTTTGTTATCTGATTAATTTATTTGCTTTTGATTTGCTGAAATTATATCTTGAAAATGGTAATTTTTACATTTCCTTTGATGTTTCCAAGCCTTTGACATACACAAGCCTACAAATTTATTTTATCAGATTACAAAGAAATTGCATGAGCTGTATCTTGATTTAAACAGAAAATATCGAAATACTACTATAACTGCTTCTAACAAGGTATTCTTTTATTTTGCTTGGCATAAATTATGTGGCCTGAAAATAAATTCGCAATCAAATGCAACAACTCTTTTATAAGTGAGATAAAACACTAACCTAATTTTCAACCTTGCAATTTTGCACGTGTCATAAAAAACACTTCTTTTGAAGGTTAAAAGTTCACCATTATTACACATTCTTTTCTAATAATTTTTAATAATTTTATTATAATAAGCATTAACAAAAACACGTGTAAAGGTAAGTGCAAGGTTATGTCTCAAAGTAGAACAAAAGTTACGCAGAATCCATGATTAAAAAATAGCCACGTTCGAATTTTATTAATTTCGAATCGAACCATGAAAGTATTTGTTATTAAAAAATAATAAGCCAACACAATCCAATTTTCTGACATCCGCAATTCTCTATCTTTTAGAAATGTTTCAATTTCCTGAATTACAGCCTAAAGAGAGGAGAGGTCATTATTACCTCAGCCTATTTTAGTTTTTACAATAAGAGTGGAATTTATGTAGTAAAAAAGTATAATTAGATAGTATAATTCTTTTCTAAGTAGGAAAGAATTAAGATTGTACGAGTTATAAAAAAGTAAGAGGTCAACGTTAAGTGATGACATCCAATTATTATTCTAGCAAATCGTGATTGTTAATTAATAACATAATGACAATGGAAGTAATAGTAATAGTTTACTCATATTTATTTACATCCAATATTTTTTTAAAGACCTCGACATTTGAAACCTAGCAAAAGATGCATGTAGCCAGAATCCCATGTATAAAAAAACTTCTATTGGCCGTGCATACTTTAAAGCTGATATCAGAAGTGGAAAAGTGAAAAAAATCGTAAAACTCAATTTCCGATAGTTCAAAGTTGAAATTCGATTTAAACATTTTTTTGACTGACAAGACCTGTCGTTTAAGGTAAGTGATCAAATGGGTATTTTTACCCGAGAATAGGGTTTTATACTTAAGACAACAATTTTTCCCTTCCAGGAGTAGGTAGTATCATTTGCAAGTATAATTTAATTGAGACGCGTGAATGTTGTTAATCATTCTGTATTATTACCGTATATATTTTGACACTAAACTCTCGCATGACCTCCACGTACATTCCTTCTATTAAAATGGGGGGTCGGTTTCAAAATACCGTAAACAACTGAGAGGTGTATAAATTAAAACTAGTGAAACAATGGATTGCGCGAACGGTGATTTGAATTATATTATTAATATTACTATTATTATTATTATGATTTCTCAAGTAGGAGTTTTCTAAGGTCGATTTATTAAATAATGAAAAGATCCATCTTTTACTACTACTATATTATTTATTGAGGGGACTGGATATGTGTCAATATTATTTTATACCATTCGTGTTTGCATAACAGTAATTTAAAAGACTAAACCGAAAGGTCGGTGGATCATGCTCGAGGCTACTCAAACTAGCCCCAAGAGATTCCGTGTCCGTTACGATCACCTCCACGTGAATAAGAAGTACCGGTTCAACACACAGATACTGTTATGCGCTAACTCACTAATAACACATTAAAAGAAAGGTGGCATCCGTATAATTTTAAATTCGAACCTCGTAATAGTAAATATTCTTGACCCCGAAAAGTCTAACAAAAATTTTAAAAACAGTTAGCTAGCTGTACGAGATTAAAACTTCCAGAAGGGTGGGCATTTTTAATGATTATTAGTGTACCCGTAGTTTTGAAAACTCTTAACGATATTAATTAACCTTTCGTTAAAACAATTAAAAATGTTTTCTAGAATAGGAAATTTCCAAATGATCGTGGGTGATATTCATATAGTAGATTTCTTGAATATTATTACAGCTACTTTCCATGCAACCATACGTAGTAATAATTACATGTTTGTTTTGGGAGCATACGATATACTACTATAATTAGATATATGTATATTAAAGTAGATGGTAGATGGTAAAAAAGTTTCCATTTTTTATAACTGACTCGCCTTTTAAAGCTTATTTTCAGTCAAATAAATACGAACCATAGCTGTGAGTAAATAAACAGAATATTTAAAAAGAGAAAGAACCTACACGCGTTTTAATGTTTAATAGTAACCAATTTCATCGCCAATCAATAAAAAATTAAAATAAATTATTCCCACACAAACAGATCATCCGCCGTTTGCTCTAGATTCTTTCACTGCTATTTAAAGTGTGTTAACTACATAGAAAATGCTGATAAAATGTTACTGGTTCGCTATTTTTTAGGATATTCATGCAACTATTAACAAATTTATGAAAGTACGCTCTTAAAAATTTGCATGAATATCCTAAAGAGTTAATAACAGGATGTTAATTTTAAATCACAAATAGAAATAAAGAAACCCACTAAAGGAATGAGTGTGTAAAATCCACGAACGCCGCTTCGAGACTCGATCCTTAAAGAGATGAATTGAGATGATCTATAAACGGGGTGACACAAAAAGTAATGCCTACGAGATATTTCAGTTATTAACAAAGGGGGGCGCTTCAAATTTTGATGAAGTACATATAAATATTAGGTGATTAAGGTATGGAAGTTAGAATTTAACATTATAATAGCCAAAAGAACTCGACGGGTTTCACTCATAATCATGTTTCAAAATCATTAAGTAGGCTATGGATGTGAAGATTGAACATAACTACTTGCTAGTACTATGTTATATCACATCCACCAGCATGCAATAGTTAAAAATTAACTAAATTAAAAAAAATAATAATTGCCACATTAGTTTTTCACACTACAAATAAGTAAAAGTCAATCTGTTCACTGAAACTGTTAGTCCAGTTAAATAAGAAAAAATACCGCAAAGTTGAGGTTAAGTCCGCGGACTTTTGCATAGAACTTCCTTGTGGGTTGTTAAATAACCCCTTAAAAGTCAACATCTGTAGGTGGTGACCTCGAAGAGATAATGAGGGTAAACCACGCCCCCTAACAGTTTTTGTGGTTTTACTCGAAAACTATTAAGTAGGTTTATCGAGATAAAGTTTATTGAAATCCCTACCGACAATGACTAAATGCTTTTTCGTACCTCCCTTTTTTATGTGTTATCGAAGAAAGAAAATATGTCATACGATAAGAAATTAAACGGATAAGAAATTTGCACCAGTGAATCTGCTCAAGGAACTTTCGGGCGTAACTTTTCGTGGTCTCACATTCGTCATGAAGCAACTAAGAAAAGTTTATTGAGAGCTGGACGAGATAGCGGGTCTAGTCATGTTTTACCTTAGCAATTCTTCCGACAAAATCCATCAGGCGATATTATCGATATTCTTGGTGCCAGTCGGCTGAAGAATTCTTATTGGCAATTTAATTGTCAGGAGAGGACACTATACTAGTCAGTTATTTTTATTTAACCCATGACGTACAGATGCTTCGCCTTTTATGAAATGGTAATTTTCTTTATTTATAAGACTTTGGTATCGAGTAAAGTTTTTTCTTGAATGATTTTTGATGTAAAATTGAAATACGCGATTGAATTCCTGACTGCTTTAAATTGTATGGGCGCCAGAAGGCAACAGTTTCGTTTTAATTTTATAATTAAATTAAATTAACGTATTTCAATTTTACAGCAAAAATCATCCAAGAAAAAAAATTACTCGATACCAAAATTTTATAAATACAGAAAATTAGGATTAAAAAAAAGCGAAGTACCTATACGCAATGGGTTGACTCCTAAGAATTAACTTGCAAATACAAATTTTTCAGCCGACTGGCACCAAGAATATCAATAATATCGCCTGATGGATTTTGCCTAAGAGATGCTTGATGACGGTACTGCGATCGCGTCCGGATCTCAAGAGATTTTTCTTAGCTACTTTATGACGAATATGAAACCACAAAAATTATCCCCAAAAGTTTCTTGAACAAATTTACTGGTGCAAATTGCGGATCCATGTATGGGATATCTTCTTCCTTCGATAACACAAAAAGAAGGCAAGGTACGAAAAAGCATTTCAGACAATTTTGGTAGGGATTTAAATAAGCTTTATTTTACCTAACCTCCTTCATCCCGATAAACCTAATAGTTTCCGAGAAAAACAACAAAAATGGTTGGGGGGCGTGGTTTACCTTCATTATCTCTTCTTTTTAGGGGGTTATTTAACAACCCACAAGAAAGCCCTATGCAAAAATCCACGGACTTACCTCAACTTTCCGCTATTCATGAAAATTTGTTCTGAATTGGCTGGACTAAACAGAATAGTCTAAGAGCCAGTGACAAAAACAGTCATTTCATTAAGAAAATTCTTGATGCCATTGTACTGTCTTAACATAGGTAAACTTTAATTGGAAGTTCTGCCACATATCAGTGGTGGAGAGAGTAGCGGGAAAGAGTGAAAGGGTTAAAAAATATTAAAACAAAAACTTGATATAAGTAAAGCTGACTTTTGGTGTGATGACGGTAAATAATATTTTATGTAATATATTACAATGGCAATTAGTTTGGTTAGTGGGCGGATGGGGGGACACAGCGAGGAAGGTCGAGAAAATATGTGGCCTATTACGGCATATCAGTTTGTACTTACTAGTAAACATATCCAATGAGAGAAACAAATCTTAAACAGTATGTATTCGCCAATAGCTATGCCAATTTTTAGCTTCCTATTAATTTTTTTCGTTATTTGCTTAATTTTGATCAAATTTTACTATACTTTTGGCCTTTGATCTTTTCATAGTCAATGTCTGCCGATGAGTCATATAGCATTGGAAAGTACTTAAAATTACCTTTCAAATGATATATAATATGACCCATTGTGACTGTCTCTCATCATGCATCTCACATAACCATCAAAGTTGTGCTAGTTTGCACAGTGTCTAGTTTGGACTTTCAAGTGCGACACTCAAAAGTTTCTGAAACGTTCTTTATTGACCATAAAATCAAGGCCGTATTCAAGGGGGTTAGGGGGTCTGACCCCGCCCCCCGAAACTAAACTTAACACTATTAAAATGACCACAAAATAAAATTATTTTTCTATTCTGCTTCCCCGCGAAAATAAATTTCCCTAGAACGCCCCCCCTCCGGAAATAAATTTCTGGCTACGGTCCTGCCCAAAATTACTATATAGAGTACTGATTGCAAAGATTAGTCTTCAGTTTCAACGATATGAATTTTTAAAATTTTGGAATGGTATTTCCAGGGATTTAAATTTGTGAATTGGAGCAGGTTTCAAGGATTCTTAGTTTCAAAATTTGAACCCTCAATGCATGAATAGCCTAGATAGTGTAGTGTCTGGCATGCTAGACTTCCGAACGGTCTTGGTTCGACTCCCGGGGCCGGTAAATCTGGTTACGGTTTTTCTGGAGTTTTTCCTTATCTGCAACACAAATGTGGGATTTGGGCTATACCATCTGTGAGTCGGCTGCATCCGCACGATGGGACTGCGTAATAATGCTAATCGCTCCCTCCCGCCCACACAAGCTTTAGCTTATGGGGCCTGGTTACTGATTAGTCATGAAAAAGGTAGGCAATTATTATTATTATTATCATCAAAAGGTTAAGTTTTAGAACTTTTACTATTAAAGTTTAAGAGAATTTCAAAAGTTCTAGGTTTTTGGAATTTCAAATTCAATGCAATAGATGTACCTTTTTAACTGCATAGAATATGAAAGTAAGGTTTCAAGGTATAAAAGGTTCGAATTTTCAGTTGAAGATTTTGTTACGAGAATGTTTCAGAGTCTAGAAGTATCCGAAGTTGTTTTGAAGTTTCGTAAAAGTTATATTGTCAGAATTTGCTAGTTTCCTTTTTGAAAGAGTTGAGAAGTTAGAACTGTTTGAAAGTTACAAAATCACGAAATTAAATGTTACAAAGATATAATCTAATCGGAACTTAAGTTTCCTACTTCTAAATTGCAGTAGCAAATCTTCATGTTGGAAAACTATACCTGAAGGATTTCTTAAAAGATCTACCAATTATATTTCAGCGACCACTCATTATATTTTAAAGGCCAAACTGACCTCGTTCACTTCCGACCCTGATAATAAATTCTCCCATATTTAATGCTCTTAACATTAAAAACAATTGAAGTTCAAGAAGAAATGTGTTTTAATACCCCCATTCTCCTAAGTTATTTATTCAAAACACCAGTATTACATACATAGTGGAATATTTACATGTTGTATTTACAAACACAACGACGTAACAGCTGCCGAAGGTTTATTATTGCCAGAGCTTTTAAATCCATGACAGGTGTTCGATTTTTAGATGAAAATAACTGATACATCAGGAAAATTAATTCCCTAACTTAACCCAGCTATTTCACTAATAACAAACTGGTTTTATCATTATAAATTAAATCTTATTACATCTTCGTTATCAAACAAGTCCGTCAGAAAAAAAAATGGATTACTTGCATTGTTTATTTTTAGACAACAAATTAGATCCTGACACTGTTGTAATTTTAAATTGCCTGAAAATGTTACTTTTAAAGTACAAAGTTGAAATTAAAACCCTACAATATCCTAATTTAATTTACAATTTCCAAAGAAAATTCTTCAAAGTGAATTATATTAAAATGTTTGAAGGTTACTTGAGAAACGAATTGTTCTGAATAGAATTTGCTCCCATTGAAAATGAAAACATTTCTTCTTAATTTAATTTTCGAATTTCTCTCTCTTAGAAAACTTCTATTTTGAGAAATATATATGGTATGTAGTTTTAAAACTTTCTTTTCCTGTTAGGAAATGAAATTTTAAACAGGATGTATAAAAAGGAAAAAGTATAACTAATAGTTTATGGGAAAATAAAACATGGCAAAACTGTATTCAAACAGAACAAACAATTAGCAACCAAAGCAGCAAATACTTTTTATTATTAAATTGTTTGAACTATTTGTAATAATTGTTAAAGGATGTAATAGAAAAGCTGCAAAATAATATTTATGGCCAGGAGTGTTGATCATTATTGCCTATCTAGCCTAGTTTATTAAAATCTACTATCACCAATGTTATTTATTTATGGTATCCATTGTAGTTATCTTATTTGTGTTTCTGCTCTCAATAGAGCATTGTCAACAGACGAAATTGAAAAATATAAACAACCGATATGATTTAGAATTTTCTAATAATTACACCTAGGCAATGAAAAATAAATATTTGATAATTTAATTTCTCATATATCATAAAATAATCGGTATTACATATATTATACATCAAACAATACCTAATCATTTGCAGTAAAACAAAAACTTCTCGTTCCATTGAATGTTGGCCAAATTTATTTAAATGAGTCAATAAACTATTTCATAGCCATTGCCATTCGAGATATCACTATGCTAAAATAAAATGATAAAATAAAAACCTTATGCTAACAATACGAAAAAAACGGGCATATTTTTCTCTTACTGCTATACAAAACGCCCATGTCTCCAGATATACTTCTTGATCAAAAACAGTCCTACAAAAATTGTGGTCTTAATAAGAAGTAAATAAAAAAACTACCTATATTTACCCTGGTTCTTATGATCCACCAAATATCTAAATCATATTTTATCCCAATTTCATTTTATCTACAATTAAACATTGTCCCTATATTTTTTCCGCTGTGTCGCAAAATTTAGGTTGTGCCATCCTAATAAAAAGAAAAGCAACCAAATGCGAAAGTAACCAATAACGTGGATGCCGCATAATAAGTGCTTTGATTCACGATAAAATTTTGGCAGTTAAAATAAAAAGTTGGAGTTATCAGTGCAAGAACAGATGCATTGCAAATTTTACATTTGTTAGCATGTCTGCAACCCTGCTGTATGAATACCGTGTACCACTGAAAACTATAACTTTACATATCTAAGGTAAGTTATTTTATGTCTTCTGCCAACCTACCAAAATTCGCGAAAATCTGAGATGGTCGGGTTGAGAAGTTCACTTTTGTGATGATTTGGCATGAAATGACCTTTTAGTATTGAGCTCTGCTGATTACTATATGAGCAATAAGTTGCATTAATATTGTTTTAAATATATGTTCTTTGAGTTAATTGCAGATTCGCTATTTTTTGCAATGACTCTAAAATAGTTTATTGACTCAAATTATAATTTTCAATTGTATTCTAAATATTTGCTTAAAAAATACTTATTTCTATGTTATATTTTATAAATTTCTGGCATATCGCGTACTACAATGTTAAAATTACAGAATTTGAATTACAATTATTATTTGAACAGAAGTTAATAATTGACGTCTGGTTCATTCCGTTTTCTAATACTAGGTAACTAGTCTTTTCGTATTTATAAAGCCTCTCTAGCTAGATGACATAATATGCAAATCAATTTTATGTAAGTGTATCTTAAGAGGAATTGGAGTTCTAGATGGACTGACTGACTTTTTTAAATATTTAACACAACGTATTATTTAAAATTGTTAATTCTGACCGTACTGGTTAGAGTTGATTGGCGATAATGAATTTGTCCCAGACACATTACATAACCCAACTTTAATAAATGCTTTTAAACCACTATAGTATACTAGCAGAAACTAGCCTAGAGCAGGGGATTTTTAAAATTTTTTTACAGTGGGTGTGGTTGCACCATGCCCCCATCAGTAGGAATCCTTTTTGATCTCCAGGATCCAAATTTAGTGAATATGCATGACGTTTAAGTAAGCAGAGTTATTAATTAGGAGCATCATATAAACACGTGATGGATTAAAACCATACGTAAAGTAGCTTCCGCTAATTAACAAAATGAAAGATACAGTATCTGAAGTTATACTTTAAACAATGTACATACAAAGCAGCTCTCTTAAAAAACATCAATCTTCATTTTTATTTTTGAATATCAAGTCAACGGTAAGTTTATATTGTTCAAGAAGAGGGTAAACCAGGAACGACTTTTACTTCTTGCAATAGTATAATTTACATATAATATTAACAAATTTTGCACGGATTCCAAAAATAATGAAATTATTAAACTAGAACAACTTAAGACAACGTAGAAAACCTTAATTTATAATTTTCATAAAACAATAAATAATTCAAAAATGCAGCTACCATAACCACACGAATTAAGTATAAAACTATAAATATTTATGATAAGAACCCATTAAGAGCAGTAATCAAGCAAAAACATTAAGTTCTATAATAGAAAAATAATAATATTAAACATTAAAAACAAAGGATTGCTACTATTATTACAGTACTGGAATGCATGAAATTGTACTCCTATAAAATTAGAAATTTAACCTCAAGCTCAATTCATTTCCAGTAGTACATGATTTTAAAATGAAATAAAAGAAAACCGGAACAATTTTTCAGTTTGAAACATCTATGAGTACCATTCCATAATAATAATGATCGGTCAATCCATACACCCTATGAAGAATATTAAAACCGAGGTCACTAGACATCTGCTTCTGGGCAATAAATTAATGAGGTTCATTTAAAACCGATTATTGAAATTTCTTACCTCATCAGGGAACTATGTGGTGGGTAATTAGTAGTAGTAGTAGGCAGATACAAGTGTGTACTTTTTTAAAGTTTACTCACCTGAAACAAAAATAAAAAATTATTACTAATTATAAAGCGATTCCTCTACAAATGGTTAAAACTTTACATATAATGATATATGTTAATATTCTAATTTGATACTATTTATGAAATAAATCCATAAATCTAATTTGCAACATTAATAATGAAAACCATTTTTGGATAAAGAAACTCCATCTTGGTGTTGGCTTCCTTCAAGTTTAGAAACAGTTCTTCGGGCTATGGCAGTTATTAAAAATTAATCTTTGTAATTTGATGAGAAAGTAAGGAAACGGTAATTGCTTATTTTTCGTCGTAAAAGGTATTCCAAAAACGAAATAAATTTCGAAAGCTTAATAGCACCTTTTCTTATTTAATAATATACAAATGTTACATATCGATTATTGATCGAATAACTACAGATTAATTAAGCACAAACTAACTGTTTTATTTAACATAAGCGAAAACACAAACCTAACAATAATTATATAATCACGGCATATTTGAAATCGGCAATTAAATTATAATATGGTGCGAACAGGCGTTAAAAGATAAAACTTAATTGCAATGTCCTGAGTGTAATAAATTATTAATAAATTCTAATTACTGACCAATATGTAAGTCAATCATTTCAAATCAATTTTTGTTTTTCAATTATATAGATATTAGATAATAAATATTTTGCATATTTATTATCACGTGCACATGTGATGCAAGTTACAGGATATTATTAAAAAAAGATCCTCATGCAGTTCTGACATAAATGGAGAATAATTAAAATATCTTTATTTGGGGCGCCGCTTTAATTAAAATAATTAGAATTATTTACCAAGAGTGGGCTTTAGCATTTTGTTTCAAAGGAAGTAGGAAGATCAATCTAGATTTATCACACATAAAAATGGTTATTTCATTTATACTAAAATGAAAAAACTGAAAATACAAATACATAAATTAATTCAATAAAGAAATATTTACAAACCAAATGAGCATATTAAGTAACTCCTTCATTGCAACAACATACCGTTTTATTTAAAAAGAACATTCAAAACTTTTTGTACTTCCATTTTCATTTAACTAAAGTTGAATCAATAAAAGGTAGAAAATAACGCATTCAAGGAGTGAATTCATAAGAACAATAATGAAGAGCGCCAGTTATCCTATGCAACCCGGATAACGACACTCCTAAGCAAATGGGTATTCCAGTTCCAGAATAAACGAAAAAATACTATGCATATATTTTCATATTAACTAATCTTTATTCGTAAATATCGTTTTATCTATTTTCACAAAATAAAAATGCTCTGGTATATACCTACATATATACGCAGCTAATAAGTCACGCTTAAAATTTAAAACATTATCATGAGAATGTAAACAAATTTCTATCAGGACATTTGAAGGGGAAAAATGGTTACGCACACCTTTCACCTACACTATGTAGGCGTGCATTCTATTTATCCACGTTACATTTTAAAATCTGATAATAGGTACAATATTTATGAACCAAAATACATAACATGCTCGCTTTTACCTGTTCAATTCTTTTGACAAACACCCAAACGACTAACAAACACAAACACCAATTTCAATTTTCTACATGGGTGTACACAATTGATAGGTTACATATTTTAGTTAATTTATTCATTTAATTAAAAAAGTTAATTTCATAAACGGGTAAGATGATTATGGATATAAAACATGTACAAAGCTAAACGCATTTCCGCTCCTTCTATTCATCACTCCAGAGATTAAATTACGTTTTTAAATCTTGCCCAAAAAGACGACAAAAACGAAATAAGAATGCTATCACGTATGATATACTTGGAAAAGAAGAAAACGACAACGAGGTTATTGAAACCTCGGTTGATCGAGATTAAAGATATATCAGAAATTCCCATTTATGGAGCTCCTTTAATATAAGTAAAATGTCGGCGGATTATAGGACGACATCGGAGCAGTTCCGGTTGCCATTATAAACTTTAATAATTTTTACGAACTTGGCAACCTCTTTTTACTATTTAATGGTTTCTAATAAAGAGCGCGAACTATAATAAAGGACATTCGTTGCCAATATAGGGTTAATGAGAAAATAGTTTATCCATCATGACTTGGAAACTCTGTTAAACTTGCGTTCTGTAATCAAAAACCATATTGAATAACTTTTCTTGTTTTTAACAAGATTTCTAAAAATAAATATTATTGTGTTTGTTAAAATATGAGTAACATTAAGTTAGATTATAATTTGTGTATTCGAATTTTGCAAATATATTCAGAAAAAATAAATAAAAATTGCTCAACAAGTTTAACCTGAAATTATCGACGATCATCAAACATCAGTTTTTTTTAATTCACCCCTATACTACGAGGGAACCAACAGCTAAAGTCATCTGTCCTCCATCTAACATGCAACACGAATACACACATCCATAGTTGAGGTGGCGGAATTTTCCAATTAGAAAAATCCCGTCGCCCCAAGTGGGATTCGAACCCACGACCCTTGGAACATGAGTGATGCACTGACACCACTCGTCCACCGCTAGCCCCAAATATCTATTGTTAACATATTTAATCATTGTAATTCCGTAACTATTAACGTCACTATTGGCTCTTTATCGTACTACTCCACTGTCATCGCTATATTCTATTTAACAGCACTACCATATTACCATCATTATCAATATGCCCTACCAGCTGAATATCTCGACGCCAAAACCATCACTTCAGACTGTCGGCCACAATTTTGCCGTGCAAGAATCAATTAAGAGTTCCTTGAAAACTAATCTTGTTGTAAAATTGTAATTCTCTCGGTTAGGTCCATCTGTAGCAATTTCGATACAAAAATTGCCATTTTGTTAGCAGTTTTAACATATCGATTTTAGTATCGCCCTATCTCGACTTATTAAAAGCAGAGAGCATTTTAGCAAATCGACTAGTAATCCATTTTAGAAATTTTGACTTACTTGATTCTTACTTTGTACGGCAGAATTGTCAATTTCCACAACTACGCGCACTGGGATATAGACACATAGTACCGTTTAAAACAACTACTGCGAACACAAACCAGCACGTCATTTTAGTCCAGTCAAACTAAACATTTAACTTGGAAAATGGAATTACATGGGATTTTTTCTTCCAGCATGTAGGGGGGGGGTCTAGAAAAGACCCATTTTGAAAAGAAGGGTGAAGTGTTATTTTGAAATTATCTCTGTAACAGTAGGTCAGACAGAGGTAGAAAAAATTTGTATAAAGCATTTTTGTCGGCAATACGATTGTCTACAACTTTTATTTGAAACTTTTTCGCGTAATATAAAAAATGAAAAAGTTCAAACTTTCATCAACTTTCAAGTTCACTTCTTTTCAAAATGGCGGAAAAAGCTCATATGAATTTGAGGTCAAAAACTTCAAGTTAAGCTTTTCTAGAACCCTCTACATGCTGGAAGAAAAAAATCCCATGTACTTCCATTTTCCAAGTTAAGTCCGTTTTTCGTACAGTTTGACTGGACTATTTAGGATTTTTGAATAGATGTTGCTATTAGTATCCATCAAGATTTTGTTTATTCCTTAATCTAATTATGGCGAATGCTAGGATTGTGAAGATAACTATAGTAAAAACCAAATAAGAATAAAGTAGATGGCGCTTCGATCCAAGTTACATTTACACACCTAAAATTAAAAAACAGCGGGAAATTTTACTTTTATTTGTGTGATTTTGTACAAGATGCCAGTGTATCTTATGAACAATTTATAAATAGAATTAATAAACAATGCACACTATTATGACACTATAATGTCACTATGATCCGAAAAACCTTAAAAGTTATTTTATATTGGCCGAATATCAACATCTTCGTCTGATTCGTTGGGTTGAAACTTTCCTTCCGATCCTAAATTTGTAATATTTTTTCTATAATATCCTCTACTACTTTGTCTAAATCCCACCTTCGTTTTTCTTCATTAATTATGTGGTATACCTATGCAATCTTTCCATCGTTCTGCAGTAACAGTAGAAATCCCTTGATTAGGAGGATTTGTTCACGCCAGTAAGTGAATATATTGTATATATTATTAGCTGCCATATAATACTATATGATGTTTCACTTGTGCCCATATCATCTTGATTGGATTTAGATTACAAACATAAGGGGGCAATCCTAATATGGTTCTTCCGCCACTTTTCACCATTTCATCAATTTTGACCATTAGGAATTACTTTTCCTCTTGTATTTTTGAAGGATTGTCGTTCAGCCATAATTAAAATTGGGTACATACTAAAATATTACGTTTATTTAAACTGCAATTAAGATTGTTACATAAATCATCATACCTGCACAGTAATAAGAATAACGCCGGTAAGTTATAAAAAAACTATTGTTTTAATAAAAGGATTAAAAATTATAAAGAACTTGATAAAAACTCGAACTAAACCATAACCTCGAAAATTGTGAGTATTAATATCTTAGACATAGATGCAGCGTTGCCGGATTTTAGGAATGAATCAATGAATTTTCGATTTCCCCTTTCATTTAAAACTTTGTACATTAATTAATGAGCATTTTGTCACGTTAATTATGAATGTACTTTAATTATAGTTTCTTTTTACACACACAATAAGTTATATTTTCGTAGTTGAACGAACGTAAGCCGTAATGTTTATTGTAGAACTGAAACGGCGCTTTACACATTTTATGCACAAATTTACTTTTTTAAGTTGTGTGAACGTGCCTCGTATTTTAGCCAATCACCTCGAAGGTCAAGCTTGCCCTATACCTTCCTTCGCTTTATTCTTAGCTGAATTCTACTGTACTAATCATTTACAGGTGCATAGAAAATGGAGTTACATAAAATTTGTTTAAACTGATAGATTACGATGAGAGATATTTATGACTACTCAATATACTAGAAGTAATAATATTTGTGGGTACAATACCATGTACTTTTTCTGGTTAGTAGCAAAGTGGTTTACAGGGATGGATGCATTTCAAACTTTGTTTATTTCAATCTTCAAACGAATCATCATATTCAGTAAAAAGGAAAGGTTTCGTCATAAACGAGACAGGAAAAATAATATTGTGAGAGAACAATTTAATTATGTACCTGATGTGCTTTTCGTTAAGTACAGTTATTTTTAGGATTAAGAATTAAAGTAGATTCCTACGTAAAATCACGACTCGATAATCCCGGCATTTTAACTCGAGACTCAGAAACTTGCAACTGTAGAACATCTGATGAATGCAGCCGAGGTCAATCTTCTAGTTTACGAGACATTTCATAGTTTTATGATGCTAAAGTTGGAGTGACCTTGAGCAATCACTCTTTTTTTCTTTTATATTTGATCACTATATTTTCTAGCAACCGTGTAAGTCCGACCTTAACCCACTTTCGAGGTAAATCCAAAGCTAAAAAAGAGCACCTTTTCTCATTTAATGACTGTGAAAATTTTAAATTAACAACTTTAAAATAATAATGGAGTGCATAACAGCTGTTTGCACACTTTTAGCCGATTTGTAATGGGCAGTTTAAGCTCCACGTGCATTGTATTCTACTGAAAAATGTTACCCTTGTGTTACTAAATATAAATCCCTTTTAATAACTTATTCATTTGTTTTTTTGTCTATTCAAGAAGTTTAGAATGTGTTTCCGATTTATTTTAGATGATAAAAACAACAAAGCAATCACATAAATTCCAATAAACGTTATTTTTAGTAGCAACTACCTCTACAATCAATACTATTTTTCCAGGTTGAAAATTTTTAACAAATATTATACTGTGTACTAACATAATTCCATTTATCATTAAATATCGAGTCGAAAAATATTAAAAACCCCGTTAACTAATTTGAGTTTTTTACTGAAAACTCCAGTACTTTCCCTTTTCTAATATTTCAGAATCACTTGAATAAACTTGAAAGGTTCAAACGAAAAGCCTACTTAAATGTTTGAAACTGAAAACTGAGATTTTATTATGAAAGCAGCAACTTGTACTTCATTAAGAGGAGATTTAATAAATGAAGGAACATAATCTTGAGAAAGAAGCTCGATAAACGTTATGAACATTCAAAAACCCGGCTGAACTCTTCCCGTGGCCTTTTAAGCATTTCTTAATAACCATCATTGGTGCCATTGAGAAAATTAATCCCGACTTTCTTGAAATGGGTGCCCGCATATTATATAGCCCACTTGAAAACCAGCATTAACCCCGATTCATAGTACATAATAAAGACAATAATAATTCTTGATGCGTGTATGTTGGTAGCTTTACTTTGTGACGTAAGATGTATGCTGTGTTTATGTCGGGGCACACATATTTGGGGTGCAGGTTTAATGGCTTTTCCAAGCCAAAAAATGATTTAGAAAGAACATTTAGATGTCCGCACTGCCAGTATATTACTGATTAATGTCGTTTTGATGTTCCTGGCGTGGTTTGGCAACCGTTCCACTTTAGCACAGTTAATCAACCTGCATGCATTTTTAATAAAGGCACCCGCGAGAAACTGAAGAATCACTACTTACTCTTAATGCTCAATATACGTGACTGTGGAAAGCTCTTGCACAAGGAATACACAATGCAATATTTACAGTACACTATAATTTTTGTCATTAAAAAATGCATAGCCGTAAATTTTCTCGCCGCTTTTAGAGTGGTTCTTTTAATAATTAAAGAGTCTGAAAGAAAATGCAGGCAAGAATAACGAAACTATCTTACAGAACCGGCTTAATTTTAATATTTTTTGTTTTTTCGCTCACAGCAGACCAACTTGGAAAGGAAAACTAGAGTAATAAGAGTAGGTAATAATAATGTTAATTATGAAATATCTAAACAATTCCGCGTAATGTAATAACACTGAATTAGCAACGAGTGCAACTTCTAAGTTAATCTTATTAGCCTTTAATGGAAATTAAAGAATAATTTTGAAAGATCTAGAAGAATTCCACTTTATTTAGAAGTCGCCCCTGCCTGCTTGTCGGAATCTACGGCATCTCATCTGCACTTTGTGTTGTAAGGATTTTGCCTTCAGTAACTAGTTCTTGCGGAATTACATGCAACGATTTGCTGAGGAGTGCGAGCATAATAACCAGAGCAGGTAAGTACGTTGAACTCCCTCAGTTCTTGGCTTTCTCTTGATATCAAAACCATTATAGATAAAAATAAAGACATTTGGATATTGCTATACCCTTACATTAGCAAAATGTATTATTAAAGATAATTTCGCTTTTAAGGATCATTAAGGGTTGTTAAATTTTCATATAGGGGCCTAATGCCATAAAGTATCATTTTGTGCTTATTGAGTACCGTTGTTAATGGAGAGAGGTAGGCAGGGTGGGTAGTGATGTTTTCACTTACTAAGCAAAATTAATATTTATTATCAATTATTAATACAGCCTATATGTATAGACAAAGTTTAAGGAAGAGTATAAAGAAAAAGAAGCAAGTCCGGCTATTGCATTTGCATTTATAGGAAAAGGCGTACAAGCAAGCGTATGCGGTTTCACAAAACTGTAACAAGAATTGTGACAGAACATTGCTTGCGGTTTGCTTCCTTTTATCGTTGTAGTTGAAATGCATACACTGAAAAATGCATTAAAAACAACAGCCAGTAAAAAATTTTATAGCAGCAACGATAGTATCGTTTACAAAGTATGTTTTACTGTTCATGCAATTTAAATAATTTATACTTATTAGAATAATGTTAATAATTGTCTATTTTAGGTTCATTTATTTCATGGAGATAGTATTTTCTTTTAATAAGTTGGTATATTGTGACCTACGGCTTAAATAATTTTTTTATCGCTTAATGATCTACATATATATATATATACATCGTGTTCGTTGTAACATTTGATATAGGGAATTAGTATGGGAAATCTGAAATATGCCAAATAGTTCGTTCTCGAATAAAAGTCGGTGAAATTAATACAGTATCTGGCCATATTAATAGGGACATCGAATAATGTTAATCTTAAAAGTTATGTATTGTTAATACCAAGCATAACAGATTTTGGGAAACGCTTTACGTGTGATTATTAACGCTTGTTGTCTTAACAAATAATTCAATAAAATAATTCTAAATAATAAACTGGTATAAATGGCGAATTTGCTGAATACGCTGATAACTAAAGGATGCAATTCTTAGCGGGTACCGAAGAAAATAATAAAGGAAGTATTTTACTATTTCTGTAGAAAATAATCGTAGAAACGTTTCCAAGAAACTCTTTTCTACAGAAATAGTAAAATATCTACTTATAATTTTGATCAGTATCCTCTAAGACATTACCCTCTTCAGCTATTGGCACGTTCAGCAAATTCGCCATTTATACCAGTTTATTACTTAAAATTATTTTATTGAATTGCTTGTTAATACAAGAAGGGTTAATAAAACATACGTGAAATATTTCTCAAAATTTTTTATTCCTGGTGTTAAACAATATAAAACTTTTAACATCCAAATTATTGGATGTCCCTAATAATATGGCCAGATACTGTAGTTGCAATCGATAGATAAGATATTCTAACGCCCAAAATATTACCCTTAATAACAATCCCAATTCTTCAGAAATTATCAATTCATGAATTATTTGCAAAATATTAATTTAAAAGCCGAAACCTGCAAAGAAAAGTCGACGCGACTCGTCTCCGTGGTTCAATGGTTAACGTTCGGCTTGCTAAACCGTACGGGCTCGTGGAATGCAAGATCGAACCCCGTTACAAGCAAGACTTTTTTTTAAATTTTATTTGTCATTAATCTTTAATTTAATAACGATTTAAATAATTTATTATTATTCTTTTATTCGAAAAACGTACAAAAAATAATAAATTAGAAATGAAAACTGATGATGCTTTTTTATACAAAAACCAAATTTTACAATATTAGTTTATTAACACTCAAAATCCTGAAAATTTAAATACATTAAAGTATCAGTATTGACAAGTACTTATTTTACATTTTTATTTATTTTAATTTGAAACAAATACGTATTGAGAATTGGTTTTATTAATTGGGTATCATTATTTTTTATTTCTAATTTATTATTTCTTGTAGGTTTTTCGAATAAAAGAATAATAACAAATTATTTAAATTGTTATTAAATTAAAGATTAATGACAAATAAAATTAAAAAAGTCTTGGTTGTAACGGGGTTCGTTCTTGTATTCCACGAGCGCGTGCGGTTTAGCAAGCCGAACGTTAGCCATTGAACCACGGAGAGAAATCGCGTCGACTTTTCAGTTTTCGGTTTTTAAATTAATGTTTTGCAAATAATTCAAGAATTTATAATTTCTGAAGAATTGGGATTGTTATTAAGGGTAATATTTTTGTACAGTACGTTAGAATATCTTTTCTATCGATTGCAACTATTAATTTCACCGTCTTTTATTCGAGAACGAACTATTTGGCATATTTCAGATTCCCCATACTATTCCCTATAGCAAATGTTACAACGAACACGGTGTATACTTAACAACCGTTTGATTGTACTGTATTACATTTTTTTAACACTTTGTGAGAAATAATTCTAAAATGATGTTATTGGGAATTTAAATGTCCACTAAACGCCGTCGTTGTTTTCTGGTAGCCTGAAGCGATCCGATCAGGCTGAATCTGTCTACTCTAATGTTATTTTAGCAAATAATGAAAATGACATGCAGGACGATTGGTTGTAAAAACACTTTTTGTAAAATGAGCACTCAGTTAATCGTTCATATTTTGCATCCAATGCAATAATTCAATCATCGATGCTTGTTCATTGTTCCCTTTTTTGTCTTCATTTGTATATGTATACTGTAATTTATCGAATGTTTTACTTTGATATTTCAGCCTGTTGCTCAAACCCTCTGTTTCGATTACCAGAGAAATCAAGTTGCCATTGTTTCCTAAGAGAATATTGTGTACTGCGTAAGTTTTCATTTGTGGAAATCATCATTCTTCATTTCAACATTTCTTTTGTTCTGTCGTAAACATGTCAAAACTCAAAATAGTTACCCAAACGGTTAGGTTAGGTAAGGTACTAAAGCAGTCGTTGTTTTTATATGTAACGTGAAGTGACGATGAGCTGTTATCGAGTTACAATTTTTCAATTCTCAGTCCTTTTTGTCCCATCATTCTGAAATTGTCAACGCTTACATTTCAAGTGGATTTGGCTAAATCTCCATGACAACGATAGCATCATACTAAGATTATCATCGAAATACATTCTCCGTCCAATAGTTACTTATTTCTTTAAAAACAAATATGCTTGCTATAAATATGACCTTCCTTCACTCATCACAACTTGTTTTTTCCGACTAATCCTATTACACAAATTACTTATTAGGATTTATGTGTTTTGAAGCTCCAAATTGCCATCCAATAATTTATGGCTATTGTTTATTCATGAATCAAAGTGTAAACATTGGAATTCTCAAAAGAATTCGATTTAAATATTTATCAACGGATGTAATAAGAAACCTTGAAGATACACATTACATGTTAACAAAACTGCACATAATATGGTTTTGTTTACATTCCAATTTTCGCCAAAAATTTACGGTTTAGTCAGTATTAGGTTTTTCTTTTTGCAGATATTCAATTATTCAGTGATCAAAACGGTACCATGACTTCTCATTAAATATAGACGTAATTTTACAAAGTCGATAAAAACTATTCTTACGGTATTTTTACCGGTAATTTAATAAATATTAAAGTATGAGGTCATTTTAAACATTAATTTTAGCTTTGCTTATTTTTACAACCCGTTTCCATCGGCAGGAGACTACGACGATGATCATGATGAACAACGGTATCCAAACAAGACAGTTACTAACAGTTACATCATTCATATTATAGAAAAAGTTTACTAAAATGAACTGTAAATTAGCTTTTTTTTCACCAACAAAGCACTAAATGCCAAAGATAATCTGCGTGGAGTGTACTTACCGACTTACATACAAGAGAATTTCGGGAAATCCACAAAACAAAGCTTTCGTAATTATTATTAAACAAAATTCATCTTGATGATGAGAATTTATTCGCTTTGGTTAACTCGACTAAAACAGCGTTGTTTCGGGCTCCCATCAGCCCTGCTGCTACTATAATAAAGCGTGTCTAAATGGCATAAAATAACAGAGATCTCTCGTTGAACAGTAACGAGCTGAACAATTTTACCAATTATACTTTTAATTGTTAAAATCAACCGACATTGTTAATTTCATAACTAAATTTTGAAACGTTTCAGATATTCACTCGCGTGAAGAAGCATGACAGTAGGCATAACAACATTCCTCTATGAATAATATTAGAAAATATCTATATTCGCGATTTAATAACATCAAACCGGTCAAGAGAAAGAATTATGAAAGGGCAAATGTTAAAGTGGTAATTATATAAACTCATAGTCATAGATGATGTCACATGATAATGAAAGAAAACTGGTGAAGTTTTTTTTGTATCCGTCTTGGTGAGTGAAGTGCAGATATTATTAAAGACTAAATGGTATTTAAAAGGATCAAGGTCGTATTTAAATTAATGGCAAATAAATAAACAATAAGACCGCAATAAAAATCTCAAGACGTTTTCTATTCCGAAGCACAATGCAAATATTAAATAATTTAGGAAAAAAGGAGGTTGAATTCTTCGTACAAGAATTTCTTTTACGTAATACCTAAACAATAGTAGGCAAAACACAATTTTTACATTAAACTATTCCGTTAACAGTTATCTACTTCTCGTTTCAAGTTGAGTGGCCTAAATTAGCAGGTTAATTTATAACAGTGCTGGCCTTCGATTTTTAAAGCGAAGATGGCCGAGAATGATCTATTATGTATACTATATGGGTAGAGGAAGGAGAGTGGTGTTGTTTTTATCAGTTCTAGCTCTTAAATAATATCGAATTTAATAGAAGATGCTATCAATTGTAGTATGTACTTATTTTAAACAACATTTTATAAAACATCTACATCAATGCTCCGCAGCCCTGAACCAATAATAATCCACCCTTCTCCCAAGCCTACTTCTGTAGATTGCGATAAGTTTTACTGAAATCATAAAATATTCACCACTTTTATTATAATAAAATTACGTTTTCCAGTTTTCCACCGACCTATATGATATGACCGAGCACCATCTTGCATAATTGTTTTGAATAAAAAAAATGATTCACTTTACCTCCTTCACATATTTAACGTTGTACTTCTTCAGTCTTGATAAAACAGCCTTAGAAATCACAAATTCTCTGTTATTATGAACACTCATCCTTCAAAATATCACCAGAGCTCCCCGATCGCTTTCAGTTTGCAAGAATAACTAAAAGGTACGCAAATTACGAATCAACTTTTGTCAAACTCTTCTAGGAAAAAAATAATTATATTACCATTACCTGACAATTATCAAATGCTTATTGACGGAATTTCTTCGTTTTCCAATTCAGTGCATTATTAATTACATTTGAAGTGATTTTAACCTATACTTCAAAGGAAAATCGTCCTATTATTATGCAATATCTAAAAACGACCGAATACTAATATCGAGATACGCAATCCGAACACTCCCAAGAACCGACAACGCAGTTCGTTCCGGTAACATTTCAGGAAAACCGCGATGATAAAAACAACCAAGATTTCTTTAAAAAAAAACCAACCAACATAATTTGTCATATGGCCATGTGAAAAAGAAAAAATTAATAGCAGATGGTATTGCAATTACGAAATCATTTGCAAAAAAAAAGTAGTTCAAACAGAAATAAACACCACATGTTGAAAGGGCAAAATATAGAGTTACATACACACACTTTTTTCAGCCTTTTCTTACCAGGATTTATTAGAGTCTATAAACAAATTTCTGAAATTCCGTTAGCTAGACGGAGCATCAACAGGCTGACCTAGCAGCCAACGTATCAAATTTGCAAAATAATAACAAGCAGCAAAAATAACGCACAACTCATAAACACAAGCGTCATAAAAATCTGCAAAAGGAGGATAAAAAGACAACAGTAAAATGTTAGGGGGTTCACATTTCCGTCATAATAAACCCCCTGGAGAATTCTACCCTTTCTGCCATAAAATATAATAACGCATGCCCTCCAAATGCCACGCGAACTTTAGAAAGGTTACCTTCCCCATCGTCATCCACCGGTGCCGAAAGCTATAAGATCTTTTTACTTGATTGTACCCCGGTGGATATCGAAATGTCACAATTGACACTGAATTATCAAGACGTAAAGGTCAGGATGACTTCAGCGCATAAAAAATTTAAATTGTAATACCTTACTATATTAAACTATTAATGAACGAGTCATCAGAAATTATGATTTTTCTCTTTTAGAACATCAAACAGCAATTTTGATCAAAGTTAAAAATTGAAAACTATAAAATCGAAATTCATTTATAGCCTTTACCACGCTCGAATGTTTGCAGAGCGTTCAAATCAAAAGCTCTTTAATAATTATTTCATTAATGATTATTCTGGGTTTGAAAAGTATGGAAGGCAGTTTCCCCAAAATATACTAAAAGTTAGGGGACTACATTATTTAAAAACCGCCAACGATCCATGTATTTGCATTGGAAACATTCACAACTCGAAAGGGAAAACCACCAAACGAAATTCACGCACCTGAAAACACTTAATCCATCGTCGTTGATATTTAATTTAATTTCTCTAGGCCATTCAAGCAGAAAAAAAAACAGTACATACAAGCAGATCGTTTTCAAAAGGAAAAAACAGCTTCTATTACAGCTCGAAGGTACAGATTAGGTGATTTGTATTGAAGAGCTGATTGATCACGATTTAACTTAATGATCTATAACTATCGTCTATACCAAAAAAATAAAATCAAACACCTATAAGTATGGCTTTAGAAAGTAGTTAGTTTAGCAAGAGAAAATTATTGAAATATAAACTCTCCTTACAAACATGGGAGGATTCACCAATTAAGTGGGTTGGGTGTGTTATTTATTATTATGTAAAATTTAAATACGAAACATATTGTCATATCCTTAATAGTGTTATCATCAATCATTGTTCCAAAATGTAATCAATTTTTACCAACGAGGAAAAAGAAAATTAATCTGGGAATAAATTCCTTGGAGGTTCTCTCAAATAAATTTTCTTCTATCGACAAATACAATTCGCGTTCGGCCTATCGAAAGTTAACAATAGTGACAGTTTAATTCGAGGATGGTGATTGAGTAAGGTTGAATTAAAAATTCCGCAAGAACAAAAATATCTTGCTGGCGATAAATTTTTACAGCGATTTTCCGTTCAATTAATCAATTTTCACATAGATAGCTTCTCATTAACTTAAGATTAGAAAACACTAAAATGGTAGTAAAGTAGCTGTTCTGGGAAATAATAACAGTAATGGAAACTTTCTAAAATCAAATTTCCGACCACATGTGTTTCAGACAGTTAAGATCATCGGGAAAAAAAATGAGAAACTAATTATCAATAAACTACAGAGGGCAGAGCAGTCAAAGTTTTATCTATTTACAGTTTCATCGGAGTACAGTTAAGCATGGAAATCTTCTCAATTTTGAAATGTTTACTGTTATAACTGTATAATATAAATGTAATGCTGTCATTTTTAGATTAAACATTAAAATAGGATATCATAAAAACAAAATCTATTTGGCTACAATTTCATTCTTTTTGGCAATAATTATTTTGTTAAAAAAATACAAAAATATGCAACCCTTAGGAGCCACAGTACTCTCTTAATACAAAACTATGAACAGATGATATAACTAGAATTCTTTCTACAGTTATTTAAATAAAATAATTAACTAGTGTATCAGTATTACTAAGAAACACCACAAAAGCGTGCATTAACTAATTAAAAACATTCTTTATTATTCCGGTTAAAAGTTCGTTATAATTAATGTAAAAAAACTTCTGAATGTAACGCGGAAGATATCAATTGATCCTACTGGAATTAGCAAACTAATTAAAGTGGATGTCTATCAATCAATCAATCAAACCTTGTTGATCATTTTTCATCAATAAACACACTTGAAATAGTAAATGATGTAATATGTTACTACAGCATCAATAGTATAATACTCTTCGATAAATTCTCAAGAGCTACAACAGTGTTTGCAGTAAAAAAAGGCGCTTAAATAAGTAAGAACTACTCAACAAATCAAAGCCAACATTATAAGATTTACAGATTAGCAAACAGTAACAATGAATTCATTAACAATGCGATTCCCATCCGTTACCTAAAAAGTTAAGCTGTTCTTATTTAAAAAGACTTCTACAATTACATTTCCATCTTTCCTACCGTCTCTTTTCAAATTTAAACCTTTTGAAATGCCCTTAAAGAAAATTAAAAAGTAGATTAATAATGAAATAAAATGAACCAAGCAGCCAACTAACTAAAAAGCAAGGCATCGCACCAAATGATAAGTATAATTTTGTTATTTTTTCCTTAATTAAATGGCGTCTCCCCATTGAAAATTAAATTTCACCAGACAGCTATTCCTTTTTTTTCCATTAAAGTTTCTCTCTCTCGCCACCCTCGAGCTTTTATTATCTTTTTCAGCACAAGTTCCTTCATTTTTATGTTCATGTCACTTGTGTGTGTATACGTTTGCTTCTATACACCAAGGACAGATCATGGAGAACTTCTACTCACACAATGGCCTCTAAAGCAGTCTTTTTGTTTTGCACGAAGTTGTTCTTACAAGACCGGTCAAATTTTTATGAAAATCCTAATCTTCTACAATTAGATAGCATCTAATATAATTATTGTTATTTCTTTGATACATACAATAAGTAGATCACCTTGTTCTTTTTTTGTTTATTTATTAATGAAGATTTGTTAAACAATATGTAGCAAGAAGGAAAAAACTTGACACTACTGACATAGGCATTTATCTAACTCAATTAAAAGGTCTGTTTCAATCAATGTTATAGTTTTAAGATCCTTTTATGTCCATTCACAGCAATTAAAATTATGGACGATTACATAAGAATGTTTTAAAGATGTGAGTGGTGGTAAGGCTAATGGATTAGCTTGATTTAAAGAAGAAAGAACTTTGTTTTCTTTGTCTTCTCTTTTCGAATCTTAACATTTACAACCTTTGAGAACTATGTATATTATGAAGATAGCTTGTCGAACACACCTTAAGTATAATACTTTTGTAATTAGTAACAGCTTTGATAAAAAAATGCGAGTAATCGATCTTTTAAATACAGTGCAATGGCCATTTTCTGAAGATAAAATTACAGTAAAATGCTGTTATGGTTCACCATGATAATGGGTGTCCTCACTAAGATTATCAAAACATTGGGGGGAAACCTTCAATCAGACCATAAAGTATGACTTCAGACTGACCTGAAGATTGCAGGTCGCCTAATTAGTACTTATTAATAAGAGTTCTTTCATTGTATTGTCTTCGAAATAAATCAGGCAAAGCTGGAGATCCTATATGGGGCTGGACACTGCGTCTGACACGTAGACGAGCGACAATTATAGACCAGCGTTTGACGGATGCATGCGAGGCCGGACTGGTTCAGAAGCATCCTAGGCACCGGCGTGAAACTTTTTTTTCGGTTTAATGCAGAGAACTGTCTAAAAGTCATTTTATCGAAGTATGGAGGATGATTTCTTATTACGTACTAAAGTTTTCTTTGGGTTTACTGTCCAATAGTGTAATAACAAGAGTATCTTACCTTATCAACCTCTTCTTCTTACAAGAGTATTTTCATTAAATCTTCCACCGAAGTCATTAATAAACTGTAGCATCACTATAATAACCACTTATAAGCCCAGCTCAACACATGCGTTATCATTGACGAATGTTTGTTATTCGTACAAACACGTGAAGTGTGGATAAAACATTCGTATTCGTATGCGAATATTTGCTATTCGTTCACGAACACCAGCAGCACGGTCCGTCTTGTAGCAATAATTAGCGCCAGTCACAGGGATCAAACATTCGTCTTAGCACCCACGTGGTGGTCTATACACCCTATACGCGAATATTCTGTTACAGTATGTGAAGTGTGTAGGGAATTGTTCGGATACGTTCGCAAACGAACATTCAGCCGCGAATATTCGTGTTTGCACACGAATATTTGTATACGCATGTGTGGAGTCGGGGTTAGTGAGCAGTTATTGTTAAGTACTAAGATCGAAGTAAAAATTGTCCATGTTAGAGTGTTTACAGGCTTCTTGGGAAGTACCAACGCATGCGTTTGGGCGTTGTGTTGTGATGTGTGCGTCTAACCGCACACAGGAAAAATTAGCAGGGCGATTATGACCTTCTTTCATGATTGGACTAGACCTCCATCTCTTAAGTGTGGGGATGCGTGGTCGCAGATCAAGGCTAGAGTCCAGTAGGGAAAGCCTGGCCACCACCACGCAGTACATGCCGGGTTTCTACTTTAAGTAGAATAGAACGAGGCACTGTCGACAGGCACACAAGGTCCCTTTAATTGGTCGGGATTAGTTGTCCAAAACCATACCCTTGGAATGGAATCGACGAGAGAACTGACAGCACTCACATAAGTAAGTAATGCCCTAATTCCTAGCCCAAATAAAGCGACCGTGACAGTGACAGTGGACTAGACGCAAAACATTATTTATATAACAGTAACCACGGCCTTATGAGCACTAAAATTAGTGAACGTAAGGTGATGGTTACTATTATATAACTGCAGTGTTTATTCGCCTGCAACAACAGATGATATAAGCCTCATCTTAAAAGGAGACGGTAATCATATTAATCCTGCCACAAACCCCAATGTTTTTTAAAAGTTGACCCGATTATTTCTTGGTGAATGACGACGACATTTTCAATCGCATTTTGGAGGGAACATATCTCTTTGGAGCTCGTGCCCCTCCACCATTCTCTTCTGGTTTGCCAGAAAATGATTATGGGATCAGTATGTCAAGAACTCACAGAAGTGGACCTGAACCCAGCATGTCAGCCTTTTCCAATTTTAAAGCATTAAGGGGCTCACGACAATGCTAACAAAATTAACACCTCCGCTTCAGGCAGACATTATACGTATACCTAAGAAAATCGAAAGCAACAATCTATAAAAATTAAAATCTAACAAATAATGGCAAAACTATTGTTCTAGTTTATTTAAGATAAAGTTTTAGATGATTTCGTCTAAAAGAAAATCTCGATACAAATTTGCCTCGTCGCTTATTCTGGTTAATGCTAATCGATTACGATGTACACGAATTTGTGATGGTCGGTTTTTCAGTTTTTTAGTACAATTTACGCTGTAATTCGACCTGATTTATGGATTGGGCAGTTATCATGTTGAAAAATGAAATGTTGTTGATTACCATAATTATATCATAAACTTACATTTACTTTGTACAAAATACTGAAAAACCCGCTGTTATGATTTTTTCATCGTTCATTAGCGAATGATCGCAACTGCAACTTTTTGCAAAACATCGGCACATCTTGAAGAAAATCTATTCGGCGATCTTTTACACAATCTGAATTTTAGAAGGTAGATCTACGGTGCTTACGATTTAACATCATTTACCAGATTTTGATGACTAGAACAAAACTGACTTTTTTCATTACGGTAAGATAATGATTAACTAAGATATTATGAATCTGCTCCTCCATCCAGTTCCAAGTTGGTTCAAGGATTACGTTGTGGCTAATGAAGAGCCTAACACTGCAGATAACAATTTCTCCCTTAATAAATAAAGCGTATTTCTAAAAAAAGCACAATTTTAAACAAATAGTCTACAGAATTGCTTAGGACATTCTATTCTATTTTTTCTCTCTAAATATCGATACGAACAAAAAAGGCAGCAGTGAAAACCACACAATCTGTACTGGCGTTGTAGGGAGAATCGAAACCAAGTTCCTTGCTCCCTTTTCTAGAAAAAAACATTGGACTAGCTAACTGCTTGTTATATAATAGGGAAACCATGAATATATCAATATTCGAATCATGATTTTTTTTAACTCATTTGCCAGTTTTTTCAAAGGTATATATATCTTTTAGGTTATGATGTTTAGATTAAAGGTACACTATTTATCTGTAAATTGGCTAGATTGAGTTGATAGTTGTTTATTTCAACCTTTGATTTGAACAATAAGACGGAATAAATAATAATCAATAAAAAATACTTTTTGCATTTGGTAAATTATGACGTCAATGACCTATGAATCTCGATTGAACAATAATGAAATGTCAATACGAATAATAACCATTTTTAATGCCATAAATAATGTAATCTTTTTATGAAAATGATTTTAATGGCCTTCTGTCTAAATTTTAACTAACAATTTTCAATTTCAAAACCTCAATTTTTCGCACATAATACCCACAAGTGTATATACGTTAAACTTACTAGTTGTGATTTCAGTTCCTTGGGGCAAATGGGTCCCAACCAATGATGCATACTGATGTATCTCTTGGGCAGCATCTTCAGGCAAGTTGGAGTTTGCCTGTAATCCAATGGATCTAAGAGTGCGGCGGGCGCCTGAATTGGCGACCCGCTCTCCTGTAAAACCACCATCCCGGAGTTGAACGTAGCGGAGGCGACGCGCACACCACACACTCTCACCACCAATAAGAAAGCATATCACAGAAATTTCTTTGAAAGTTCACATAAACTTTAAAAGGCTTTTACTGTTCTTTCCTTTTTCATTTGTTAGAGAAAACTTTAAATGGATACATACAACTATTCTTTTTTAGATTGGTAGGTTTTAAAGTTTAAATGGGGAGGAGGGAAACTTTGGTTCTAGGGATATGTAATAAAGGTATGTAGTATTATTAAGAGATAATAAATATACTAATGACAAGACACCTGCACGAATAAGGCTCACATTTGGTCCGCGTTTATTATACTGATTTTAATTCAATCCAAGGAAATGTTTCGAACTCGGCGCACAATTGAGGTTAAAATAATAACGGTTGCACATTTATTATCAACTGTTAACAGCGTTAAGGCTCTTGGTTTGCAGTGTCGGCACAATTAAACGCGTAGAATTGCTGATACAAAGGCACTTGAACAATTATTCGGCACTTGAAATAAATTGCTACGGTAGTTGAGGATTTTCAAACTGAAACCATACACAAGCGCCCTCCGATTATCACAGACAAGGCAGAAGAGGGAACGGTTCTATAATAAAACAAAATCAAAATAAATTACAGATCTTTATGGGACAAGGGCGCACGTAGCAGCGAATTTTACGAATTCTCAGGTGGATGGACGCCCGGATTTAACGCAGAGCCATAATATCTTAGGAAAAACCACACACAAATCAATTTGAAGCCATAATAATTTAGATACGCTTAACTCGCGAAACTAGAAGCCGCCCAGGCGTAAAACTATGCTCAAGGGGGTAAAAACGGGGAGTAGAATTTCTCTTAACTTTGCAAACTTCAAATTTGCATAGCAGAAGGAAAATAAACAGAATATCGAAAAGACTTGAATCAGCTGAAAAATGCAATAATAAAAATGAGCCAAGTAATTTCCTTGTCGCAAAGAAAATTGCTTACTCTTTATATCTATAGCACTTAGTGGTTTTTTAATCGTAGTACTCTTCTGGAGAAGCTAGTCGGTTGGGAAGATGAATTGACAAACTTGAAAGAAATAAGTCCTTTCGTTTTCGCTTTTTCTTTTTCAGCTGAAAAAAATTCAATTCTGGGATTTTCGATAGTAATTAAATTATATTTTTGATAAAAGTGATCAAAGGTTTGTTTGCGAGAAGTTTTAAAAAGAGAAATCTAATATCAGAAGAGGGAATCGGTAGCCTATATTATTTTTATTGCAAAAAAAGAAATTGCGAAAAGTTCCAGAGCAACCTTAAAGTTTTTGTTGGACCTGGAATTAAAACTTTTCAATTTCACCAGGGCATAAAATAAAGCCGGATTACTTTTAGACGAATTGAACTAGTCGACAAACGTATGGGGAACAATATTTGTTATTTGTTAAAGGTCATCCCCCGACCAACATTAATCGATCAAAATCAAATTTCCTTTAATTCAGTTTGGTAAACAAACAAAAGGATTAAATTCCAATCATTATTAATTATTAATCCGGAGAAAAGTTCAGTAGAATTTGTTTAAATATGCAAAAGATTCACTGTGAATATTCGTTTAAATGGATTACGAAATTTTTTGAACATCAACACAGAGGAACCCTGACATTTTAAATCATTTTTTTTTCTTTCGGCTGAATAGTTAAAACTTTTGTGCAATCTACCATAGCAGATCGTCTGCTTGTTTTTAATCAATAAGGCAACTTTCACTGAAGTAAATAAATAAATAAATAAATATCAAACACACAGAGAACGCGCGTTCAACGACTACCTAAAACAAGTCTCCTTCCATTTTTGTATAAATCGAAAAGTGCTGCATATTCAAACTGTTTTAAAACTGCACTGCAACATTTCGATTCATGCATATTCATATTAGAACAGTTAAACAACCCAGCACTCAGATATATGTATATTGCAAGGCAATAACCTTTCTCATGACTTGGTAATGCATACTACATAAGTAGCAACCAAAAGGTAACAAAATAAAGCAAGAAAGGTTTAATAGGTTCAATTTGAAAAAATTCTGTTAATTCTTGAAGAGTTTTCAAAGAAGAAAGGTTGTGTGGGAATCATACAGCCAGCGTGGGAATTTCTCTTTTCATGATTGCTGCCCACGTAAACATTGATAAGAGAGAGGAGTAAAATTAAGCCTTATCAACACCCACTTGCAAGAGGGATCTTTTATCATTTTCAATTAATTCAGTTGTTTTTACCAAAACAAAAATTAACCTGAGATTTTAAATGTTTTTATCATTCGATTAAGCATCAGGCGAAAATAAGGCATTTTTTTTCTAATTCTAAAACTTATCATTGCTGCTCATCATGTTTGTTGGCATTTTAATAAATGATCTGAATCTGTTCCTAATAAATGTTTAATTAGTGTGTGATTGGATGGTCTGAAATATGGCGTTGCTCTTCCTACAATCGGTCTATTGATACGTTTCGTCAACAAAATCTTGGCCGAACAAAGTTGCTCATTTTTATAATGACACAATTAACAATAGAGATGCTGGTCAATTCATGATAACAAATTGAATACTTTGAATGCTGCATATAATATGGGAAACAAATATTTCTTCTGAATGAACCTACATAATAATTCCACAAAAAAGGCCAAAAATGTAGGATGAAGCTGCTTTAAATACAATTCATTACTAAAAAATAAAATTGGAATTTGTAGGATTCACAATGTAACATCTTTAGGCAAGTTTTGGAAAAGAAAAGGAAAAATTTTACAGTTATAGACTGCATGGTTTTGCTTTAAACCATTAACACATTTATCAGCCCCAATATGTCGCCATAAATTAAAACTTCCATGCAAATAAATGTAAAACACAACTAATAACAATATTTATCACAAAAATATACATACACACCGCGTTTCCTGAAGGTCCTAAAACCGACAGGAAGTTGATAAAAACATTTTTACCGCTGTTTACTTTAAGAAATCTTATCAAGTTTCTGGTAGATAGTACCACAAAAAATACAGTTGTGACATGGGTTCCTCGCATTTTTATTAGATCTGTCATAAAAAATAATTTTCAAGGTTTTTCCCATATAAGGCGAAAAGTCAGATTTAGCTCAAAGTTAGTAGACTATCAATTTTAATTCTGCCGGTACGCATACATACACACGCGGAGACTAAAATTTGAAATCTAAAACTGACACGAGCGAAGCATCTCGTGCACAACTTAAAATTCAAATTGTATTCCTACAACTACCCCAACACGTCAAGTCGAGGAAAACACGAACAACTTTTGAAATCTAATTGAACTGCAGGTGAATCGGTAAACTACCGTTTTCAACCAACTACACGCAAAGACCCCAAAAATGAATGTGAGGGAAAAATGGCTTATTTATTTATTTACGTAGGCTAGTCTATTTTAGATAGACCAATAGGTTTTTACAATAGATTAATTGTACAAATTTAGATTAACGAAATGTATTTCACCGATAAGCCAGACGGTTAGCTAATATCGATTTGCGGCAACCAGACAACACCTAATCGAAATTTAATTGATAATACCGCAGTGGGGAAATTAATTTTGAAGTTAAAGGGAAATAGTCGACTATCAAAACTGTTGGCAATTAAAGTCCGTGGTACCACCTTGAGAGCAATCACGTAGTATCTACTAATTTAAAAAAGTTCCTCTAATGACCAATAAAATCTCCCTAGCGAGTTACTATTATTTAGGAAATCCAAAAAAAAAATATAAATCCAAAGAAAACACATAAATACTTCATGGGTACGGTTAAATTTGATTACCTTAAAACCCAAAAGAAAAATATCCGAACAATTTTTCGCCTACAAAGTAATTATTTTTTAGGGGTGGATTTACGAAATGTAAATGCTAAAGCTAAACAATTTATAACAAAAGGTATTTTTTTTTATTGTTAGGATGTGAATTTTCCATTATGGATTAATTAAAATATTTACTAGTAAATATTTTCTGGAACATTAGAAAGGAGAGAAGGGAAAAAAGTAAAATCCGTTATCTACAACGGTACTTCAAGGAGATGCATGCTATGGTTTTAAGCTCGAGAGACAAAAGCTGTTACGTTTATAATTTGATGAGAACATCATTCTACTTTACATATAAGGGATCGTTCTCCATTGTCTAATGCAGTAGTTGATAATACTCTACCCGTATTGTTTAAATAATTAATTATAGTATTATAGGATACCTCTAGCAAACCTATCCGAGTATTCGAGATAAGTGATTATATTATTATATTAGGGATCTCAAATTAGAGTTAGCCATTTAAGACTGACCTACAATAATGTAAATAATTTTGTCGCTTTTCGAAAAATTATCAATTTACTTTCACAATCGATTTCAGACACGGTTAACCAAAAACAAAAGATTTCATGGTTTAAAACAGCAGAAAAAATCTTTAGTCGCGCTCTGATTTCTTTTCTCTTTTTTTAAATGTTTTTCTAAAGCGAGGACTTCTCTCTGCTAAAAACACCCACCACAAATCCCTGATATACACGGAGTTCGCAAAACAAAAGGAAAGTAAGTAGTTGCAGCGGATGCAGTAAAAAATCCTTTAAAAGGTTTTTGAAGAGAACTTTTTTTTATTAAAAATTCTTTTTATCATTTTTCTATTCTGGATTATTCTTTTAGGCACATAAAAGAAGGAAAATATCGGAAAAACGCTACTACTACTACTACTACAAAGTAGAAGTTTTCGTCTTGATTGTTTTCCCAAAAATGCGATACAAGCTAGGAAGAGATAACTTTGTTTGGGTTTAAATCGTAAAATGATCTAATTTACATAAGAGCAAGCATACACATATGTAACTACCCGTAGCTGAAACTTCCCACGATAATAAAAACAAGAAATGTTTTAGTATTCATATTTGTTTAGTGTAAGGAATTTACGCAATGAAAAATAGGAAATTAATAAATTGAACCTAAAAGGGTATTCATAAGTAAGAAAGAAGGGTGTATTTTGCTATTTGCATGACAAAACCCATAAGTCTTTTCTGAAATTGTTTTCGAAAGAACTGCTACCAAAACCACAATGGCATACAAGATTACACTGTTATGGAAAGATGTGGTATAGTAAAAAAGGTAGTAAAAACAGTTTTGAGATAATCAGAAAGCTCCATTTCCAAATTTCGGCCCTGAGGAAGTGGTTGAAAAGAAATCAAAATGGACCTTGCCCTATTTTTTATTTTGCTGCAAAACTTACATTTGCTGGCTGACAAGAAATTGGTACTCTACCTTCACAACCTCAAGCTTTAGTATAATTCTACATCGTTACAGATACTGTTATTGTATACATGGATGGCCGGATGGCATTAAATTGCCCAGTAAGAGATGAGTGCAATAGTATATTACATATTGAAGTGGAAAATGTCTCATTATAGCCAAGCACTATACCTCGAGGCTATAGTGATGATTAATATATTTATTTAATTGAAATTTCCGAAAACTATTTGAGTAAGTAGCAGGAACTTCCCGACCGGTTCTGAACTCAGAAATCACTTCTTGATCGGTTGGAAAGTTAAAGTTAATCATGAATTATTCTCCAACCTTTTTAAAAGTTCAGACTAATTACTAACTGATTGTCAATATCAACAATATTGCGTTGTAGAAGCTTAAAAATGTCAAAATAATAAGATGCGTCCATCACCTCGAAGCACTTTAAAGGGCCGGAAAAACTGAGAATGAGATAAATGCTCCGTCAACTATTTACTGTCGATTTTCTGCGGCGCTTTAGGGTATTGGGCGCGCACTCATTCTTTTTATCTACTTTTTCGTCTCGTGATTATCATCATTCACATAGAGGCCAATTCAAATAACCCTCCTTAGCGATTAGCGCCGTTTCGGGAGAATTCGAAGAAGCGAAAAAATAGCGAATTATTGAAAATTCGAAAGCAACGAAGTGCCGAAAGATTAGGATTTATGGCATTTTAGACAATCAATATGTCAGTATTTTTACAAACAAATTTGTTTACATTTTTACAGTTGCAATGAAAGGCTTTCTCTTTTAAAAAGAAAACAAATGATCCCCTTATAAATCAATGGAAATATGAAATTCACAATATTGTATCGAAAGTGTCTTTGATATGCAGGTTTACTAGATTTAAACAAAACATTTCGAATTCTTTCAATCTTCAGATTTTTGACAATGAAGCCTTCAGGATTCGAAATCATCGATTTTCGAGTAGAATTAACAGACCTTCTTTCATAGACTAAACAATGAACTTAAAATTCTGAAAATTTGTTGAAGATACAGACACACCTAATAGGATTGACAGCATTGTAATGAGTTAGTATAGTTTACTATACCAAATAAAGAGTGTAGTGCTACTGTGACAGTTTTAAAAATATAAGTTTCAACAATCTATTATTACGCTATCGTGTATATTGTACATCCTAAAGGACACGAATGATTTGTGTAATTCTGCAATGTTTATAACAATTTATTTGAGAAATTACTAATGACTACCTACCTATTTGATATTTTCATAAATTAAGGCCCAAATGATAAATTTTTTAAAGTTGTAACGTGACTAAGAGCTTGAGATTAACAATTGACAATTTCAAACTTTAAACGTAAAGAATACCTAAAGTAATCCCTTTTCTTGCATGAAATAGTTCGGTAGATACAAAGTTATTATGGCAACTTTTGTTAATTCGTTTTAAAAATCCCATCTAACAAAGTTTGATTCTCTTTCAACTATCCCGTTTCCTTTAATATTTTAATCTCTCATCCAATAATTTCGTCTTCCATAGTTGATGCCGAATTTAATAACAAAAACAATTTCCTGTCGGGCTGCCTCGTTGTATCGAACAAACTTCTTCCTACCGCTTTCTTTTAATTAATAAATCGAGCATATACATGAAATACCATACAAAAATTTCAACAATTTTTTTAATTTACACGATGAAACGAATATTTGATTAAGAAAAATACTACTAAAAATCAAATAGGAACTACTAATGAAAGCTGAACATTTATTCCACATTTCTGATTATTGCTTACTTACTGTAATAGAGTTCACTCCTTTCTAATAATTACCAAAGCAATTACTAGAGTAAATTATTTGTTTTAAACATTGCATATACACTGGCAAGTAGAAAACGGTTGTTATTAGGGTTAATGCATTATAAAAGTCACACTTTCATAATTCGTTATCAAAATGACATCAGATTAAAGGGTCCGATACTAATGTTGTTCATAAACGACACGAAATGAGGGATTCTAAATCGATAATCAAATTATAACTCCCCCGAAAAAAATTCTTTGTATTTGTTTGGTAAGGAATAAATTACAATTAAAGTGCTTTAAACCTTTCGTCATTTGCACAAGGTAAAAACACAAACATTACGAAACCAAAACACAAACCCTAATTGTACGTGTGTGAAATTTTTACTCAAGTCTCTTCGACTGAATCATTCACTGCTACGTGCGTCAAGTCAAAAAATGGTATGTAATCGAAAAAATATAGTTGATCGTTTAAACAATGCCGAACGTTACTTAATTCGAAACGATTTGCTTTTTTTTGCGGGTAATTGAAGACATTAACCGAGCAATTATTGAATCGACCTTTCAATATCCTCCTCCTTCAGTATGCAAAAGTCATTGTTATTGCAGTTTCTATTTCTGATTGTTAAATATTGGGCGTTTAATAAATGAAAAAGGATGGTTTTTCTATAGTGAATTCGCGTCCTGAAAAGGTTTTTGGCCTGTTACTACTACTTTATTATATTAATGAAATTTCAGTTTTTGTTGTGTACAGCACAAAAACATACAATAGGGAGGGTTTTGAATAATAATGAAGACGTCCATGAATAGGTAGGGTGCCCTGACACACGAAAAATATCATTAATATTGAAAGGTTCAATAATAATGAGTGCGTTTGGAATTTTGACGACGTAATTAGAAAGAAAATTATATTGTGTTTGTGGACTTTACAAACATATTTTTGAGACTTTAATTAAATAAATGAAATGGAAATTATTATGTTTAGTATTTAAGGATTGATTTACAACTCTTAATGCAATAGACATTTTTAATAAAACACAGTTCAGGAAGTAAAACACTAATAATTCATCGATACATATTCATAATATTACCCAATCAAGTTATTTCATAACAATATTACTTAAATCCCCCGCCAAAGAAACAAATCGTAACTTAAGAACGTTCAGCTGCCTACTTGATGTAAGTTACAAAACAAAAACACCCACCTAAAATCAAAAAAGTCTCGAAAATCCTCTTTTAAAACACAACAAATTTAAAATTCCCAATAATTATAAACGAAGTAGTGCACACTGCATCACTATTAAAGTTTTTTATTTTTAAATATATTCTCCTTTATATATTTTGGCAACACCCTGTTTGATCGGACAAAAAAGCACCCTGTGTAAATATATTATCTTCTGTGGATTATACAGCAGGACAGCGAGCAGTTATCCTGCAAGACACGTTACGTTACGAAGGACAACAGATACGGCGAAGTAGCATTTCGCGGTGCGACCACCCCACAAGTCTGCGCATAACTGGAGGGTCTAAGCACGAACTCGCGAGTCGCCGCCCCTCTACTCGCGGAGAAGAACGCGGCGGTCACCGCACTTACCTGTATGCTCTATGCCTAATGCTTCGGTGGTCACCTCTTCGTGCCCAACGGTGGGGAACAGACACTCTGAAGGTTTTTCTTAAAAACCATTTTAATTTGACACCGTTAGGTTTTATTTCTGTAAACCATGCAATGATGGTTTATTTAGATCAATTGATCGTTTCTGTCTTTTTCTTGGTTCTATTATGAAGTGGTGTAATAACAGCAGTATATCATTGTAGAGCAACTCTTTTATAACATATGTTTTACTTAAGTATAGTAGAAATTAACAATACGTATACAGGAACAGTACACCGTGAGTAACTTTTTATATTTCCTGCTGTCGTACAGCTAATTTTCTATTGTAATGGAATGCGAGGTATCTGTAGATGTCACCTTTCCGGAATAATATTTAATAAGAATTGCAAGTAGATTACATCAAAAATAACTTTTATAGGGGTAAATTAACAATCTTTTTTAAATGGTATCTAATTCATTTTCCCATGGAAAACTATTTATAACAACCATGCCTCATTGAAGAGAAGACTCTGTTACTATCGCAAAAATACAAGGCAAGCTCTAAGAATGACAGAAATTATAGTATGGTAACATCAGAGACGGAAAATAATCAAAATTGGCTTAAGAAACCTTTTAGTTACAGAATGTCAAAATTGTCAAAACCCTGATCACTTCCAAAACCGATGTCCAAATACTAGATTGTATTGGAGTAACTTCTAATGAATGTATGAGCAAAAATCATCTTACAATCATATTCTGGTACCAGAACTGACTATGATGTTACGAAAGTCCTACGTCAATTCATTCCAGACATCTCGTCTTAAAAACCAGACTCGACTCGACGGTGTCAGGACTGACTATGATGTCATAACAGACCTACTACTCTCAATTCATTCACGACATCTCACAGTACAGAACATATTCGAAAGACTTTAAACAAAAACTGATATATCTGCGTGACAGATAGGTAAGAGGAATAGAATCTGCCCCTTTGTCGTGGTTCTTTCCTTTCGTATCTCTTATTGTCTGACTAGGCAGGCGACACTACAGATGTTATCATCGAAATTGGAAATAAATTACTGTCGTCCTGTTACTCGCGTTTCTGTTAGAAGCTCATGGAACTCGATAAGTGGCGACTATATGAAAATCGGTAATACTTTCGACTTTTCAGTAATTTGTATGTCGCGCATTCCGCAGTTACGTTCCGTGACGCGTTTCGACGCATTTTTATGATTAGCTAATCCCCAGAAATGACTTTTAAGCAACTAAACTTTTAATTTGATGCAATTTTTTGCTTTTAATAAAAATACATTTGGTTCTTTTATATCTGGTGCCGTTTTACGAGCATATCAAGCTAAAACGTGCGCTACGTACAAGTGACAAAATGGAGACATGAAATAGAAGGTAATTATAAGTTTTGCAAAGGTTCTGCGAACTATTTATAAAAAAACTTAGGAGTTGATTAATTATACAATTTTAGAGAAAACACCACAAATAATGCCCTACAAACGGTTTTGTGTTAAGATGTCCTTAATGGTCAAATTAGATCTTGAAGGCATTACGTATAGTGTCACATGTGTTGTTACGTACTGTGACATGCCAAAAACTGCAGATTTCATTCAATATTATTATTGAAGTTCAGACACAATTTCTTTTAATGTAATTAATTTTTAGTTGTCTTACAAATTTTTTTATTAGTCAATAACAATGAACTGCAATTTAAAACTAAACTCACTGACATTATTGTCTTTAACCACCGCCGTAATTATATGAACCGAATGACAGTTTTTATCCTATTTTACATATTTTTGTACAATACGCCATTACCACCGCAGTTTGGCTGCGGCAATTGTAATTCATGAATTTGACATCTGCTAAAATCCATTGGTTTAAGTTTTTTAAGCATTTTTGAACATTTAACTTTATCTGTGGAGGTTGACCTTTTCGCGGAATGCGCTATGTTTATACATGAACGAGCAACGCAGAATTCTTATGGGGAGTGGCTCTTGGACGAAACTTAGAAACTTTGGTAAATGATAGTTCCTGATGTATTGATCCAAAGTGTAAACGGACACAAAATCCAAAAAATTAGTTTTCGTATTACAGCCGTTTGAAGTTAATATTCTTCTGCAAAATGTCAACTTCAAACGGCTGTAATTCGAAAACTACAATTTTCTGGACTTGGTGTCTCTTACCACTTTTGATCTACACATTAACGACTACCATTCTCTTCCAGTTTCAAGAGTTTTGGCAGAGAGCCACTTCCCATAAGGATTCTAGGAGGCCCTTTGTGATAATCAAGACGTCCTTTGACGAGTATCGCAAGATATATTTGGTGCACAAATACTATTCTGCACAGACTTAAAAAGGTATTATTAATTTTTATCTGCATGAGATGTAGTAATCTCTACACAGCAGTTAAAGTAATATCACCGATCAAGTTGATAGAACTGCACATCGTATGCCCAAACAATAATTCATGATCTAGATTCTAGAGTAATGGTACTGGCCACTCTGAGCGATTAAGTTATCGTTATAGCTCTGGGTAGATTTCCTTTAGCGTCCCACTAAAAATAATTTTTGTGTGCTATTTTAGATCAGCTCAACTAACTTAACAGAGTCGATACTGAGCGTTTATAAGTGCAAAGTTTAGCTGCAAATAATCTACGTTTCATAGAAGGGTACATTTTGTTCGACTGTCAAAGTGTCAAAAATGAGTTTGTAACGTTTTATGGTTACCGAAGTTGGAGATTTTAAACTATCAATTATTTAAGTTCGAGGTTTTTTATTTTGGACTTTACGGTGTTATATTCAGAACTTCAAAGTTTTCAAATTATTAAAACTTCATAGACCTATTCAGATTTTTGGTATTTTAAAGTACCAGAGTCCATAATTTTCTAAACGTATCATTTTTTGATATTGAAAAATGAATCAGTTTTGAGTTTCATAAAGGTATACTAATTGTTGTTTCGGATAAACATTATTCGGGAATTTTATACTTTCTAGATACTATAGATAGATACTAGATTTATAGATTGCTCCAGATTTTAAAAGTTTCTGATGTTGGGAGTTTGAAAGTTATAAACAAAACAGCCTTGGTAGTGTAATGTCTGGCGTGCCGGACTTTCACCCAAGCGGCCCGGGTTCGACTCCCGGCGCTGGCAGATCTGGTTAAGGTTTTCTACAGTTTTCCTTAGCTGTAACACAAATGTGGGATTTGCGCTGTTCCATCTATAAGTCGGCTGCAGCCGCACATTGGGCCTACATAATAATAATAATCGCCCCCTCCCTCCCGCACAAGCTTATAGCTTCTGGGGCCTTGGTTTAGGTTATGGGTTGTAGTAATTATTATTATTATTATAAATTGGAAAAGCAAAGTACTAAAATATTCGGATTTATGATTTATACCTTCCAATTGCGATGTTTTATAATTTAAAATTGAAGATCTTTTTATATTCTACGCATGCATTATACATTGGAGTTTGGAAATCTTAAATTTCAGAATATCTAAATTTCAAATTTTAGACTTCCAGAGTTAACAAAGTTTAGAATTCTACAATTTTGGTCGATGGAAACTAGATTTTTAGAAACCGCAAGGTTAATAAGATATAAGCCATACAATTTACCTTCATAAGTATAAAGCCAAACTTGAAATTATTAAAGTTTCGTAGTTAAGAGAACGTTACAATAGTTTCGCCGTTTTAATGTTTCAAACTGTCCAAAGACTCAAAAATGAAGTAGCACAATCTTCTGAGATAGGTCAAGATCGTCTCAAAAGACTAGATGGTTTATGATAAGGATTTCATCAGTTACAGTACTTAAAATGTTAAATCCTTCCTGTGCTAAGAATTGTTTCTCTAGCGGTTAAGAAGTTTAGTTACCGCATTACCCTGTATTAAACGGTTTTTCAGAATTGTAAAATTATATTTAGTTTCTTAGCTTTTTGCGTGAGTGAGCGACAATTTATTAATATAATAATCCCACTTTGTATATGCAATAAATCCACCTAAAAATAAATATTCCTAGCCAATATCTCATTAAAAGATATATTTAAACAAATCAACTGCATATGTGCTGTCAATGTGATTTCCATAAATATTTTAATAAATGAGAAATGTCACATCAACACCGAATTATATTGATTGTAACACAGGAATGTTGTACATGTTTATGCAGCTTTGAAATAATACAATTCTGAAAACTGGTCGAATTTATATTAAACCAATTTTAATTTTTTTTAACCATTTTGAAATTGAGTATATGATAACCCCAATATGATCTCATAACAATTAGAAATGGATAAAATAACAATAGTAATTAATTGTACTTCGTAGAACAAAACACCTATATGTATTGTCAATTGAGATGCTAATAACAATCGAATAAGTGATAATCAATTTTTAATTTCGCACAAATATGTAATAATAACAAATAGATTGGTATTATTAGAAAATTCCATTTTGTGATTCACTCTATCGCACGATTTCACAATTTTATTCTATAAGTGTAACAGAAAACAATTATCTCCTATAATAGGCTTACTTTCAAAATGAGTAAGAAAAACGCTCTTAATATTTACCGCAAACCATAATACGCATGCATGGATTTTTTTTCTGAAAATAACGGTTCTCAAACATAAACCCACCAAATTTCTTTCTTAAGTGAAAATACCTTACAAAGAACTTACTTTAATGCGTGATTTATCGCAAAAGCGTATAAACTAAAATAGAGCACCGTTGCATAAATTTTATTGGCTTATGCAAATTGCGGACAGTTGGGAAAATGGACGTAAAATGTTTTTTGTAGCAATATAACAAGCTGAGACTATCCATCTGCATTTTTATGGATATATCTCCTTTAAATGAGGCTTTTTATACGCTGCTTCCTCGTTTCGCAATCGCCAATATAGTGTTACTACAAGATATACCTCCTAACCTATACTACAATATGTTTCCAACGAAATGAAACAATAAATCAAACTTCTTTTTTTAATATGGAAAAAGATTTAAGTACTAGGTTAAAATATGTTTCAAATGTGCTAATGGAACATTTTATTTACATTGGAAGGGAAAAGCAAACATTGCTATTTAGATTTCTTCTTCAGCTTCGGTCATTAATTATGCTTAGATCATAAGGTATCATCATTAAGTTGGCATTTTTGGGTTAAGCGCTAGAAAATTACACACACGTTCAGTCCAAGAATAATTTCTTGACCTTCAAACGCGAGTTACTTCTGATGTCAATATTTAGATGAGTTATTCTAATTGATATGCACGACATGCTTCATCGATGAATGCCAATTTAACACACCATATTATAGATTCATAAAAATTTCTAATTGGTTAATAAGTAAAGAGCGGGGGGAAATTTGTCACAGTTAGACTCTGTAATACTTAGAAGTTTTTAAGGTATACTATAGAAAATAAAAATGCAAAAACAAATTGCAAATTGAATTATTTAAATTTGACAAAATCTTTGAATCGGAAACCGATGCATATTCATTTTCTGTTTACCGTTTTGAATATCATGTATGCGATCAAAAAACAGTGATGTTTTGGTAGTATCGATAAATACTGTTGGAGGAAATCATATAGATTTAATATTTTACATGTTTTGAATGTTGATGAACAGCTCGATGAGATTTGAGAGAAATCTTTGTAATTTTCTTTCAGTCAATTACCATGATTTTGCATAGGCAACTAGTTGGAAAACGTACTATTCATTTCTGCGAAATGTAGCTGGTTTATGTAACCACTGTCATTAAAACAGTTAGTCATAGATACAAACATAGATAGCGTTTCCGCCCTCATATACCTACTATGCTTTACTTTTATTAATGAAGCTCTGAGACTGATGTTATAAAACAAATATTTGTCATAAATTAACACAGGCAACAATAGATATTTACACAAAAGTCAGGAAAATGCTTCATTACTGGCGAGGAGCCCTATTGAAATACGAGGAGCTTTGCTCCGAGTATTTTAAAGGCTCTGAGCCAAGTAATGGCATTTTACTGACGAGTAGTGTATAGAATTTTTTCTGAAAGCGAAAATTACGATAAAAGTAATTTATTAATTTAATTTTCTAAACAATTCTCGGAATTTATCAAGTGGTGCATTTCTCTCGTTTCTATGGTGACAGAAATAAATAGAAAAGTACTGTCAGCGTTAATTTTTGTGTGCGCCTAATTATGGTAGATACTTGTGACCAAACGCCGTTAGAAATACAAGAAGCGGCCGCTGCAGCCGTAGGGGACCTCCTACCTAAAAAGTCCAAGAGTAGGTACAACGCCGCTTATGAAGGTTTCGACATTTGGTGTAAGGCCAAAAATGTAAATGTTATCACCGAAGACGTCCTTTTGGCTTACTTTGCTGAGAAAACGAAACAAAATTATAAAGCTTCATCCCTTTGGAGTCACTATTCCATGGTTAAATCGACATTATTAATACTAGTATCTCTCTCGCCGCTGCTTTGCGTCCGCAGATTGATCAGCGTTGAAGGGGCGGTGTGAGGGAACCACATAGACTTTCATGAAACTTAGCATGAAGTAAGAAGAAGAATGTGGATATTGGCAAATTCAGCAAGCTCATTGCGTATTTAAAAAGGCAAAATGATGAATACCAAGCCAAAAAATCAAGAATTTTGTCACGGATTGAGGTGAACAGATTTCTTCAAGAGGCTCCGGACAAAGAATTTTTAATGTCAAAGGTAGGAAATTATAGTCTTCTACTTCATTTTCAATAATTTTAAAAAATTCAGGTTGCATTAATCATCGGTATAGCAGGAGGTTGTCGGTGTGATGAGCTGGGAAAAATGTCGATTGATGACGTTGAAGATAAAAATTCTTTGTTGATGATCCGCATACCTGATTCTAAGACACATAAGCCAAGGCGATTTATAGTTCTTGGAGATGATGGAAATGAGCTGAATCTCACACTATATAGGAAGTATACTAGCTTAAGACCACCTCAAACACCACACAGACGTCTCTTTTTGAATTACAAAAACGGAAAATGCTCAAGACAACCAGTGGGCGTACATACTTTTGGCAAAATACCCAGCAAAATAGCAACTTATCTTGGCTTAGAGAATCCCGCAGAATATACTGGACATTGTCTACGTCGCAGTTCTGCTACGTTGTTAGTTGACGCTGGCGCTGACGTTACAACTCTTAAAAGGCATGGCGGATGGAAATCCTCTAGCGTCGCAGAAGGATATATAGAAGAGTCATTAGAAAATAAAATTCAGACTGCTAAACGAATAATGTATGGAAAAGAAAACAATAATTGTGCCTTCACTTCCGTGAAAGGAGTTGGTGATGAAAAAACTGGTAGCAGTACGTCTGAGAGTGATAATTGTGCAATGGTAGTTAACAATGAAAATAATGTTTTTCTGAAAAATAAGAGTGCTTTGTCTGGTATTAACATATGTAATGTACAAAACACTACTATAAATATTAATATTAATTAAAAATTTAAATAAATATGACAATTGGTATTATCTGTATCTGTAACTACTTTACCTGCCTTGGCAGGGAAATTGAAATTTCCTGCGCCAAATGTGTCATGGAAACGTAACTATAGCTCCGCTTTCAGAAAAAATATTTTTATCTACGACCACCATAGAAAGTTGCATATTCCGCACAATCTAGTAACCGTGAAAACGACCAATTGCAAACAATCTCCAAACTCAACGGTAAAGTATGTGAGGAAGGAGTTCTCAATAATCCGTAGTTCTATTAAAACGCCATAGATGTCACCACTTGCAATATTTATAATATTATTAATTATTTGAAATATAAAATGTTATAAATTTTAGATAAAGCTTAATTTATTTTGTTTAATTAATATTTTACATTAAATTATATTTCGAATGGAAATCCATCTAGAAAAAAAAAACTAAGGTCAGACCCGGGGAATAGAACCGGGATCGCTCGGTTAGTAGCTACAGCGTAAGCATTGTGCTACCGAGACTCCTTTCAATGATGTTTTTTTCTTATTATATAAAGTTACAATGATTGTTATTCAATTAAAACGTAAAATTAATTAATGTTTTACATTATTATATAATTTTTAATGTAATTTTATTTATTATTATTGCTAAATTACAATAAAAACATTGAAAACATTTATAATTTGCTACATAATGCGAGAATATTTGATATTTTGCGCAGAGGTTAATAACCTTGACAATTGAATTGTGATTTTTGTACATATAAATTATTTTTTGAAAACGAGTACATAATTATTTAGCTGTAAGTACTAAATAGTAGATTGACTTAAATTATACAAATTGTAAACGTATTATTACTATTGTCTTTACAAATTTAATGTTTACTTTTGTCGTTTTTAAAATTCTAGATGTATCATGAGTGAATCCGATGAAGGAAAATTGGGGTGTACACTCGTACACCTCCAAACATCGTGGAAGCGGCTCACATTACATCTCTTAATTTATTGCCAAATATTTCACGTAAAAAATATGAATGCGAGTATAAACTCTAGGTTAAAAAACTTTCTTAGCTGTTGGTGGTTTATTACTTTTTTTGTTGTCGTAGATAAAGTATAGTGTGTAACGCGTGCAAAAACACCAATTTCTCACTCGTGTGATTGCGGCATTCGACTACGTCTTATGCCGCAAAATCTTCACACTCGTGAGAAATTGGCACTTTTCTGCACTTGCAACACAATATACTATTATGCATATTCCCCAAAGTGTTAAAAAAGGGTTATTTCCACTTAAAATATTCCACTCTGTAAAAATTGGATTAAAAATATACAAGGTTTGAAAATATAATGAGAAAATTAGCAACGACTGGGTTTCGGGCTAGATTACGATTTTTGGGACATTTTGATTTGCTGCTGCAAGCACATTTTTAAAGAAAGAACACTCCTCGCCTTCCAGAATGTGCAGAAAGCTTCGCCCGTCTTAAATATACCCGAAATTATATTGTGAATATCATACTATGTAAATTAGCAACAACTGCGTTTCGGGATAGATAACGACTTTTGGGACATTCTTGGGACACTGATTTGCTGCTGGAAGCGCATTTTAAAAAAAAGAACACTCATCGTCTTCCAGAATGTGCAGAAAGCTTCGCCCGTCTTAAATATACCCGAAATTATACTGTGAGTATCATACTACGATAATTAGCAACGACTGCGTTTCGGGCTAGATTACGATTTTTGGGACATTTTCATTTGCTGCTGTAAGCACATTTTTTTTAAAGAAATAGCACTCCTCGTCTTCCAAAATGTGCAGAAAACTTCGCCCGTCTTAAATATACCCGAAATTATACTGTGTTTTCAGTTTTTAGAAATTTGCTCAAAAATACTGTAGTTCCAGTGCAGTACATATTTTGCTACACTTCAGCTTTCCTTGAATGTGAATATTTCAATTTTAGAGAAAAAGCTTCTTCATTAATAGCTTTGGTAGTGTGGTGACTAGCGTGCTGGTCTCTCAGCCAAGTGGCCCTAGTATGACTTCCGGTGTCGGCAAATCTGGTTAAGGTTTTCTGTAGTTTTTTCATTAGTGTTGGTAATGCCATGCTATGCTATACTAAGCAATGCTAAGCTACAAAAGCAAAGATAATAAAATGCATTCAAGTGTTCCAACTGCGCGCTGCTTGTATACATGTTCCAACATGTATGCGATGTTACCATCAGCGTAGATAAGCGATAGTTTTGAAATTCAAGTATGTCTGATTCTATAGCGCTAACTAGCCAGTGTATTTGCAATTTTCGTGCAATATGGACATTGAAAAATTAATTTATGCTGTCCGAATACGTCCGTCATTTCTCTAGAAGTAGTGATATTCTGTTTAGTATACAAGGTGACTGGTAAGTCGACGCATTCCTATTAGGAGGTATTAGTAAAGCTCATTTACAGTCGATTTAGTCATAATGTTCTGTATGCAAATTGAAATATTTCAATTTTTTTAGATAGCATTTCCCTGCTACAGTCCATCAAACGAAAACTTTCGTATAACCTTAGGATGCGCAGTGGAACAACTGCCTTAGATTAAAAAACCCTGTTTTTCACAATTTAAGCGCCTATCGGCACGGGAATGGATTGAGTCAAGTCAATAAAATTTGTTGTGTAGTGTGCTTATACAATATGTAAACCTTTTAGGGGGTGAGACCTAGTAAATTCGAAAAACAAAAATATCATGTACAAATAAGGAACACTCTAATGTACAATCTTAAAGACCGATTTTTGTAACCGATATAGTCAACATTCACAGGTCTAAAATTTTCTAGCTCCATCTTGAATATACCATTTCAAAAGCAAAATAATCCGATACTTTGGCACATTTCGACTCATGTGCAACTAGATTCTACTGATCCATAAGCTTATTTTGATTCAGCCCAATAAACTGTATAGATTATGTTTTTGAATGACCAATGTGTTTTATTGCAGGCGTTTTAGTAATCTAATATCGTGAGATCAAATAAATTTATAATTAACGCAAGCCATGATTCTTGTCATATGCTTGATAACATTGAAAGACAATCCGCAAATTTGAGAATATAGAAGCACGTGCTTGGGAATACAGACATTTATGACATTACAGGCAATGACTCTAGGATTGGACAATCCGGACTCCTGTGCGAGGCGTCCGGCATTTTGGCTGCGAATTTGACAAAATATCGAAAATAGTAAATTAAATCAAAATTTACACTTGGTGATTTTTTTTATTAGCAAATAATTAATATACAATTTGAATTTTATTGCTTTACCTTAAAGCTATAAAAAAGCGTATACATTAAACTGAAAGAGATTTTCTAATAGTTATTTAGGCTATAAAAATGTAAAGACATTATAGTATTCAATGAAGATTATTACATGCCGAGGTGAAACCGAGGTCTATATTTTTTTTGCTGTGGTAAATTATCCCATATCATAATGCCCTCTTAAGTCTATATTCAAACGGTCCCAAACCGTCTGTTGGGGGGCAGCGGTAAGGAGACAACGATAGGGGAACCTCTCGAACTAGGCACCCACCACACATTATTTTTGGAGAGGGATCGATTAGAGAAACTTTTGAGATTTTTCAGAAACTGACACCAGAAATAGCGTTCGTATATTAATTAATATTGATTAGTATTAATCAATTAATAAGTGAATATACTGTAACTATTAATTATAAAAACTCATCAAAAAGTAATTAATAATAAAAAAAGAAACAAACAGTATAATAAATGACATTCATTAAATAAGCAAACGACGTCAACAGATAGGATGGCACATTTCCGATTACAAAACCCGGGTTCTATCCCCAGTACCGGTAATTTTCTAAAAGAAAATATATAATAATACTATAATAATATTTCATAAATAAACAATTTTTTACATATAATATTCATAAAAAGGATGAATGACTTACCATTAAATATTAATATGGTAATGTATAATCAATTAGTTTTATTTTTAATTAACGTAAATATTAAAATTAAGGAGATAATTTTATGTAACTATTCTTTTTCATAACTATTATATTCATAAAAAATATTTTACAAATAAACAAAAAAGGATGATAAATGAAAGACATTAAAGAAGTAAAAGGCATAGACGGCATGATCGGGTGGAAGGATCGCTGGATTACCAACTACACAACCACTGTTCTACTCCCACTTCAACTAGTTTTTTTTAAATATTTAATATATGTATTTCATAAACATTTTTTTTTAAATTATAAGATTTATAAAAAAGAATAATTACTTAAAATTATCCCTTAATTTTATAGTATTGTTTAAACTACTTAAGTGTAATATTTATATTAATTAAAAATAAAACTAATTGATTATGCATTAACTTATTAGTATTTAATCGTAAGATATTCCTTTTTATATATTATATATAAAAAAATTGTTTATTTATTAAATATATTAAATATTTTTTAAAAAATACCACAATTGGGTATTTAAAAAATACAACACAGATTTTTTTTAGTCTGACATTCATCGCTGCTACCACTCGGTCATGATTGTCTATTGATGTCGTTTGCTTCTTTTTGAATGTAATTTATCATTATTTTTTGTTTATTTCTTTTTTATTATTAATTAATTTTTGATGCAAAACATGCTTTAAAATCTAAAATTTTGAGCGTTGACAAAGAGGGAAAATCAGTATCCATGACGAGGGCGCCACCGCTCAATGATTAATTTATTTTTGCGATTTTACTTCTAACAAAAAGAAAGCTTGTAGAATTATCCTTAGGTTTTGCATAGTGCTTAGTAAATATATTTGGAATATTCTGCTAATACAGATTTTCAAAAATCTATAATGCGAAGTTTCGGCTTTTAAATTACCTACATTGTAATATTATTTACACTAACTAACAAAACTCAACCTATCGCTTGATTTTATATTAGAGGTAAACTCGTATATGTATGTGGAAAGACCCGCTTTGCGAGCATTCGAGAGAACCCTTAAAAAGAAGCTTGCATTTTTCAATAGTTTTCGTTTCAATAATTCTATTTGCTCCTCATTCCCAATAATATGGCTATGAAAAAACCAGGAAGTAAAGTGTAAATATCGTTCTGTATTATAATTACAAAATATTTTTCAGTTGCACCCATTTTTCTCCCCTTAATTACTTGAAAATGAGATGGTAGATATGAATGAGTAACAACTATTCCCTATCTATCTTACACTATCTACGTGACTATAATTAACAGCACACGATTTATAATTGCAAAATGTCAAGGTTAAAGGAATATATCTTCAAATAACACAAACCAATTTCAATTTTCCATAATTTCAATAAACTTTAATAATAATCAATGTGTTTATTCGTTGCTGCATAACGAAGTCAAGGATGCCACTTTAACGAACCATTATTGAAAGGCTCTCTCTAATCTCTACTTGGGAAGTTTATTTCGCATAAACATCTAGATTAGTTTCAGTTAGGAATAGATGCAAACAGCTAGATAATGACAAAACTATAACAATAACCTCATTCTCCAGAAAATACAAAAATGTAATTGAAGGAGATTTGATAAGATTTTCCCATTAGAACTCAAAACTAATAAAACAAAATATTACAATTCATTGACGCCCCCATGTGCCGCCTCTATCTCTCTTTACAAAGAGATAAATGAGGTGTTTAAACAGATGCCTTGGGTAGTTTAGGTTTGAGCATATGGATTTCATCAATAATATTTTGTGTTGTTTTATTTGTTCGGCAAGCATTGATTTGGGAAAAAAATAATCCATGAAAATATTCACAGCACGATTTGTAAAAAAGCATCGTGAGAGAAAAATTGACGTCACAAACAGACGGTACCAAAAATCATTTATAAAATTTCTATCTTAACAATGACAGATCACTTTAGAAAAATGAAGCACAAGCAGCTTTAAGGGAAACGTGATCATAAAAATAATACTGTTATAATAGGAGATTCATCCGTTATAATGGGAAGTTAATAAAAAGTGGTATTAGTTGAAATAACGGTAAACATTTCAAAAGAATCCGAAAGGAGGAAAAACAAGGTGCAAAAAAAGAGAAATCAAACACGATTTTGTTACGCATAATTTATTTAATGATGAAATCATATAATAATGGGGAAAACAATGTTTTTATATAACAACAAACAGAATGAGGCATTCTTTTCATCTACTATAAGATCGTAGAAGTCGGAAAAATGCAATAAGGTTAGTTTTCCTGCTTTTTCAAAAAGTTTGAAGTACAAAATTGTTAGTTCAAACAAATGAAGATCAATGCTTTGTATATTCAACATACACATTCGCCTCCATTAATTACAGGCATATTTTCATAATATGATAGATGTTGTTTCTTGGATAGTGCAGGTATAACAAATATGCTCAGTTTCACTCGTCTATCATATAAATATTATCAAAATATTTCAACCTAACGGTCGCCAATTCAAACAAAATGTACTGGAAGCATTAAAGAATTAGCCGTATTCTACTTTAAAATATGTTAGAAACTAAAATAGTATAAATCTCAACATTTATTTACTCGCGGCACTTTAAAGTCTATAAACTAAGATTTTATGGTAAAAAAAAATCAGCATCAAAGTTAGCCTTGGAAATTCCTTGGATGCTCATGGTAGTTTATGATCGGATTTATATGAAATTTATTTAACTATGTATTAATTTCTATAATGCTTGAAATGAAAAGAATCAGGAATAAAAGTGAACAAATAAGTATATATGTAAATAAGACGCTATAATAAAATACAGCGTTGTGGAAAAGTGTACACTTCTTGACACTCGTTGCTTTTCTATGATAAGATATAATAGCGGCACTTGATAAATAACAAAGTTTTAAATATAATCATCCGTGTAAACTACTTAGATTCTTACTAGAAAATTACCTGATATTGCACCCACAAAATTGATTATTTCTCGTTTATTGAGTAGTCATAAATATTTCTCAACTTACCTATCAGATGAACTTTCGAGGAATACATCTTGACCCAAATACAACAAGGAACCAATCCACAAAAATTCAAGAAATACGTTACGTACACTGCCATGTATATAAAAGCACTTTTATATACATGGCAGTGTACGTAACGTATTTTCTATAGCATAGCACTATTTACAAGCCATTTGAAACTGTAATGTTTTATATAATTGAACTTGGAACATACCAACATTACACAAGATTTAATAGTAAAAATTTAATTAATTCTCAGATATTGTAATTTATGGGTTCCTTGTTGCATATGTGGTCCATCTTCTGCCGAGTTGTAAACCACTTTGCTGCTTATTAGAAAAAGTACCTGTATTGCACCAACAAATTTATTAAATCTGGTTTATCGAGTAGTCATAAATTAATATTCTAAATTTTCTACATCTCCATTTTCTACACACCTTGAGATGATTATTATTTTTAGTGTCGCCTACATTCTGTAAAGTTCCCACCGAAAAACAAACAACATAGAGATTTCAATAAAGCTAAGGTTTCCTAGGTTAGCGGTGCCATCATATAGCGGCCGTAAAATGGCGGCACTGACGTCACGTAGCGTTGGAAGAAAAAGACGGTCGTTATACGATTAAGACTGAAGAATTATTATAACGGATAATCTTGATATAGCATTTAATATTTTTGGAAGGTGAAGAGTCCCCAGAAGAAGAGACTGATCGTTTAAAAGTATTTGACCTAGTATTTAAAAAATATTGACGGAGGAGAGAAAACATCGTCCAAATCATCACCATAGCTACCACCACTTGTTGTGATGTTGCACGGCTATATTCTTACTTTGTACATTGTAAATAATCTCGGTTTCTCACAAAATCAATTAATACTTGTCCTGTTCGCTATTCCAGGAAATACTTTATCGCAATTGTCACCGTACCGATACTAAAACGTTGCAACAAGGGTTTCTCGCCGTATTAATGACCGATAAAAATGATGTTGGCGCTTTTTTTATGTGACGGCGCATGTGGCCGCTCTCGAGATAACCACAACGATTTAAATCTAAGAAAACGTTTTTAGTGACATCATTCAGCGTAATATTACGGTCGCTATATTACGGCACCGCTATCCTATGAAACCGTAGCTTAAATGCACAATAAATACGACTCCGTTGTTTGATACGCAAAGAAATCAAAAAATCACGAGATATCTAGCAAAAAGATATAAATACATTTAATCTGGAGCAGAAACACGATGGAGCACGAACTTGAACTAAAATGAAATCAAAGCAGTGGATTAAACACGGTAAATATATTCCGAAAAAAGCAAAGTCAAGACCATTCAATCAGCTGGAAGATGTAAGCATCAATATTTTGGAACACCAAAGAAATTTTGTTGATTAATTATCTTGAAAGAAGAAAGGTTATTGGTCAATACTACACAGCGGTTTTAGACAAACTGGAAGCAGCAATTCAGGAAAAACCGTTGTTCCACCGGGAAAGGAACCGGTGCGGTCCATTTAAGTGCAATCGTACAGCAAAAAGGCAGGATTGTTTGAATTGTTGTAAGAAAAGTTCGAAATCTTTCCGGATCCACCTTGTTCGCCTAATTTGGCTACCTTGGACGGACTTCACCCATCCCTAAAGCTCAAGATATTTCTGGCTGGGTAGCTATTAAGGTCAAACGAAGAGGTGATTGAGAACGTAAATGATTATTTTGACGACGTTGAAAAACGAAGAAATATAGAAGCTGGGTCAATGCAATAAAATACAACATGAATCACATTTTTTTAGTTTGTTTTGATTGTCATTCGAGAAACTTTTTAGTCAATCTTCTTATGTTATTAAAAAATTCTAGAAAAAGCTTAGACTTTACTAGCACATCTTTTACCATTATCAATATCGAATGGTAAAACTCCGAAAGTGTTCTTCCACTCTCAACATTTTCTCATAAAGCACCCACCGAGAGTTATTTTGTGCAGAAATAGTTTGTCCGATAGTTTTGTATCTATATATATTATTCCGCTTTTACAGGCCATGAAGGGCCATTGGGGTATAGCAGGGTAGGCTGCCATTACTCGAGCCGTTCAGTACTCAAGGGTGGTAAAGTGGCTAGTTTTGCGCACCGACCGCCTATTATTATCCCAGGTACTCATTTTCACAGGCTGAGTCGACCTGGAAGCCTTAGATATATAAAAATTCAAATGTATCGTATTCCTGGGATTCGAACCCAGGACCTCAAGGTTGGTGGTCAAGTGCCATACCCACTGAGGAACCATCGCTTCTTTTGTATCTATAATTCCATCAAATTATTGTTGCGCAGCAAACCACGGCAACAATTAAGAAGCGTTCAGAAAGTATCTGGATCAGGTTACTTTATAATCAATACTTCTATTTCTTATACTGATTCTAAGGTAATCTGGTCCAGCTACTATTTGTACAATCGTTATATAGGGCACACACGGTTGCCCGCGACCACATCCCCGACCACGTCGAGGACCAGCTCGAGGATGTGATCCGGATAATGACGAAATATTTACATTTTCTGTAATTCATTACATAAACAACTTGGTCTTCCGGTTAGTGTGTATAATGAAATTATAAGTATCGTATTTCTTTGAAACGTGTATATCGAAATGAAATAAATAATTATTGAGTCCATAATAAAATTTCTACTGAAATCTCTATCTTTATTTAGAAATTATGCAGTCAATAATATCTTTCTCGTGATAAAAACGTTTCAAAGAAATAGGATACTTATAAATTTTATTATACACACCAGCTTGAAGCCCAAGTTGTTTATGTAATACATTACAGCAAATGTAAATATTTCGTCATTATCCGGACCACATCATTGACCTGGTCCACGAGGTGCTCAGAGATTTACATTACTTATTTAAGTGTAAAAAATAGTAATCAAATTGTGGAACGTTCAATTTTGTTTAGCCGATATTGATCGATTCTATTAATTGTTCCCTAATAGTTTTCCGTGGCTTTATATAACATTACCTCGACTTATACTCAGTCAGTGCCATTGGAGCTCGTAGATCAGCGTTTCTCAACCTGTGGTACGCGTACCCCCAAGGGTACGTGAAATAGTCTCAGGGGGTACGCGGAAAAAAAGATGTAATGGTGGACACTGATAGATAGATTGAACATAACGGGGTAACGGGGTTTTGCATAACTGGTAAAAATAAAAATGTCTCTGTATTACAGTGTTATTACTGCATCTGTATGTAGATGTTAGTAATTATACATAATGGGGTGGGGTTGGGGTACGTGTAGCAGTGATGATAGGTCAAGGGGTACGCAAGTAAAAAAAGGTTGCGAAGACAAGAAGAAGACCTAGAACATCCCATTAGAAAGCCAAAATCAATTTGAGGTTGCGCTATAGTGTAGCAGTGATGATAGGTCAAGGGGTACGCAAGTAAAAAAAGGTTGCGAAGACAAGAAGAAGACCTAGAACATCCCATTAGAAAGCCAAAATCAATTTGAGGTTGCGCTATACACGGTTTACCAGCGATTGTAAATGGAAGTGGCAAAGAAAAGGCAAGTTTGGGCGACACTAAAACAATAGGCTACAGTCAGCAATTGAAAAACTCAATTGGATTTCCCGGAATTTCGGTTGCTGCAAATCTGTGATCTAAAAGAATAACTGACCAGAAACTATTTGAATGCTCGTTACAATGATAATAATCCATAACTGATATATTAGAACAACCAGGCTTAATCCATAGTGTAAGATGGGCAACTAAATTATCTCTAATTAATTAGTTTTTAAACTGCATTCAAAGATTGAGACCTCGTTACCTGAGAAATTAAAGAAAAACGAACATTTTTTTATCGGAATGTTAAGGAAGATTTTATCCAGTAAAAACTTTTGCGGAAAAGGAACGGGAAGGAAATATTCTTCTCAAGTTAAACAATCATAATGATAAGATTAAAGCATTATTATAAACGACTTCTGTTGCAAAACGTCTTGGCACAATCCCGAAACTCTCTTTTTAGTCTAACAGAAAAACCTTTAGAAACTCCAAATGAACAATTTAACTACCAAAACTTCCTTGCATATATTTTGCCAAAATAAAAAATTTCCATTTAAAATTGCTTTTAATTATAAAAATTCCGAGCTACAACATCCATAATTCAAAATGAAATAAAACTCTAAAAGTTGGACGGCCATCACACAATAACTCACACTATTGTGACAAACAGTAGCAGTTAAACTCAAAATACATTCAATGTAATGTATTTTATGTCGGTAAAAATTTCATAATCCAACTCCATAATGTCTGAACATTTACGATAAATGAGCGAACTATTTATCTTAACAACTGCGTACTGGCAGCAAACAGCCTACCTCGTTCTCCTTCATAGGAAAGAGTGCATAAAATAAAAAAGGCTACACAGCTACGAACGAAAATCGCGTAGGAAATTGTCGGAAGGACGCAAAGAAATTTTAACGGACATGTTAAATTGAGAAGTGCAATCTCGGCACACGCTAATTTGTTTACAACGCATTTGGCTAATAAAATTAGATGCGACCAAGTAAAATGAACGAGTTAAATTTTAAAACATGACACATGTGGCAAAATAATAATACGACCGAGGTATTTCTTTTTTTTTTTCACGCAATTTATTCAAATTTCCAGCCAAGTAGAATATTTGAAAAGCTCCCACGGGTACAATAAACTTCATTAAATTTGGGCCGTAGGAGTTGAAGGAAAAAAGTTAACAATTAAAGAGTATCAAATTTACAAGAACATAACTCATCCGGGATACAAGAACGTGTGAATACAAAAAGTTTAGAATAAGAGGGACGGTACATATGGCATACAGCCAAAGCAGATCTCGTTTTATTAGCGTTTTAATTGCTCTCAGCCTATTACATGCAACGGGAACATCTCTGAATGAGAGTTTTATGCTGCATGAGCGCTTCTTTGCGTAATGATACATAAATGTTTGAGCAGAACTTTAAATATTGATGAATTCATAAAAACTTTAAACCCTGTAATAAAAGGCTGGGAACACAGTAGTTTGCACGCTATTTAATTAACTTTTAAACGAATAAGAAATCTTGGCAGAAACACCTAAAATAAAATCGAGCCTTTTTTCCGGACTGTTTCAAAATAATAATAACATTTGAACGACGTAATAATATTATTTGTACGTCCTTGTCCTAAGCACCTCAAACACACCTATCATTATCATCACGCCAACTCAAGCAAAGCCATTCCTTCTTCTCTTCCTGGATTCCCCTTTTCCCTCTTCCAATTTTCTTTCGGCTGGCAATACTTTAACACACAATATTTCACAAAGGGAGTTGAAATAAACTCGATATAGTGAGAAATATAATTCTAAATTGAAAGTTCTCGAATTCCGTACGAATTCTGAATACTAATAATGAGGCTATACTTATGCTTTAAGGAAATATAGAGAAAATGATGCTAGAGGAAAATAAATTATCGATTTAGAACTTTCCTTAAAAAACGCGTTAGATCTAATAATACACAAGGAATGGTGATGCTGACAGCACACCTCAAACTCTCTCGCTGGAGTTGTACGCGAAATTTTAACGAAGCATTAACAGCTGTCGGAAATTGTAATATAACGAGATTTTCCGTTTTGGAGATTTCCAGCATTCAAAGCTCGAAGAGTAAGTATTATATTTCTTAAAGCAGGGGTTTCTTACTTAATGTAAATAGGATTCTGATTTTAGGATAATTTAAAGATTTTCAGTCTACAAAAGCTTGTTTATCTTCCAATCCATACATTTTCTTTACAACCAAAAATATGAGATGATTAAATATCGCAAAGCTGCGAAATGGCGAACCGGTAAATCTTTTCTGAAAATCACTTGTGTTATCAAAATTTAGAATCAGATAAAATGAACAGAAAAAGGGTCTTGTAACATTACAAAAACAAATCACTTAAATCGCAAGCTTGAAATGTGACCACAAATTTAGACAACATGAGACAACTCAATGAATATAAAAAGAATGCAAGGCTATTTTCACAAGCAAACAATTTCTCAATTCACGAGTCTCTTAAACGGTGGAGGAAATTTTTTTACTCCGATTTTTGCGTAGTAAATATTATGATCCAAGATTTTTCTTAGTGTACCTAATGCGGATACAATGTTCATTAACTATTACTTCTGTTTTTATATTTCTTAATTGAAGCGCATGAACACTGTTTTGTATCTGTAAATTTCTCGGCCAATTTTTTTCATAGTACACCTGTAACCTTGATTATTTCTGTTCCAAGCTGATGCTTTTGCATTTAATGTTTAAATTACGCCAACGTACTACTTTATCTATAATAAAACGATAAAAGCAAGCACAAGTGCCGAACGCAGCTTCTGCAACCGCCAAGAAAAGTTATCCACTGTGACACAAACCATTATTCACACTTCAAAATAAGAATCTTTAAACATGTATATAATAGTATTCACTTCTGAGCTTGTTTTTAACAATATCTTTAAATGACAAAAGCTTCTGCAAAATACTTCTAAGTCGTTTCATCTTTCTAGTTATGCCAATTCTAGGACTATGGCGATATGATAATCAAAATGTCGCAGCTAACGAAAATTGAGTACCGAGCGGTCATTAAATTTTTAACAAAAGAAGGGCACACGCCTAATCAAATCAAACAACGTTTAGACGGCGTTTATGGTGATTTATCTCCTTCATATTCCACTGTAAAAAAGTGGTCAAAATGTTTCCGTCTGGAGCAAGAATCTCTTGAAGATGATGAGCGCATCGGACGGCCAATTGAAGCGGTAATGCTTCAAAATGTTGCAATCATTGAAGAAATGGTATTAGATCTTCGCCGTTTGAAAGTTAAGGAGTTAGCAGTAATGTCTGACATTTCGGAAACAAGTGTTCGCCGAATTCTTCATAACACCATTTGGGTATGAATAAAATTAGTACAAGATGGGTACCGCGTCTTCTTTCTGCTGTTCAACGACGCGTCGAATGTGCGCGCTCGTTTTAAAACGTGTGTGGAGACGACCTAAAGCCGATTTTGGAGTCCATTGTCACTGGAGATGAAACAATGGTTCTGTATTATGATCCTCTATCCAAAAAAGAATCGATGGAATGGCGGCCCGATGAACCTCGTCCCAAAAAGGCAAAAGTCGTTCAATCGACAAAAAAAGTTATGGCAACAACATTCTGGAATTGTGACGGCATTTTACTGATTGATTTTAAAGAATGCAATACAACTGTTAACAGTACATATTATGCGTCTTTATTGCATAAATTGAGAAACAATATTCGTGAAAAACGTCGAGGAAAATTGACAAGAGGTGTTCGATTATTACACGACAATGCACCCGTTCATACTGCCGCAATTTCACAAGCTGCCATTCGCGAATGCGGCTTTGAAGCATTGGATCAACCACCGAACAGTCCGGATATGGCTCCTAGTGACTATTATTTATTTTCCAATTTAAAGAAAGACCGTTTTTTTAGGGGACGTCGTTTTAAGTAGGAGAACGAGTTGCAAGCAGCTGTAATTGAACATTTTAAAGGAAAAACTTCAGATTATTTTTACAAGGGCATTGAATTATTAATTCCACGTTGTAATAAGTGTATTGACATTAGGGGAGTTTATATTGAAAAATAAAAATTATTATATTTTACCAAGTTATCAGGCCGAGAATTTATGGCGCTTACCTCCTATCTTTACATCAGAATTGTAGCATGTTGTTTGAAAACATGAATCAAAGGCCTATTAAAATCTGTGTTGCAAGAAATTGGGGTCAACAGTCATAGACTATTGTTAATATGATTCTTTTTAGAACCACAAATAAGTCAAAATTCGAAAGAAAATTTTGATAAATATAATTAAGTGCACTTGATGTTTTACTCCTTCGAAAAGGGAAGCATAAGCAAAAAAGAAAAAGCTGCCTATACTTTAACAAATTTAACTAATAAACACGAATTTTCACTTATAATATACCAAGTGCATTGATTATTGCCGGAAAATTTTTGAGTGACATTTCTGCAACGTCATAATTGCACGACACGAAGTGGAGTGCAATTAGTTGCAGAAATGCACGAAAGTAAAATTTCCAGGCATAATCAATGCACGAGGATATATTCGGAAAGAAAATCGTGACGACACAAACCATTTCTACCTATTTTAAATTTTGATTATCACTGTCAAGTTGTAACATAACATAGTTAGCCGTGGTATCCAAAATTAAAATTGACAGGAAACGTTTATTACAATAGTTGTGTATTTAATTTCAATTGATTTGTTCTAGTTTTTTGTAATTTGTTCAGTTGTATAGTTTAAATAAATTTGACATTTTTGACAGAAAAATTTTCACTTATTAATTTCAGTTAGGTTGGTCTACCTTCAAAAAATTTCCAAAAAATGTTTTAGTTGCCATGGTAACGGCTCCTGAGCTAGTTTTTTTATTGGTCACTACTGAGTGTCGTACGATTTTCACTGAAATTAACTATCCTAATTAGAAATAGCAACATAAGAATCGTTTCGAAAAATGTGGAAACTATTTTTATTGTGTTCTCCGGAAACAGAACAATATATTCTGTCCCTTCTTGAAGTGACATTTAATTTTATTATTGCTTATCAGTGGCGTGCGGTGAGAATTTAGGCTAGGGAAGCAACCACGATTTTAATTATAATACACCTAGGTACAGGCGCGGATTAACGGGGAGAGAATAATCCCCCCCCCCCCAATTTAGAAATAAGTTTACATAGAATAGAAACAAATAATGTTTGTTTAATTATTATTTATTAAAACAATTATTTTTCCAAAGATTTCCCCCTCAAAATACTTCTCTGGATCCGCCCCTGCTAGGTACAATAAAAAACAGTGTTATAATTATTAAGCTTAAAAGTTTTTCAAGAAGCACTTTTACACTTTATACTTATGGAATTTGTTGACTATCATTCTTTATTTAAAAAAAAAAAACTACTACTACGTATCAATTTTCCGGTCTTTCTTAGCAAAATACCGGTACAGGTTTTAATCTTTGTTGTTAAATTTGAAAGATCTGGTTTTGATCTGCCTTTCTTAATAATTTGTAATTTCTCTCCAAAACTGTATGCGAAAAATTCCTTATTAATAATTTACAAACTGAACAAAAAATCGTCCTGATTCGGCTATATCGAAGGTACTCGAACCTTTCACCGAAGCAGTTGAATTTGCAGTCGTGACGATAATGCAATTTTAAATTTGCATACAGGCAAACTAAATAGAACTATTTGTCTTTAAAAAAATACAACTTATAAATTAAAATAATAAAATGCGACAAAATACAGTCTCATTCGCAGATTGACATTACTTAAGTAACACTAAATCGAACAAATAACCAAATTATAATAAATAAACATTTGGGAACGTAGCACAATAAAAATTACGACCAAACAATGTTAACCAGCCAAACAGCATCCGTCTATTATAACACCCCGCGCTCGCTGATTCACGCCAAGGTTAAGAAAAGAGCATTTGTAATCAGTACTTATATTAAGTGTATGTATCACATTTGAATCGGTATTACCTTTCCGTGCAAGTTTAATGAGCCTAATTTAAAATAGTACTCTAAATAATTATACTCTTTGCTGTACAGAGAGTTGATATTGAGCTTTAATTTGATAAATATTTCAATTTAAATAAACGATAACCATAATTTTACAAAAGTATTTTTGTTAGCATTGTTTTTATTTTTAATAAATTCTCAAGGCAAGCATTGCTTCCATGGACCGCACGCCACTGTTGCTTATTATACCAATGTATTGCAATCGAGATTTACTTGTAATTTCCCAGAGATGAACACCAAAAGTTGGACTATACTTTATCGATTAAAAGCTTGCATGAACGTGAGAAATCCTGATACATATGTCAAACAAATGGATATCTGTAAAACTAAACAAAATTATACGATCCAACTAAATCGAGACTAAAAAGTCTACCTAACCAGAAATTGGAGGCTAGTATTCTGAAGGCGGGGAACCAGGATCGGATTATCCATTAGGCATACTATGCTATACCCTAGGGATGTTGAGACTTTGAGGAAGCCTTTTTGTTGCGGACTTCAATCCGAATTTAACCCCGGGCGCCCTAAAACTCCGGGTACCAGTAAACTGTACTCCTGAATAGAGCATTTAGTTAAAGTATTCTTGCTTTGTTTCGTTTGGTGATCGTTTACTGTATTTATGTTTCTTTAATCAATCTAAAATTAGCAGACATGACTTTTTGTACGAGCCGTCAAAATTTCTACGTAGTATGATCTCAAAAAACTTTTGAAGCTGAATGGAGGCCCCAAGTTAACTTTAGCCTAGGGCCAAATGTACCATTAATCCGCCCCTGGAAAGGTCCATGCTAGTACGTGGTGTGAGAAAAAGCACGATACATCGAAAAGTAAGATGGAACAAAAAAAATGCAGTAACATAAAGAAGTGCCAAAAACTGCCAAAGAGAACGAAGAAACAAGTCAATGTGGCTATAAGCCGTATGCGATGTAATTAGTCGCTCACAATGGAATCTTTGTTATAATGGAGGACGAGACATACGTAAAATAGATTTTTCTACTCTGGCGAGCTCTCAGTTCTACATTGCAGAACCTACTGAGGTATTGGGAAGATTCTGTAACTTCAATCGCCATAGAAAAATTTGGCAAACAATTCTGATGTGACAAGCAATCGTTTTCAATCAGTCAAGAACAATCAACAGAAATACGTACATCCAAGAACATGACTCATGACACCATCGTCTTTTTTATTTACAACCACACCAACCCTACACTATTTCGGCCGGACTGAGCCACAGCTTATTACGCGAGAGACATTTCGAAATCCCTGACAAACAATGGCATCACATTCATCTCTAAGTTTAATGCGTAGTTCTGTGAACAAGATAACCAGCTGACGTAAGGGTGCGCAAATCAGCCTCCCCCCTCCCTTGCAAATCTTTTACGAGGACATCATGGTCAGTTATAAACCAAACCCGCAAAAGGCACAGCTAAGTACATGATGATACCTGATACCCGACCAACAATCATCAGTCAATTCTTTCAATATATTCTACACAAAAAATGGGCTTACGCTTTTATAATATAATTTAGGAGATAAAGGTATGTATTTATAAACGACATTCGCTTACATTTAGTTTTCTTAGTAGACCTACTCTTGAATGATCATCAAAAAATTGAAGGGATCATCAAAAATAGTTGTAATTTATTAAAGTACATTTCTAAATTAACGATATCTAAGATTCATCACGCAGACCCAATACCTTCTGCAGAATAACATTTAAAAATAATTGCACAAAGAAATATGTTTTCATGATCCGTATTCATTTATTTATAAGAACTTCATTGCTACAGTAAAGCGTGACTAGTACCATTCGAAACTGCTTCAAAAACTATTTAATCGAAACTTTTTCATTATACATATACACAGTAACTACACGAAAAACAAGAGCAGTATTTCAAAAACGAAAACTAACCAAACGGACGCCGAAAGCTGTTACAAATTTAATTAACTAAAATTTCTGTAAAACCGTTGCGCAAATTAAACCACATTCAAATCAAGTCCTACATAATTAATCTTTTAATGTAACCAAAAGGGAATTAAACAATAAATATTAAATAATAGCGACAGACATTTCCAAAATAAATTGAAAGTTGCTTCAAACCAAATGTAATCACATGGCATATCAAACTACTAATTATTCCAAAATGGTATGGTTGGTTGGTCGGTAGGTCACTGTTGGTTCTCTATTATTAATACATAGGTTTACATTTGACAAAGGCGAAGTAAACCTACAAGAACTACCGCGACAAATGTCTTTAAGATTAATCGATTTAAATACAAAAGCGTCTACCTACGTGCTAGACTTGATTTCTTCTTTTTTCAATTTATATACGTTGCATACCATTACGTGAAAATAAAATCTAATCAAGAAGTAGTACATATAAGTTGACAAATCGTGATGGCAATGACAAATAACGATTTAAATTAAGAAATTATTATTTTTATAATTTATTGACAGTGTAGGCGTTAAATTCCTTAAAAAAGATATGAATGAAATATACTCTTAGCTGTTAAAAACTTTCGTTTGTATTAAGGTCCAAGTGTACCCAAAAACGTGTGTTATTTGTTTCATAAATAATATAATAATGTGATAACTTTGGTTTTAAGTTAATAGTCTAGGAATGTTAAAAACTTGCTTACCTAACTTGTTTTGGAAAAAAAATTTTTATTTAAATTATTTCACAAGTTATACGTGAAAAATTAATTTTAGAAAAACTGTACATTCAAAATTAACCAAAATAATACCACTTATATTTCATAGTATTTGAACTATTTTCCCAGAATTTTAAGAAAATCGTATGTCTAGCGACTAAATTATTGCCAAAAAATCTGCTTTTTGCCAAAAAAACTGCTTTCTTTGGCAAATAGGAGGTAATAGTTTAGTCCCTAGACATACGATTTTCTTAAAATTTTGGGAAAATAGTTCAAATACTATAAAATATAAGTGGTATTATTTTGATTAATTTTGAATGTACAGTTTCTCCAAAATTAATTTTTCACGTATAACACGTGAAATAATTTAATTTAAAAACTTTTTTTTCCAAAACAAGTTAGGTAAGTAAGTTTTTCACATTCCTCGACTATTAACTTAAAACCAAAGTTATCACATTATTATATTATTTATTAAACAAACAACACACGTTTTTTGGGTACACATGGACCTTAATGCCACTACAAACAACCACTAAAAGTAAACATCATTAACACAAACAAAAGTCAAATTAAAAGCTCCAGATGACATAAAAATGTGTATCAAATAATGTCGTCAAATGTGTTTCGCTTTAAATGTGTCCACGCCATACATATACAAGAGGAAATATCTACGTCACCATTATCTTTCAAATATCTTCCTTATGTTATACGATAAATTTACTACTTATGATTTCAAGGGGAAAATTATATAGGCATTTCTTTATTTTAAATTATTTCTCTGCAAAATAAAAGCTACTACTATCGAATGCAAAAGTTCTGACCCCTGTTTGTCAGCAAATGTCAAAACAAAACAACTCAAATTAATTCAAACAAAAGATCATTTATTTTTGCACAAAATAGTAAATTAATTTGTAAAATTATCTAATTTTTGGTTTTTGAATTTTCGCGAAGTATATTACAAAAAGTCGTTTTTTTGGGAGTTTTGATGTAGAGCGTGTATTTAATAATTAATATTTCAATAACTACTAGACATAACTGAATGTAATTTTATATGCAAGTAGCTAATAGTGCTGTGTGTAAGGTGTAATAGAAATGTTGTATGTAATGCATTCTAGTGTTATGGTTCCTTAATCAAAATCTTTTTTTTTACAAAATATAGTATTTTTTAATAAAATAAGTAGAAATTTTGAAAATATTCATAGATTTCGATTTTGACGCCAGAACACCAGAATCAATTAGCATTTCCCAGATTGTCTACTTCGTTATAAGCGATATTGAAATTGTGTAATACTTTTTGTTTTCATGGTTTTTAAAACAAGCAAAAAAAACTTTTGTTCATCACTTTTAGTCATAAAATCAAGAATAAAAAAAGTTTTTCCTCTTGTGAATCTGGGAACACACTGTATAATAGCCAATGAGATATCACCTATACCGAAAAGACATTAATTAATATTTTAACATCCAACTCCACCCTCCGCCTCCTAGAACGTTAAACTCGCACGAAATCCTCAAAGAACAAAACCTCTACAAAGAGACAATCATCAGTTAAACAGTAACAAAAACGCTACTTCTTTTCCTCTCCTTTTCTCGTGTCAATAAAAACAACTTAACCCACAAAAACTCAACAGCCTACTTATAACACGAAAAGATAACATATGCAAATTGGATGGGGCAATGTACTTATAGGTAAATAGCACGAAAACCACTAGACGACAAGACTTTTTATACTGCGTGGGATTTCACCTACTTTTTCAATCCTGCTAATCAGCCAACAACTCAAAAACAAGAACCGGTCATTATTATGAAGTCCTCTTCAGCTTAGAAGCCAAGAGTCAGTACAAACACACAACCAGAAAGTATTTTATACTGACTAACAGCTTTTTCCTGCGCAACACCGCTAAATTGCTTGAAGGAAAACCGGAAGCAATGCTTTTTAGTAAATATGCGGCATGGCACAATAAATTTTATCATGACAGCTTTTCCGCGAGTACACCACGACATGGTAGTATAAAATGACCAGAAGATAAACAGACATAAAATAAAAAGGCGATGGGGGTTAAATTTAACTTTAATAAAAAAGCTTTTTATATTACAAGGCTAACCGTTCGAATGTCGCTTTATTTAAATTATTATCAGCAAGTCAAAGACGTCTCCTTTATTGGAAATTAAAATTCAATAAAAAAATGATTGATCGGTTGAGGCACTAAAATAAAACTTTTAAGATACAAAACTTCGCAAAGGAACTTTACGACAATAACAATATTCCGCAGCAAGTCCCAAAGGATGATATTACTTTTCGTGTATCGGTGGTTTTTCTTCTTACCTAATTATACAAGACACGGGATTATTACTGTCGTGGGGAGTTGAAAAATATTCTGGAGAAAGTTAAAAATAAGACTTCGTGTATTAGAAGAGAAATGGAAGAAAAGAGGGAAGATAAAAGGGTTTCAATAAGCATTAGAGATATTTATGTTGAAGTAGTGTTGCCCAATCGATCCCCTAAGGCAAAAAGAAGATCCCTAAGAGGATGATTAAATTAAACTTCCTTAAGGCGGCAAGTCGAAACCTATAAATTTCAGTGGAGTTTGGATAAAACAGAATTCAAAAGGTTAAAATGTTTTTCTTAATGTCCCAAAACAACATATGGACAATGGATAACATTTTTAACACAAATTGTAAAATTTTTATTGGTATCGAACATACCAACGTTTTAAATATCGCAGTTTTAAAAATGGAACCACTGCAAGTTGACATCACTTTTAATGAATTTTTTCTTGTCTGTCTTTTGGTTGGCTCAATGGCTTCGGCTCAAGTTTAACTTGATTTCTTACAGTAAACTATAAATACACTGTATACATCATTAAACTCGGATACATTAACACATTATTGTCTAATAACATACCTACAGAGTTTTTCGTATATTTTGGAACCATAAACTGTATGATAAATCGTAAATGATATAACATAAAATGTCCTATTTCAAGCGTAGACCACAATCTGAAAACCGGACACTGAATTGACAACAGCGATGAAACAAACGTTTAAACCATCAAAAACTAAACGTTTACACGTTTAAACGCTTCCCCGGAAAGATTTATGAAACCATTTCTCTAATGTATAATCCTATGTTGTTTTGATTTTTAATTTATACGCACCATAAAGCGGACGACTCACGTTAGTTTACGTCTACCACTACTAATAAAAACTGTTAAGAGAATATACAGAAAGACTCCGGCGGCATAAATCGCGAAATGCGCTCAAGTCCGTCTGAAATAAGCTGTCGCAAGACGTAAAGAAACTTGAAGTTACCTGACCCTTGACGCTTCATTTACCATGATGTGCGTTTGCGTACCGTGTGCGCTTAACTGGGTCTTACGGTTTTAGCGGAATCTAGAATGGAAAATGATACTGATGAAAATTAAATACACCACAATTAAATCAGACTCGTCACTCGCTATTTAAACATAACAAAGCCTAGTTTCAAAGAGGTGTTTACCCTAAAAAGGACAAATTTTTTAAATAAATTAAACAAAATAAATAAACGTTAACGAGAACTGATTGCATATACGTGTTTCCGCATGTAGGTAAAGTAGCTTAAGCATTCAAGTGAACACGTGCGCGCTGACCAATAGCATCGCTTATTGTTGTTTACGTCCTTGCGACAGCTTATTTCAGACGCACTTTAGCAAATTCAGCAAAATACAAAAATAAATATAATAAACTGTGTTTTATGTGAAGCATTTTTGCGTACACTAAAGTCTCTACTTTTCATCATCTACGATGATGCGTGTTTTGATTGGATTATTACCTTAATCAACTACCGTATCGGGTTGGCGAACGTCGAATGGCAAATAGCCGCGGAGGAAACAAATTGTTGCCTTTTAGCTCTAATGAGATTTTCTTTGCCGTATAATATTGATGTTAGTTGAAAATACTTTCACATACACATACGCGTTTAACGTGTATTTTTATATTAAACTTTTTTTACTACTAAACGTTTACACGTTTAAACGCTGCATCCCTAATTGACAATTAGCTTTATTATCTATAAAGTTTTAAAGTTTATTGGACCTTCAGATCTAGTCGCCGAAAGTACGAAATTGAAACAAAAAAAAAAACGAATCAAATGTAAAAAACGAAACGGTCATCATAGTCATTTGAAATTTTCGTCATTATATTGGAAAAAAGTTCCCTATGTTCCAGGACGAATCGACATTCCAACTCTGCTTAATTTCGCCTTTACATTTACAACACATTTATTTATTTAATATCTGCAGCCAACAGCTTACGCCAATTATAGGCTACAGTATAAAATTAACATAATATTCATTTTAATTTAGAAAAAACAAGAGAATTTCTACATAAATATATCTATACACCAACAACAAAATAACAATAATTCAAAGAGTAACTACAAAGCAATTAATTTTTTCTTTCATACAAATAGTACATACAGAAGATGTTACTCTGGGAAAAAGCACACTTTAAGTTATATGCATATTTAAAAATATTTAAGGCCTACATGTATTGCGTTTACATTTAACGCTTTTAAACAATCTATAGTCTCGAGGAACAGAGAAATTTAATTGTGATATTACAGTTGAATTAACAAAAATCTTATTATTGACAACTTTAAATAAGAACATTAGTGAATGCAAAGGTCGTCTTTTTTCTAAGGATATTGTTATTAATGATGGATTTTGTAATAGCTTATTATACGAAGTAAGTGCAGGATAAAAACCGCTAAGTTTGTAGTGTAAATACCTTACAAATCTTTTTTGTATTCTTTCTAATTGCTTAATATAACAGTCATGGAATGGGGACCATATTACAGAGCAGTATTCTAACTTGGAGCGAACGAAGTAATTGTATAAGGTAATTAAAGTGCGCACACTGGAAAACTGATCAGAGTTTCGAATAACAAAGCCAAGTGATTTGAATGCGTCGTTGGTTATTTTATTTATTTGAGTTGAAAAGCTTAACCTCGAATCAAATATAACCCCCAAATCCCGAACCTCTTCTTTAATTGGCAGTGCAATCCCTGATATATTATATTGAAATAAAATATTGTTCGATTTTTTTGATACTGTAAATTTGGCACATTTAGTAACATTAATGTGTAGTTGATTTTTAATAGACCAGTCGTACAAGATGTTAATGTCCTTCTGTAAGTTCATGCAGTCGTTATTTGTATTTATTCTTTTCCAAAGTTTAACACCATCAGCAGAGCTTCGCATTCGAATTTGTTAGACGAGATGGTAAATCATTAATAAACAAGAGAAATAATAAGGGACCTAGATTTGCCCCTTGTGGCACTCCCGAATTGACTTTGTATTGGTCAGATCGGCCTCCATCAAACACTACATACTGATACCTGTCACAAAGATAAGATTGGAACAGTTTCACCATATTTCTGAAAACCCAAATGAATGCAACTTCTCCAATAGTATCCCGTGTGACACTTTATCAAATGCTTTGGCAAAGTCAGTGTATATAACATCTGTTTGCACATTACTATCTAAAGCATTAGCTAGATCTTGAGTATATTCGATCAGGTTTGTGACAACCGACCTTCCTGGTATAAATCCATGCTGATCTTCATGTAAGTAAGGCTTGACATGATTGAAAATTCTATTAAAAAGTATTGATTCAAAGATTTTTGATATGGATGGTATAATTGATATGGGTCTGTAATTCTTTACGTTTGACTTGTCACCACTTTTGTAGATCGGGCATACTTTGTCTATTTTCCAATCAGATGGGTATGTGTTTGATTGTATAATTTTATTGAAAATTATGAGAAGTGAATATACTAATACATCTATACACGCTTTGTATATATAGATTGGAATTTGATCCGGACCTGCCGATTTTTTTGATTTAATTTTCTTTATAGTTTCTGTAATTTCTGCTGTAGTAATTTGCGTGATATTAAAGAGACTGTCGGTAATAATGTTCAGGGTGTTCAAGGAAAGATTTGAGTTGTCTGTGCTATAGACTGATTGAAAGTTCTCTGCGAATGCACTTGCAACCTCCATAGAAGATTCCAATAATTTTCCATTGTGTGTCATTGTTTTAATAGTTGGCGCTTTTCTTTTGCTTTTGATAAATGAGAAAAATTGAGTGGGATCTTCCTGAAGACTGTTTTCTATTCTTACTATATAGTTTTTATAAGCTAACTTTATATCTCTATTTATAGTAGATCGCAACATATCAAAACGTGCTTTGTCAGTAGTGAGTTTGGATTTTTTATAGGCATTGTGTAATCGTTTCTTTTTCTTCAGCTTTTGTATTATATCTCTGTCGAGGGCCCACCAAGCCTATATATTGGTAGATCGGGGTGGCAAAACCATTAAAAAACCAAGTCCCGCCACAATTGAGGTTGGATTCGATCGGGCAGTGGCCCCAACCCCTGTCTCGGGGAGGAGCTTGTGAAGGTATGAAATAGGACTGGAGGGCTCTCTCTATTCAACTGAGTTAAGTTGGGAGAATAGTCCTATTGCTGGACGAGGTACTTCACCCCGTATGAAAGAGGACGGGAGGGTACCGGCGGGTGAGCACGTGTTAAGTCGATCGCTCCGGTACAAGCCTGGATAGCTGGTAGAGGGTGGATAGGCAACCTCGCTCCGACCAGTGAGTTGACTGGGAGTAATTGCTATGCAATTGCGCGCTAATTGAGCGTATCTCAATTACTTCCTCATTGGAAGGAACGTGGAGGTATGTTCACACGGGGACTCCACGTAAAACATTCAGATAATCTCTGTATTATATCTTTGGTAAACCAGGGTGGATACAATTTAACATTGGGTTTTGTTTTTGGTACATTTTCATCAAGAATTGCATAGAATTTATTGTAAAAATGACTTACCATCTCGTTAACATCTGAACATCTATTTAAGAAATTTCAGTCTACACTCCTCAAACCTGTATACAATTGATAAAAATTTGCTTTTTTGAAATTGTATAATAGTCCTCCATACGTTGGTTCCGGCTTGGTCTTTGCCATGCACATACGTTGCATCCCATAACAAAAATCTGAACTTGATATCTTCAGAGCTAACAATTTTTGTAGCTTTCTAAAATTGTATTTTGGATTCATGCGCGCTAGGTGCCACCACCGGCAAAGATAGTGAATACGTATAAGTGATATCTCCTATCGTTTCGACTTAAAACATAGTTGCCAATTCTCTTTCCACTAAAATTGGACGTAGTTAATTTGGAAAAATGCGCCAACCTTAAGCCTGGCAGCTGTTCGAGATCCGCGGTCGAACTATGACCTTTGATCTTCGTCTTTCTTATACGACAGGAGTTAAAATTGTAGTGATAAGGAGCTTGTATCACCGAAAAAAAGAAAGGAGACTTAAGTCCAATCAAGCCGAGTATGTATATCAAAACCCGTTTTTCAAAATTACGAAAGTTTCTAAGCCTTACCACCGTATCATGAAATTTGACACGCGGCCTATTTTCAAGGTTACATGGTCGCAAAGAAAAGTCCTGCTATACACTGTTTATATCTAAATTAACCATTAACAACTCCAGCAAAGGTATATATGAAAAAATATTAAGAAGGAGCCATTTGAAACCAACCTAAATGTCCAAGCAGTTCTAATTTCTACCTCAATGTACAGTTGTTCGTCTGCTTAGCGCCCCAACTCAACTTTGTGTAATAAAGAAAAATCAAATTGACAACGAACCGGACACCTCTACCAGAAATCTGTCTTTCATAAAGCTCTCTAAACTATCACTGATTGCCCTCACAAAATATGTTGGTGAGTCAAGAAATAGCGCCTGCTTTCAATATCTACCAGCATTATAAGAAGTTAAGGAGGACATAGCGAGAAAACGTATTCATAACCTAAAAAAATGAACAATGCAAAATGAAACCTGGATTTTTGGATTTTATTCCCCTTATCTCGCCAGACAGAAAATAATAAAATTAATCCCCAAATGTGGAATTATAGCAAATTTATGCAGAAGTGATGGGAATTACACTAAACTTGACCTTTAGGGGCTTAAAGGATCTTCGTGTTACATTATCCAGGATTTAATGCTTCGTTCTGAATACAAAAGTTATAGAACAAAAGATAAATCCTCATTATATTGGTGGGCCTCGTCTACGAGTAGCTTTAAGTGTAGAATTCGAGAAATGTTAGAATCTTCCCAAAAAAACGCATATGAGTATATTAACTTTAATACCCTTACACCCTAAGGAATTAAAATTATCATAGAGATATAATTTTGAGTGGGCTACAAAAGGTTGTAATGCACAATCAGAGAAAAGAATCTATCAAGCAACTTAATATCAAAATAGAAAAATCTCTAAAGCAATGCAAGTTCTTAATTAAACATAAACCTTTCAAGGTGTCCTTGTCATTGGTCCAAGTCAAAGTCATAGTCACGTCACAACTAATCATTTCAGGTAGAAAAACATTTGATTAGACACGAGTTCGATGATCGAAAATATTTCAAGTTGTTAACCAAAGCCACGTGACAACACACGAAACGGGGTTCTCAACATGGTTTCAATCAACAAATTAATTATTTGTTACGTTAATTAGTTGACGTTTATGTATGCTGTAATAAATGGATACAACGCTAAAGGTGTAAAAATAGCAGAATAGCAGCATGTTCTCTGTCATACTGACATGTAATTGAAAACAACCGACTCGCCACAAGATGAGATCAGTGATTAAGACACGCCTTTGATGAATTAGATTATTGGGCTCGCTTAGTGGATAGCAAAGAAAAACAGAAGCTCAATTCTAATCTGCCATTTGTCTTTGTAATAGTCTATTAGTTGAACACATTGCATAATAAGATCTAATAGATTATACCATAAATAGACCATTCTTTTCTATATTCGTTATATAAAGCAAGTGATGCTTGCATAACAAGAATATAAGATTATTACTCAAAAATATATCTGTAAGCCCAGGATGCTTTATAGATTTATGCATATATCAATCCAATTTTAAGAGCTACTCGAAAAATTCCCCTCTCCTCAACTAAAAATAGCGTTACCTGGAAATTCAATCCTGTAAAAGCACGCAATATCAAAACGAGACTTAATGAAATGATACTGAAGTCGTGTTTTCTCATACAAATGTAAATTCTTTTATTTTCTGAATCTGATTAGAGAAACCGTTAGTAACTAGACACTCACATTTCCATTAAAAAATACTTATTTTATTGGAGAGCACCGGAGAAATATATTTTTATGTTTTTTCTACCTTTCCGAAAAGCTTTCGTGGAGGATGTTATTATATGGACTTAGCAATAAAGAAGCAGGTCATCCGCAATAAGGTCAGTTTCGTTACAAAGTCGTTAAAAGGGTATTTGAGAAAAAATAATAGAAAACAAAGAGGAATCAACACAACACAACTACGCTTCGTCGTGACTCTTTAAAAGATAATGGAAACACAAATGAAACGGACTAGAATAACGGAAAGTTTACAATGTACTAGTACATGTTCAGAATATTTACGATGGATCACTTGGTAATGACTCTGACATTCGAAATAGTTTTACAAATAATAGCAACATAATGGTTAGTTTCAGGATAGTAATTAGCGCCATTTGAACAGAGAGAGGAAGATGTTGCCAAATCGATATGATATGTAAAAAGCATTAAATTTGAAAAGCAAATTACTTTGCACGAAAATCAAACGGAATTTGCATGAGAATCTAAAGATTATTTATGCTAGCAAAAAAATAATAAGATGTTCAAATTGATAATGAACAAGGCTCGCTTCAGTAAGTTCAAATTTCTTTATGGATCATGACAATCATAAATTAGGAAGAGAAAAACAAAAAAAAAATAAATCATATTATTTAATCTCTAACAAAAAAAGCACACTCGCCCAAAAAAATCAATATCATAGAAAAGAAGCCCAAAAAAAAGAGGTTACCCATGTTCTACATAAAACGAGTAAAGTATTTACGGTATTATACTAGGGATGAAACAGACGTTTAATAAAATAAACGTTTAAACCATCAAAAATTAAACGTTTACACGTTTAAACGCTTCTCCGGAAATATTTATGAAACCATTTCTCTATAATCCTATGTTGTTTTGATTTTTAATATATACGCGCCATAAATAAATACACCTACCACCGCTAATAAAAACTGTTAAGAGAATATACGGAAAGACTCCGGCGGGATAAATCGCTAAGTGCGCTAAAGTGCGTCTGAAATAAGCTGTCGCAATAGGTAAACATGAAGTTAGCTGACCCTTGAAGCTTCATTTATGATGATGTGCGTTTGCGTACCGTGTGAGCTTAACTCGCTCTTACGGTTTCAACGTAATATGGAATGGGAAGCGATACTGATGAAAACTAAACACACCACAATTAAATCAGACTCGTCACTCGCTATTTAAACATAACAAAGCCTAGTTTAAAAGAGGTGTTTGCTCTAAAAAGGGCAATTACAAAATAAATAAACGTTAACGAGAACTGATTGCGTATACATGTTTCCACTTGTAGGTAAAGTAGCTTAACCGTTAAAGAGACGTTAACACGTGCATCGCTTATGGTTGTTTACGTCCTTGCGACAACTTATTTCAGACGCACTTTAGCAAATTCAGCAAAATACAAAAATAAATATAATAAACTGTGTTTTATGTGAAGTATTTTTGAGTACACTAAAGTCGCTACTTTTCATAATCTACGATGATGCGTGTTTTGATTGGATTATTACCTTAATCAAGTACCGTATCGGGTTGAACGTCGAATGACAAATAGCCGCGAAGAAAGCAAATTGTTGCCTTTTAGCTCTAATGTTTGCCGTATAGTATTTATGTTCCGTTGAAAATACTTTCACATACACGTACGCGTTTAAACGTGTGTTTTTATATTAAACGTTTACACGTTTAAACGCTGCATCCCTATATTATACATTCGGCACACAAGTCTGTGAAATTCTAAATAACCTCAACGATCAAGATCTAATTATGTTTAATCTAGGATCGAAATATCATATACCAAGATCTTTCGTCGTTCGATTAAAATGATACAATAAACTTACAATACAATACAAATAGGTAGTACAATACACTTAGGGAATATTTATAACGTCCAATTAGTGATTGTTAACATCGTTTTTTACAAACCTAAATCTGATCAAAAACTCAGTTTTGATTAGGACACCGATGGTAATACTGGTAAATTCGACGGAAACTCTAAACTAGAGGTATTCTGCGAAATAACTACGTATTTTATATAGAGATATAGACTATAGATCGTTTTACGTCTCCCTTTATATTAAGCTTGTCGCAACAGTCGGAGACATAACTATTCAGTAGTAAAACTTCGCTTTGGATTTGACATCTGTGAGCAAAACAAAAATAGCAAATTGACCTTTTCATCAAATTGGCGCATCAATCGCCGGTCTACCATTTTGTCTTCAATATAGGAGGTAAATCTGGTATCCAGCTTGTGATTTTATTGGTCTTACCGTAACAATTTTCCTGAAGATAGTTGCTAACGTAATGCGCAGGCGCTAAGAAAACGTCAAAAGTAAATACCGTTATTATATATAGCGTTGATGTCACCAGATAAAAGTTTAAATCTACTTTTAGTTTTTTTTTATATATTTGCTTATTCGCGTTTTATATATTCGTTAAGCCTTTATACTTTGGGATTGGTTGTCTCACGGTAGTGGCTTTAGCTGCCTCCGTAGTGACGTTTGTTGTTGCACTGAAAACTCAGTGTCTTCAGGCCGATACTGCAAATGTGCGGTTGGCTGCTATCAGTGAAACCTTGTGTTGTTACATCTTTCTGAGTTAGTTGGTTTTTTATTTATTCCATCTGCTATGCCGTCCTGATGATCACTAATAAGTGTGAAACACGTGTAGACGGCTGCAACTTATTTTTTCTTTCTTCTCTGTTGCGCGATATCCCATTATTATAACTCTTTCTTGTATATCTCTACGCGCATTATTACTTCTAATCATTGATATTATACTTTGGGATTGGTTGTCTCACGGTAGTGGCTTTAGCTGCCTCCGTAGTGACGTTTGTTGTTGCACTGAAAACTCAGTGTCTTCAGGCCGATACTGCAAATGTGCGGTTGGCTGCTATCAGTGAAACCTTATGTTGTTACATTTTTCTGAGTTAGTTGCTTTTTTATTTATTCCATCTGCTATGCCGTCCTGATGATCACTAATAAGTGTGAAACACGTGTAGACGGCTGCAACTTATTTTCTCTTTCTTCTCTGTTGCGCGATATCCCATTATTATAACTCTTTCTTATAAATAATATTCTTTACCAATATCAAAATATTTGTTTATTTTTGGCCTTTTTCATCTCTTCCTATTATTAGTGCCTATAATTGATATAACAACTATATTGATACAGCATCAAATACAAAAATTTAATAAAGCATTCTTTCCTTTACCATCCAGTACGACAACGTTTTGAGGTTATATATACAGTGCGAGTGTAAAGTCTGGAACTATCGCAATAAATCGTTTATTAAACGTTTTTGAAAAAAATCCTCGAACACGTCCATTTTTATCTTAAATGAGACACATTTTACTGTAATCGTCACTTTTGATCGTCTTTTGTTTTTGAGTTATGACATAACGGATAATTTTTAATGGAAACCCTAATTTTTTATGATGAATTTGGAAAAAGCATGAAATTTTAAGACCAAATATGCTAAAAAAGTATGGTACTGTATTTTGAAATTTTTGGAGATAATTGCCGTTAAAGTTTTAAAACAAAAATCTAATAACAATCAAGAGTTCCAAGTTTTAATAAAAAAATCAAGTAGCCATGTAACAATTGACAGCGTTAAAATTATGACAGTTCTTTATCAGTTTGTTTATCTGTTTTTATTGTGGGCTTTTTTACGTAATTCAGTAAATAATGGTGCGATATTTGACTGAAAAAAAGCGAATTGAAATTTTAATATTGAGGGGATGTGGCGACCGTATTAGAACACAACAAGAGGTTTGTGAGATATTTAATAACAAGTATCCTGATAAAGAATCTATCACAAGAGCGACAGTTTCCAAAATAGGAACAAAGTTTTCTGAACTCGGACATGTGAGAGATCGCCGTAGGGGTGGTCGTCCAACAACCGAAGAAGGTAACGAATTAGATATTCTGTTGTCTCTACAAGAAAATCCCCATGAACTACAAGAGAACTAGCCGCAAATAATGACATTTCTCAAAGGTCAATTATAAAGATTTTAAAGAAACAAATGGCATCCCTACAAAGTTCAATTAGTGCAAAAGCTTAACGGAGATGATCCTGATCGCAGAACAGAGTTCTGTGAGGTAATGATGGAGCGGTGCAATATCGATGGCGACTTTTCATATCGCATCATTTTTTCTGATGAAGCAACATTTCACCTTAATGGAACAGTGAATCGTCATAATTATCGATATTGGCCACCTGAAGATCCGCGCTGGATGTACGAGACGCACACGCAGTTTTCTCAAAAACTCAACGTTTGGGCAGGAATTGTAGGGGATAGAATTCTAGGACCATTTTTTATCGAGGGTTCATTGACAAGTGAAAAGTATTTGGATTTCTTAACAAACGATTTAATTCCTGCTCTTGCGGTGCTTTATCCGAACAATGAAGATCCGGATCTACCAAGCGATACATTATGGTTTCAGCAAGATGGTGCTACGGCACATTTTGCTATTGGTGTTAGGAACTATTTAAACGAAATTTTTCCTGGTAGATGTATAGGCAGAAGGGGAATGTTGAGTGGCCTCCGAGATCACCCGACCTAACTTCGATGGATTTCTTTTATGGGGTTATCTAAAGAGTAAGGTTTACATAAACCGCCCACAGACAGTAGAATAGCTACAACAAAGAATTCGCACATAAATAAGATTAATTTCACCCGAGACTTTGCGTAAAGTTCGTGACGAATTTCAGTACAGACTCGGGTACTGCCTTGCACAAAATGGTGCTCAGTTCGAACATTTAATTTAATTGTTTTTCTTTACTTTTGTTATTTCTTGTTTCTTTTGTATTTCATAATAATTTCAATACATTATACGCAATGAAACAGTAAATAAGCTATCAATTCATTGACCTATTTGACGTGTTTTCGATTTTTCATTACTATTATGTACAATATCTTCCAAATAGAAAAATACAATATCACACTTTTTATCATATTTGGTCTAAGAATTTCATGCTTTTTCCAAATTCACCATAAAAAATTAGGGTTTCCATTTAAAAAAATTATCGCTTAGTCATAACTCAAAAACAAACGACGATCTTTAAGTGACGATTACAGTAAAATATGTCTCATTTAAGATAAAAATTGACGTGTTCGGGGATATTTTTCAAAAACGTTTAATAAACGGTTTATTGCGATAGTTCCAGTCTTTATACTCGCACTGTATATATTTTTTAATAATAAACAAAACACGCTTTTGACTATTTCCTGTTGCACCGTCAAAACTCACGGTGCATATTAATGTGAACAGTCGAACGTATTGTTAAGAATGCACCGATCATGGTCGAACCAAAGGAATTTACGGTGCACACCAGGACAAGGGAAGTATGCGATATCTATCTTTCTCAGAAGTATTGCTATTCGTTATTTTTCCTTTGCTCACACATGAACATTCCAACCCAAAGCGAACTGTTACCAATACTGTACATAGGTAGTGTTAACGTTCGTGTAAATAGCCCGAAACTCTTTTAGTTATCGTCTCTCGAGAATGAGTGGGCAAAGTGCCAGTTTTGGCCTCTGTTTAGCTTATGCCTCAACTACTGCATTTCGAACTCCAAATGTTTTTGGGCAGTTAGTCGAAAGTGGGGGTCTAGACTTTCTATTGCCAATAGGGGGGGGGTCGGTAAAGATACATGCAAAGCATGATTTCGGAGATTCGACGCCAAAAGATAAAAAAAACAGTAAAGTTATAAGATACTTGGGGTAACCCTATAATATCCCAAAATCCTCTATTGTTTCATAGACGACTAAAACTCCACATTAAAAGCCGGTTTTTAAAATGTCAAAAGGCAGGAAACCCCAATTAGTATCGAAATAGGCTTCTCTTTCGTTCTGGCAGCAACTGCTTCTTAATAATAATTAATAGTAAATTCAATTTGGCAAGGTCACAAAAACCGTTCTTTAAATCAAACCGGTTTACTTGCAAATTGTTACAGCATATAAAACAATACAAGATATGCTACATACTTTTGGCACCATGATAAAGCTACTGTTAGACGCAACTAAATATGTGAAAGTTGTTGAATTAGTGTATATGATATATGTATATATGGACATATGCACTTTGCAAATATCATACCACAGAGCAATAAATTACGTATCACAGTGTGCAATCAGAAATTACAACATCCACAGCACAATCCGTATAACACACAAACTCACAACAAATTCCGTTTGAATCGCCCTTAGCAACGTTAGTTTAACTAAGTTTAACTGTATGCTCACTACATGCTCGCACGTTAGACCTTAAAAGCAATCATCAAAACTGTTTGAATGAGCAATTCATTCACAACAAATCTCCAAGAGTAGGGTCTACCATTTTACGAAGATGTTTTTCTTGTTACGATTATTTTGACAAGCAAACAGCCGCATATTCATCTAACCAATGACAAACCAAGTATGTTTGATAAAGTTACTTAAGGGCTATACGTACAAGGCTATTGACAAAATCATCGTTGTTAGAAGAAAAAAATCTCCTAAAATGATTGACTACTCTTGAAAACAAAGGCATATAGTATATAATTGCTCCTTGGGAAGGATATCACAATTCATTGCTAATAGTTCATTTTAATAAGCACATAGTCTTTTTCAGTATGTTCTATAATGTATTTACTAAAGTTGCTTGAACAAAATAAAATACTTACAAGTGCTATGTCGCATCCAATTTTGAGGCCCCAAGTTGAGATTTAAAGCACGATGCGTTAGCGGAGTGCTTTGAAAGAAGCTACCAGACGCGGATTGGACAATAAGCAAAAAATGTATATTATTGATATTACAGAAGTGGCCAATTTATTGCATATTTTTTGTTTGAAGTTTATTTACTTATATTTATTTTGAATAATTATTTAAGTATAGCATTAATATCTTGTATGATGACCACCTCTTGCAGGCACAGAAGGAATTGGTTTCTTCCGCATGTTAAAAAGAAAGCAATTCGTTTCATGCCTGCAAGAATATCGGAAATTAGTAAAAACATAAGCGGTCACACAAAATATTAATACTATAGTTAGCTATTCAAAATAAAAGTTTCTAATTTATTGACCAAAACCATATATATATGTAGACCACTTTTTCGGCTATGTACCTAACAAAATGACTACAAAAAAAATATTTTTATAATCACACTGAATGAGAAAACTGAGTTTTTTCCTCTCAACCGGGCAAGTTTATGCGGAAAAATGCGACAACTAAGAAAAGGGAATGAAAAAAAATATCTTTTTTACTAGTGATGGATCACCTCATGAGCTCTTCATTCTACTGAAATACTTCCACAATGTTTCGTTTTTAAGGGTCTAAGTCCACGTTAGTAAAACTACTTACTTTTAGGAATGATAAAGTCCCTCAGCGAATACTAAATTTCCTGCGATACAATGTTAACATCGTCAATATCTTTTCGTGGTAGTTGGAGAAATTTACGAGAACGACTTGTACGCAATGCAGTGGCGGCGGCGTGTACGTTTACACTGATTTTCCTGCTTCCATTATCACGCTATTAGTTAAGTAAATATGTATATATGTCTGTGTGTGATTTTCTTTTGTCTTCTAATTTTTGCCATGCGAGAGCCTTTATCTAGAATATAAATTTAAAGAAAGAATAAATAGACGTAGATATTCTTTTATTCTTGGACAGTCAAGAAGAATGGCAAGTATTTCTTAATATAATAGCATAGGCTAAATAGTAGATACATAGGATATGTCATTCTTACAAAAAAAACAAAGCACGCAAGCACGAAAACGATTCATTTTACAGTGCTTTACAAAGATCGTTAAAATTAACATTATCATATAGTATACTTGGAAGTTTACTAACCTTTAAGGTTAAGTTATATGTGTATATATGAATTACAGATGAACGGGGAAGGGGGGATATTTGAGAATGTTGTGTTTTGTCAATGTACAACATGCAGCTGTAATTATGAATTGTGTAATAATCATTAAAATGTTTGAATGAAAGAAGTCACATAACCTTGTTAATTAATTTTTTGTAATGAGATTTGGCTTTGTTTTCTTTAATATTAGAAAATCATATCATGGTCATGCAGCATGAACCGCATCTTTTTAGCACGGAATTGCTTTTTCATATCTATTAACTTAAATATGTCGAAATTCATTGGTTCAATATTTTAACAATATGAATGCCTACAAGTGTTTACCAAATTAATGATAGAAAAGATTAGGAATAATGAATACATGCAACTAAGTCATATTATGCTATGCCGCCTGATTCATATTAATGAGTGAATCATAATTTAAAAATATTTGACTTCTCTTGAATTACTCATTTTTCTTGACAAACTGTTATTAGTTATTACAGTTGCCCAACAATTTTCTTCGAAATTCTGATAATACAGTGTGTCCCCATTTTCTTATTTGTGGGTATAAGAAAGCTTGCATAATGAGACGCCTTGTACATTAATCGAGTATTTGATAATAATATGCTGATTTCTAATGAAACAATAATGCGCATATTGTCCCCTCTGTTTAACTCCATCCAGACATACTGTATAAAACAAAACAAAAAAGATAGTATAAAGAACGTCAATTCACATTAATTTTTTACTCGATTGCAGCACAAAATCCACAATCACGGGGTGAAGCTAAACTTTACCTACCTAACTTTAGGCCTTCCTTGGAATTCTCCAACTTCTTGCTAACAATACCGCTAATAATAATAATAATGATAATGAAGTCTAGATACCAATAGGGTAGGGGGAGGAGTGATATATTTTAATTAAGTCCGCTATGATAATGAAGTGACGAACCTAGCACGCAATCTTGCGTGATCTCACCCCCGGTAGACTCCCGGGGATATAACTGCACCCACCCTGCCAGGGTGTGTCTTTAACCTGATTCCAACAGGGTGTGTAACCCTTTCCGCAATATTGCCTTTAGACAGCTAGACGCAAATTAAACCTTAGAGATTTATTTTTTATTATGAAAAATAGGCTATATTTCAACCGTACCCTTTTAATATACATAATAGAGGAAAAACATATTAACATTTATTTTTCCTGGGTCATTATTGTTTGTCACTCGTGGATGATGACCTAGGGGGATATTTTCAAATGGCAATTCAGCTTGGTCTACGTTGTGGAACCTCTGAATCTATTGTTCGGACGGTAAAGAGGAGGAAATCCAATTTCAAACTCCAATCATTGCTAAATATAAGTTTATTTTTAGCACAGAAACATAGTTGAGTATTGGTCGATACGACACAACAGTCCATTATGCCGGTAATTACTGCCTCTGGTGTTATTATAACAAAAGGAAGAACTTGGGAAAAACTTCCGACGTTTGTTTAGTTTTCATTACGAAATGACTGATCGCAAGTAAAAGTCAGGGTTTTTTAGTTGAGACAAAGAAAAAAAGAAGGATCCATTTTGCGTGGAAAGAATCACATAGCTAAATAAATTCCTAAACTTTTTTTTAAAACATTTTAATCCTCTTTTATCATCGGCGTGCATCTGTTTCCGATAAACACGAAGGCAACAACATGTAGGACGCACCTTTCCAAATATCGAACAACCCCGTTATTATTCATAATAAATAAGCTTTAAAAATGTGATACTTCAAGAATTTTGTTTCTAGAGATATTTTAGTTTAAAAAAATCTGCACGCAGCATTGATTAAGCACTAATGGGATCGCTCAACTTTTATGTTTATGGTGAAGCTCGCAAGAAAAATTATTATGCCAAAATGGGAGAGATAAAAAAAGCGAGAAGATATACTATAAATTGGTGGAAAATTTCATTCTATAGCCAAATATCGTAAATAATATCATATCAACAGTCGGATAATAATTTTCTAAAATTAGACAAATTTTGCGTTTATCGAAATTTACTAGGTATCTGGTATTTCGATTGATATGACTATTAAATCACGTCAATCGCAACATTAAAGACAGAATTTACAATAACGATAGGCGTTCTATATTTATTGGAAAATACCTTGTACAGAATTCAAATTAAACTTATTAACCATTTCATGCAATGAAATGAAGAATTCAATATTCCACGTGCTTTTTGTAAGTGATTTAGACATCGTAATAGCGGGAAAAAGACTTCACTTCAGAAATATTAATTACTGAACAGTCAACAACTAACTACTAGGTTGGAATGGAATGAAGCCTATCCCCCCAAGTAGATATTGCAAACAAAAACTCTGGAATTTTCGAAGATTACTATATTTCAATCATAAACACAAAAAAGCAACACCTTAGTTATGCCTCTTAGAATACATCTCAGAGTTCTCGTTTGTGTCACTAATAGTAAATAACTACTATACAACTTTCCTAAAGTTTACTTTACCTTACCTTTACTTTCAAGTTCCTAAACGTCGCGTGTGATATCTATGCAGATAGTTGTATGAATAAAAACGGTAACAGAGACCACCATAGCATAAAGAAGCTTAACCCCGGTTACACTGTACCAGTAACTTACTATACGAATTACTAAAACCCAGTATTAAAATATTAATATGAACTAGTATTAAAATATTAATATGAACTAGTGCATCCAATCCCGAAACGTATTCCTAATGGACAAGTGCGCTAAAATCTCCTATGAAAGGAATACTTTAGACTATTTTTTTCTATTTGGTGTCCAAATAAAGTCATTTGGACACGCATTTCGCGTGCCCAAAAAAAATACTGGAAAGGGTAACATTTTGTTTTTTAAAGTTTATTATTGTTGAACAGCTATTCTTAAAACGCCAAACTTATTTACGCCGTAAATCTGAACAACAAATGCAGAATTAGAATTCTCAGTGTTGCCAACTCTCAAAAAACTTTTCAAGATTGTTTCTCTAACACATTTTATTTAAAAACTAAGTTATTATTTTTATATAATTACCAAATAACGCAAATAGAAGAAATAGTATAAAGTATTAATTTCATAAGACATTTTAGCCCACTTATCCTTTAGGTATGTTGGGCGCATGCGCTAAAAACGTGTCTTATGAAACTAATACTTTGATATACTATTTTCTATTTACGATTATTTAAAAAATTGGTTTATTAAAACTTAGTTTTAAATAAAATTTGTTAAGGATATTTTTTTAAGTAGTTTGACAGTTTGACACTGGAAATTATAGTTCTGCATTTGTTTTTCAAATTTACAGCGCAAATAAGTTTGACATTTTAAGACCAGCTGTTCAACATTGATATCAACATTAAAAAATCTCTTTTGGACACGTCAATAGAAAAATTATTTAAAATTTTACATATTTAATTATCAAAAAATATGAAAAGATCATCATCAGTCAAAAAATATTAAAAACAAAATAGAAACAAATTATTTATTTAAAAAAAAAAAACAAAAACACCAGTTCGTCCAAGATGTCTGCTAAACTAAAACGGATTTTCGTGAACCGTTTCTAGCTGTGGACAAGCCCCCCTTGGGTTCTACACTGGTAGTAGATGGTATGACGATTAAAAGATCATATACCATTTGTAAGCTTTAGGGTTTTTTAAAACCCATTTAGGGTTTTATGTAACTTTTTTCAAGACTTTTTTCGCGGGCGTTTTCAAATATTGTTCGTCTAAGACTGGCAATATTAACATCCTAAGTTTTAAAACATAGTACTTTTTTGTAAGGTTGGTGCCATAGCTAAGAATTTTTAAATACAGATAATTAACGTTCGTCATTTTGACGCAATAACCTAATTTGTTTATTTTATTAAATAGTTAAGTTCATTCGACTCATTACAATACAACAATAAAGTTTTTTTTTTGAACGTCTAATATACAAGGCTCTACTTTAGTCCCCCAAAGGAGGGAGTAAAGTAGCACTTTTACTCCCTGAGGGAGTAAAGTGTTTCCATGACAACAACAAGTAAACAACAAAAAAAGTAATCGCGGTACATGTTTTTATGGATTCAGGATTTATTATACTGAAACTATAGGTGTATTCTTTTTACCACAGGTTGTCTTACTACTAAGATGTACTAAGCTAAGATAAAGTGAGATTAACTAAGCCAATTGAAAAGTAAAAAGAACAATTCAACATGTTTATGTAAACAAGCAGAATCACACAACATAACCACAAATTTGTAATCATATGTGTTTTCACAACGTTGACGGAAAATAATAAAGTAAATAATAATGTAATAGTATATTAAACAATGAGTTTCATAAGTCAAAATTTATTGCATCAATCCAAATTTAGAAAACGAGCTGCTTGCGGCGAGTTTTCTAAAGGATGAGTGCAATAATGACCTATGAAACGATTTTTTTATGCTATTTTTTCTATTTTGCGCCTTTTATTTCCTTTTTAAATAAAAAAAATCGCAATTTCAAAATTTAAAGAATTTTGTGGCAGTTGACAACACTGATGTTTAAAAATTCAAATTTTTAGAGTGAAGCTTTTGTTAATTTTCTGTGTTTTTTCAAAGCTACCAACTTTGAAAAAGTTGGGCTGTTAAAGCACTCAAATAGCTATTAACGCATTGTTTTGGGTGCTTTAACAGCTTTATTATAGATGCAAAATAGAAAAACATTATTTTAGTGCAATATTCTATTATAACTGCTTATTCATTTTCAATAAACTACATATTTACATATATTTTCTATGATCAAATATTTGTCTACATTTGACATAATAACCTCAAAAAGCTCTGTCACTTGCAGCAGTCACTATCAAAGCAGGCTCAGTTGGGGCAAGAGGGGAACATCTCAGTAACAACTCACTTGTGACAAGTAAATAGAACACAACAATTTACTAAGATAATGAGAATAAGTAAGAAACTAACTTAATCTCACTTAAAAATGGTAAAAAGAATACAACTTATGTGATTTTGGCGTTTGCATAGTTCAATTGTCCGAATGACAATGTAACGAAATTTTCGGAAATTCCGTGGATTTTTGCGATTAAGTCCTTTAGGACGTGCAAAACATAGCGTATATACTATTTAATACCGTATCGGAATTATCAGTTGCTTATTTTTAGCGACTAAACGTACAAGTATTGTTAACTTTAAAAAGTTTCAAACAATTTAGGTTATTGTGACAAAATGACAAACGTCAAATATATTTCAAAATTCTTAGCTATAGCACCAACCTTACAAAAAAAGGTACTATATTTTAAGACTTGACAAGTATGCCATAACACCTATCTTTCTCAAGATGTTTTGCTATTAGTTATTTTTCCTTTGCTCACACATGAAAATCCAATCCCTAGACGAAGTGTTTCCTATACTGTATGTTCCAGTACACAGGCAAGGATAGCCAATAGAAAGCGATCCTATTTATTCGATCGAGCAGCTACCTCCACTCTCACTTCCTCGACTATTAAACCCGTATGAACAAATGTTTTTAGTAACAGAAAACAGTGGTACACGCTATTGTTCATCTGCAGATGGATTCAGTTACTTGGACGAGGTAATACAAATATCGTGTAAATTCTACTATTCTGAGAAACACTTGCTTTTAGTGCTCGATTTTAAGAACTCGTAGAAGTTACTGCTAGCAAGACGAGCTCAAACAAAAATCTGTCAAAAAAATTACACCATCTATACATGATTGGGTTCAATTTTTGAAAGCAAATACGACAAATGAAAAAGCAAAGTTTGTTCGAAGATTCTACTTAGAATTGATCGCTGGGAATAAAATGTAGTAGTGCTATAATTGGACTACTCACCCTCAAAAATCGTTCTTCGACAAGTAGGTCTCAAAGGGCCGATGAAATATAGTCCCATCGCCTTTTCTTTTAGCTTGTCTCGGTGTCTCTTTGGAAAAACGTAGCGGGGCGCATCAAGTTGATCTTTATAAATCCGAATGTCTCTCTCTCTCTCTTAATGGCTATGATGTCTTAATTGAAATGATTGATTATGAGGTGTACTGTGAGCAATATCATTTTCTTGCATCAGATGATAAACCTTTCTAATTCATGGACTGACGTAGGTGTGAACTATAACTCATCCTTGTCAGAAGCTTTCATTCATTTTTTTCGGTCTCTGAATCTTAGTGAAAATATATAAATGAATACTTAATAATAAGTATCAGGTTAGTATTTTTTGGAGGTGTGTTCATAAGTGTTAAATTATGTTGTTCGACTATTATACTCTTTTAGGGTTAATTATAACCACAATTTCGATTTTGATTTCCATATTAAAACACTGCAATCAATGTTAAGACGCCATTAAAAATTCAATCATTTAAAAATGCAAATAATGCAACAGTAAATTTGCAGTCTACCAACATGACTCGATGATTAGATCCAGAAAACAGTTAGTAAAAATTAAAGGAAAATGATCTTAATAACCGGTAGCAATTAACTAACATAAATTAAGCACAAAAAGGAGTATTTCCGTAATGATTTAATAAAGATAACCTAACGTGCAATTTATCCGAACAAAACACCATGTGGAATATGGATATCTGCTTCCTTTTAGTTCAAAACTAATCCTGATATTCAAACTTGATAATTTTTCAAGAAAATTCTACTCTGTTCATTATTATTATTAGTATATGTTTAATTATTGTCTTGTTTTATTACGTGTGAATTTAAACCAGGTAAGTATCTCTAGTTCATGAACCGAAACCTAGCGGTTAACGAACTCGCGTAATCGCGGTGAGCTATGTCTTTATTCCCTCCTGTCTGTATATATTTTCTTCTTCTTCCTCTTACTACTTCCATCAATAACTGTGTGGCCAACCATCTTCGTGACTGCGTTATTCAGGAAGCCGCCAATGTGATGGCCGGAGATACTCGTTTGCATTTATACTAGTTAGCGATGCGATCCTCGATCGAAAACTCATATTGTATTTAATCGATCAAGGATCTTCATTGCCTCTCAAATGACAATATTGTACACGGCGGAAGTGGTATGCAACCATTGTTGTTTCTTCAAAAACTTTTCATGAATAATTTCTCATTGTTGACGGGCGCTCTACCGTGCGACAACAACAATTAAACCTTAGAATAATTACTTTTAGGTTACTTTGCTTAGATTATTTAACAGTACAGAAAGAAATGTCACTTTAAAAGGTTTATTTTATGCTTTCACTTGTTGAATAGTTATTAGAATTATATAAGTTTTTGAAAATTAATAATAGTATTTTTGCTTCTTGAAAGTAAAACGTATAAAAATAATTGTATATTGCAAATGTTTTCATTCAAGTGGAAACCTTTTTATTATTTGTTTGTATAATGCTATCCAAACCACAAGTATGGTATATGAATAAAGAAATCATTCAATTTTCCTAATACAACTTTAGTTGATTCATTAAATAATATTAGTATTTATTATCAAAAAAAGTAGATCTGGTCGACTTTCTCCAAAATCAGAGAAATTTAAAAGGTATGCCAACCAATTATCTTCTTTTACGCGAAAGAAATGAATTCGACACCCTGTGATCTATTCAAAACCATTAATTTCCGTAGGCCTAGTTTTCTTTTATTCGAAAATTCCTCAAAGTTTTAAATTGTCCAAATTTCAGAATATTTTAATTGAATAATTTAACAAAATTGTTAATTTAAACGATAATATCATTAAGCATTCTACTCAATTAATGTTGTTTAATTAACAGAAAACGCGATTTGTTAATTGAAAACGGCCAACAAAACAAGACTTTCTATTTGCGCGTATAAACACAATAAAGAGAGGAGGGTTATTTGTTACATCATGCAAAATATAAATTGTGAAGTCAGTCATTTAAGGAAGAACTTCAACTGTTGTTTTATGAAAACTAATGTAAGCTGCAAACAGGTTAAAAGATTTCAACAACATTTTTAAGATTGTAGTTACAAAAAGTAGAATTATGTAAAAACAGTATTAACCCGTTTAAAATGAATTGCCACCTTAGTTACTATCATGGTGCCAATTTACTTAAAAGAGTTGGTTTAAAGCAGTGCTTGAAACTTGGACCGCAAAGTTTCTAAATTATAAGGACCCGCTCTCAATATCGGGTCCAGACATGGAGAGCGGGCCCTTAGGATATTTATTATATTAAATGATTATTTATTGCATGATAAACACACAAAATACAATACCCCTAGGATTAATACACATACCTTGTTTGTTTCTGTTTATAGTAGGCTGATATTATTGTGTATTTTAATTATTACAAAGTTAAAATCAATCTACTCTAAAACAGAAAAGTTTTTAAAAGCATGGCGCCGCCATCACTAATATAATTGTACCAGTAACATATGAGTGCGCAACGCCGGCAAGTGTAAAATGCAATTGTAATCCAGTCGGTATGTAGAGCCGATTTTGATTCAATAGATTATGGCGAAGCAACTTAAAAGCGTAAGTTTCTATGTGTTTTAGCATATCTTAGTTATTAAGAATACAAGAAAAAAACTCGAGAGACGAATCAATTAAATAAAATAATATTTATCAGTGTCATTAATTTCAAATGACACAAGAGACAGCCGAGCTCCCAAGACTTTACTTTATAACAGACTGACTTGAAAAAAAAATTTTTTCAGAAGAATATGTGATCTTTCTAAATGGTGATAATTCCATAGCACTTCAAATAACGCATGGCGAGGGTAATGGACAGATCATTTGTTGTTTTAACAAACAAAACCATAGGTGTTGACAGGCTTTGTCTTTTTAAAACAAGTTTGATTACATCAGTAGACCATTTGCTGTTTTAACAAACAAAATAATAGATGTTGGCAGGCTTTGTCTTTTTCAAACAAGTTTGAATACAAGTTATTGTGAAAAAGAAATCTATTAAAATAAACTACCTGTATTTACATAAGTGTCCTAGTTAAAATCAAATTATACTATACAATATATTACTGTCGGGCCTCCCAAAAATGAAACACACTAAATATACTCATTGAATAGTTAATTACACTATCAAATTAGGAGTTGGACAATCAAGTTGGTTTCTTTATAAACCAACAAATAAGACAACAGTAAGATGACTCTGTCTTCTATTCTAATATACAATTTGAATATTTGTATTTATAAAAGAAAACAATGCACATACGTATTATCATGATGTTTGACATGCTATTGGAAAGGATGCATAATCTCTAGGGGAATAATATTTAATTAATTTTTTTTAATAAAACCAACGAAAAATGTTTTAATTTAATAAACACTCTAGAACACAATAGATAGAAAAAGGTTAAATTTTAAAGCTGAATTTTCTGACTATATTGATAAAACTTCATTGTTTAGCTAAAGATGTGCTATTGCTACTTAATCTTGTACACAAATATATGAATTTAAAGCCATTTTAAGGCTTGTTTTGACCTAAAACAGACAAGTTGCATGGTTGTGAAGATGTATGCAAGTATTTATAACCTTACCTGCAGGTTTATTCTATAAAGAATTTCTTACAAGTTAACAATTTGGTGATTTCATTATAATTTTATTGTTTACTAAGATTTATGAAGCTTATGAGCTGAGATATTTCATTGAGTTGTTGTCAAGCAGTTCCTTGGGCACAACTGAGAAATAAAAGTAAATGTTGGGATTGTTTTGGTTTGAAAATACAAATTCTACGTTTTACCATGGTAATCTGAAATTATGTAATTTAGTTATTTTATAGTTCGGATATCTAAAAATATGTGAACAATGTTCAACAGGATGTAAGGATCGATTTTGTAGGAATAGAAGAATGTAACTAGGCGGCTTTATATAATTAATTTAATTTTTAATTATTATTTCAATGCACTTTAAAAATGATTTGGCTGACAAGTTCTAGCCATCTTATTATTTTGTCTTAGTACAAGTATTTTATATCATTAAAAAGAAATTTGTTTTCTCTATCTATTGAATTTGTTTAAACAATTATTAATAATTATAAACAATTATGTGGTTATGTAGTATTTAGTTGTCTTTTGTTTTCCACCAAGAATCTCACAAAAACATTCGTTTGTTTTCAAAAAGATATAAAAACAGCGAGCGATTTGGTGACAAACTCTCTGTAAATTTAGATATTTCACACAGTGCACATATGCCCAGGGCAAAATTTTAAAATTTAAAGGTTATGTTGTGTATTACAAAAATATAAACAATTCTAAACGTCAAAATGTTAGGTTATATTTTGCTGAAACGTCAAAGTGAGTAATAATTTGTGAAATTCTCTGCTGTGAATTTTTATTAGTGGAATAATTTTTCTTTTTCGTAAAGAAAATTTTTATGGGTTGAGGTGAGAATATCAATCTTTGTTGTAAATTGGATTATGGAAGGGAATTTATCAATTTAATTATTGAATGGGCTTACCTTATCTCAGGAAAACATCTGGTCTTTAATAACTTTTATTGATACCATTTAATTAAATTTGGACATTTATATGAAAGAGAGGAGAATTTTTGTATTTCAGCCAATTTAGTTATAAACCATATGGAAGAAAGAGGATCCTATTTTGTTGCTACATCAGTTGGTAATTGAAAAAGCGCCAATACGTTGATATTATTTAAATATTTTAAGGTATTTAATTAGTTTAATTTTAGTGTTTAAGATAATTAAAATGATAGAGATATTACTCCTGAAGATAAAAAGCATTAGTTTTCTTAGGAATCATCTTTCTTTGATTTAGGGTATCCAAATTTCATTTTTTTTAATTATTTATTTCAATTTTTTGTTTGATCATTTGTTGTGTTAAATAAATTTTGTCATTTCAATTTTAAAGAAACTTATGGTATATTTTTTTTGTTTTGTGCGTAGTTTAATTATGTTTCATAGATCCATATTTATTTATTGCCCTATTAAAGTAACCTGCCTGTTTAGTCTCAGTTGTGGTAAGATTCATGCTTCACAAAAATTATTTTAGCCGGATCATTTTTCTTTTATGGTATTGGTAGGTGGTTTATGTTTTATATATATCTCACTATGATTTTACTAAAGTCTGTTTTATTTTTTTGTTTTTTTTGTTTGTACTCTTAATTTAAATCAATTATCAATAATCATCATAACCGGGGTGTTTTCGTGCCTCAGACCCAGGTTGATATATCGTAATAATATGTACATTCTTAAAACCTGCTATATATTCTGGCCTTTGAAGTACTGTAGTGTAAGGATATCTAGCATGTTGAACATTTTAAACATTATAAAAAGCCTGGGATAGTTAATGAAACCAGACTAATATTAGAATAACAGATTAGAAAAACCTAAAGTGTAATTGAAAAAAGTCAAGAATTCGTTAACAGTGAAAGAACACTTAAAAATGTTAAAAGAACTTCCAAAATCCACAGTTTTTACTACAAACATGTAAGCTTCACATAAACAAATTATACCAGAAGAAATAATCAAGTTAAGCACAATAATACAATTACAATACATGAAAAAAGTTGTACTTTATAGAAAGGTGCATTTTGTGCTGTATAATTTGCACATTTGTTTGCAGCAGCCCAGTCTGTGATAGGTTGCTATAATCAGTTTGTTACTGTTCTACAGGGTTTTTCACTGAAGATTCGAATCCTCTGGACAGGTGATAGATAGTACAGATAAAATGCAACAAAGAAGCTTGATGTCATTAGTGACTATCTTTTATAATAACCAATAAAAAAAATTGTTTTTGACAAGTGGGTTGGTGATCACTGGTTTAAGAATAGAGTTGTAACTGGATGTACCTAATTGCATTTTCAACGTAATATCTGATACATTGATGCAGCTGATGCTAGGTGATGTCACAGTTTGTTTTGACTGTTATTTCCAGTTGTTCCCAAAAGTTGACCAATTTAGCAAATTTTTTGATGTGCATAAAATCAGAAATGGCATCAGGATTTTTTTGTTCCTAGTGACGAGTACTATCACTTGTCGAAGGGATACACATTTTCAGTGAAACACCCTGTATAACCAAAGATTCAATATCTTCACCTTCAAGAACACCAAGCAAAAATACAGAATGTTAGAGATTGAATGTATTACTTTCACAGGTAATAGGCCATAATATGTGTTATCGCCATGTATCGAGTGATTTTACTGTTTAACTATCCAGTTGTAGATCGGTGTGTTCCATCTTCCTACATATAGAAACTGTAGATATTCTGCAGAAATCCAGTGATAATTCACCAGAAAAAAAAGAACATCTAACAACCACTGAAAATCACTGATCTAATGCGAAAAAGTATTAAAAAAATACTCTAAAAATAAAATAACATCATAAAGTATACTTGCTTTGAAAATAGAAATAACGGTCCTAACAGTACAATACTCGAGTTTCTTAGAAAAGCTTCACAGGTAGCAGTTGGTTTTAGACGTGTGGTCCCTTTTATTAATGCTCTTAAATCCCTGTTCAATAAATATATATTATTTTGCTTCATTATTCAAATTGAATTTGTAGAATTTTCAATTTCTTTTTTGTGCGTAAATTAATTTAAAAAAAAATAAGCGGCAAAACAATATCGGGATTTGAACCGATGATCTGTTGCACAGAGACGGTATTTTGCCATTGAGCTACACCCGCTTTGCCTTTATGATCGTCTTACCTATCTCTTCTTATAATTATATCTAGTGTTTTTCGGTTTTTCATATTAATAAATAAAATTAGGATCTTATTTAATTAAAAACATGTTTTGTTATAGAATCACCTATAAAGCTGCAAACTTAACAAGAAAAATTAATCTTTCCGCTATTTTACGAATTTAATTTGAAAAGAAATAATCTAAAGGTATAACATTAGGTAGAGATTATTTCTATAATAGTTAGCGTCATTAGAGTGATTTCTTTTTATAATTTGAATATTTGAATGACTAATTCTTGTTCCTAATTCAAATAAAACCGGCGAATTTGATGAAATTTGAAAATAAATTGCATCAGAAATATTTCAGTTTAAGTTTAAGTTCGGTTGGTCCTGATATATTTTGGCAACCCAACAATCACCTGTGCACGCAGCTGATTCTCTAAATACCTATACGAGTCTCATTTAATTTGTCTTTCAGTTTACATAGGTATGCTTGATTTGAACATTTCAAATATTTGTACTTGTAAAATAAACCCTGAATTTACAATACCTTGATTAGTCCTCTGACCTAAACAATTTCAGTCTACCCTACTCAAACTTTGGTGCAGTTACTCAGCATTCAATACAAATTAGATGGAATTTTACTCAATACGATAGGTGGAATGATGGATACACCCATTTATCATCACTATTATGTTTCAGATTATTTTAAATACATTTGCAAGAAGCCATTTATAAATTCTCTGCTACTAAAATTGTTCTACTAGAAAAATATATATCGCATTTAACTATTCTTGTTTTTTTTTTTTTTTCTGTTAAAGTTAGGTGGAATTGTCACAGCAGACGACATAACAAAATGTTAAGATTAGTAATTTGTAGAAACATTTATATTGGCTAAATCATATTTACATAAGAAAGAAGGATTAAGCCAAATTCCAAGATAATAGAAAAATCTAACACAGCCTAATTTTTTTTTACTAAAACACTAATAGATATCTTAAATAAACAAAAAAAAATTGATTACATTTTTTTCACAAATGTCAATTTTGAATTTAAACAATAAGGTAACATAATTCTCAAAACAAAACAACAACAAAAAGTTATTAATAAAAAAACTTCAATTAAATTTACAAATGCCCTCATAAATAAACAGCAACAATTTGCCTTAAGTAGAAAAGCACTTTAGTAATTAAATTTGCGTCGTTCCATAAACGTAATCATCTCACTAATTGCCATTTTAATCTCCAATATTGAGATTGAAATGATACCACCACCACCACAATAACGTAATCCTGTAATTTGATCGTGATCTTACCTTAACAATGGCCATTTATGCGTTAATTAGTAAATGCACGTTGTTTAAAATATCAAAAACGTCAATTAACATTTGCTTAAGTAATCAAGAAATAAATTAACTCTAACAACCTTGCGTTTAACAATTAACAAATTTTTTTTCTAAATTTAGTTCAGTGAACAAAAAGAATAAACAATTTAAATTTCTTGTTTGCTAAATTAATTTTAACATTTTCAAGAATTTTATGCTCAAGATATTTCTGTTTTTAAAGACAAAAATAATAAAAATAACAAGAGTAATTAGATTTTCTAAAATTTCGACATAACCATTTAATTATCAAGACATTTTTCACACTTCACGAATATCTTTTTAGCATAGCTTGCTGTTTGAGCGACTAACTAGGTAAGCATTCGCATAACAATTTACAAAGCATTATTATACAACAATTTAGCTCTTAAAAAAGTCTACTCATGTATACACATAAAATAGACTATAAAAATAATTAATTAACCTTACCTGTACATCGAAATTGTGCTGTTGCTGCTGAAGAACCGCGCTATCTACTTGATGTGGTTGGGGTGGCGGTGGTGCATATTGTGGAGGCTGTTGTTCATAAGGGGCAGGTGGTTGTTGTTCCGTGAAGTGTTCAAAATGCTGATTTACAGATTCTGCAAGGGTGACTCCCAGGTGAGGTGCTAAGTGTGGTGGCAGTTGTTGTAAATGTGGAGGCAGTTGTTCCGGTTTCACCAGAACGATACTCGGATCCAGGGGTGGAAGTCCGTTTTTCAAATCATCCTCGGCTGGCGAGGGCTGCCTACTGCCTGGAGTCCGGCTGTGAAAATACAACAAACTAAAATCGTAACATACATCTATAATTCAGTATTTGAAGGGCACAACGATAATAAGCTTTCTACAAATAAAAGGTGAGGTGAAAAGCTAAAAAAATACTACGTTACATGTAAACATATAAGTGTTAGTAAAATTTGGCTTTCTGTTTAAATTTATAAGCAAATGAAACATAGGGAATAGCGATTCATCTGAGATAGATAGATATTATAGCGTACTTGTCAAGCTTTCTATGTCAAAATTAAAAACGTCAATTATTTTTAAAGATTTTTCATAGCACCAATCTTGCAAAAAAGTATGCGATAAATATCTTTCTTAGATGAATTGCTAATTTTCCTTTGCCTAACCCCAAGTATCAAACCGCGTTTTACTAACACTTTATAATTGTTTCTTGAATAAAAATAACATGCACTAATGATACATAAAAAGAGGATAGTAAGTTTAAAAAAAGTCATGTCTCATCAATCGTATCTACATATAGTAGTTCCCTGATAACATTATAATGCTTTTAGGAAGAAGCTTTCAAGAGAATTTTATATCGTAAATAGCAAGCTTGGTAGATTCTTCCGTAATGTAATTGTGAGAAGTAAATTGAATTCAAAACTAAAGAGATGAAGCAGCATCATTTGCCGCGTTAATATTTAAATTTAAAAAAAAATCGAAAATAATACAAAATAGCCGACAAACGGACAGAAGCTAAACTTCTAGCAATGTTCAAATCCAGTAGTTTCGCTTCAAACCATCAAAGCAGTAATACAGTTTTCAACTTTGCTATTTCTATATATCCGAATCAGGCGCCAGATGGCGGAAGCGTCGGGCTTTTAAAATTTAAAGAGCACGCCTGGTCTTGGAAATATGGTGGGGAGGCCGTCACCTTGACAACCGGCGAGCAACGCACGTGTCATTGACACGACCCAAGGTAGAGTCAGGACCTTGAGCGCCAGACTAGCTCGACTGGAGGGTTGAGTCGTTTTCTCTCTATACAACATACGTCTTCAAGTACCTCTTTACAAGTACGTTGATTATGCGGAATCTTGAAAAATTACCACCTTTTATGTTTTGTTTTAACGAAGAATGTATCGACTGAGCAAGGTTTCATATTTTATTAAAACCTTAACCTACCCCACTGGTTAGCTAATATAAAGTGGTGTTACCCTATACCGCTAAAATTCCTATATAGCTTAGGTTTTTAATGTGATTTATTTGAAAACAAAAGAAGTACTAGAAAATAGCAAATGTCAAATTTAAACCTAACAAAAGGAAATAGAGTGGTCTTATACCAACCAATACACATAAAACCTGTCTGAATATGCTAATAAATTAAGTTCCCATTTCGTTTGCAACATTAATTTAACCTTATGAGGAGGTCTTTGCACCTAAAAGGAACTACTAAATAAAGATCGATACGTGTAACGAGTATAACGAGATTTAATAAAATTCCGGAGCATCGCGTAATAGCATTTAGGATTAAACAATGTCGAATGTTTGAAATGAAGTTAGCGCGCTTTCCCTATCTTAACAAGTGTAATTTTCCTGCTCAATTGTGACAATTAACTACAATCAGCAACAAAGCGATAAGCGGATAGTTAGCAACTTACTTAAAACCCTTGTCGTCCTCGGACATTTGTCCGTTCTGTACAGGCTGCCCGTTGACTTCCTCCTTAGGACTTTGAGGTTTGTCCTTATCTTTATCATCGAGATGTAAAGCTCTCATCCTGGGTTCAAGTCCCATATTATCTTTGTTTGTCGGCGAACTGCCCAAAACGTATTCGACCATTTTAACACCCAGTCCTCCAGTGTCAGAACCACGGGGTGATAAAATGCTGCCGGTATCTCCTCCAGCAAATCCACCACGACGCCCCATGGCCAATGGTGCTGAAACCGCATGATCGCCTGAAAAAGAAATTACATTTTTACTATACTTTTTCTTTAAAACAAAAACCTATCAATTTCATTAATTGAATAAAAGTTCATTAAGCATCTCCCTTAGCTACCTATGAAGGTATTCACGTCGTTATTGATTCCGGTTTGTACACTTGGCATGCGCGAGCCTTTTTAAAAAGACATCTGTACCTGTCAAAGTGCAAAAAAGCAAACGATTTTTTTTATTTTCAAGTCCCACTGGTAGCATTACCTTAGTAGTTTTAATAAAAGAGGGTATTTACCGAATGTCTCGCTTTTCACTTTTCAGTCTTTTTCCACCTTTTTATAGAAAACCAACGTGAAATCCAAGTTAAAACCCCTTTTACATACGCTCTCTGTACGTATTCCCTTAAAAGTTCTACATCAATAGTTTTGCATGTGTTATTAAAACGTTTGCCCTACTTTTACATTCATGAATGGAAACGAAGTCAACTCGTTTTGCATAAGGTGCACATAAAAGAATATTCAACTTATTTTTAAAATAAAGAAATCCAAACATTTCGAAGTGCACGTAGTTTACTTTATTTATAAAGTAGCTAACATGGTTTGCACAAATAATAAAAGTTCTAATTGCAAATTAATACAACACTACCTTATTTTGCTAATTATGTTATATAGATCATAAACGGTAACTAGTTTACAATAGACTCCTAATACTGTTTTCTAAAATTACTAACTTTCCTGCAAAGTTACGGAAACTAAGTTGCGTCTACAGGCAGTAAACAAGGTAAGGTATATTAAATTTCCCAGAATTTATTAGAAGACGTACAGAAAGAAAATAGCTCTTTTAAACTCTTGTTTAACTATTTTCCATATTCATAGTCTTCTATTCTGTGATTCCTAGTTGAGCCGGTTAGAGAAAGAATACCGGGAACAGCACAGCTAATGACCACATCTATATAATTCTTACATATTTATCTACAGAATCCCAACAATCTCTAGGCTAATGACCTTTAGTACCCAAGTGCTAACTTTTCAGTATACTTCATACGTAATTAGTTACGATCTCATGAAAATAGTTTAAAATTAGAAAATGTTTCTGTAAATTAAGTTCTCATAATTCTCATTCATGGGTTGCTTATTCTACAACGGATGGCGCATATTTGTAAGTCAGATAAGATGACAGTATCTTAGTTCGGTTGGTCAGGTACATTTCAGACCGGTCTAGTCCGCCGTTGTCGAAAAAATGAAAACAAGAAAAATTAGGTAAGAAACTATTCTGTAAAGTAATAACATTGGCTATACCTAAACCATAAATACAAGAAATGAGTCATCACAAATCACCTGAGCAACAGCTGGGGACTCCCAACACTTTAGTGCATTTCATTTCTCTCTCTTTATTGTTTATTTTTTTTATATATTGGTTACACGATAGAGAGAGATAGAATACAATAATGCGTTGGAAGCAACCCGCTGTCTCCTAGGTGATTTGTGATGACTCATTTCTTATTCTAAAGTAGGCTTAAAATAATTCGAAGAAAATAAAAAATATAAAACATAAGTCTATTATGAATGTCATCCCCCTCTAGAATTGTATGTATGTATCTTGTATTGTATTATGTTGTAACAGAGATTTACCTGCTGTAGAGCCCATTCCTTACTATACACACTCTTTAGAGGGTTTTCAAGCTCGATGAGTCAGTCATAAGTCGGAGAGCATGACCACAGAACGTAAACAGTAGGACTAAAAGCGATAGCAAGCCTCCAAAATGCGATACAATCTGCAAATTGTAAAGGGCGCAGACAGGGTGGACAGCAAGAGTGGTACTTTTAAATTCAAGGTTTTTTCCGGTTTTCCAGGTCGTAAAATATCATTTTTCCCGGTTTGTATACTAATTTTTAATAATCATTTACGTATACCCACATTCATAATCGAACGGTATAAATTTACTTTAGCAGGCACGCCCAGAAGGGGCGGGAGTGGCGTCAATCGACAGGGCTTCAAGAAAGGAGTTGAACGATGCCAGTGTCAAAATGCGAAAATTCCCCCTTGAAAAGTTCTGCCACTTTTTGTGACTCATGTTAAGTTTATGGGAAATTTTTTGTTTCATTGATAAATTTAATAATTTTCCGCACCTAACCTGACTTAACCTATCTTGACCTGATATGATATGATCAGACCTAACCTAACCTGACCTGATCTAACTATCGTAATCTAACCTAACGTAACCTAGCCTAACCTAACTTATCCTAACCTAACCTAACGCCATATTGAATATTTTTGTACGAAAATAAATAGAAATTTTTAGAAAATAAAAATATTTATTAAAATCAATTAGGGACACGCCCATAAAAGGGCGGTTTAGGCGCTGAACGCCAGCTTAAACTCGCAAAAAACACATTGATTTCGAAAATCAAAGTACAGTAGTTGTTCGATTATGTGAACTAATTAAAAGCAAACTTGTTCATACAAACGAGATGTTCACTCAATTGAATGTACTCTTTAAACAGGGTTTATCAGTGGCGTGCGGTCCATGGAAGCAATGCTTCCCTTGAGAATTTATTAAAAATAAAAACTAAAGCTAACAAAAACATTTTTATAAATTTATGGTTATCGTTTATTTAAATTTGTAATATTTAATCAACTTAAAGCTCAATATCAATTCCGTGCAGCAAAAAGTATAATTATTTAGAGTACTATTTTAAAATAGGCTCATTAAACTTGCACGGAGAGGTAATACCGATTCAAATGTGTTACGTACACTGCATATAAGCACTGATTTCGTTGCTTATAACTGCTCTTCTCCTAACCTTGATCCTTGATTAGCGGGCATGGTGAAACCAGACGATGCGGTTAACATTGTTTGGTCGTTATTTTTAGTGTGCTTCGTGCCCAAATTTTTATTTATTATAATTTGGTTATTTGTTCGATTTAGTGTTTGTTAAATTTAATGTAGGTAACTTAAGTAATGTAAATATGCGAATGAGAATGTATTTTGTCACATTTTATTATGTCAATTTATATAAGTTGGATTTTTTTAAAGACAAATAATTCTATTTAGTTTGTTCTGTATGCAAAAAAATTGCTTTATCGTCATGACTGTAAATTTAGCTGCTTCGGTGGAAGGTTCGAGTATTTCTGATACATCCGAAATTACACCGGTATTTTGCTAAAAAAGACCGGAAAATCGAGTTACACTATAAATACATAGTATTTAAAATAAAGAATAACAGTCAACAAATTCCATAAGTATAAAGTGTAAAAGTTCTTCTTTGAAAAACTTTTAAGCTTAATAATTCTAACACTGTTTTTTATTATACCTAGCAGGGGCGGATCCAGAAAATTATTTTGAGGGGGAAATTTTTGGAAAAATTTAACAAACATTATTTGTTTCTATTCTATGTATTCTTCTTCTTTACGTGCCGTGCTCTGTTGCAGAGCGTTGGCATTTCCCTCCTATACTTGTGTTGTGCGTGTTCAGTGATCACAAGTATAGGGGACCTACAGCTTAAGGTGGACTCCGAACCACCCGAAATATATAGTACTTGGATTTCTTATTAATTTCAGGGAAATTTCCTGGGCAAAGTATACCTCGGTGGTTTGCCCTTGCCTTCCGAGGAAGACGCGATCTTTAAAAATCCGGTAATATATTGGCCGGGCTATTCTATATATACATTTATAAATTTGGGCGGGTTTCCCCCATCCCCCCAAACCCGGGAATCCGCGCCTGTACCTAGATATATCAAAATTAAAATCGTGGTTGCTTCCCTAGCCTAAATTCTCACCACACGCCATTGGGGTTTATTATGTTTATTAACTTAAATACATTTTATAACTGAACAACACTGTCAGGTATACAATAGTAGATTACTTACCGAGGCGGGAAGTAGAACATTAAGCGGAGAGCAATGTTGCTGCCCGAGGCGCGAAGCGCCAAGGGCAGCAATTGCTCGACGCGTAATGTCTTCCCGCCGAGGTATGTATACTATTTTATTCACAATCGTACATAATTATGTTCTTACATTGATACCTTATACTTGATATGTGTAGGACACAACACTAGCGTTTTTATTCAGGTGGCGATAAAATGACAATTGCAGCAACAATTGTCAAAGTAAATTCGTGTCACTACTAAACTGAAACTGATGTAAGTTTCACACCACCGGAATTGCGAGAAGTTGCTAAAACAGTGACTGACTGTTTATTACCTGCTAAAAGTAAAGATAGATACGAAAACTTCTGCCATCTGTTGAGAATATTTAGAACGAGCAAAAGGTAAGTAATGGATATTACTAACCAAGAGAACTCATTACTAACCAAGAGAACTTATTATTGACTATGGTGTATAATAAACTACTTTCTAACTTTTTAAACGTCAGTAATGAACACATTATGTATCGATTGTGAATAAAAATTATTACTGAGAGATTATTCATACAGGCGAATTTCATTAACGAACGGCTACTGTACTATTCATTTCCAATGAAAAAGGGTCTCTCCCATAGACCTACCTAACGTAGGTAGCAGACAGAGGCGTAACCTTTGAACAGGCCATTTCGGCACCTCGAGACTTGTGTCATTCGACTCAGCTCGAAAAGCTGCATGAAAATAACTAGGGTGCGTTGAAGCTCCGTTCTGCCCGCTAAAGTAAGTCTAAGCTAGTAAGGTAACGGTAATGCCTAATATTTCTTTATTATGAAACGTTTTAATTAATAAAGAATAGATAAGTAAAAAAAGAGAAAAGCTAAGAAGTATTAAAAATGTAACAGATTTAAACTCACAGGAAGCGTTAGCTAACACGCGACTAGTAACCCGATCGAATGACCACCTTTTAGTCCACGTTTATATGTTTCTGTGATTTGTCCGCAGATGAGTTTCAGCGGTTTGAGCGTATTGACCACTTTCGGCATTTGTTCACAGATTGTTTTGCCATTTGTCCACTTTCGACGATTTGTCCACAGGTGAGTTTTGGAGTATTGACCGCGTTTGGTGAATGCCCAAACATTACTTTCGGCGTTTTGACCAAAGTTTGGCGATATGTCCACAGACTCTTTTCAGCGTTTTGCCCGTTCGGCAATTTGTCCAGTTCCCCAAGATCGCAGTTCTGGGAACAGAACCGTTGCGGCACACAATGCCTGCAGGGTGGACATACGGTGTCCCAACGGCGTCGAAGGAATGTATTGCAGTACCCACAAATTTTTTAATAGTATCTCAGAGTGTAATTACCATAGCGCTGCACGTTTAAAACCCCGATGCCGACGAAAAATCGACGCTCAAGGTTTGTTTCGTTTTTTATCTTTTGTAAATAAGATGACATGCCGATATTTCTGAAACCCTCAATATTTGTTTGGATCTTACTGAAAAGCTTCCGCTATTCTTTTTTCCGTCTACTTTACGCTGGACCACATTTTTTTTAATCATTCTATCCGAATTTAGTTTCAGCCTTTCCTGAAAATTGGTAATTAAATCATTTGCAACTATGGTTTATAGATTTTCAAATGGGCCTTTACATCCTAAGCATAAATTCCATTAAAACATAATATTCTTCTAGCTCCAGTACTCCGCAATGGTTACATACAACAAAAAAATATTTTTTGTTTAAAAATAGTATGACAAAAACGGCATTATAATTTTCGTTTTTTTAATAGGCTAGTTAATACGTAATAGAACTCGGACTAATAAGAAACGAGGCGGTAACGGTATTCGGTACGACCTGCATTATCGACTTTGGTACACGCAAGCGGCGGTTTTATTTAGGTTAGAATTAACCTGCAAGCTGTGTTTACATTGCCAGCTGTGATTAGTTTTGTTATCGCTCCTTTTTACGCTCATTTTTAATTATATCTAGTTTTATTCTCTATAGTACAACCAAAAAATGAATAAAATATACCGGAGTGCATTTAGCAGCCGGAGTTGATTGTGAACGAGCCTTTCTCCCAAATCTTCAAATTTAAAGTTTTTCACCACTCCAATTATTAAACTACAATTAATAAGTATTAATTGGAGTTGTGAAAAATCTTTTAAGCAGCAACTACTGTCGTGCACACTTTTGCTATCAGAAGGTTGTACACATATATCTTCGACCACAGTTTTAAAAAACTTTGACAGATTGCAATGACTATTTTTTATTTCAAACTGTCTAAATTTGACAATTTGGGAGCAAGGCTCGTTCACAATCAACTCCGAGTGCTAGCCTGCGGCTGTTAGATTCACTCCGGTTTATTTTCTTCATTTTTTGATTGTATGTTACTATACCTTCAAACACTTCCGCAACTTCAAAATGTGAGGTTAGAAAAGTTGTCAAAAAGCACTTAGAAACAATATCTTATTGGTTCGGGCTCTAACACTAAAATATCATTTTTCTCGTAAGGGCTGCTGTGCGGCATAAAATATTATTACTAACGTACATTTTTAAGTTTATGCTATTGCATAACACAATAAAAAAAATGTGACTGTAAACGCCTATTGCCCGATACGGGATTGTCGGACTTTTTGTCTGTACACACAAATTCTTTTTACGTAAATTGTGACGTTTTAAAACTTTTCTGTGATAATTATCAGATAAAGTTAAAACTGACGCCTAACAAACACTTGCTGTACCTCAGAGACAATCTTTCAATTTTTGATCTTTCAAGATCACTTTGTTATGTACAGTATGTAACGACTAATGGTTATTTTTAAGCGGCTATGTTTTAGTACACCTCCTTTATTTCGACGTTGTATATTATAGGAATCCAAAGAACTACTTCATGATTATGGTTCTCAAGGTTATTAGCAATTCATAATATGAGTTAATAGAGTTGTGCCTTTTTCTACGAGTGCTTCACGTAGGTTTTTGATTTTTGTCTTAAAATTATTTATTGCAGCTTATTGTACATTAACTATTTCTTGCAGTAATTCGATTCCAGACCCTGTGATTATGTATCATTTTGTCGTGTTTCATCGTCTTTTAATTTTATAGTATAATTTATATTCAGAATGTTTATTGGCACATCTGTAGCCTTGAGTTGTTGTTGCCTCGATTGATATTTAGCGATTTTTGTACTAAAACGATTTATGTTTACCATGTCAAAGTATACTCTGCCAGGGTAGCCAGCGAACCTGGAAACCTTGAAAACCGGGAATTTGCACAACCGGGTAAAACCTTGAATTAGCGATCGAAGTCGGGAATTTCTTTTCGTGTTAATGAAAGCTTAAACCTAAGACACAGCACACATGAGGAATTAACTACGCGTTGATTGCAGTTAGCAACAACACTCGACCATACACTTGCAAACGCTTAACGCGGCATCAGTTAATACACTCAGTAGTCTCAGTACACATGATTAGTTACCTAACGCGCTATTACTAACGAGCGTTAGTGACTACATATCATTGCATAAGACGCGTACACTTTCAAACACGCGATTTCAGTGAAGGAGATTCTCCATACTAATGACTGGCGATGGTCAAGTGTTTTTGGTAACGCGCGATCAACGCTGCGTTGATCTCCTCATGTGTACTGGACCTTGGACTCAGTACCTATGACGCGTTAGCTAACGCTAGATTACTAACGCGCGTTAGTGACTACATAGCATTGCATAATACCTACTACTACTGATACTACATATAAGGGAGGAGCTATCTAAAGAAAGTAATAAGAGTTTCTGCATGGTAGTGAAATATATACAGGGTGTAACTATAATACTAAACAAGCAAAAATATTTTTTTAATTTTTTTTGTTTGTTTAATAGTATTAAAGTAATGTGAGTACAACGAACGTACTAAAAATTTGAAATGCGATTTTCTGGAAAATTAGCAGGAAGCGACCACATGTTGATCAGGAAAATATATTCTAAATCATTACAGGTTTTCCCCCCCTCCCATTACGAGGTTTGTACTTATATTAGTTACAGCCAAACAAGCAAGTTAGATGTACATGGTTGGAAGTTAAGTTACGTTAGAAGGCTTTCCTGAAGTACAACAATGATTTTTACTGTAGCTTGGTTGGAAGTTAGGTTAGATTTCTTTTTAAAGGCCGAAATAGTTAGAGGTATATAGGGTCAAAGTGTAAGAAGATAATATGTCCGCTGTTATATAGGTAGATAGTAATATATTGGAGGTTCGGTTAGGTTTGGTCTAGAATTATATAGGATAAGAGATTAAGTTAATGTCAATGTATTGAGTATGCTGGAGGTTCGGTTAGGTTCGCTCAAGGGCACAGTTGTGTTAGAGAGCAGTTAGTATTCGTATTTGTTAAGGAACGATCTACACATTTTTTAACCCCTTCTCCTAAATGCGGTACCATTAGTAAACCTAAGTTTCCTTGTCATGTAGTATTGAACACTTTCAAGATGGAGATGCGAGGTATTCTAATTATGCTCCTCTACCATGCCATTAGTTGTTTTTTATACATGATTACTAGTTTCATACATGCTTTTAGAAATTCCTATTTAACATACTCCTGAAAAAGTCTTTGTTGATAATTAAACTTCACTTCTTTTGGTTTTCTGCATATAAAAACATTCATCTGGACATAAATTTTATACTAAATTGGGAAATGTTGATCCCTAATATTACCACACGTCATAAATATTTCCTAAGCTTTCCCTTAAACCGACCGGCCGTTATTCTAGATTCTACAACAAAAGGTAAAACCACCACATCATCTATATTCAATCTTCGTCGATCAAGATTCTCTCGAATCTTCCTTCACTCCATTCATTCCATTGACCCCAATATAAAAAGTAACCTTAACATTCTAGACGAATACACAGAACAAACGCCAACATCGATTTTCATCAACGGTGTTTCCGAAAAAAGAGAAAAATTAAAAAACAACGGATATTTCTTCAGAATACGTGTAACTTGTCTTAAGCAATCTAAAAGAACATATAACACATGTAGAATGTAAGGCGCACGGAGGTTCAGTAAACATTTATTTTATTATTTGTGAAATTTTTACAACTATATGTTTTTCCCTCCTCTCACTTAAGAAGAATAAATTTTGCTCCTGATTTATTATTCTTGGGAAACTTACACCGTATGGCTTATACTATAAATTCGAAAATTGTTTTTCTAATGCACGCAATATCTCACGAAAAAAGGCGTATACATAATTTTTCATAATATACTACAACCACACATGGCCTACCCAAGTCAATTTTTCTACAAAAAAAGAGAAAAATCAAACTCATTTTGTTCTAGCTACCATGCTTCGTGAGTTACAATCAATGACGCTTTAAATTTTGGCAACGCTTTCGATAACTAATATTATTTTGTGGTGTGGAAACGCCGGAGATCGAGTCCAACGTTGACGGTAATTTTATTTTGAAGATTTTTCCCGAACTTTTAAATTTTCCTCATTTCGCTTTTGACGTGCATACACGATTTTACACTAACGAATTTGGGTGGTGGAGGGTTTGGAAATTTTCGTAGTATTCGTTCTCCTCATCGCGGTTTTACCAAATCTCGCCTCTTAATTATGTGCTTTCAAATACGTATAAAACGTGTTTTTGGTAATGTTATTTTAACGGCAAAACTTGTTTAATTCGTAACGTTAGTAGATTTATTAGGGAAATAGAGAATGATGTTTGTTAACAACAGGGGGAAGAACTCAGAATCAATAAAACTCGCTATCATTTTATCTCCCGTTTAAAACAAGTAATTAACTCTTCATAAAAAAGCTATTTTTTATTAATTAAAGCAACCACCATAACGAGTATATGAGATGTGGTTCAGCAGAGTAATTAAAAAATATACGTAGTATATGTGGCGTAGGCCGAAAAGTATGAATCATGTGGGAAATACTTTCTGGAGAAAGAAAATTTAATCCCGATAACAATCGCTTTTATTCATTTATGAACTGCAGTAACAAAAATGTGATGTTAGCATAGTTTTGCTCAAAAATTCACATTCTTGAAAGATGTCTTCGTAATTATTCGTAACATTTTTTGATCTTTTTGTACACTGCGATTCAAAAGCATGGAAACACACAAATATCTCAAAAGCATAGTTAGCATGCTCAAAACCAAGTCAATTCAGCTTTTCATTTATTCAAATCTGGTTCAAATGTATCTTTACCAATCACCCTAAGGAATTTAGTGGAATCTTAAGTGCTGCATTTAAAACTTACTGTAAAAATAGAAACCTGGCAACAGCGCCAATACCGGATTTTACAGTCAAGAAAAGTCCAAAATTTCAACACTTAACTTGCATTTAAATTTGAGAATGAAGAAGCTTGAAAAATTCAAAGTTTAGGATTTCTGACTTTGAAACTTTCCATATTAGATTTTGCTCTCAATTTTATATAACAGTCAAATGAGTCAAAATAACACTGTGCTACAAATAAAAATAGCATATTGTGTTACAAGTGCAGAAAAGTGCCAATTTCTCACGAGTGTGAAGATGTTGTGGTATGAGACGAAGTCGAATGCCGTAATCACGCGAGTGTGAAATTGGCGTTTTTGCACGCGTTACACACTATACCATATCTACAACAAAAAAAGTAGTAAACCACCAACAGCTAAGAAATTTTTTAACCTAGAATTTATACTCGCATTCATATTTCTTACGTGAAATCTCCTGGCCATAAATTAAGAGATGTAATGTGAGCCCCTTACACGATGTTTGGAGGTGTACAAGTGTACACCCCATTTTCCCATCATCGGATTCACTCATGATACATCTAGAATTTAGAAAACGACAAAAATAAACATTAAATTTTTAAAGACAATAGTAATAATACGTAATCTGTATAATTTCAGTCAATCTACTATTTAGTACATACAGTTAAATAATCATACGTATGTACTCGTTTTCAAAAAATAATTTTATACAATCATAATTCAATTGTCAAGGTTATTAACCCCTTTGCAGCGAAATGTCAACATATTCTTGCATTATGTAGCAAATTATAAATGCTTTCAATGTTTTTATTGTAATTTAGCAATAATAATAAATAATATTACATTAACAATTATATAATAATGTAAAGAATTAATCAATTTTACGTTTTAATTGAATAACAATCTTTGTAACTTTATAGAATGAGAAATAACCTAGTCGTTTAACACATTCACCTCCGGCAACGCGTTTACCGCGTTCATCCCATATTTCGTCATATGCCCACAACGCGGCTGCTGCTGACACTGTTGTATTGAGCTTTATAGGCAAGTTTCTCTAGCGGACTTGCTGTTACTTGAACCAAAATCGGCAGGCACATAGAAAAAGACATTGTCTCACTATATTTTCTCTTAGTTTTTGAATACTGCTGTTTAATTTTAATTAGTTGAAGAAGAATTCTAAGTGTACTATAAAACGACGTAGCAACTCAGATGGTAAATTTATTGATTTTATATACATTAAAATAGTTATTTATGACAAGCTTTGTAAATTAATTTTTACGGGCGAGCTGGAAAGTGTGTGGGGGAGCGACGAAGGAGCGAGCCTCCATAATTTAGTGAGATCAATAAAGATTAGTTGCAAAAGGTACAAAGTTTTATTTCCACTTTTATTAGAGTTTTTTTTTATTAATTTATTGTATATTTTGTATAAAAATACATTTTGTAATCAAAGGCAGTAGGCGGTTGACGGTATATTGGATTAAATTTATTACAATATGCCGGCAACGCGACTTTTTTTTTTAATTTCAAAAATATATATTTTTTCTATATTATTCTTTAAACATCCCCAACAATCCTTAAATTTTGAACAAAAGTGAATTTAAAAAAGAAAGTTGGTCCGGCACCGACCAAACTCATAAAAGAAATAGGTGGCAGTGAATGTGTTAAAGACGTCTACGTAGCTTAATGGTTAAGCTCCCGCTACTAGACAGGCGATCCAGAGTTCGATTCCCCTCTCTGCCGTTGGTATTTTTTCTAGATGGATTTCCATTCAGAATTTAATGTAAAATACAAATTAAACAAAATAAATTAACCTTTTATAACATTTTATATTTCAAATAATTAATAATATTATAAATATTGCAAGTGGCGACATCTATGGCGTTTTAATAGAACTACTGATTGTTGAGAACTCCTTCCTCATGGTCTTTACCGTTGTAACGGTACATTTTCTATCGGCCTTATGGACGTGGATTTTGCACGTGTATTTATAAAAAAAACCTAAAGTTCGGTCCTGTAAAACTACGCTTTACCCCTAGCCAAAACTTTGTCGTAAAAAACATATTTATAACGAACATTTTAAACGATTGTTGTTAAAATTCTATAAATTTAATGGGTGCGTAGGCGATAAACAATATTTTTAGAACTTTGTTTCCTCGTAATAATGGTGGCGTTGCTAAAAAAATTAAAGAGACCTTGATCAAACATAAAACGCACTCAAGCCATCTCGCTTTATAAAAACATTTTCGTCGGTATTCTGGGAATGTGTTTTCAAGGGATCAATTTCTTCTTTGTTAGGAAGGTGACAACATTTGCACGTGTTCGAAATTCAACTTGGCTATTTGCGTATTAGCTTCGAAAAATTGCACTATCAGCGGATCTGGTTAGCACATGTGATGCCGGGCTCCCGCTTTTCTTGCTCCGGGCTCTACTTCTGTTCGTTAGGTCGAGAATGACGCGTGAATGCTAGTAAAAAGCTCCTTATTGCACAAAGAATATAGTTACTCCGCGCTAAAATAGGGGTCCAAAAAGGTTAAAAAACACTTCTTCACTTTCGATCCAGCCTTGAGAAGAGTTAGTTGACTCTGGGGCCTAGTTTATAGTATTATAATTTAGCGTTAATTATTTAGAATTAATGCAATTTCTAATTTTTGAAGTTACTTGGTTTCTGATAAATCCCGTTTGAGAAGATTTATTAATACAGTACCGTTAATAATCATTTATAGTTGGTTTTATTGTAATGAATTATTAAAAACAATTACGTCCTTCTGCCTGCGCTAAAAGATAGTGTAGTTTTGTTACTAAAAATTACGTAAACTGGTTAATAGTTTAAATTGTGGATTCTCATTTTATCTGCAGACAAAGACAGATAACTATTTTGTTACGGAAGGAACTTTAACGAGTGGCAAGTGTTACTTGGGTTAAATCAGTTGGGTTTTTTTAAAAAAGATATTACCACTATTCCTTGTGAATAAATTTTAAATAATAAACAATAATAGAAATAGGATTGTTTAAAACGGTGCTTAACAAAGATTGGTGGTGAAATCGTATGGATGATTGACTATTTTTATCAAGAAAGGTATTTCTCTGGATCTGCTACTTTCAAACTACAATTTAAAACCATCTAGAATCAACCACGATTCTTTCCGGGGGAGGCTTTTCCAACTTCTAGCTGACCAGTACGGTTTGCTTTGTTAGGTAAATAAACAAAGGTTTAAGGTACTGTACTTTAAGAACTAATTATCATTGTAATTTTTGTTTACGGATTATTTGTAAAAGTGAATTTTGTTGTTCCCTACAATAAGAGAGCTCTCTAGTGTTATTTAACTTTGGTCCGTCACCAGTAGTGAAACTTAAATCTATAAATTTCTGTAATATTTAAATAGACTTACTTCAGTATTAATTGATCGTTATTTGTTTGTCAAATTTTTCAAAGGATTGCTTACTTAAATAAATTCTTGATTTTAAATTAGGTTGGAATACTTTATGTTTAATAAATTTGGATACTTTTTGGATCTTGTTGAGTTTTTGGGATAACTTTATTCTTAATAAATTTCTAATATTTTTTATTCTGGGTAAATATGTAAATTATCTTTTTGAATTGCTTTGTGTTTAATAATTCTGAAGTAGTTGACAACTATCTACTAATTGATTAATCTTAAGTTTAATAAAATTACATTGTTTATGTTTTTTTATGTGTTTGTTTATTTTTATATATGTGTCTGATCAATCTTATGCTCTTATTATTTAATAGATATGTTTTTAGTTCATAACAAGGATCTAAACGGAACCACATAATTATGAATGTTTTGTTCAAATTTTATTTTAAAATTTTCCAAACATCACAAAATTTTTTTTGTCTAAAATCTATTATATTTAATTCATTTTCTGATTAATGAATTTAATATCTATTCGGGCTTAATTAAACATCAATATTAAGCTTCATAATTAGATGGAGCCCTTTTAGTTTTTATTCGTGTTCTAAACCTTTATCTACTCCTTTTCATAAAATAAGACAACTGCAAAACCAATACCTGCGACCTGAATATTAAAATTAGTAAGATAGAGCTAAATCTCAAGCTGTGGCAACTATTTTGAGCATCTATGATAATGTAAGTATGATAAATTTTATTGTTGTTCTTTCGTGTAAAAAAAATTTATGTTTCAATTGACGGTCCAACGTGGGCCAGATTTTCGTTGTTACAATTGGTGCCCAATCGCGGGGCATTATTTTGTTTACAATTGTGAAATGTTACACCGTTCAGTTTGGAGACTGTTTGCAATTGGTCGTTTTCACGGTTACTAGATTGTGGGGAACGTGTAACTTTCTATGGTTGTCGTCGTTTTGATATTGAAGAATAAAGACTTTTCATACTTGCAGAATTTTCCCATTACTTCAAGTTTTTTTTCCATCCACCTAAATGTGTGTGCTATGCAGTTTTCATACCCTGCACTGCTCTAACGCCTACAACTTAGCCGTTATTTTTTGGGTATCGGTACTAAGGAATTCTTCTTTTAGTCGATCGAAGCCAATCACATCATTATTTTTCGAGCTGAGTTTGATATCTGCAAACGGAAGTTCTTATACGAGGAGGAAATATTTCAAGCAAATGAAATTTCATTGAGAACTGTAGCGATTAAGCATTTGGGATTGGTCAAGAATACTTTAGGTGTAATTGTAACAAAAACTGTGTATCAAACAGGTGTCTAAGTAAAAAGAAATTAATACTGTGTAACTCGAAGTGTCACCAGAGTTTGCCTTAATAAACTCAATAATTGCATGATTGAACATTTTCTCTTCCCTTGATTGTCCAGTCTATACCTAAACCGTAAATACAAAAAATGAGTCATCAGAAATCACCTGGGCGACAGCGGGTTGCTTCTAAAGCATTCTATTCAATCTCTTAAAATTGTGTGACAAATACATGAAAAGAAAAAGTAAACAATAGAGAGAGATGGAATGCACTAAAGTTTTGGGAGTCTCCCATGGTTACTCAGGTGATTTGTGATGACTCATTTTTTGTATTTATGGTTTAGGTATAGTACATATTTGAAATGAAATTCGATTGCAGCCTAAACTATAGTATGAGCAAAAAGTAACTCCATCAAACGTGCCTTTGGAATTTTGAACTCGTGTATTATAACACCATACAATTATAACAACAGTCACTGTCAAAAGACTCTTGATTATTTTGTATAATTTTCTGGTATTGTAATACAACATGAGTTTAAAATTCCAAAGGCACCTTTGATGGAGTTACTTTTTGCTCATACTATAGTTTGATTAGGACAACCTAGTTTTTCCTATGAGAGACATATCTATGTGTCACGCTGATCTAAGTAGTTTCGACTAGGACAAACTATAGTTCATCCTATCACACTTCGGATAAACTGGTATCGCCTAGGCTCAACTGCTTTGGACTAAAACCAGGTTTTCTCCTGTAACATATCCATTCAGAAAATGTTGGGTTAACCACCACTCCACATTCGCCATTATTAAACCAATATAATTTCACAAAGACGTGGTCAGATGGTGTCTTCTCGTGTTTTTCTATAAATCTTAGAGCTCTTACTATATACATTAGAATATGATTTCGAACTTGTTTTCAATGCGATGAGATTTCATTCCGATCAGCAGACATATGAATTTGTAAGTATTTACTTAGGATCTAAGTTAAAAATTCTTTTTATTAATATGAAATTCAGTAGATGCTTATACAGCTAGTAGATACTTATGTAAACAAGTATGAACTGCTAGCATCAGTATTTACTAAAATTTATATAAACGCTAGTAAATACTTATAAATTTGGTAGTATTAGGATTTACTTATTAAAAGTTAAAGTATAGATATAAAATAGATAGATATAAGATAATATATCTATATACCATAATATAGATAGATAGATATAAAATACAGATAATTAAAATCATTTAACTATGGTGATCTGTAATTGGTTCATATTTTAATAAAAATAAATACACTTAAAAGCCGGCAGTACGGAAGGGTGGCTATAGTGGATTTATATCGCTTACAGAGTTAAGATGAGTTTGCTCTGGAAAGTACTCGGATGGGTAAACCCGAGCTCAGTGTACTTGCCTACATGACTCCGCTGCCCCGTCTCACACCCACATATCCACTCTGCGGCTCGGTGCGCCCGGTACCTCGACACCGAAAAGTATAATCGGTTAAAGATTATATATGTATGTATGTAAATACACTTGAACATTTACTTCCGACCCCCTCAATTGGCTATAGCAGTTAGCTGCATAAATAAATATATAAATGTGATAACGAATAAATAAACCAAACGGCAACTCTCTTATACAGGGTGGTGCATTTAAGACGATCCGTCCTTAACCACATGAAAATGGATTGTGATATGCATCCACGGATATCGATACATTTTAACACCCGGGGAGCCCCATTTTACTAATATTTTATCTTTTTTTTCTAATTCACCTACCCCACCCCAGAACTTTAAAAGCCTTAACTGTCAGTATAACCCTACGTGGCATATTAAATAAAAAATGCTATCCAGTTATGTCAATCAATCGACATTTGAAGAATAAACGTTTTAAAGTGTATTAATATTACTTTTTTAAATTGTTATGTTATATATTAAATTGTTTGCCATTAGGTATATTCTGGAAATTGGAAAACAATTCGTAAAACTGGACCTGTGACTAACAGAAAAACGCATCGCGATAGATTAGCTACAAATTAAGCGTACCAAATAGGTTATTTAGGGACAAATAGCAGTAGATCCAACCTTATCCACTCGCAACTCAATTTGCTTACACAGACATCGGAAAGCGTCATTCAAAGGATGCTCGAAAAGTAAAAGTTTCGCTCACATAAATTGAAACTTCATCAAGAACTTAATGAGTGATAAATCTAGTAAACATACCAAAAACAGCCTTGGTAGTGTAATGTGCTGGACTTTCACCCAAGCGGTCCGAGGTCGATTCCCGGTGCCGGCAAATCTGGTTAAGGTTTTCTGCAGTTTTCCTTAGCTGTGACACAAATGTGGGATTTGCGCTGTTCCATCTGCATGTCGGCTGCAGCCGCACTTAGGGCCTATATAATAATAATAATCGCCCCCTCCCTCCCGCATAAGCTTATAGCTTCTGGGGCCCGGTTTCCAGGTTATGGGTTGTAGCAATTATTATTATTATTATTTACTTTCAACAAGATGGTGCTCCAACACGCTTTGTTGTGGTTGTGAAAGAGTAGTTAAACCAAAGTTTTACAAGAGAATGGTTTTTAAACATTTTTTAGGGAATTATTTTAACGCCCTGGACACATGAATAGACCATGGACTTTGAAATATACACTAACGGACAAAAATATTGCATATTTTTCTATTGTTTTTTTTTCAAATATTAATAGAACTAAGAAATTATAAAAACACACCTAAGAAAATATGCAATATTTTTGTCAGTGAGTGTATATAGAAAATTTAGCTTTTGTTTGGCTGATTATTAGTTAGATCAGTTTAGTTTAAACCAGGGGCAGCTCAATAATTAAAAATTTGTAGCTCCTAAAATAATCTTGAAACGTAAAAATTAGGTGCAGTACAAAAATAACCAAACAAAAAACGAACATTAATACTGTATTCCATTGAACATAGTCATTCATTCTATATTTACTATTAAGCATAAAATTTTCTGTATAGGAATAGAAAGCATTGTGGCTTTTCACTACCGAGGAAATTGCGCAATGTGCTAGGTTCAAGGTAGAAAAAATTATTTCAACAGCTGCTGATAATACTACGGCACACAATAACTGAGTAATTATGGTGAGGATGTCATAATTAAAAAGAAAAATTAAAATATAAGATAAATTTTTGATTTAAAAAAAATTGGATTTTTAATTCAAATTAAAATAATTTTTTTTCAAGTACCTGAAAAAAAGTTTTTCGAAGCAACTACAATAGTTCTGGCGGTTCATTTCCGATTCATTTCGCCGGCCCGGTTCGGTTGGTATTGCTAATGGAAAACCTGAACTAAGTGGATTGGAATAGAAATTATTGATAGTTGTTCGAGGATGCAAAGGTTAAGTAATAACGATTCGAAACCGAAAAATAGTCGTTAAAAGAATTCACGGGGGGGGGGGGATGATGATGATTATATCATCCTGGATGTGTCAGGTCCAACAGTTACCGCTACAGTTGGCGCAATTCTAAGGTTAAGTTCATGTGTGCCATGTAGAAATGATTGCCCAGTGTTACTGAACTGTCGGGGTTAAAAATGTTTGGCCCCTGAAACCAAAAAACGGTAGAAAAAACTTCCAGGGTTAGATTTATCGATAACGATATGAACTACAGGCTTTTTTTACAAATTTCTTTGTGTTAAGCATTTTTCTATGACAAGAAGCTTACTAGATAGGAACGGATATCTACCACTATGTTCGTGCATACTTTTGAGAGCGGTACCTGCTCTCAAAACGCTCTCCACCCCATGGACAACACAACCAAACTAAAGTATCTATATATCGGAAGTCAATAAAAACATTTTTTTTTTCACTTTCTGGACTTCCTAGGTCCTAGGTCCTGGAATCGTAGGTCTGTCATTTTCTATTACTAAACGCCATATAAAAAATGTCGCCAATAGGGTTGACCTTTAATATAATAAAAACTAAACTTGTGGGACACAACATTGTTATGATCGAAGAGTATTATTCATAAAGGCGGTTGTTACAACTTCCACAATTACCAGAATTAATAAAGTGAAATTTGTTTGGAAAATAATTGTCTATTATTTCCATTAGTAAGCAGTCTAATGAACTTCCCTAAGAAAATAAGATCGGGTACTAGTGGCCCAAATTAGAATATCTAAACTAAGCCACATCATTAACTGTTCCCGCAGCACACACACAAATCAATATACAATTAATTACAGACCGATTTATAAATTAATGGATACAGAAGCAAAATTACATATCATTACTTCCCCCTAAGAAAATCTTAAACAATGTGTCTGACAACATTCTGTGTAAATCCATAAACGCCTAAGGGCATCATCAAAACCACCCCTTTACACTCTTGCAGAAATTATACTCAAGAGCTTACATTTCTCTACCCTGATCACCCGCAAAAATTCCTTTAACACCCCTAATATCGATCGTTTTCGTCTATATTGTACAGTCGTATAGGGAGATATAGAACATCTCAGTAGCAGGCAGCATCTTCCATGCTTCCGAAGAGAGAGTATCAAATCGCAGTTTCAGAGAGAAGAGGCCTTCGAAGTACGTCGTCATGGGGCTAAATCTATTAGCAGCGTGGAGAAGAGCAGGAGGACCGGGACGCTTCGGAACGGGTGCGGCGGTAATGAGAACAGCGGCGGCTGATTGAAATCAGATCGGCTGGGACGGTTACCCTGGCAACAGACGCCGCGCGTGGCCATGGAGACCAGCGCCGCCACCGCCCGGCACGCCCATTCGTCACCGGCGTCGATGTCGCCTCTTGCCTTCAAGCTAAAACTACTACTACTACACGCATTATGCGTAAAATCCACGGAAAATAAATTTATGAGACTTTATTTTGGAGATGTCGAAAGGGAAAAAAGAAATAAACGAGACAAGTTAGGAAAGAAAGGCAATTGTAAATATCATAATTTGCTCAGATTATAGATTAACCACACGAACAAAGATGTTCGTTCCATGGTTTGCTATATTTTAGAAACCAGAATGCGAGGAGCACATCAAACGAATGGATTTATTAAGGTATAAAATGAGTAAACCAAGCATAAAATGAAATATCGTGGAAAGAAAAAAATATAAAGGCCAGTTTCACATTAAGCTGCAGAAGTAAAGAGCTGATGAGGGTAATACTTAAAACCAAATATTAATAAAAATTCTGTGATGTTTATTATATTATTATAATCCGGTCTCTCTATTTTATAAGTAAGCAAAAGCGTATTACAAAGAGCAAATGTTTGAACTGCCAGGTTATTCAGACATATTCACGAGTTTACCCCTCATATGCATTCTCATAATCAGATTTCTTCTTGGAGGCACCCAAAAATAATAGACATTAAAAACCAAAAACTCCAAGGAAAAACTTTTCGCAAAAACTAATCTCCACCCGTTCCGAAAATTCAGCTAATAATTTAGAAATCTTGTCCATTATTAAAATGTTCATAATAGGTAAAACCTTCTGAATTTCAAAATCCAGCCAAATTCTTTGTCGCTGTTTATTGTCGGGATTACGGAAATTAATTGCCTGTCGCAAAATAAAGAGCCGTTTCCATTCCGCTACGCCATTTTATTCGTAAGATAAGCTTTCCTACAACAAAATCTCTTATTTTCGCATTAAGACCTACAAATTGATAAAATAAAACTGGGAAACTACTAAACGTATTGATTATTAAAGAACTAAACTGTGTGTGTGGAGAAGTTTTGTCGCTGACAAAAGTGCTAAAAAGTTAGGGTAGGTAGGGAGTTTGCCTCTTTTCGGCTGGCAGATGTTTTCGGGGACGGTAGTTTATCATTCTGGATGTACCCCCTAAAACGTTTGAGGACTTTTAGAACAAGCACGTTTGGCTTTTAACGTGTAGGGAATACACAGTATATATGTAGACCATGCTTTAAAATTGATTGGATTGCTTTTTATCTTCTCGGTCTTTTATCTTTCTTCTTCTTCTTTTCTTTTATCTTTCATACTTGAAAATGTACAATAACAACCACATTTTCACTCCCTTCTTTACTGAGAGACACCTTTCTTAATCTTGCAAATAAAATCTCTATCGTCCTGATTTTAAGTGCATTTGAAATGCCAATATTAATCGTAATTTGTCAGATTCAACAGCTTTTTTTTATCAACTGCATTAGGTTGTTTTGATCGAAGATTATTTGGTATTCGGGAATTCCTATCATCCCAATCGGATTTCAACTTTTGGAACATTTTCGGAATAAGAGAATTATCCTATAGTACGGGGTGGGCTTTTGAAAGACTAGTTTCCGAAGACTTAAGCTCCATATTTTGGTACACTTTTGGTGAGAGAATAAACGATTAGATGGAAAACACCGTTAGATGTCACTTTGTCCGTACTCCTGTTGCTACCAACTTCATTAATTCTAAATATAGTAATGGGTAGTACTCTTTATGTACTCTTGGTTGCCCGAAAGTAAGGGATGCGACTAAGAACGTTATAAAGACGACAGCTTTACACAGCCATAAAAAATGCAAATGCACAATATTTATCTGACCTCTAAGGAGATAGTGATTATCGGCTTAAAGTATAAAACAAATTTTAATTTTATATTATTTTTCTATATATAGGGTGGGCCGTTTCGCTACGGCTAGTATCAGCGATCTTATTTTCAACGGAGCACCCTGTATATTTTTACGATTCTACAGTTTATTATGCTAACTAATCTTGGTTAATACATACGAGGCGTGGAAGTAATGAGAATGATACTGCTATAAACGTACTGCGCATGCGCCAAAGTCGCATGACCAACAGCTGTGTTACACAGCTACACAGGGTGACCACTTCTGGAAAAGTCAGGGAATTTTATCAGAAGTCAGGGAAGTCTTTTGGCCAAAAAACCCTTATTAATTAATTCATATTTAAATAATTCGAAAATCACGTAATTTTACGTGATATATTACGTAAAATCGCGTGTTTTTTACACTACGAATTTAGAGTGTATTCACGTGAGAAATACAAAATTCCCGCTCAAATTTGCGAACCAGAGGTTACACTTATATGTTCAGATTTCTTCTGTTTGGTACTAACATAGCCAGATTTCACGTTATAACCTGTACATATTAGAATTCATAGAGGCATACAAATGTTCCTGGACAAAACTGTTTTAAGACTAGAATAGTGAAGTTAATATTTGAATTGGCTTGTGAATCAATCATTCTATGTTAATCCACGCAAGAGCCGTTTAAAATAATAAACATACCGTTTTCATTATTCAAGTAAGCATGTTTTAATATATCTATACAGGGTGATTCAGAAATAACTGATATCCTTTAAATGGTAGGTAGAGGGGAGGCAGTAGAGCTAATTTATCTTGACAAGTATAGGTCAAACACGAAGTTTTCCAAAAAATTAATTTTTAAGGTTTTATTGAATTTTGGAGCCGGTCCTGACCTTGGATCCTTTTGGATCAAGGTAAATTAGCTCTACTACCTCCCCTCTACCTACCATTTAAAGGATTACCTTTATTTCTGAATTATCCTGTATAGAATTAATGAAGGATACTGAAGGATACAAATTCATGAATTTTGGATCCGTCCTGACCTTGGACCCTTTTGGATCGAAAATTCATTAAACTTTAAAATTCATTTTCTGGAAAACTATTCGTTTTTTACCTATACTTGTCAAGGTAAATTAGCTCTACTGTCTCTCCTCTACCTACCATTTAAAGGATATCAGTTATTTCTGAATCACCCTGTATATAACCTTGTATTTATATCTTAGTATGATATAGTAAAAGAAAATTTATTATAAACATTTAGCGGAATTTTAGAACATCCTAAGCAGTAGTTTTAGCCATCGCTACGTACCAGCAACTACTAGTGGAACTATTAAGTTTTTGCCGCTAGTCACAAGCACGTAATTGCTACGGTTTTATTACATGCACGGAACTAAATTGGGGAACTATTTTTGATGGACTAGAAAACATAAAACTTACGTTGATTTAGATTTAGAAATATTATGTAAATAGAGTTAGTTTCACAAAGGTTCACAATATACATATACATAACAATTCCCAAGGCACAATTTAGTAGCAATTTGTTATTTTTATTAAAGGTTATGTAGTAAAACATCTATTAACAATGATAACAAATTGCAAATTGATTAATGGTCTCCAAAATATTACAAGTAAATATGGAGATGGAGTAGTTTAAGAAAAATTACTTTAAAGTGATTCTCCTGGGTAGCAAAAACGTAAGTTTTACTTTCTATACAACTGCCAGCTTCTGTTACTTTATAGGGTTAAGCAATGGTTTCAGGCACGTGGCAGGAACTTTCAGTACTACTTTAACGTTTTAAGAACTTTAAAGTAGCTTTGGGTAAGTTACTGCTACAATCATAATACCACTTTAAAGTTGCAACGACTTCAAATTAATTATACTAAGTGGCAATACCGTTCCACATACTTTAATAGTTACTCAGAAGTAATGAAACTACATAGTTCCAATAAATAGTAGAAACAACTACACAATTACTAAAATATTCCGAATTAAAGTAATTCAACCTATAAACTCATAAATTTAGTGGTAGTTACGTAACAACTACTCAATCAAAGTTCCGATCTCAGTTACTGCTGTTTAGATGCAGATTGGGATGTCTTACTACAGAACAAAAGTTATTTCTATTCACTTCTGCTCTCCAATTTCTAAAATTAGTTAATTTAACAATATTCATCAAATGATAATTTAATTTGCATAAGTATTGACCAAAAAAGTCAGGTAAAAAATTCTTAGTCCTCTGGAAAACCTGGAAAAGTCAGGAATTTAGTAACCAAAAAATAGTGGCCACCCTGTGTGTAGCCTTCTCTTTCGTTTGCCGCCTCTCCCGTGTCTGTAGACATATAAGTATGGCCGTGGCCTTCATTTGTATAAGATCTATTTTTTATTTTTCCGGAAAATGGTAATAGAGCAACCAACTGTAGTAAAATTTCACATGAAACTTGAAACCGCTACTGAGACTTATCTTTTATTTAAAGAAGTGTATGGCAATGAATGTTAATCACGTGCGCGGGTTTTTGAGTGGTTTAAGCGTTTCCAAGATGGCCGAGAAGACGTTGAAGATGACGCACGCCCGGGACGCCCTTCCATGTCAACAATTGGATAAAAATATTGAGAAAGATCGGTAATCTGATCCGATCTGACCGTCACTGACTATTCGTGCGATTGATGCAACTGCAGTTATTGACAAAAAATGCGTAATGCAAATTTTACATGCAAAAAGTATGTGCGAAAATGGTGCCAAAAATTGTCAAAATCGAACAAAAAGAAGGTCGTGAAAATATTTATACTGACACTTTAAATGCTATTGAAAATGAGCCGCACTTCTGGGAAAGAGTTATAACATGCGATGAATCTTGGTTTTTACTTATGATCCAGCAACTAAGCGTCAATCCATGTATTGGAAGAGCCCAACTTCACAGAGAGCTAAAATAAAAAAGTTCGAGTGAGCAAATCAAAATTCAAAACAATGATTATTTTATTCGATATCCATGGGATTGTGTACCTTAACTGGGTTCCTGAAGGTCAAACTATTGATCAGCATTACAACCTTGAGGTTTTTGCTCAAATCCGAGAAAAATATCACAAAAAAAGTCATGGGTTCTTCATCAGGACAACGCACCTGCTCACACTGCATTGTCTGCCAAGACGCTTCTAGCCAAGTATAACATCCCAGTGTTAAACCATCCGCCTTATTCGCCTGACCTGGCACCAGGTAACTGTATCAGTTCCCCAAGGTCTAATCTGCATTAAAAGGAACAAGATTTGAGACCGTTGAAGCTGTGGAAAAAAAATCGGCACGCACAACGAGCTCACGAGCGAAAATTCGCATGGAGCGATGTAGAGAGAGAGAGGAGTGTATATTGAAGGGGATAATAATTAAATATGTATAAATTTAAAATGAAAAGTTTTACAGCATCAGTCTCGTTATTTTACAGCCACACCTCGTATATCCGAAATTCCGTACAGTTTTTGAATAAATTCATTTCTTTAATTTTATTTCTTAAGAAAAAATTAAATTTCCGTACCTACTACAACTTATGTATATTTAACTAATTAGAATAATAATAACATTTTCCTATAAATTTATTATTGAGTACTATACAGGGTGTCCAATCTACTTTGATTTAGATATTTATAAGCATCAGTATTATTATATAATTAGTTAAACGTAACTTGCAGAGTGTAAATTTATTTTTTAAAAAGTTACATTTTCCAAACAAAATTTGGAAAATTAAATTTACTCAAAAACTGAGCAGAATTTCGGACTATATATAGGTATATTAACTCAAAATATTTAAAATAAAGCATGTTATCAAAAAGCGTAAAGTTACACAGTGTATTCCATTTAGAATAATAAAAGTTGATAGTAGCCATAGCAAAATGACTTATCCAGTATATAAAATTAAATTTGCTTTCTACCAATCAATTTAGGTGTTTAACTCGTAACTCTTACAGTTTCCAAGATAAAGTACAGTGTCACCACTCTGTATAGAAAAATTTAAAATAACTTAATCGCGGAAGTCACTGAAAACAATAAAACTAAATTGTACAAGTCAAAGTTTATTTTTCTATTTGCCTGTCCAAATGAAGATATTAGGACACGCATTTGCATGTCCAAAAGAAATGTATTTGAATACCGCAAACGGCAACATTTTCTTATTTTTAAATCTTGTTACGTCCTGCAGTCCTAAAATGCCAAACGTATTTACGTCGTAAATTAGAAAAACAAATGCAGAATTGAGTTTTCAGTGTTGAAATGTGCAAATAAAATTTGTTTCAAATTACTAAAAACTAATCCTTTCTTGTAGATGGATTCTGTCACTATTAACTATTATCAGCACAAAATCTTTTTCCCAATCATTATTTCATCAGAACAATAAAAGTTTCTTTATTAAATCAACAGTCAAAACAAACCCGGCTGAACTGAAAGGTGTTTTTACAGCGGCATGTTAAACATAAAATTGCTTTTAATAGTGATCCCATAAATTTCGGAATAGTTATTTAGATGTAAAATTGACTTTTGACATATGTTTTTCTAGAATTTAAAAAATAGTTTTTCAAAATTCAGTATAAACAAAACTTCAATTCTCCTTTGAAAATTTCTACTAACCATGTTGCATACCACATGAAAGCCCTGGAACAGTTTTATAATAAAACTTAGGATAAACTTTTATTATTCTAACTTGAATATATTCTGTAAAAATCCTTTTTTGTACATTTCTGGATACGTTACTCGGTAACCGTTCATCAAAAAAATGTGAAAAACTTGTGTTGTGTTAGTATTTATCAAAACTACATGTACACTTAATTTCATATAAATCTAAGATGGTAAGGTTTTGCACTGGTTGATTTGACATGGAATGACTAGTATTAAGAAATCTTAGCGTATAAAACGATAATTTATGACAATTCATAGATTTCCACATCGTTGAACTCTTCCTTTTTTAATGAAAATTTAACTGAAGAGTCTTACCTGAAAAATAGGTAGGGTAGCTATCAGATAAAGGTGGTTAATTAAGTCAATGGATTTTAGGCACTATTGTGTTTCAGGATTTTTCTGAAACTTACCAAGAAGAAAGCTATTGAAAATGGGTAGTTTTTAATGGAACGTACTGTGTATTTTTAAGGGTCTCTCTCCATGATGAACTTTATTCACAATCTGTGTATACAAAATATTCGTGATCCAGTGCGAGTGGTTATCTACTTCTTTATCATCGTTATGTATGAACCGATATCGATGTGGTATGTCTTTGGCTAGGCTCGTTATCTCCGATATGGGGAAGTCGGGGTCCAGTAACACTTGATTTATAAGAAATTGTCTGTGTGGTAGCCTTATGCAAATAACGCCATTAAAAGTGGCGAGTGTAAACGAATTCCTGTAGTAAGCTGACCACATCAACGCTTTAATCGCATTGGTTTACGGTTTAAAATCGTACAAACCAAATATACCAAAGCAAAAAGTAGAATGTCTTGGTCTTGAGAGTTTATAAAGCACCAGTATTATTCAAGACTAACATATTTATGGATAATTTGGAAGATAGAATATTTGAATTAGATATTTCTAAACACATTATTTTTTGGTTTCGTTACGTTGATGACATTTTAGCTTGTTTTGACAGTTCTTTTGAGGTTATCAATGAGTTTTTAATTCTTATTAACAGTCTTCACACAAACATCACGTTTACACTAGAAACAGAACAAAATAGAGCTATTAATTTTTTGGATTTAACTATTACAATTAATACAAACAATGGATTTGATTTTTCCATATACAGAAAACCCACAAGTACAGACGTCACTATACCTAACGATTCATGTCATCATAAAATGCATAAACTAGCGGCTTATAGATCTTTAGTACCGAGCTTTAACTACTCCAATGAAACGATCACATTTTGATAAAGAAATTTCAATCATCAAACAATTAGCATATGCAAACCATTATAACCATAACATGATTGACACTTTAATTCAACAAAAAGATTATAGGTTAGCTATCAAAAGAATATTTCCAATTGACACTCAAATACAAGACACAAACTACATATCAATACCATACTTTGGCAAGATATCAGAACAAATTGCAACTATACTAAGAAAAACCACCAGTTACAAAATAACCTATAAAACTAACACCAACACCTTTTCATTTTTATTCAATGCTAAAGACAAAACAGAAGATATCATGAAATCCGGCATTTACCGTTTGAATTGTTCTTTTTGTAACTCGGTTTATATTGGCCAAACACTTAGAAATTTCGACATAAGATACAACGAACACGTACGCTCTTATAGACTTAAACATCCAGAAAAATCGAATTATGCCAAACACATTTTGGAACAGAACCACCCAATGACACCTCAAAACAACATTAAATTCTTACATTTTTGCAACAACAAACACAAATTAGACATTTTAGAAGCTTTTGAAATATACAGACATAAACGCACAGTACCTTTAATGAATGAACAAACTGAGCTTAGTAATTCTCCTTTATTAGAAGTGTTAGATATTTAGTTTTTGTTATGTATTGTATCTAGTTACCTATTTTCTGTATGTATTTATCCTTAGCAACGTGTTTGTTTATCAATCTTATCTACCTTTGATAATGACACAAATTGTCGAAACAATATTGTCAGGTTAAGATATTAATAAAACTTGTGAAACTTTAACTAATCTTTGTATTTATATTATATTTCATGATTATGGAGTTCCACAAACTAAGGCTGGAGACAGTAAACGCTTTCATATTTACTGTTTTGCATATTCTACCTGTGTATCTATTAGATAGGCCTCTGCATTAGTTTTTGCAATTATCATGTGTTACAAACAATCAACTCGCCTGATAAACATGATCCCACACCTAAGAATTAATCAGTTTTTAAAAGAAAGAGGCTTTGATTTTGATGTTTAGTAAATGATATGCCTAACGCATGTGGCATTGGAAGCTATCTTGATAAGGGTAAAAAATAATATAACTCATTAATGCGAAGGTCACAATTAGTTGCCCGAATTTATGATTATTGGTCTATTCAGTTTGAGAAAAGCAGTTTGAGAAAAAAGTTGAGAGCAGAGTTTTCGATCGATTTCAGAAAAAAAAATTTTTTGACAGCGAAAGAGAGTTTGAGTTTTCGGCTGGAAAGAAGCATAAATTGCATTTTTGATATCATAACCAAGATCAGAAATTAACCTTAACTAAACAAACCGCAAACTACGAGCAATTGCAGTTCTATACTTAAGGAACTAATACAATCGTTAGCGTTTTCAAAACGCCTACACAAATCCTCCTTAGCCTATTATTATTTCATGTTCGTGAATCATTTAATTTAGACTACGTTAGTTATCAGTGGGTTACGTAATAATAATAATAATGTCGAGTTATTATTAACGTACAGCTAGATTACTTTTGAATTTTATATTCGCATATTTTAAATTTCGATGCGTATTCAATTTCCACATAGTTACATTTTTCAAACATCACCAGCTAAATCCACAACATGCCCTTGGATAAATTCTGACATTAAATCCGTTTTTCTACACGATTCCTGCTTAAATTACAATTTGCAAACTGGTAGAATCAAGTAACACACGCCGCATTAAAAAAATATCTCAAGTAACCCATCGACATTTACAAACTGCACCAGGAAAGAGCAAACCGAAAATAAAGTACCATTATCATCGTGATCATCATTAATCAAGGCCTAACCTTGTTCGCGAAAAGAAAATTTTTCACTACTTAGAGTCAATCACCTTTCGGATGTGCCTATAACTCCCAACCGTTACTACGACAATCGATATCTATACAAAACTCATTAAACTGAAGACTGATGAATCTAGTAAACAACGCTATGGTAAAACTTTTACGGATGGAAAGAAAGAATAAAAAGGATAGTAAATAAAAAATGTGTTTACCAACTTTGACCTACGCAATCATTCACGTCGGCAATTTTGGGAGTAAACTTTGGCGTAACATTACAACAGGTACGTTAAGATCAACCTTTAACAAAATACGGTATAATAATTAATTGTTTTTTTTTGTTTAACAATACCTATTCGAATATGACCGGAAGACAACCAACGTCCTTTTATATTTAGAAAGAATAAAAACAGCTGTTTGATGTACTGGGTTATTCATTATATTTTGACCACTCCTTTATCTACGTTATCATTGGTGATAAAGGAAGTTTCATATAAATGTAATGGTGTACCTATACAGGGTGTCCCAAATATAAAGGATTTTGAGTTAATGGGTAACATATGAATAATGGAAGAAGCCAAAAATGCATAAAATTCCGCACTATCTAAAAAAAAATTTTTTACTAAAAATTTGTGGGCACCCGGAAAACTAAGCAAACTGAAGACGGCCCTGGTGTCTGGTGAAGCTTAATATTACATAGTATGCTGATCTCATTCTATTTAGTTTATTCCAAGCAAAACGATGTTTACTATTTAAACTGTTATTATAGTTTAATAAAGACATAAATGCGTCCTAAATAAAGATAGACTAAACAACAGTGACCGGGTGCTTTGTTATTCTTCTTACAACATAGTAGGTACATGCTGTAGTAGTATAGGTTGAAAAACCTCAATGAATTTGAATTGTATTTAATCTCAAGACATCCTTATAGAAATAAGTAAATAAAATAAAATCAATTAACAGTTAGAATTGCTATAAAACAAATTAGGTAATGTTTATATCAACTCAAGTAAAGCATACCTACAACAGCAGATCATATTTCGACCTACTAATAGGTAATAACAACTTTATTTACGTTGCAGACGTTCAGATATCGTAAATTACTTTTGTACGTGACATACAATAACAATTTTTAAAAGGCACACAGTTCTACAAATGGTATCACATTTTTTAAGTACATTAAGGTAGGTTAGTGTTACAGAGTCGGACTTGAAAATCAATGAAACTTTAAAATTCATTTTCTCGAAAACTATTCAGTTGAAGAACAAACTTTATAAGGAAAATTTGCTCTACTCCATTCCACCTATCTACCATTAACTCAAATCCCTTTATTTCTGAGACATCCTGTATATTTTTTAAACGTCTTTAAAAACGCATGGCATGCATAGGCCACATGATACAGAATATATACAGGGTGTATTATCGGTTTTGTTACATAGGCGAAAAACACAATTTCTTAGATATTGGGCCCCTAATTATTTTAGAGGAAAATGTCACTGTAGGAAAGTTGTAGATCTTATTGAGTACTGTATAAAACACCTCCACTTTAATATTATGTGTTAAATAGTTTGCAAGATATAAATTCGCTAATAGCAATTACCACGTTGAATTTAGACATTAGATTTACATTCAAGAATTACTAAGCATGATTTGATGGAACAGAAATCACTCATAACAATGTGCTACCAGCAATTCTTTAAAATAATTTGACAACTGTTGTCCTTGCTAATAATATTGAAAAAATAGAATTCTCATCTTACACCCGAACGCAATTGTAACATTCTGATGAGTGATTTTGGTCTATGAAACTGTGCTTAATAGTTCTTGCATGTGCACTTAATGTCTAAATTTAACGCCTACACTACACTAACCAACAGCTAAGGTCATCTGTCCTCCATCTAACATGCAACACGAATACACACACCCATAGTTGAGGTGGTGAAATTTTCCAATTAGAAAAATCCCGTCGCCCCAAGTGGGATCCGAACCCACGACCCTTGGAACACGAGTGATGCACTGACACTACTCGTCTACCACTGGCCCAATTGCGTTCAATATACCAGATAGTATTAATGATAAGATTTATGTAACATCATACAGGGTGGAAGAGGTTACTATGCGTTAATTTTGAGGGGATAGAAGACACCAAAAAGAACAGAAATTCTTTTACAACTTTGTTCTAGAACGTACCACTTTTGCAGAAAAAAAAGTTGTAAAAGCTTCATACCATTTTTTCGTATGATCAATCGTTTACGCGTAAAATCGGATTCTTTTTACATTTGAAAATTCGTCCTTTTTTTCAAAAATTTGTAAAATGTTGAGAATTTAAGAAACGCTTAATTATTGGATAATTATTAAAAACAACATTAGTTCATACAACATAAAAATTTAGAGGTCCGACATGTTTTCAAAATATAAATCAAATGAACACATTTTTTTATTATATAGGGTGATTTATTAGCCTCTATACAAATGCTGGTAATGAAAACTAGATTTAATTTCATGACGAAATGTGTATTAAAACTTTTGCACGAGTACTAATACATTTATATTATTTCTATTATGAGTTGCAGCATCTCCAATTCTTTGCAATAGTTGATGACGATCATTTATTTCCACGGCATAAACAAGTTGTTTCAAGTGACTCCAAAATAAAAATCGCAAGGATTTAAGTCGGGTAGTCAGGTGTAGGACCTCCGTTACCAATCCATGTATTTGGAAAATGAGTATGCAGCCAGCCATTCCGGTCACTTGTTTCCTTCGGTGAGACGGAGTCCCGTCTTGCATCAATTTGAGTGGAACGTCTTCCAGAAGATCAAAAAAATGTGGTGCTCAAAAAGTTAGGGTACCGCTCTGCATTTAAAGTTCCATCAAATACATTTAAAAATAGTGTGTTGTTAAATAAACCACACCAAACATTTACACTAGATCTCTGCTAGAAATTACACGTTCTGGTCGCATGTGAATTATACAGAGACCAAAGATGGTCAATGCGGAAATTATTAATACCGTCTCTTGAGAAGTTAGATTAATCTGACCATAGAATTTTTAAAATAAAGTTGTTATCTCGGGCGTGTTGTTGCACAATCCAGTGACACATTCTCGGGATATTCTCTCGCTGCATCACGAGCGTTTGTATTACAAAATCCATAGATAAGATCAGATAGTTTCATTGCTAAGTAAAATTGCGCAAGTACAAATTTTAACAAATTGTGACGGAAAGTTTAGACCTGAACAAACTATTTTTGACAGGTAATTATTTTTACTAAATTTAAATTTAAAATTATAAATGTTAAACCAGAGCTAGAACGTTTTTTAAACTTAAAAATCTTAAAAGCCCTATAACTTCTTAACAAAGATAGAACCCACATTCATATATTTCTTCATGAAATTACATCTAGTTTTCATTGCAAACATTTGGACAGCGGATAATAAATCGCCCTGTATATACTGTATGTACTGGGTGATTTTTAATGGGCATTGCTGAAACGTAACATAAGTAAAAACGCTTTTCATATTGCCTTCATATTCTTTCAGTCTATCAACCCCCACCACATGCTGATTTCTTGATACACTGTTTTCCAATTTCAAAAATCTAGTCACCTTATTCAGTGTCTGCCATAAAGTTAGATCCATGTGGGGAAAATGTTTTATTATTCTTGAAATAAATAAAGATTATTAAAAGTTTCACGTCGCTAAGGTAGATACAAAATAGGTAACTAGATAAAATAATAATAATAATCATAATTAAATATCTAATACTTCCAGTAACGGAGAATTACTGAGCTCAAGTTGTTCATTCATTAAAGGTACCCTGAGTTTGTGTTTGTATATCTCAAAGGCTTCTAAAATGTCTAATTTGCGTTTGTTATTACAAAAATGTAGGAATTTAATATTATTTTGAGGAGTCATTGTGTGATTTTGTTCTAAAAGGTGTTTGGCGTAATTCGATTTTTCAGGATGTTTATTTTTGTAATGATGTACGTGTTCTTTATATCTTATGTCAAAATTTCGAAGTGTTTGTCCAATATATACCGAACTACAAAAAGAACAATTTAAACGGTAAATGCCCGATTTCATGATATCATGTGTTCTGTCTTTAGCATTAAATAAAAATGAAAAAGTGTTAAGTGTTGGTTTTAAATGTTATTTTATAATTGTTGGTTTTTCTTAGTATATGTGCAATTTTTTCTGATATTTTGCCAAAATATGTTATAGATATGTAATTTGTATCTTCTGTTTGATTGTCAATGGGATATATTCTTTTGATAGCTAACCTATATTCTTTTTGTTTAATTAAAGTGTCAATCATGTTCGGATTATAATGATTTGCATGTGCTAGTTGTTTAATGTTTGATATCTCTTTGCTAAAATCTGATTTTGTTAGTGGAATAGTTAAAGCTCTGTGTACTAATGATCTGTAGGCTGCTATTTTATGTGTATTATGGTGACAAGATTCATTTGGTATTGTTATGTCTGTTTGTGTTGGTTTTCTGTATATGGAAAATTCAAATAGATTGTCTGCGTTAATCTTGATATTTAAGTCTAGAAAGTTTATAGCCCTGTTTTGTTCCGTTTCTAGTGTAAATTTTATATTAGGGTGGATACTGTTTATAAGAATTAAAAATTCATTGATAACCTTAAAAGAACTGTCAAAACAAGCTAAAATGTCATCAACATAACGAAACCAGAAGATAATGTGTTTAGACAGGTTTAATTCAAATATTCGATCTTCAAACTTGTCCATAAATATGTTAGCTAATAGAGGACTTAGAGAATTACCCATAGGTAAACCATCCTTTTGTAAATAAATTATGTTATTAAAAGTGAAATAATTTTGACTTACACAAAGGTCAAATAATTGAATTAACTCTAACCTTTTAACTAATTCTATATTACTATTGATCAAGAAACTATCTAATAAAGGAATACATTCTTGTGGGGGTATTCTGGAGAACATGTTGCAAATATCAAAACTAACAAGTTTTGAATGTGGTGGAAGATGTATGCTTTGCAGCTTATCTACTAATTCTAATGAATTTCTAACAGAGTATTTCGATTTGTAACCTATCGTGTTAATAATCTGGTTCAGTTTTTTGGATAAAATGTGATTAGGTGCATTGATGTATGATACAACTGGTCTTATTGGCATATTCTGTTTGTGCGTTTTTACTAATCCATATAGTTTAGGTATTTGTGGGTTTTTATTAATGATTTGTTGCTTTTCTAATTCTGAAAAGCAGATATTGCAGTTTTCTAAACCTTGTTTTATTTCTTTTTGGAATTTTGTGGTTGGGTTTTTGTTTAAAGTTTCTAAATTTTCTTTATTAATAAATTCATTAACTTTTTGTATGTAAATATCTTTTGAAAGAATTACCAAAGTGTTACCCTTATCTGCTTTAACAGAAATTAGATTGTTCTCTGTGATTTTCTGTTTTATAGATTTTATATTTCCTTTGATAATGACAGCATAGCTGTCGAAACAATATTGTCAGGTTGTATTTTAATAAAACTGTGAAACTTTTAATAATCTTTATTTATTTCATGATTATGGAGTTCCACAAAATAAGGCTGGAAACAATAAACAATTTTATTATTCTGATTGGGAAAAATACTTGGTGGGGCAATCACCTCTGCTTTCAAAAATACTTGAAATACGCCACATTAAAGTTCAATGACCCTACATATTTGTTAAAATATGGAAAAATTTAATGAAAAAATCTTTCTAATGACATTTTACGTTCTCATACCGTTTGAACGAAATATTCCGACATAACGAAAATTTTGTTTTTTTTTAACAATTTTTGATACACCCCCACTACTTTTTTCGTGTTAAATTTCTTAAATTATGATTAAAACAATTGTTGTATTATTCAAACGTGGCTTAATAAAAAACAGATTAATAAAATTACGCGTTATTTTCTTAGAAATTGGGAAATCGTCCAGAAAGTGCCGTTTTTTGATAATTTTAATATTCGTCAAAAATACCTACACCATGGAATATTATTAGCAAAATATGATATAAACTTGTTGCCTTTCCACTCTTTTAATGCGTATTTAATGATTTCAAAACAGTTACGGGGGCGTATCAAAAAATGTTAAAAAACAAATGTTTCTTATGGCGGAATAACTCGTCGAAACTCGGTATGTGAACCTAAAATGTCATTAGAAAATGTTTTAACAAATTTTTCATGTTTTAACAAATAAGGTCAGTTCTCGCGAATTTTATTTTAAAAATAGCGAATTTGACAGATACCTAACGTCACCTGTCAACTTGGACATGGCCTATTTCAAGTATTTTTGAAAGCAGAGGTGATTGCCCTACAAAGCTTTTTCCAATCAGAATAGTCTGCAAAAAGAATAGAAAGAACAATGACGAAGCTTGTTCGAGAATTCGCAAACGAAAAATTATTTAACTGTATGGTCAGTTAATGGTTGGCGGAAAGAGAAAAGTCCAGACTTGGAAGAGAAGTCGCCTTTTTCTATTTCTGCCATTTGCAATCAGATTTTTCTAAAACTCTTAAGATGCGCATCCACAATTAAATCAGTTCTCAACTACATTACCCCATTTGTGCGAGGAATCGAGGTATGCTCAACTAGTTACTTATGCACCTACAAGGTGGTGCAAAATTAATCATCAAATTTTGTTTTTGAATAACTTTTTTACTAAATAAAAAAAATGATTTTGAGTGATGGAAATCTTTATTTGGACCTTTAGAATTTTTATGATATCCGTCAAGTGGCTGCCGCCAGTGTTGATACACATTTGTGCCCGTTTTATCGCATTTTCCATGACTTTCCGCAAGATTTCCGGTGATAACTGTTCGCTTTCCTGCCGAATATTCTCCTTAAGGGCTGCGATTGTCTGAGGCTTGTTGGCATAAACCCGCGACTTCAAGTAGCCCCAAAGAAAGAAGTCTGGGACGGTCAAATCGGGCGATCTTGCTGGCCATGCCAAATCGCCAAAACGGGAGATTACGCAACCAGGAAACGCTTCCCACACAATATCCATTGTGGCCCGTGCTGTGTGTGCGGTTGCACCATCTTGTTGAAACCACATGTTCACCAAGCCCCGCTCATCCAATTCCGGCAGTAAGAAGTCGTTTATCATGGCCCTGTAGCGTTCGTCAGTAACAGTGACCGTATTGCCGATGACGTCCTCAAAAAAATACGGCCCAATCACTCATCCCGCGTGAACGCCGCACCATACAGTGGCCATGAGTGGATGTAATGGCTGTTCGTGCATCACACGCGCCAGTGCCACACAGTGCCCCAGAAACGAAGATTTTGCTTATTGACGTAACCGCTTAAGTGAAAATGCGCCTCGTCGCTCATGATGATTTTCGACACAAAATCGTCCTCTTCGTTGTTGAGATTGAGGATGGCTTAACAGTAATTCACACGCGACTGACGGTCAGCAGGCATTAACTGATGCACTGTTTGCACTTTATACGGGAACATGTGTAAGTCTTTCACTAAAATTTGCTGTAGGGTCCGTCTGGTGATGCCTAATTGCGTGGCCCGTCGTCTGGTTGATGTTTCTGCTTTCTCAGTGACATCGGCAGCCACAGCCGCGATATTCTCGGCCGAACGACCAGTCCGGTGGCGGCCACGCTTTACACGGTCCCGTGTGGTTCCAGTCTGTTCGAGTCGAGCAGCTAAGCGCCGGAATGCTTGCCCAGTTGGCGCTACACGATTAGGAAATCGACATCGATATTCACGCTGCGCCAACACCACCGACCGATTATTGGTCAAAAAAATCGACACAATTATTCCACGCTCTAGCGGAGTATAGCACTCCAGTGCTTGTCTGTTTGTATACTGCAGCTGTCCAGTTCACAAATGTCAAATATGATTGACGTACGACGCCATTTCCAAAAATTATAACATCTTCCGATAGGGTGATTAATTTTGCGCCACCTAGTACTACCACCAGTTCTGATTGGTGGGAGCGAGGTTGCTATTCACCCTCTACCAGCTCTCCAGACTAGAGCCGGGGTTGTTAACATGCTCACCGTCGGGGTCCAGTTCGTATCAGCCACCAAGTGTTACCGTTATTCATGGGTGTATTGGAATGAGCTTTTTTCGTTTCATTCGTTTCCTCTCTTATGATATGGTAAGTTAAACGGAGTTTGAATTATCGAGGCATTGCTGATTGGCCCTCTATCTTTAACATGGGGAAGGAGGAAGTGAGTCATAGTTTTGAGGAAGCGATTCCATCAACATCCGAGTTCTGACAAAAAAAGTCTTAAGAAGGATACTCCTCCCTCTGATTCATTCATTCCAACCAAATTTTGGATACGTTTCAGCGTTAGCATTTTTTATTCTTCATTTATCTTTCTCCTGAGAAAGGCGTTAAAAGGTTGAATACGCACTTATATAAAGCACAATTGGTTATAGTTTGTACTAGATATATTTAACAATTATTACAAACTATTTATTATGTTTTTTAAAACGTACACGAAATACATTTAGGTTACGGTTTCAGTCCTTTCTTTTAAGTTGAAAATATTTTATATAACCGACACAAAAAAAGACGTCATCCAATAATTCCCGCCTTGTAGAATCTTGTACATTAAATAATGTTTTTAATAATAATAATAATAAATAATATTGATCACATTGATATTTGTCTTAAGAACCGAAGTGTACCAAAGTTGCGACTCTAGGAAATGAAACTCTAAATTGATACGGATATGACTAAATCCAAAAGATTATTGGATTCATTGACGAAAAACTAATAAGTGTAGCATACGTCATTACTCACAGATCAATATAAAGTAAGTTGAACATACTTTACAAATTTAATTATATCCAAGTGCTTTTGTAACTGTATGAGAAACACCACAGGTAGCCAGGTCAATGTTTGTCATCAAATTTATGCAGTTGAACAACTTTTCAGCTATGTAGAGTACTACTGCTATTAATTAATTGAAATAGTAAAAAGCAGTTCGTAGAGAAGTCTTTTCAATATTCCATTTGATACCTACCACTAAAATTATTTTACTTGAGAATTTTAAAATGTCTCAACTATATAAATTATTAATAACGTACAGCGAAACATTACTATACCAGTAACTTATCTAAGTAACTCCTCCCCGCCCCCTTCGCTAGTAATACATATTTTATCGTAATTCAAGTTACCTGAAGGTATAAATAAAACTCGCAGTAGGTCAAATAATATATTTAATAACTAACCTGGTGCGCCCCACGTAGGGTCCCTCCAGACTCCTTCATGATTTAGATGGTGCAACGCCAAGGATTTTCCGTCCTTTGCTTCCAAACCCCAGAGTTTCTTTGCCGCTGGAGCGATCTGAAAAAATGGAAATTGCAGTATTAATGTCTTTGTTATTAACATACATACAGATATCTAATTAGAAAATAATGTGACGTCAAACCGGCAGCAAATTAATTAGGAGTAATTGTTATGAAATCAAAATGCAAGCATACTGTGTCGTCCAATTTAGGTATAATTACAGCCACTAGTTTCGTACGTGTCTTCGATACAAATTAAAAAATTATTATGGTGAAGAGTGTCACAGAAGGAGGAAATTGAAGATTACCTTACGTTTATAGTGTTGATGTAACATTTTAAATATACAACCGAGTGTTACATAAAATTGTATTTATCATTCATTATTAGTACGTACATGAGTATTTGTTACTTTTTCTATCGTAATATGAATCCGAGAAATTTTTACAAAAATTTACCAAGAGATGTTTTCTGAGTATTTCTATAGGGAGTCTCAAGTTTATTAATTCCCTTGGTATCTCGAACAACATACGGAGGTTGTTTAAATGAGGAAAGATGTGGGCAGAAACCAAGAAACCAGTTCAAAGAACTGTTTTAAAATCCATAGCTAACTTGATATTGGTAACGCAAAAACGAATCTATCATTTTAAAGCGATGGTGCCCCCCTTGATAGTGCTATTGGAGAAAAATGGCACAGGAGAATGTTTTTGTTTCTGGATATATTTTGATATTGTTAACTTACGAAATTATCTTCCAATATCATAATCTTTGTTTTCGAGCCATTGTTCAAGATTATTTTGTTTTATTGGAAGTAGTTGGATGACATCTGATGGTGGCAGTGGCGTAACTACGTATGATTTCGCGCCCCTGCGAGACTTACGTTTGCGCCACTCATATATACGATGATACTTTTGTTAAAATAAAATATGCAATAACTAATAAAAATTCATTACTTTACAGCTTTTTCCGAACTTTAAGGCATGTTGAAACTTTAGATTAAGTCCGCCACACGCACATACTATATACGATCCGTCTCATCGAGCTGAATAATAGTCTTCACCTAAACTAATCGAATCTTACCGAACCTAATCTAACCTAGGTTTAAATTAGGTTTACGTTTGCGTTATTTTTATACGTGTTTTAATTTAGTTTTTGGTTAGGTTAGAGCGCATGCGCATCAAAACATGCATTTTCAGGTAGGGTGGGGAAATTAACATGGAAGGCTATGGCTTCCCCTCAAAAAAAGTTTTTGGCGATTATCTCGAAAACTACTGCGTCCCCAAACACCATTGTTCAGCTCGCTGAGACGCATCGAATGGTATATAGCATGTGCTGGTGCAGGTGGCGAACCTAAACTGGAGAACAGCGCCACTGGATGGTGATATATGATACAAATGAGTGACATACATACATACACTGGCTTGCAAAAAAATCGCAAACACTTTAAAAATCAAGTAACCGAGTTTTTATGTAGTCTTTGCTATGTAAACGTGACCTTTCTGACTTTTGACATTAAATTTTTGACGGATAAATATATCATTACGAAAATAATAGTTATTTATGGTACATGTGTGTTATAAGGGAAATAAGTCACGAGAAAAAACGGGTAAGCCACGAGCACTTTGTGCGAGTGGCTTTGTTTTTTAGAGTGACTTAGGACCGATAACACACGAGTTCCATACATAATTTTATCCAACACCGTCAGAATTTCGTTAAAACGCATTCTTTTTCTGATGACAGTTGTGACATTTTTATTTGACAAATTATTTGAGAAAAAATTAGTTCAATTTATGGGAAGGCTGTGACGCGATGACCATGGCAAGAGTGACTTATGGTTTATAACTCACTAGTGACTTATAGGTCACTTTAAATTGCTAAAATCACTATAGTTATGGGCTTAATAACTCACGGTGTTGGATAAAACACTTTTAACTGATTGACACTGACAACTTAAAAGTTAAGACTGACTTAATACAATCAAAAATAGGTGTACGCGAATTTTTTGCAAGCCAGTGTACATACAACTCTGCACTACGAACGGAGGTCAACCATTCTTGCAGCATCTTATAGCCTATTACCTGTAAATGTACAATAAGCAGTGATTGAAACTGTTGATGGTATATTTAAATTATATCACTGAACGTCCGGGCGTCCGTCCCGTCTTATCTCTAACACGGTTCACGGTTCTACCAGTAGCTCACTGGTTGGAGCAAGGTTACTATCCATCCTCTACTAGTTCTCCAGGCTAGTGCCGGAGCTTAACGTGCTCACCCGTCGCCACCCTCTCCTAGGAGAAGATACCTCGTCCAGCTTCGGACTATACATCAACTTATTAAGTTGAGGACCACTACCCGATCGAATCCAACCTCAATTGTGGCAGGACTTAGTTTTTTAATGGTTTTGCCACCCCGATCTCCCAGATTATAGGCCTGGTATGCCCTCTCTTTAAGAGTAAGGTTCTAGAGCTGCTTCAGATCACTGTACCGAAGCTAATATCGGGTCATAGGGTGAACCGAATAGCTTCCAGAACAATACCTGGTGGTATGCAGATTCCCATTGGTGCAGATTTACCCCTTTGAGCCGGGATAAACCTCAGTTCAATTCTCCTCCTTCGGATTCAGCCAAACAGCGGGTTCCTCATTGTACCATAAGTGGCCTTGTCCCAGGTAAGAATCAAATCCACCCACACCGGTACTCATGTTAGCAGAGTTTCCGCCGCAACGTTTATGAGTAAACGCCAGAACACTTGCGTGTTTCTCTCCCACATTTGATCCTGGGAAGCCTAGGCGGGGAACCTAAGCTCTTTTTTTTACTAAATGACCGTTACCCAGACAAGCCTGGGATAGGAGAGGTCGGAACAGTTCTATGGGCAAGCGCCGTGTGGTCTGCAACGCCCCCCCACCCTGAGTATTTCGTCACCAACATAGTTGAGGATCGATGTTCGACCGTCATGGTTATCCATTTCAGTTTTCCAGTTATAGGCCTGGTGCGCCCTCGACAGAGCTTCGTTTTCAAGTCTACACGTAATAGACCCCCGGTATGTACCCTTTCAGGTGAAGTTGTCTTGAGAGTGAGAGGCTATGATACCACTTTTCGCATCGCTCGCTTTAAGGTAAGGTTTCAGAACTGCTTCAGATCACAGTACCAGTACTAGCGAGTCCCTGGATGATCCGAATAGTTACCAGAACACAATATCTAGTGGCATGCGGTTTCCCTCTTTATCCAGGGAATACCCACCCTGAACCGGGATTAACCTCACTTCAATTCTCTTCCTTAGGGTTCAGCCAAACAGCTGGTTCCTCACGGCACATTGGCTAATTGGCCATGATGATTTTCAGACATTAAAGAAAGTTTACTCCGATTCTAATACGGAAATATACTATATGAGCCCAGGACCATAGTTCGACCAGAACACCCCGGAACATTTACTAAGAAATTCTTTTGTGACTGACGATAATGCTGTTTCTGTTGTTAGAGTGAAGTACTATCCCTGAACCTTCTCCATGCCAACTTTCATGAAATTCTATTAAAAAGGCTCCCTCGCACTTTTGAAAACCCTTTTAATTTGCGACCGTGAAAAGAAGCAAAGTGAGGAAACCGACAAATAAAATTAAATGAAACTCGGCAGGCAGTACTTTTTTCAAGAGTGAATTGCAGAGTGTTCTTTCACTTAAAATGCACAAATGAATATACTCCAAAATATACAGTGCGGCAATAAGGTGGGACCTATGACGTCATCGACTTTTTTCAATGGAACCCCCTTATTTTTTGCTAAAAATTAAAAGTATATTTTTTTGAGTTCAGCAATGTGGTATTGAAAATTAGTAATTTTTTTAATATGGAGGGTCAAATTGATAACTTTCACAAAAATAATAGTTAATCTTTCAAGTCTTATTATTATATTCGTCACATTTGTCCTCTATATTTCAAAAAATACTAATTTTAAATATCACAAATGTGAATTTACAAAATATGAATTTTATTCCTTACTTTATTGTCGACTCTGTATAAATAAATTAAAATATCTTGTAATACAGGGTGGTTTATATGTATATGGTCATTAGAAACATTCCATATTTTAACAAATAAGGTCATTTCTCCACGATTTGTTTTAAATACCGAATTTGACAGACACTTAATGCTACCTTCAACTTTGACATGGCATATTTCAAGTATTTTTAGAAGCAAAGGTGATTGCCCCACAAAGTTTTTTTTCTAATCAGAATATTAAGAGATTTTTCCTATATGGACCCAACTTTTGTTGCATTGTAAATGAAAAAAATAAAATTAAGATATACCTACTGCAGCGAACTGCTCACCATTTCTATTCCATTATTGTTCTCAGTTGGCACGCAGTGACTATAAGTAAATATCAATAGAAATTTTGTTTAATATGAGAAGCCTGCTAGGGTTTAAGACAAAAAGAAGGTAGATAAGTTTTTCTTTGTTTTTATTACTCTTGAGAAGAAATTCAAATTCATTCCGTCGCGATCCGGAGGTGTCGGGCAACTGGGATACCTAGCTGAGGTTGACTGAACGATAATTGACAGTCGATCTCAGTGTCAGTTTGGGTTTCTTTGGCGTCAGTGTCAGTAGGCCACGGCAAAAAAGCTCCGTATGTTGGAAATTGCGATCCAGGTGGCCTGCTTGCCAAATAGAAGGGCATGCCTAGTGCTTCTAAACTACACAAGTTAAAGATAGGCTAGTATACAGTGCGCGTCTAAAGTCCGTTCCCCCCCTACTAATTATTGAACCACCTGGTATATCGCAACGAAATTTGGAGGGCTTAAACAGGAGATAAGAACCTAATTTTTTATGGAAAAATGACAGCTAAAAGTTTCAAAATGGCGGCTGAGCGCCCTCTTGAATTTTTTTTAAATAGAACACCCTGTATATTATTCCGTTTTCGAAATCTCCTCATAATTCTTAACATTTTTCTCTAATACACTTTACTTCTAAATTTAATTGATTTTCAAATATTAACGTTTGAAAAGTGACATTTTAATTAATTTCAAATCCAACAAAGACACGAATTCTGCTATCAATCAAGTTTGCATTGAAAACAAAAATCGTTGTTGGGGTATCTTACATCTTGTTTACTGTCAAACTTAACTATTAGCTGTCAAATAAAATTTAGTTAGAAAAATGTTTTACCGGAAGTGACCAAAATCCCTCGCAAAATCCATACTTCATTTTAAAGAATCATTTTAAGAGAAATCAATTAAATTTAGGAGTAAAGTGTATTAGAGAAAAATGTTAAGAATTATGAGCAGATTTCGAAAACGGAATAATACAGGGTGTTCTATTTAAAAAAGTAATTCAAGAGGGCGCTCAGCCGCCATTTTGAAACTTTTAGCTGTCATTTTTCCATAAAAAATTAGGTTCTTATCTCCTGTTTAAGCCCTCCAAATTTCGTTGCGATATACCAGGTGGTTCAAAAACTAGTAGGGGGGGAACGGACTTTAGACGCGCACTGTATCTCAACGGTATCTCAAGCCGAGTATAGTTAACGAACAGTTGCAAGTTGGTTTATTGGTAACAACTTGGGACAATACTAGACTGGACGAGTAGTCCGCCTCTACACTTTGCGGCTGGCACCACAAGCAGTTGCTGATCGTGTACCTACTGGAACTACCTTTTTTACTGTTCTACCGACCCTAATTGAATTCGTTGCTTTTGACTACGCATACGAGCTCAATTTGAAAACAACATCACATCAAGAACAGTCTCGCCTTCGTATTTACATGGCACCTGTACTGTTATTTAGCTCAAATTGTGATATGGAATTTTCTTTTTTTTTTACATTACATTTGGAAAGCCTCCAGAATTGTTAATTACACAAAACTCTATGATCTGTGCATGGAACATTATATTGCCAGTGAAACAATTTTCCACTTGTAAAAACTCCAATATATATTTTTTATCTAGCCGGCCACGTAAGTATATATGTATATATATATCAAAGTCTGAATGATCAAAAATGAAAATAAAAGTTATAATGGATTAGGAAGTGCGCAAATTTCTGCTTCCTTCCTATATTAATCTTAAATGTCGCACGGTAAACAAGAAAATCTCAACGAAAGCAGACGATCCAAAGAATCAAATCTTGTTGGTTTTCCAAGTGCTACACGAAATCGATAAAGAAAAACTCTTCGGTTATGTTGTTCTTAGCAACGCGGTTTACACTTCATCAAAAATCGTCAAATTGTAAAAGAACTGAGTTTAGATTAAATCATGACTAAAAGAAAGGTGTACTAATTACTTTCAACGATTATAGAAAGGTGTAAGGCTTCAGAAGTTACTAAGAACTACTCATCCTAAAATTCCTTTAAAGAAAATAAAACTATAGGAATTAAGATTGTATACAACAAATTAAAAGTTTTGACGAGATAAATACCAAGGGAGGTTTATCGAAGAGGAAATTATCAGCGTTTCGGAAAAGCTTTGCTACTGGAACAGAAAAACAATAGAAGAGAATTATTTGCTACATTAGTCGGTCTAATAATGCAATTCGACATAAATTACTTTCAAATAAAATTATTTAGTTGTTTTGTTTTTATCATCTAGTTTAATCTTAATGTACAGTTAGTTCATTACTAATTGATTGATTGATTATAAGGTTCTTGTTGTAAGTCTAAGATCAACTTTGATAGGAATATTTTGTTATATTCTCAGAAACCCTACACGATATCATTTATTACAATGGAAACTCAACAGGCAATGAGCTAATCGTCACATTCACTCTCTCCAATATCTGAGCGCAAGTCAAAATATGTAATCGGTTTACAATACAATCAAACAATAGTATCAATGATATTACTCCCACACTCCCTTTCCGTTTTCATGAAATTTCTATAAGAGTTAAACAAATCTAGCAATAAAACAAAAGAAAAACAACCACACACGGCATTTTTCGATTGAACCCATCCATCTACACATTAGTGTACCCCAAGATACAAAAGAGTTTCCAAAACACTTTTTTTTTACTCCCTAAAAGTATATTCGTTGGGAAGCAATAGGATAACTAGGCACCCCGGGCATTTGAAGGGTAGTTGACCGTCCAGCCAGCAGGGCTTAAAGGGTGCAGGGTGGCGAGGTCGCGACCTGCGGGTCTTTGGCCTAGACCTAGCCGGCTGCGGGTCGATATCAGCACCGCACCCGTCCGCACTGCACCCGCAATCTGCCTTCAATAACGTAAAACGTCACCACCTGTACTTCGTAAAAAAAATTACAACTTTTTTACACGGTTGTAAAAATTAAACTAGTGAATCCCTGCGCGCATCCCTTCCGCCGTATAATTAAAATCAGCGACCTTTGACCTATTGAATGTTCTTGCAAATTTAAAACGTTCGTTCGCCGTTAAAAGCTGACTGAGCCAAGTAATTTCTATTTTTCTGTCAAACACAACCCTGATCTTCCTTACAGTAATTAGAAGAGCTATAAACAGCGATGCAAATCCAAACATAAACAAAAAGTGTAATTAATTTAGTCTGGCTTAAATTTAATGAAGTTGAACAAAATTATTTCTACTACGCGATGGGAACAGAATATAAGACTTAAAAGATTTTATCTCTTTTCCTTTATTAGATATCCCGAAATTAATTATTTCAATGCCAAATTCAACAAAATCGAAACCAAAACAATTGATAACGCTCTAGTTGACAAACAATAAGAAAACAGTAAATACCACATTAAGATTTTAATTAATGTTTCGAGAGATTTAGGTCAAGCAACGTCATATTAATGTTATTCAATCGTTAATAATTGTTATCATTAATCGGTAATTGAATAAAAACAGTTAGATTAGACATCCATCATTAAATCATTCATGTGCGTTTAATTTTCACTTCCTTCTCTTTTTATACGATTAAAACAATAGTTAATTCTATAGGTGCATAATTATTTATTTTATGATTTTTTTTCTAAAATATTTAATTTTTTACTTTGTTGTTGAATAACTTCTGCCGATCCATTGTCGACCGTCCTTATTATTTATTAAATAATTAAATGCGTGGTGTGAAAATGACCCGGCGCACCATCTTGCTACTATGCTGTGCGACAACTATTGTAAAATCATTCACGACGTCTTCTACTTCTCTATGTAACAACTTTAATAAACAAGTAAAACTCGGCATTAGAAGTTTCAATAATTTGAAAGACCCAATAATTTGGTTTCTGAAAATATAAATGGATTTGTCTAGTTTAACTAATTTTCTTTATTGGTCGACTTACAAGCGAACGATGGGAACAAGTGCGAGGTTCCAAGCTGCGGTTGTTATAATGTAAATCTATATAAGACTCAACAACCTGTCAAATAGTTCCAAAATAATTCACTTCTATGAAATTGCCAAAACAGAAAAAGCTTTCAGCTTTATAATTTTTGTAGGTATTGAAATAAAGATACATTACTGAAAAAAGTGGTTTAGAAATATGAAAGGTTAGCCATTGAACTTTGCGTAAAGAAATCAATATCAGTATCACACCACCTACACTTCTACTAACTATGTTACATTTTTCTTACAGTTGTTTGGCTTTTTCGTCTACTAATTGATAAAAATCCACTGCCACTACAGCATATTCCCAAACTAACATAGAATTTCATATTAATCCATCATCTTCCCCTATTTGTAATGTAGACAATGGAGGTCAAGGTTATCTTTAGTTTATAAACTGATCTGAAAGTTCCGTAATTTAAACTCAGGTAAACACAACATTTTAAAGATTATCAACACATCGATTTTGAAAACAAATTTCATAAGTAGTGCACACTGACACCCACAAACTCATTACTATTGGATTCAACTAACTGTACGTAAAAGGCGTTTCTAATTCTGAACTTTTGAATGACTCAGCTTATTAATCATCGAATATTGGGTTAAACTCATGAATAGAAGAGTTTGTTGATGGCAACATGATAATCACAAATTGCTTTAATGTTTTTAGTTTAAGATCAAAATAAGAATTTATTGTTCATTTCAAGGGAATTTTCGTTTCAACAACCTTGCAATCTGAGGAGATCTACACTCTAAAAAATTCCCCTTCAATTTACCCTAAAAAAATGGAGGCAACTATGTTACCTACATTTTTTGGGGTAAATTTACATCAAAGTGTAATTTTCATAGGAAGTGTGAAATTTCAATATTAGGTTAAGTTTGCATTTTCATGTTTCCTTTTTAAATAAATTTACAGATTAAAATTACGATATCAATGCAATCTTACATTTTAACATTAAAACACCTGCGTAAAGTTATAACTTTACCTAATATTGACCTAATATTGAAATTTCCCACTTCCTATGAAAATTACACTTGGAAGTAAATTTACCCCAAAAAATGGAGGTAACATAGTTGCCTCATTTTTTAGGGTAAATTTACCGGTATTTTTTAGAGTGTAGGTGCAAACTTGTTTTAAGCATGCAAACAAGATGCCACGAAAAGACATGAGTAGAATAGGAATCTTAATCAAAAAATGATAAGAAACTATGACGAACTTAGCCGAAACAGCAGTTTCAGAAATATTCAGGAACACAGTTGGTGAGGATTAGGGAGGAACAAACGTTTAATAAAATAAACGTTTAACCCATCAAAAATTCAACCTTTACACGTTTACCGGAAAGATTTATGAAACCATTTCTCTATAATCCTATGTTGTTTTGATTTTTAATTTATACGCGCCATAAAGCGGGCGACTCACGTTAGTTTACGTCTCCCATCACTAATAAAAACTGTTAAGAGAATATACGGAAAGACTCCGGTGTGATAAATCGCGAAATGCTCTAAAGTGCGTCTGAAATAAGCTGTCGCAAGACGTAAATAAACTTGAAGTTGGCTGACCATTGAAGCTTCATTTACGATGATGCGCGTTTGCGTACCGTGTGCGCTTAACTCGCTCTTACGGTTTCAACGTAATATGGAATGGAAAATGATACTGACAAAAATAAATACACCACAATTAAATCAGACTCGTCACTAGCTATTTAAACATAACAAAGCCTAGTTTAAAAGAGGTGTATGCCCTAAAAAGGGCAATTATAAAATAAATTTAAGAAAATAAATAAACGTTAACGAGAACTGATTGCATATACGTGTTTCCGCATGTAGGTAATGTAGCTTAAGCGTTAAAGAGAACACGTGCGCGCCGACCAATAGCATCACTTACGTCCTTGCGACAGCTTATTTCAGACGCACTTTAGCAAATTCAGCAAAATACAAAAATAAATAAAATAAACTGTGTTTTATGTGAAGTATTTTTGAGTACACTAAAGTCGCTACTTTTCATCATCTACGATGATGCGTGTTTTGATTGCATTATTACCTTAATCAAGTACCGTACCGGGTTAAACGTCGAACAGCAAATAGCCGCGGAGAAAGCAAATTGTTACCTTTTAGCTCTAATGAGATTATTGTTTGCCGTATAATATTGATGTTCCGTTGAAAATACTTTCATATACATATACGCGTTTAAACGTGTATCTTTATATTAAACGTTTATTCACCACTAAACGTTTACACGTGAGGATAGTTATACGATATTAACAATAAAGTAATTATTGTGAATGATGAATAATATTTTACTTGTTTAACAGTGTAAAAATTCGGTAGCCATTTTTCGCAATAATAGAAGAATATTTTGGGATTATTCGTGTTGGTCTTGCATCATTACGTCATAACAAAAAGATTGGTTGGTTGCGCAAAACATATCCCGACAAAAATGGTAGCTCCCAAATGTGTCTCAGGCACGACCAAGACTTCTATGCAATTTTAAGAAGTTGTAGGTGCAGAGCACTTATAATGAAGAATATCGTATGTATGTTTGGAGAGTCTTCTTACTTCTTACAGAATTTTAATGCAACACGGAAGAAGAACATTTCGCGTGTGAGGACAACGGGTCGTCTTCGTCTATTTTGAGAATTTTGTTTAGTTCAAATACAGAGAAACTTTCCTATATTGTTACACTAGAACTCAACTTTAAATATTTAGATGGAACATCATATGAATCGGTTATTGTACAAAGGAAACATAACCTTAATTAAGTCATATGGGCTTCCTTCATAGAACAACCAATCCTGATGATATTGACGTCACTATAGTTCAGCTTCATTGAATGTAAAGCTACAAACTTAATAATTTTCGTTTGAAGCGGTTTAGATAAAACCCAAATTAAGAGATCTCTAGAAAGAAAAAATCTAAATCTACGTTATCGAAAACTGTTCAAAAATATCCTATTTTCCGTAATTTGTCGCCGATGTTTTTATGTAATACTACTATTATCACCCTTTTTTCTACAGACACGGAGTTCCCTTTTTCCGGTTCCATACATTATTCAAATTAAAACAGTTTTATCTTCCAAATTATTTTTCAATGACTTCCTAACACCTAGCAATGTCATTTTTAAAGTGCAAATTAGTTTCAATTGCATAATTATTATTCATTCATTGAAAGAAAGGTTACTTACTTACATCTTGGTATTTAAATTTAAACTTCCATTAATTATTTAATTGCGCATAAGATTCGTTATTAAAAATCTTTCATAATACATAAACTTCTGTGCTAAAAATATACAATATATGTCGTAAATGGGAGGATTATTACAACACATTATAAAGTAATAAATTCTACATTAAAAAAATAAATAAACCAGTGCTGCAAAAAAAGAGAAGAGGAAGTAGTATAATAGGTACAAATTTTGAAATATTTGATGTAGCCTTATCTAAAGTACACAATTTTTAGATTAAGATAATCTTGAATTTGCATATATACACACACAACTCAGATTTATTGCGTATAATGATTAAATTGGACAAGATTAGCTACTAATTGAATATATTTTTGGTCTTCCTTGAGCTTGCAAAGAGCTAGCCAAACCACTTATTCCAGTCCTTAAAATAAAAAGGTTATATTCATCATTAATACAAATTTAAAAAGAGACAAACTCGTTTAAAGTCCGCTGGGTTTCATATTAATATACTTTTTTTTTCAAGTTAAATCGATCGAACACCTACGCAAAATTTCTAATAAAACGGTAATAAATTTCCATTAATAATGTTGATGAATCAATCAATTGAAAGACTTCAAATACGTCTTTACGAATGCTGTTCCACATTATAATATTTCTCAAAGGACCTACATTCGTAAGCGACACCTTATACCAAGGATAGCATTTCCAGTTGATAAAGAAGAAGCTCGGAAAATAAGCATCATCCTTCAAAGGATTTTGGACGGAGGTTTACTACTGCGTTTTATACTCAAGAGTGAGAAGAGAGCCATATTGAATATACGTTCTGAATGCTGGTAGGGTAGCGACCCCAAGGAATAAACGGTTCATATATGAGTCAGCGGGGAATCCCCATAGAGGGATCGCATTACTCACACCCGTATATCGTCTCTGAAGACCCACTGCAGTAATTCTGCACGGAATTACAATACATATTACATAATCTGGTTAGAACATTGCTAATTTTCATAGTTTTCATCGGAAGAAGAAAATGGGAAAAACAAACGATTTATGGAACGACCGTAGAACAAAGGAAGGAGAAGTTTGAAATGATTAGTACACGTTCATTTCACTGTTGCGTGTTTTGAATGGATATAAAATATGATATTTACTAAAGCTACGTTCAGAAAAAACTTACAAAAAATTGCTTTTGCAAATTTCCTAGAGAGTACAGTATGGCAAAATTAACAATTTCCAAAAAACCATTATTAAATTATAGTAGAAATACATTACTAAAATATAAAAAATGACGGAACCTTTACAAACTTTTCGCTTATTAGTAGGTAAGGTATACTTACTTATTCCTCAAAATGCATGTAATTTAAATGCAATATAAAACAGGTTATTTGTGAGGTATTTCTGCTAAATTATAGTCTTATGGGTACAAAACAAAGTAGGTTCTTCTGATAGAAACAGCCACCAACTGGCTGTTCTATTTTCGACCAACGAGACAAATTTCTAATTGAGGAGTTTCTAAACAGCTGAATCTGCGCGCTCTGACTACAGCAATCTCCAGCTCAGACAACTCCACCAATTTCTAGTTCATGTATACATAACAATAGCTGCGTAGTGTGAAAATAATTGTGTGGTATCGAAGAACATCGTTTAGATCATATGCCTTTACTTTCCTTGATGACGATGATGGTGCTAACGAAGTCAGATAACTATTAAAATGAGATGTTAGGTAAGGTTATGGAATAATATTTGCCTTATAGGAAAATATTTTCTATATGATATGGTTTCAGCAGAACGTGGTGACCGGTCATACAGCTAACATGACAGTAGTTAGTTTGTGAAAAAAATATTCTGAATGAAATTCTTAATTCCATATTAAATAATCCAAAAGGCGAAGAAAAAAATCTCGAAGCAGATAAAGGAAATTTGTACGTACGCGTATCAATTATCTCAAGTTAAATTTTAAAATTTTATCTACTAGCAAAAAATTGCATTTGATAGTGATAGTAGATATTATCTTATTTTGGAACGCAGTATTAGAACGGGTACGCTATTTTTTAATGGAAAAAGCCTGCATATAGAAATGTTTTTAAAAAAATGTTAATAGTTTGCAGGCAATGAAAATTTTTAGTTCGTTTTGATTCAGGTCACTTCATAACTATGATTAAAATAAAAATTTGTAGTATCGAATTTAGTTATTCTATAATTATAACGTAGTAGAAAAAATATCATTTACCACTCGAGATGAAATCCGTTGTTTTCGTTCGTTAGATTTAAGTTTCCAACAAGTGACCAAAAAATAGAGGAATAACCTCTTGTACAATATACTGGTATTAGCCGACGACAATAAGCACATAGCAGGTGAAAGCCAAAGTTACGCGGAAGATGACGAAAAATATGATACTACGAGGGTGGTCCCAGAAGTACCCGACCCAACAAAGAAAACACAAAAATTTTGGAAAAAGATTTATTTATTTTTCAACGTAATCTCCTTTCAGCTCTATACACTTTTCCCAGCGGTGTTCAAAAAGTTCGATACCCTTTTTATAATAAGAACTGTCTTGCTCCTCAAAATAACCATTAACTGCTGACATCACTTCTTCATCGTTGGAAAATCTTTGACCACTGAGCCATTTTTTCAAGTTTGGGAACAGAAAATAATCCGAGGGGGCTAAATCTGGCGAATATGGTGCATGAGGTAGCAATTCAAACTTTCATTGATGAATTTTGGCCATTGCAATAACGGATTTGTGAGCTGGCGCGTTGTCGTGATTAAAAACACTTTCTTTTTAGCCAAATGCGGCCGTTTTTGCTTGATTTCTTCGCTCAAACGTTGCAATAAGTTTGCATAATACTGGCCGTTGATAAGTTTTTCCTTTTTCGAGATAGTCAATAAAAATTATTCCACGCGCATCCCAAAAAACCGACGCCATAACCTTGCCTGCAGATGAAACGGTCTTCGCCTTCTTTGGAGCCGGTTCTCCCTTTTGAGTCCATTGTTTCGATTGTTCTTTTGTCTCGGGTGTGAAATGATGGACCCATGTTTCATCCATTGTTACGAAACGGCACAAAAATTCTGCTTTGTTGCTGTGAAACTTCGCTAAACACTCAATTGAAACATTTTCACGACACTGTTGTTACTCGAGTGTGAGCAAACGCGGCACCCATCTTGCACACAGCTTTATCATGTCCAAATTTTCAGATAATATGCGATGTACCGCACTTTTGAAATGACCGTAATGTCTGCTAGCTCGCGCACTTTCAGTCGACGATCATCAAGTACCGCTTTGTGGATTTTCTTCACTATTTCTGGAGTCGTCACCTCATTTGGTCGACCACTGCGATGCTCGACTTGGCAGCTCGTACGGCCTCGTTTAAACTCAGCTACCCAAAATTTAACTGTTGTAAACGAAGGAGCCGACTCACCCAGAGTAAATCCAGTTCAGCTTTTATATTGGTTGGACTGAGGCCTTTCAAATAAAAGTATTGTATCACATAACGATGACCAATTTTCTCCATTTTCACAAATTCACTGACAACGTTCACTATTGATGGCTGCCAAACAAATACTGAACAACGTGGCGCTTTCAAACTTGAAACATATGCTTTATAGACTGCGTACTTTCCAATACAGTGATATTTTCAAACAACTACCGCCACCTCTTGGTCAGGTCGGGTACTTCTGGGACCACCCTCGTATAGATAATTAAGATGCACTTTCATGTTACCAAAAATACAATACATACTTATTTCTCTGACTAGAGAGGAAAGTGGTAATTTTCACTTGAGCTCGAAATGTGCCTCTCGAGGTCGGCGAGTTGAGCAAGAGTGAATTGCGTTTTCCTATCGTGTTCGACTGAATATTTTTGTCACACTATATAAGATGTTCTCATCTTCAACTTTAAGAACAAACTTTATACTACAAATGTACAATTAATTGCATTATGAATTGAATTACGAAAATTTGCTTTTTGATCAATTCGGCTCTAACTGCCGAGAGTATAGGGCTAAAAAACATTCTAGATAGAGAAAATTAATTTCCCGCGCTATTTTGCAAGAGAGAAATCGAAGTTTCTGGGCATGGAGTAGAAAAACTTTATTTGTAGCACTCCTAAAGAAAATCAATAGAGGTTAAACAGAAGACATACATTTCTTAAAGATGTGAAGAAATTCGCTCATTGCTGATATCACAGTTTGGGCGAGAAATGGAGATACGCTCAATTAGCGCGTAATTCTCTTATGCGAGTACTGTCAGTTCTTACTGGTGGTAGCGAGGTTCTATTGGCTCTCCAGGTTATTAGTGTCGGAGCTATTCACGTTCTAACCCGTCGGGATCCATTTTCCATCTTCCCTAGGGAGTGCCTTCACCCATAGCCCAGCATGAGGATTTATCAACTGTCCGGTCGAATCCATCCCAAGTGTGAACAGAACTTATCCACCTCAAACTACCAATTAAAGGCTTGGTGAGTCTTTGATAGCGCCCCGTTCGACTCTTGCCTTAGATGCGAGAGGCTATTAAGTAAGAGGTGGCTCAAATATAAACGGGAATTTCTTTTTCAAGTTTTGATAGAAAATAAATACAAAACAATTATTTTTCTACATAATCTCCTGCTTTGAAGTCGCATTTTTCAGATCTATCCGAAAGTGTTTTTATGCCGTCACTCTGGAATGAAGAAGGGCGTGTCATGGGGCAGTTGCGCACGTTGATAAAACGCTCTCATCCCAATGCCTCTTTCACGGACCCAAACATAGGAAAATCACAGGGAGCGAAATCTGGGCTATAAGGAGGGTGTTCAAGTACATTCCAGCTCATTTCCTCTAATTTTTGTCGAGTGTATTGGGCCAAAATGTCGCTTTTGATGTTTCAACGATTATGAGCAGACAGTCGGTGTCCAAAAGGCATCAAACCACGAATCGTCAAACTCGCTGGGCGGCGATCATGATCCTGGTTTTTAACTCTCTCTCGTCCTTCAGAGAAAGTTTTGTGGCAATAACACATAAGGCTGTGGGAGAGTGGATTCCTTGAAATGATTACGTAACCTTCAGAAAATTCTCGCGACTCGTACCTGGGTGAGGTGATTCTCCTGGACGGTCTTATCGAGTTTGTGCGCTTGAGCGTTCCAACCCACTTGAGGACTGGAAAAATCCGCAACCTGTGCGACCCATCCATCCCCAAGTATATAATAATAATAATTGCAGGTAAGAAAGCGCGTTTAGTTATTTTTCAGTTCTAACCCTTCACTTATCGTTTCGTTTTAAGCATTTTCCCGCTCTCTTCTTTTAACGCCACATCACCTTGGTAACATAAATACAATAAATAATAGTTTACACTTTACATGTGATAAAATTTCGATTTTGAATTTCTGTAATTCTTTTTCTTAAACATAATTTTATGTACACCATGATAAGTTAACCTTAAAAAGAATGAGTGTACCTCTTCCACTGAACTCGGATGAATATTAAGCGAGATGTAAATAATTATCGTTTACACAACGTTAAGTTAGATAAATATTAATTCGGAACTACCAAGGTTAAGCAAGTAACATCCGCATTGACATTTCATTAAAATGGCATGCTGGAAGTTGGAAGAGCAAAAATTATAAAATTATGTTTAGCTGCTCATTAAAGCAGACTTTTTCATTTCAATTTCTGCGATGACAATCGAAGAACTTGTCAGAAGTCGAATGAAGTCAATCTAAAGAATCAAAACGTTGCTGTATTTTCTAAATTGTTTTTATTCTCTTTCCAAGGAACTATTTAACCTTTAACATCCCAATATGGACGTGTTACTAGTGACTAGAATATTTACCAAACGTAGAAGATCCGAAAAACAAAAGAATCTCACATAAATGATATACATTCTAACTTTAGGTTATCGATTGAGTTTTTGTAGTAAAAAGCTGTAATTATTTTGGGGCATAATAAAAATCAAACAATAAAAACAAATTATTTGTATCTAAACAATTAATAAATCATAGATTTTCCTAGCAGATACAAGCAAGATGTGCACGTTACACAATTCAAGAGATTCCCCGTAGAAAGGGAAGCTAAACAAGCAACCAACATTTGATAAATTATTCCCAACTAGCCAACTTATTCATTCATTTCTCCAACTTAAAAAGTAAAAGGCTATTCAAAATAATGAAATTGTTTCGTCCAACGGAAGAATGAAGCCGAAAACGAAAGCGGACAAACAAATAAGACGAGCATAAATAAATTATTTGATAAAATAGAAAACAAACACACAATGTAACAAAACTGCATTTCTCGATGCAGGCAGCCAACACAAGTAAACCAAACAAGCAAATAATACGTAATACTTGAAGCACTTTCGCAATTCCAGCAGCCGCGATTATTTGCCCCGCTTATAGCGTTCCTAGCAATCCGCGGTTGACAAGGGGAGGGATTTCGAGAAACGCATGGCCTTGGCAGTGGGGACAATGACTCGCATGGAGCACGGAACTCCTGTCAACTCCACATCTCTTATATACATCGACCGTGCTGCTGAAACTGAACTTTGATTCTATTTTATTATAATACGTCATAACAACATTGAGATTATCTCACTCGTTTGCAATTTAGGGTCACCAACAGTAAGCAAATTAGAAGATTTCATGAACGTGTTGACGTAATTTGACGGAAAGTGAAACTCGCAAAGAATATTGATCGTTTCCTAAAAATACACTTTGAATTAAAGAAAATTTTATTAGTAACGTGTTGACGGACATTTAAAATTAGAAACGAGAACTTATCACAATGAAAATTTGCCATTTGCAGCAGAAAATATTTCAAGTTTTTACTATAGCTGTTACGATTTGGAAAACTGAAAACTTTGTTGGTTTTCATTGTGTAACATTATCACTGACTAAACCTTTAAAACCTGCCCTCGTTGATAATAAAAAACAAATTTCACCGACAGTACAATTTACGCATCCTTTATTATCATTACCGAAAACCCAATAATGCTATCCTTTTTGAACACATCAGTGGATTAACACAATGATTTTCTCTTCACAGTTCCGTTATTCCGACCAACATTTATTGGAGCACCGCAGAAAATTTGAACGTTTGAAAAATGTTATAACATACATCATTCAGAAATTTATTGCATATTTTTACTGTTATTTTCAGTATTTTTCTTGGTACACTCCAATTGTTTAATAACACTTTCTTTGAGAAATGCCATTTCACTGTTGTACGAGCTACATCAAAGCCGGCATTGCTCTTAAGAGCTTGAATGAAACTCAAGAGATAAAAGGGGTTCAAATCTGAATGTGTATGAAAAATACAGCTCAGACGATAAAAAATGAATTTATTTATCCAATGCAATGAAAGGTTGATTATATAATAAGCGGGTGGGCGTGAGATAGACATAGTGCGTATTTTTAAGTGAGCACAATGTATATGTAATAAGTATTTAAATGAATTAAATAAAATGAAATTAATAATTAATACCGTTCAAAATTGTCTGGTAATTCAAAAGCCAAAGTAAGGTTTTACAGTACTCTTGGACATACAAATTCTTGGAACTCGCAAGTTACCAGTTACTAAATTAGGATCTGCAACGCAGACTGAAGGCGTAGTGCAGACATACTGTATCTCTCGAAAGTATACGAAACACTTCAGCAATTAGCTTGTTGGCAACAACAATCGTTTCCTAACAACATTGCGAGACGCCTGTGCAACAGGTAGTATATGTATACTTTCAAGAGATACTCACGGTATATTGCATTATTTGTCATAGACGCAAGTTACGTACGTTTTTTGAATGCTGACTGTTATATTGACAACAATTAATGCATGAATGGTGTCTATGGTAAATAATTGGCAAATGGTGTACTCGTAGAATGCCATAGTTAACACGTGCATGTAGTGTGAATAATTGATCAGATTCTAGAATTACAAATTTTGGAGAGATTTGTGCCAAAGTTATAATCAAGAAGACTATATACAGGAGACCAAACTGCAGAAGTGAAGGAAACACAAAATCCGTTCTCTCAGAAAGCCAGTGGCTAGCATTAGCGATAGTGATGGGAACTTGGGTGTCCAGTGTCGTGATACTGTTCGTGGTCGTGACACTTGAAGTGTCGCGACACTTCGTGTCGAACAGTATCGCTCTTATTAGAGTGTAATTCGAAGTTGCTTGATCATTCTTACAAAGAAATTAAAGGCAGATTTGTTGAACTGGCCAACAATCATTGAATAAAGACGTACATATAAAACTATTTTGTTGTAGATTTTTTTAGTTAAAATTATAAATTTATGAATTATTTGCAAAACATTAATTTAAAAGCCGAAACCTGAAAAGTTGACGCAAAGCCTCCGTGATTCGATGGCAAACCGTGGCTTGCTAAACTGCACGGGCTGGTGGAATGCAAGATCGAACCCCGTTACAAGCATAACTTTTTTTTAAATTTTATTTGTCATTAATCTTTAATTTAATAACAATTTAAATAATTTGTTATTATTCTTTTATTCGAAAAACGTACAAGAAATAATAAATTAGAAATGAAAACTGACGATGCTTTTTCATACTGCATACTACAAAAACCAATTTTTACAATATTAGTTAATTAACACTCAAAATCCTGAAGATTTAAATACATTTAAAGTTTCAGTATTGACAAGTACTTATTTTACATTTTATTTATTTTAATTTGAAATAAATACGTAATGAGAATTCTTGAATTCATGTCTTATTAATTGGGTATCTTTATTTTTTATTTGTAATGTATTATTTCTTGTACGTTTTTCGAATAAAAGAATAATAACAAATTATTTATTGTTATTAAATTAAAGATTAATGACAAATAAAATTTAAAAAAAAGTTATGCTTGTAACGGGGTTCGTTATTACATTCCACCAGCCCGTCCAGTTTAGCAAGCCACAGTTTGTCATCGAACCACGGAGGCGTTGCGTCAACTTTTCAGGTTTCGGCTTTTAAATTAATGTTTTGCAAATAATTCATGAATTTATAATTTTTGAAGAATTGGGATTGTTATTAAGGGTAATATTTTTGGACAGTACGTTAGAATATCTTATCTATCGATTGCAACTATTAATCTCACCGACTTTTATTCGAGAACGAACTATTTGGCATATTTCAGATTTCCCATACTAATTTTCTATAGCAAATGTTAGAACGAAGGTGTATAAATAATTTAATGTCTTTTAATGTACTTAATGCATAAATATATAACCATAACAGAATTTACTCATATACCTAATTGTTTTTTAATCCCTAGTTTATGATTTACGTATTAGCTATGAATCTTGACTGCTCGTTTCAATTATATTATATGAACTAGCGCATGCATGATGTGTAAATGCGAAGTATCGTTAAAGAGTCGTGAAGGAGTCGACACTTCACACGGCTAATGGTATCGACTCGCAAGTGTCACGCGGGTGGTATCGCGAGCCCACCACTAACTAGCGACGATTAGTGAAATGTCACAAAGTTGATGTAAAAGATCCCTCAAACCAATTCTTTAGGTAAATTCAAATTCATTGCAAACATTTTAATAATTCATAATTTTGTAATAATAGTTTAAATATTATTGCACTCGAAACTGTTTTGTTTACTAAAATGTTTAGTTATTAAATAATACAGTGTGTTTTTTGTAAACGATAATACATATAGGACATCCAATGGAATTTTATCATTTCCCTCGTAAGTTTGTACCCTTGCAAATGTAAGTAGAAATTTTGGTAACAATCGAAAGAAGAATTCATTTTACGTCAAAAAAATATTAAACTTTATGAAGAAAACCAAAATCGATTTAGAAAAAGACTTAAAAAGTTTATTGATTTACTGCTTTTGGTAATAAGTTATTAAAAAAAGCTGGTAGCTGAACGCCGATTGGTGTAGCGGTTAACGCTTCAGATTCCTAATCAAAAATCGCGAGTTCAAACCCCATCATCGTTTACTTTTTTTTTTAAATTGTATTTCTTACTAATGATTATTTTTAGAACTTTATTACAACGATTATTAATTTTTTTTATTGTTAGATATTTTGCTACGGGGGTTTACCGTTACTTTTTGTACAATTTTAACTACCTATCAGAAAGGCAAATGAAAAAAGGGCATAAAACTAACACAGCTGGTAAAGTAGAAAAATCTTTTTCTATATAAGTTTTGTGATCCATCCAGTCCTTGCCCAGTTTACTGGCTCTTCCATTTGCACTACTAAATTGTTCTTATGTATTCTTTGCGGTTTTAGTCTTTTTAAAAGGCCTTAAAGAAATTTCTTACCTTCATTATTTGTACCAATGAAGCTGTAGTTCCATTCTGTTTTGCCAAAGCACGTACAGAAATCGTTAAGATTTTTTGGCAATCCCTTAACATTTTTCTGTTGTTTTTTTTTTTTTAATCAAAAGGTCCTCTTGGCAGTCCACGCTTTGGCTTGTCGGTAAATCTTTGGTCTTCTACGAATCTTTTAATTATATTTCCTACCGTATTTTCGGCTAAGATTTACTTTAGTGGGGAGAAAGGAACTACAACGCACCCTACCCTTTTGATGCAGTTTGACGAGCGGAGTCAAATGAGGTACGGAAATGCTCCGTTCAAAAGTGGCTTCTGAGAACACTTTCCGTTGAGACAACATCTCTTTTTCTCTTTGGGGTTTTTAGTGATTTTATTCATTTGTTTTCTGTCTTAGGTTAGGTTAGTAAAAAACGAGTTTTTGAAACTCACTGCACCGTTTGGCGATACTCACCAAAGTGACCAATGGGGATTGTTAGGCTAGGTTTGGTTGTTAGGTTAGGGTCGACGAGCATAAAATTTAATGCGCCATTAAATTTCAATAAAAAACCATTCCCATCGATTGAAACTTGGGAAACAAAAAGTCACGTCACTTTTAAACGTTCATGCACTTCACGTGACCGTGCGACTCTCCTCGTTAAGCCCTGATGTTGATTGAAGTCACTCTCGCCCCTTTTAGGCGTACCCTCTAAATAAAATTTAGTTTACTCGTATTTCTGTTGGATTTAATAACTCCTTTACATAAGGCAAATACTTATTTTCACACCAGACGCGCAAAGTATTTTTCGTCAACTTTTCTCTTTCTGTATCAATTTTCGACAACTATAGCAACAAGTAAACTGAAAGTATTTGCTTGAAAGGCAGGTGTTTGACATATCAACTGTTTTCGCGCGTAATTCATGGGTGATTCAGTTTTTGCCATTTGTTTTTGTCAAAACTTTTCGGTAGATGCTGTAGTAGAAGATATAATAAAATTAGAATTTCAAGACTTAGTGTGTACTAGAGAATCTTTCAACGCTGAATTCGTTCCGACACTTGCGAATGTTTTAAAAGATCTTATAATCCCGTTAAACTTCTACTACTTTATCGTTAAAATCGCTGGCAGATTGCCTGTCTGTACCCACGCTTGGTGTATTATAAGAATTTTGATATAGTGATGTTACGAATGTATTCCTTGTAGTAATAAATTATCGACCAAGCTCTAATAACATATGGATAAATTTGCTCAACTTAAAAGTATGTTTAATAAAAGCATTACTCATTGCTTACTTATTTCGGCAATCGAGTCTTAACATATACATATATACAATTAATACTAAGAATATGTGCCAGTCTTGCTCCTGAGATTTTCACGTCACCAGTTGGCACACTTTTTTTTCCATTCAGGATTTGACTACTTCTACTTACTACTACAATAGTGAATGCTACTACTTTTACTTTGCATTACTTTATCCAAAGAGCCAATGTTGCCAAGATCTCTACTATCCATTTTTTGTTTTCTAGAGTCCTCCGACTTTGAAAGCGTATTACTCGTAAACTACTGAACTAAATTAAATATTTTAAAAACGAGCAAAAAGTAAATTTATTTCTACATGTAACAGTAAGATCTTATATTTCTAAGTGCTATACTTTTGTTTTTATCGGACGATACGTAATAAAAAGTAGCCAGTTTTAGAGACTATTTCATTAACAGTAAGTTCAATAATTTTTTCCTCAAAAGCTATAGGTTAATAGCTGTTGGCTGGACTGGATGTTAATCTCCTTGGTAAAAACAAAGGTACCTTCTATATTAAGTTTTGGATTTTATTTCTACTTTTCTTCATATTCTATTCAGGAGGCAGGTTTTATAGCAACGCTATTACAAGGCAAGAAGCATGAATTTAACTAATACAACTGTTCCTCAGTAACCAGCAACCTAGGTAACTTCCATACAAACAGCACTCATTAACAAAGGGCAGTACATAGTTCAAAACAGTACGATTAGAAGAGGATTATAGAAAATATAAAAGAAAACGATGTTTTCTATACTGAACTGAGACTATAATAGGAGTTCCAGAATGTCTATTAAAAAGATTTGTTCGTCTCAATGGCGTTTATGGAAATTCAGTTACGAAAAGGCAACAATCGCATTTACCTTTGTTCATAGCTACACAGCTCTGCGATCCGAAATGAATACAAAATCGCCCCAAAATTAAATTTGTTTTTGTCATTTCTGATAACTTAATCTAGATAATTTAACATATTCCAAATTACTTGTACATAGTATTTTCTACGCAAGGCTTATGTCAAATTATTAAAGCATAAGAGAGACCAAAGATAACATGAATTATTTATTACCACAACGAATAGTTTGAGTGAAATTATTGTCACCATAAAACGATTTTTTTCTAACCAAAATAAATTTGTGGGCGAAACTGTTGCAAGTCACAGACAGCAACTACGAAAATTCTCTTCGTATACATGCACGTCCAATTGATCTGTTCACAGATTTCAATTTAATTCTACCTCCAGACGAGTCCCTGTAGAATAAAATCCCGTCTTGTCTGAGAACCGAACAAGCCGAGGAAAGGAGCAAGGTTTACCTTTTGAGGATTTGTTCATGGATTTTACTTACTATATCGATTATACATAAAATAAGCAATGCACGGCTTAATGATTAACGTGATATAACTATATTTGGGAATTATTTAAAATTAATAAACTGAGATATACGATAACAATATGGGAGCAGTGGTAATAACGAAATTTAGGGATAATAGTGACGGAAGCCCCCCCCCCCACACCAATTAGTGGGATTCTCATTGAAATTTACGTAATTTTACAAAACATATTATTGTCAACGTGATTCATTTCTAAACTGAAAGATAGGTTTCTGTCTCTCTCTTCCTCTAAATCAACTAAATGGGTTTTTAATTTTAAAAACTTAATTGCTTTTCCGCTAATAATAATTATTTGTTAACAATAATTATTATGTTTAATTTCTATTGTCATCAAACTATATCTCTAAGGTCACGAATTTATTATCCTTAATGATGATTAATTTACTTGATCCTCAAAACAGTAACTTAACAGAATTCTTATAAAAGACATTTCAATCGAAGCAGAAGAGACAAAAAAGATACTGCAACTTATTTAGTGTGAAATTTATTTAAAATCGAATTTGCAAATAGATAGAGATTTTATTCCACCATAAAATGCATTTGTGATGATAACCAGCTTTCCCGATTGCATTGGAAAAATTCACTACAGAATCCAATAATTCCAAATAGGAGGCTTATTGATACTATAAATCATAGAACGCGATCGCGTGTTTCAACTAGATAAATTACCTGTGAAAATATTTCGCTTTTTAGTATCGATTACGTAACGAAGGACGATTCAAAATGGAAATTGTATTTTTATTCCGTGGCTTGGAAAATGTGTTTTCTTATATAGCTACTTAAAAAGTGCTAATAACCAACATTCGTTTGCGATCTTACAAAAGCTACTCATATTAAGGCCACTAATTGTTTACCTTTTACCCGACAAAGGTCATTGATACACTAAGTAAATTTATTTGTAATTAGCATTTTTTTAAATATTCATGAACGACGTGGTAGTCGGTATACTCTGATGATCATTATCTGATGTTTAATTGTTAAATCTTGATTTATGGATTATATCCGGCTCGAAGGACCAATTTCTTGTTTGATAATTTTCAAACTTCCTGCTTATTTTAAGACTAGTTAAAGAAACACAATTTCGGTATCTATTTTTTATTGTTTAGTAGAATGTAATTAACGTTAGGAAATATCTTCGATGAAAAACGATCAAAATTCAGTATAAATAAAAAGAAAAGACACGAATTTCTGTCTTAGAAACGTCAGTAGCATTAAAGTAATCGCAGTTTAACATTCATTAGCTACTTGTGATATTTATTTTGGATTATTTCCAATATTTCTGCATACACTGTTGCAATACAGTTATATTAATTTTCTACTATTCAGTATCTTAAACTACACATGCTTTTCAAAGAGTCCCAAAGAAGAGCCCCCCCCCGTAGGTAGATCTACCTTCCATTTTACAAGTTTCTTTACATTTCTTTAGACACAACCGTTCAACAATTAGTCAAGAATATGTTTTTCTTGTCTAAATATTTGCCTGTATTTACATTTATTTAGATTTCTCGAAGTTGTGGTATAGTTCACCATCTCTCATATAAGTAGGGAGGTCATCTTTGTTTCTTGGAACACGAAACTGTAGATATATTGAGATATCAACTCAACGAGCTGAGCCGATTGATACCAATTGAATTGTCCGGAAACTTGGTTAGATAGAAAAGAGCGATTTTAACTAAGATGATGGTGAAGGCAGGTTACGTGTGGGAGTACATTGAAAAGTCAATAGTCATTGAGTTTTATGAGAATAATAGAGTGTCACAAACTTAATATTGAAACGTCAGTAATACATGTAACTTTTTACCTGTAAGTCACCGGATGAAACCGATACCAATCGACTTAGTTTTCAAAAAACATTCAATGTCATTTACCTCCGCCCCTAGAAGGCGTGTCCCAAAAAAGTAATTTTTACCCTTCACACAGTATCCTTAAAAGGTTAGAATAACGAATTTTACTTAGTATTAGTGTCGTAAAAGTGGTTTCAGCTGCATTCGCTTGGATTTGTCTGTAGTAGCGAACAGCAAGTCTGGTGTATGCAAGCATAGACATTATTTATTGTGTGCCCAATGAACCATTTCTCTTCTGTGGTACTTGCATTTTCTTTACTTTTCAGATGTATCAAAAGATCTTTATAAGCAGAAAAATAAAATATCCCGAAGATACCAGTCTATAAACAAAAAACACCTACGATACGGGGAATCAACATCTAATATCATATTTACCCTATCTAAGTTGCTAACACATCGTAACACCCAAGATTGGGGCGGTTAATTTTCCCAATTTAAACACATCCTGTCTTCCCAAGTGGGATTTAAACCCACAACCTTTGATTTATGAGTCATTTACTTATGCCACACGTCTACCTCCGACTCCAAGTGTTAGTTTTTTTTGTTATCCTCCTTATTTGCGGGCCGTAGGTAGCTGAGTGAATATTTGTATGTTTGTGGCGAGTAATTCTACAAATATTAATTACTGAGCATTGGTGGAAGGTTATTCCATATTCCAGAGAGGCTAAAAATAAAAAATATAAAACAGTCACTGTCCCAGACCTAGTCCTGCTTCAAAATCCAGTGTCAAAACTGTCGATTGGCTAGATTCTAGTATTAATGATTGTATTTTGTTTTTACTGTCCAGATGAAATTTCAAAAGCTAAATGTCTCTTATGATATTTTATACGTTTATAAAATACATTTGCTCGAAAAATGGATTGCAGGTAATCACCCATCCCAACTTAGCATCAGAAGGCCTAACTGTTTTTCGCCGTCTAACGTTGTTGTCTTCGGTAAAGACGTCTCTACGAACGAACAAAATGCAACAACGGCTACTAAGCATGAAATATGCAAATTTCCTCGTCCGGAAATAATAGAAATCAAGTCTTTAAACTGAGTCAAACAGTCTTTATCTTATAACAGGTTATCTTTATTCGAAATGTAGTTTATCGAGTGGTATTCTACAGAAATGGCAGCGTCGTTTATTTATCGTGCGTGGGTAGTGATAAAAGTATTTTATCAAGATTCTCGTAATTATTTTTCAGAGAGAATTCTCACGGATGATAATTAAAATAACTTCTTGATATAGCAACATAGTACATATGCTTCAACATTCAATATTAAATTTATTATAGATGTTTGATGAAGTACTTTATATCATGTATATGTATAACAGCTTTGTACCTATGAAGCTAAAACTTTTAAGATGAAACCGCTTCTCAATTATTTATCACAAATGAACTTAATATTCATAACCTATACTGTATACAAAACACTTGCTAACCAATAACCACAAACTTCCTTTGAATTGACTCATAATTTCTAATTTAATCCAATATCAGCATCCATAATAAAGATAAGAAAACCGTTTCAAGGCAATCATTAAAATTTGTAAAGCAGTGAAAATTCTTAATGAAAAAGGTATTAGGAGTGTAAATTTTATGAATTAATTAATTGGCAAGTTTGTTGCAAAATCATGGCATAAATAACATACATCAGAGGTATTTTATTCAGTAACTATAGCAATTTTTTAAAAAGTAAATTCTAAAACTCCATTTTCATCTCTAAAAACCTTGGCGTAATATAAATTTATATAAAGCTCCACAAGCTCCGAACACAATGCACTCTACACTGCTAGTGACGTGTAGTGGCGCAAGTCTCTTATTATCTCTGTTTCGCACATTGCACAATATCGAAATAGAAAGAGAAGACACTAAAAGTCTATAACCTGAAGCCAATACGATTGGCATCAAAAGCCAAACGCTGATGGTTCATCGTATACGTTAAGCGCAACAACAACACAACATTGACATCCCGCATGTGAGAGATAGAAAAGGATAGGACACTAAAACCCAACTTTGATGCGAATTGAAAACTAACCGTCAAAGCCAGCACACGCAAGTTGTTTTAGGAAACTTGTTTTAATTACACGAACAATGCCTCAAATCAGCTGTTGGACGAATAAAAAGGTAAAGAACGCACTCGGAGAATTACAGATTAATGATTACGTTTATGCTATGAAAAAGTATGTCAAAATGGTAATGTAGGTACATTTTTCCTTGGACAGAGTATGGGCACCCACATACAATACGGGAGGAGGAACTTCCATCAATACTCATCTATAAAATGCTGTGTATACAAAAGAATCTTATCTGTCGACCTACAAGTATTATGTTTAGTATATGGGCCACGATAATCTGTTCAAAAACTATCCAAGACTCACTTTATTACGCACGCATGTACAGTCAAACAAAAATCATTACAATAACAATAATTACCCACTCGGAAGATAATTAAAATTATACTGTGTGGGTTGGCGGTTAATTTGTTTTTTATAATTCTGCTAGCCAAAAGGGACAAGAAAATAAATTTCTTTGGAGTATATGTTTAATCACTGTCATGAACTTATCGTTTTGTACTAAAAGAGTGTTCAATTCCTAAAACGGGCTAATGAAGAAATTTTAACGAGATTTAAGCTGAATTTTAATCTTATCCATTGATAGTTGGCTAAATATCGTTTAGATCTGTTAAATGGTGGCAAAAATTATAATATACAGTGTGTCCACGGATTGAGTTTACAAAAGGGAAAGATTTTTTATTTTTACTTTTATCGAAAAATGTCATTCTTGATAAAAAGTTTCGCTTGTTGTAAGAGCCCAGAAATTAAAAAAAAAATCACATTTTATTTTACATGCTTCATTTTATAGTCAATTTTCTGTGAAACCATATGTAATTTTATTCTAAGTTCAAAACTTTAACAAGAACCTAGTGTTTATATAATTATTAAGCAATAATTCTTTCAAATCAAATTAGAGTGGAGAAATGTTTTGAGGTTGGTGGAGGCTACGTCGAATAGTTGGTGTTCATTTTTACTTAATGTTAGTTTTTCTTTATTATTTTTGTTATTGATTAGAAATAAACGATTACTGTTGCATGACAATTTGAAAGAATTATTGCTTAATAATCACGTAAATGTCATCCACTAGGTTATTGTTCAAGTTTTGGACTATAAAATGAAGCAAGTAAAATAAAACGTAAATATTTTTTATTTTCTGGGGTCTCACAACAAGCAAAACTTTTTATCAAGAATTACATTTTTCGATAAAACTAAAAATAAATTTTTCTTCCCTCTTGTGAACTCAATCCGTGGACATACTGTATAATCCTTGATATTCTCAAACAGAGAAGATATGACAGTCTCATATAATATTATTTTGTAATTTAAACGAACTCCAGACAAGTAAAAACAACGATAAGTGACCACAAAAGAGGAAAAATCTTCACACAGAGGTACTTATAGCATACAGAAGAAGCCTCAAACGTGCTTAGAAGTCTGTACAATCGTGCCAAATCTGTTAGAAAAATGCCAAATGGCAGTAACGATTGGAAAAACCTACTAGTAATAAAAGATGTTATGAAGACTACGGTGATTTCGTTGATATAAATATCCAATGAAGTATACTCCTCAAGCATAAAGTTTATTAAGCGAAATATTTTTTTCGTAAATACACTCCAAGTCAGAAATCAATAAAACATTCATCCAGGAAATGGCAATGATGAGGTTTAATGAGGCATAATAACAAAATAAAAATAAATCAGCCTCCTAAGGAGATGAACACATCACATCCTTTTAGGTTTAGAAAATTAACAATTAGTCGGGGTCTTCTGGGGGAAGCCGCAAATACTACACATAAATATCGAAACGATGTTTTAATGAAGTGCGCACAAAATCAAAATGATTTCATGGTCATTTTTTCATGAGAGGCGTTTTGATTAAAAATAGAAAAGGATGGCCGTGTGTACTTTTTTGGCTGTTTCAATTCCTACATACAATTTCATTAAAATTAATGTCTCATCATGCAGAACAATATCGTTAATAAATGATTGTCAGAGCGTTTATGTAAACCAAAACCAACACACACAGCTCGAAATGATTCTCGTTAAAAACTAACCATGTTAAAATAATTTAAATATTTCTGAATATAGCATTTTGTATTTTTAAATAAAATATAAACATCAGTTGTGTTGTAATCTTTGTATAACACACCTTTTTTCAAGAAGTATGACCCAAAAATAATGGACACTTAGTATTTATTAGAGTGCAGCAATTTTCTTTACATAATGAGGGTTATTTGTGTTCATGTAAACTTGGAACAATCAGAACAAAGGCAGCACATACACACACCTACTTAATCTTTGATGTAATATCAAGCAGAAGTTTGCACTCGAAAATGCAGTTTTATAGTATGGCAAACAATATGAATATACGAGCAGGATCAAAATGTGTTCAATCAATGAAGCGTAAAACGAACATTCAGCGATAGAATAGTAAACAAACCATTTCAATGTATTGTACAATTTAGTTAACAACTTCATAAACAAAAAGATGCAGATATCAGTTTTCCCTGTAAATTTCATTAATGGAAGGCCACACCACAGTTAACATGATTCATTCTCAAAATCGTATGTATTATTAAGAGTAAATTAACAGATAACTGTTTATTTCTGATTGAAATAAACTATAATTATAGATTGTAAGAATAAGAGCCACATTTAAAGAGTTGGTAGTATTGGTGTTTATAACAATTTATAAATGTATCTTTACACTGTAAGCACAACACATAGTATATGCCTTCACTTACTTTCTTCTTTCTAATTCGTCTTTTTTAAGTCGATAATTCTGGTAAATAGTGCATCGTTTCATATCAGTAACATTCTCTTTTGACTAAGCTGCCAGTACATCAAGTGAGCTTTCTAGAATGAGTTTAGATAATAACTAATTTTTTTTATCACTAAAATCGTTTTAATCTTCAATTCATAGATTCACTGGCAAAATTTGCTGTTCTTCAATGCATTTTTACCGATCAAGCACTTTAATTTTGCGAATGGACACGCATTTTTGGAGATTAATAAATAAAATATTTCTTTTCTTGGGGGGGTTATAAATTTGTATGTTCGATTAAAATTGTATAAATAAGTTTTTAAACAGGTTTAATCATTACCTACTATTAAAAACGCCAAAAGAATATAGGGGACACTTGTACTGTTATATTAGAATTGAATTCTAAACATTTAATTTTTACTAAACAAAGGAAACCATTTATTATATAGAATGGAGTAGTTACAAATACTTTGAGTTTGTTAGTGTCCTAAGATGCTTTAAATGTCGGAGATTCGGCCATCGTGTAGATAAGTGCACTGGAAGTGATATATGAGGGTACTAATATCAAAGGTGGCAATCTCCAATTTTAGGTAAAATGAAATACTATATACCTCAAATTGTTCGTGTTTTCAAGCTCTATTGAACTACATTATGAGTTGGTATCAAAATCGGGGATATACCATGTAAAAGTCCATTTGAAGTTGGCTATTAGGAAAAAACCGCCAATCTCCATAGAGGCAGTATATTGAAAACCCTCAATCTTAAAATACGAAATTTTGAGATTGCGGTCTTTGATATTCAATGTGTCATAAAACCATAAAAAAGAGGAGTGCAAAAGTGATAAATTTGAATTCACAAACTGTAAGTATACCATAGAAATTTTAAATTCAATGTGTCAAGATGTGTCTAGATTCAAAATGTCCCAGTTATCAAAAACAAATTAAAAATATAAAATAAAATAAAGTACAATACCTATCAACCATAGACATTAGTAAATAGCCTCATTCTAGTTATAAATATACAGGGTCAAACAACAAATCATTCCCAGCTTGAACAAACAATAGAGCAATTTGAACATATAGCGGTAATAGTTACAGAAACACATACTACATCAGATATCGAAGAGTCTGAAATTATAGTGGAAGGATAAGCAGTTTTAGAAACATTTCTGGTAGTAGACATACGGGAGGGCTGACAATATATGTAAAAAGGGCCTAAAATGTGAAGTAATTGAAACATTTCAAGTAAGCAAGGAATATTGATGCATTTTACTTAAATTACATGTAAAGGAGGATAAGGTCATAATAGAGAGGGGGTGTCTATAGATCGCCGAATGAAAGGGATATAGCAGCGTTTTTAAATCTTATTGAAACTATTTGTGATATGGATTATATTCTGGTGATTTTAACTTAAAACTTATTAGAAATTTCTGCAAATGCGCGGAAAATTCGCAGGTTTTAAACAAATAGTATCTAAACCTACAAGGTGTTCAGGGGATTCTAGGTATATGTAAACTTTGCACAGATACAAGAAACATATATACAAGATATATAGAGAAGAGAATATATCCTATGATAAGTGATCACTTTTGGTGATCAAATTGGTATAAAAACAAACTGGGTTTCTTCTGTAGCTGATCATAAACAAAACAATTTATTAGAGACATTGGAAAAATTCAAATATACGAGATCAAACAAGAATTAATGGGACAAGACTGGGAGCATATATCAACGAATGTAAATATCCTGCATAAGAATCTGAACAGTATTTTTTTAAGCAAAAATCAATTTATTACTCACGTCTAGATATTGGACAAAATGACAATAAGATAGAAAACATACAAAATACCCTTTTTTGTAAATCGCATACAGGAAATTGTGGAAAGTATACTATCTCCAGGCAGAGAATTTAATAAAGAGATGAAATGTGCAGTAGTATTACTAGATTTAAAGAAATTTCTGTAAATAAACTAGAGAAAATCGTAATAAATCTTAAGAATAAATCATTTGGTGAACTTTTATCGATAAAGCTCCTAAAAGATTAATCGATGTTCTGGGATATACTTTACTGAATATAATAGACACGTTACTTAAAACGGGAATTGTACCAGCTGAACTAAAATCTAGTGTAATCATACCATTGACAAAAGTCAACCATCCCCAAATGTCCAGAGGAACTCAGGCCGACAAATCTACTTCCAGTTGTGGAAAAAGTGTTAGAAATTTTAGTGCATAAACAACAACTAAGAAGATACCTGGAGCAAAATACGATAGGGTCGTTTTTTTTTCAACCTCCGATAGTCTATAAATAAAAGACAAATGTATATAAAAAAGCCATTTTATTACTAAAAGTTCTGTATACTTATGGTTACGTTTCGACATACTCACCATAAAGATTGAGGCATTTGTTGTATCTGTGAACAAGCTTTCTAATACTGTCTTCATAAAGTGTTGCCGCCAACGCATTTAAATGAGTCTTGACATTGTCTTGATGATCCTCGGTAGTTTGGTACTGTTCTACTGTCTAAGTACTGTCCTCCTAGCCACGTCCTCAGTTCAGGGAAAAGATGAAAGTCACTCGGTGCTAGGTCGGGACTGTAGGTCGGGTGATCGAAAATGTCCCATTGAAATTGCTAAAGAAGCCGTTGTGTTGCAACAGCACTGTGTGGACGGGCTTGTCATGGATCAGAACAAATTCCAGAAGTCAGCATTTCTCTTTTCTTGTTTTGAACGTCTCTCCGCAAAGTTTCGTCATAAAGTTTCACAATAAACTACCGAGAATCTTCAAGATAACGTCAAAACTCATTTAAATGCGTTGGCGGCAACATTTTATGAAGACGGTATTGGAAAGCTTGTCCACAGATACGACAAATCCTCAATCTTTATGGTGAGTATGTCGAAAAGTAACCATAAATATACTGAACTTTTAGTAATAAAATGATTTTTTTATATACATTTGTCTTTTATTTGTAGCCTATCGGAGGTTGAAAAAAAAAACGACCCTCGTAATATGTTATATGAGGGCCAATAAAAATTTCCAAGTAAACATTAGTATGAAAGTACGTGTCAGTTTGTGTTGTCTAAGTGGAAAAAAGAAATATTAACATAAGTGCTTTTATTGACTTAAAACGGGCATTTGAAACCACTGATCACCAGAAGCTAATTTGTGTATGTAGGGTATACGGAATAGGGGGTACAATTCTTGACTGGCTTAAACAGTATTTAAATAATAGATACCGAACTACCAAAATAGCAAATAAGGTATCAGAAAGATTATAAATCAACTACGGAGTTCTGCAGGAGAGTGTCCTGGGCCCTATACTCTTTATACTTGACATAAACGGTATAAAAATTTTTCTTAATAATAGTTTTATAGATTAAAGAAAATGAAGCTATAGGCAAGAAAATTGCATACTTTAATAGAATATCGGCGTAAAGTTTACAATGCAATAATCTATCCGCAGTCCACAGACTGTATGTCTTTGTTAATACGTACATTTTAATATGTTAAAAGGGAGATAGACAGAATACAAATTTTACAAAACCAAGCAATGAGAATTTTGTTAGGTTATGATAGATATACCACACTAAGGCACATGTTACTAACACTTAAATTTCTAGATATTGAGTAAACAATCAAAGAGGTAAATTTAACTTGTATCTACAAAATACTTAATTTGTTAAGTTTTTTAACACAAAGAGGGAACATGGTGTCCTATAACTTATTAACTGGGAAGGATTATTTTATAGATAGGTATAACATTAGCATATTACAGAGGTATTACTACAAATTTATGAAAAAATTGAATTTTTGGAATGTAAAAAGAATTTGATTTTCTTCGTAAACGATTGATCATACGAAAAAATTTAAAATAATATTATTAACGCGGCAAAATGATAAAGTTTACAACTTTATTATTATTTTTTCTGAAAACGTGGTACTTTCTAGAACAAAGAAACAAAGTATAAAACTTTTTTTGTTCCTTTTGATGTCTTCTATTGCCCCTTAAAACTAACGCATAGTAACCCCTTCCACTCTATATATTATATCAACTTAAGGCTCCGTTATTGCGTAGGTAAAACAGCTCTGAAGAATTTCATTACAATTTTTAAAAATTGCACTTAGTTTACATTTATTGTGGATGAGATCTGTTCTTAAGAGTGTTATCTAGTTTATATTATGCTTTATAGTAAATACAAAATTACAAAAGCTATTTCCTTAACGAATAAAAAAGTGTAAAATTATAAAAACAAAACTATAGCTAGCGAGCTTTAAAAAATGGTAAGGTGTACTTTCTAAATTATCGTTCAAGTATTATTTGAGATAAAAATGCTCGAATATACAACAGTATAAAATAACTTTATGAACTAAAAAAAGGTCATATCCCGCGAGGTTTATTCAAACATTTTGGTAAATGACAACTATCATTCTTAGTTCAGGCTTTTGCTCACGTAACGCGCTGTAGGCGGATCGAGTTAAAAAAGCGGGAAATTTCAACGAGTTTCATTTGACTGTTAATATATTTAACGCATTTTCGTTATTGTTACATATATTTTTGTGATTGTCGAAGTAAAGTAACAGATTATTGTTTGTATCCCTTCCCATATTTTAACTTTCCTAATCTTTTGACTATTATTTAATAAATTTCCAAAGTAAATGTTATTTTTCTTTACTGAAGAGCATGTGACGGTTGATTTTTGAATAATAGCTATTTATGTAACAAGTATATAATGTAGGACTTTATAGACAAGCCCAGTTTATGGCCGAGGGAGCGAAGCGAGCAAGGCCTATAAAAAGGTCGAGTCTATAAGGTCCGATTATGTAAGAGTTGCATACAAAGCTTTATGTTCGGTTCCTAAAATAGAGTAATTATAAAAAAAAATCAGTTTATAAATTTGACATACATTCTTGACAGAAGAAAATTTGACATATAATATACAGTTGTCATACTTTATTTTACTACTACCACTTTATTTTACGAGTACAATAATAAGCCAGTTCACTGCCGCAAAACAATACAATAAACAGTACTTTATAATGCAATCGGACATAAACTAGTTTACTATTAATTAGTCCTGATTAATTTCTTAAAACGAATATATATTTTCAATACTTTAATATAGTAATACTTTTCTTTTTCTTAAAACCAGCAAGAACAACTGATATTTTTAAAGATATTTAGCAGTTTTATATTCCCCTTTTTGATTTCAACTACCTTAAATTATTCCTTGACATTTAAAAATTAAAAATCTCAGTTAAATTTAAAATACTTTGAAAGTTTACGCATGTCTGGCAACAGTGTGTTTTCAAATTTTAGTTTTAAAGAAATTAATTCCCTTTTGGAGACCGTAGCGCCATCTTTAGGTGTTTATAGTTAATAAAGCTTCCTATTATTAACACTGGCGGCGATAACGGGCCCATAATTGTAGAGTCCCTCTATAATAATATTAAATAATAAGAATAAGAGTTGGGGCATGTACGATGCCAGATTTTAATTGGCTGGATCCAATGTCAAGGAGTACATGATCTTAATAGTCTGACGCTTTGTTTTTTTAATTGTATAACAACATTTACATTACTTTACATCCTAATACACATTTTCTTTATGAAATTAAATTTTCTTAATATAATATATGTATTTTTTATAAATAAATAAATTATTATAATAATGTTGAATCGAAAGACTTATTGACATCTATGTACGTAGTTTGTCAAGAAACAATTTGTCAAATCAAACAACTGAAAATTGGTAGGTGAAAATACTTTATAAGAAATCAAGTCGTTTTTGACATTGGATCCACATGTCCTAACTCTTATCTTATATAACCTATTATTATTATACAGGAACTCTACTTAATTGTAGAGTCACTGCATCTAGTTACCTAGGCCAACTGGTCGACCAGAGTAACGCCAACCGCCGCCATATTGGGGCAAATAAAGCACGAAATTTTTCATTATTTGTTCTGTATTGAATTTAATCAAATCCACATTTACTTTAAAAGGTTTTTCTTATTCTGAAAGATCCAATCTCTAATATGTCAAACACGTAAAACGTGGTTTTAATCTGTCCATTATTAGAAATCACCCTTTTCTGCCCCAATATGGCGGCGGTTTGCGGTACTCTGATAGACCAGGTGGCCTAGGTGACTAGATGTAGTGACTCTACTTAATTGGTGAGTGGAAAAACAGTACAACTCCAGAATTGCCATTTTGAGATAATTAAAGAAAACTTTATACTTTTTTATACCTTGTAAACGTGTTGAGTATTGATTGTCTTTAAGATGGTGGGTAAAAAAAGTTGCAAACAAATAATTGATTTGGAGTAATAAATCAAAATAAATAGACAGCCTCGGTGGATTAGTGGTTTGCATGTTTGCTTCATAATCCAAGGATTGCAAGTTCGATCCCCGGCCGAGCTGGTAATTTTTCATAGCGGAAAAAAATTAAAAACATGCCTTCTTCTCGGATATGAAGTAAAACTGTAGGTCCTGTGTCAATGCGATGTTTGGCACGTTAAAAATCCCTACTGGGGGTGGAATTCCCCCAGATTCGGCTAAATTCTAGTAGGGTCGGCCAAATGATCATAGCAATCGGTGCCATGAGGTACGAAGGATGCTTCGCCATCCTGATTCCTCGCCCAAAAACAAACAAACAACAAACAAATCAAAATAAATAATTTTTAGTAAAAAACAAATTAATATATAAGGAACATTATGTAACAGCTACATAATAAAAAAATAAAAGACTATTAAACCTTGCCAGGGTCTTCGGTTGTAGTTTCCTTTAAAGTTATGTTATAACAAAACTCTCCATTTTCTCCGTGCAAACTTTGAACTCAAATCGAATATACATTATTCTATCAAATTTCTAAAATTGTTTATTTTTACTTTATGAAATAAAAAAAATATACCTCAAATCTTATCATCTACTTAGATATCTTATACAGCAGTTATGCTTGCTCAGAGCGTCACTGAATTGAGTAAGACAACTATCGTTGTTCCATTTCGTGTAGATTGAAAGCGTCTATATAAAAGCATATCAACAATGGGATTGATAACGTTCTTATACTTAACAGATACAAGCTCACTTAATAGTATATTAAGTATCAAGAACAGTAAGGACAGTTTACCGATCGACGACAATGTTTGGCGACTGAGCGAAGCGAAGTCGCCAATATTGTAGGAGATCGGTAAACTCCTTACTGTTTGAGATGCTTATACTATTTTTTGTACGACCATTAGGAATACAAAGGTATTAACTAAGGAAATATCCCCGAAAAAAATAGATTTAAGATAATTTATTTTTGCCCTGTATATCCACCAAACATTAAGTAGGTTTTGTCGTTACCATGGATACGTTTGTAATTACTATTATTTTTGAATGTCACGATATTTGTCAAACTCGTGAGAATGAGTGAATCTGAAAACGAATATAATTGGGATATTGAAGAGGCCTGAGCAAATTTAAATAAACAACATACATTTTTTTAAATAGTCCAATTATTTAAAAAATAAATGATTTCTCGCGAAAGAGACATCTAAAGATCATGCATTTATTTTATAAATTACATATAATTTACTTACCGTTCTGTTTTTGACAGAACTGAACGGTAAGTAATTACTTACCGACGCGTTTTTGCTTAGCAACCAGTAAATATAACCTACTGTTCTAAAACCAAGTATGGTAAACAATCCGAAATAGCATGGTCGTACAAAAAGGTATTTTTTTCACTCACCGATTCATTTGTACTTGATGCTTATAAGCTTTGTGAAAAATTGTATAAGTATACAATTGGGAGCTTTTGAGATCTCAAGTTTCATCATAGTAAGTTTTGCATTGAATTTTTGCTTATATGTTTGCTATTGGTTGGTTGAATCAAGAGCTTTATAAAGACATCCATGATTCATCAGTGCACCTTTATGCAGTTTGCAGAGTGCGATGTAATACCTTTGGTAATGCAGTTCTTGTATACCTTACAAAGCTTTTTGGTAGCCGTTTTTCATGTAAGGATAAAAACTATACCAAAACATCTCCGTTAGCTGACGTTATGGATTAATTGCGTGTAAGTCGCAAAAAGGGCTACAAGGTGTTGCAGTACGCTTCCTGTTAGAAGTTTTAATTTTTGTTTTAAATTTTCGTTCAATTTCCGTACTTGATAGAAAAACCGTAGGCGAGTAGTGAAATACGTTGCACTTCTTTTCTTTTTTGTTTATTTTTAATGCATACGCCATCTTAGTATTCACTACATATGAATTATTTATCCTGTGATATTCTAATTACTTTTATTCTTGTTTACCTGTCTATAAGAAACGTCAAATTAATTCTGTGTGGATAAGAAACGAAAGTAAGAATATCTTAACACCACTTTTATATTATTTTCTTATACTTAAATATCAACAATTTCAATTTGCACATAACATGTTCTGGTAATCTTTTCTGCAGCTACTACACCACATACCTTTCAATTTACTTCATGTTAAGCAAATTTATTTTTCACCCAGAAAGCAACCAAGCAGAAAATTCTAAGTCGTTTTTTACACAGCCACCATCATGAAAGTGTTGCTAAAAAGCATCAGATGTATATAATGTGATTTTATTACTACTCTTTGTATCTTTTAATTTTATTATAAAAAGATTATAATATGCTCTGCTCTTATTTATGACGAGACCGTCTGTGTATTACATTCCTCTGATGATTATAAACTTCTTTAAATTGAGAGTTTTATAATTTACTTTTGGGCATTTGAATTTTTTTAAACCAACACAACTGGTTATGCTTTTATTGTAGAATCTGGATGCACACAAATACACTAAATTTAAACCTGAAAACCTGTTAAATATTCGGGTCAAGGATATCTGATGCAAGATGTAAATCTATGAAGCCATTTGCAAAACAATTTGGGACACCGCATTAAAGGCATATTGCAGTTATTAAATTTTAATTTGTCTTATAAAAGGGATTTTTAACTTTACACTAGGTAGCGTGTTGTAATATTGCAATAGACATAGAAAACTTCGTTCTTTTTTAGACAGTAGGTTGCAAATACAGCGAATATAAATTAATTTCGAGAATTCTAAAAATATTTTGTTTTGAGAAATATATTGTGTGATTTTGTTGTTCAAATAGTCTTTACACTCCTTGAATTTCTTATAAAATTATGTATTGCTTTAGAATTTAAATCGGCGGGTAAAGTGCATCCAAAATCAACAAAAAAATTTTTGTGGAAGGAAAAATATAACATAAACCGTTTCAGATTCGCCAATTGTTAAGGTGTAGAGGGTGGCTCATGTAAGATGACCCTGTACCACGTCAATAAAGTTAGCACCCCCACTTTGTCAAATTTAAAAATTTTAGTGTCGTAATTTTGGATTAATTATGGGGTAATTTTGGACCAACCCCTATTCATCAGAAATGAAGATTTTAGAGTGGGAGTGCTGGCTTGAGCTCAAGCTAGCACCCCCACCGTATAAATATCAATGATAAATCAATTTAAACTAGGCTATAATTTTGGACTAATTAAAGACTATTCATTAGCATGTAATAAATTTTTGAAATCAACCCCTAAATAGAAAATTACCCCACATTAATAATACCACAAAATTAAAAATGATGAAATTCAGGAAAATACCATATCATAATTTTGGACTAATTAACGATTATTCATTGTCGCAAAACCCATTTTTGAAATCATCCCCTAAAATTGGTAAATCGCCCCTTGCGAGTAAAACCAAGAAATCAAATAACAAGCCGTGCTGATAAAACCTATAACTTCAGGTTGATTAAGGACTACTGATTGACAGATAACTCATTTTTGAAATTAACCCGTAAATTGATAAAATCCCCTTTCCCATGAATAATGTCGATTTAAGATGATAAAAATTAGGAAAAAACCCTACCATAATGTTGGACTAATTATTTTCGACTAATTTAACTTGATTTATCATTTATATTTATATGGTGTGGGTGCTAGCCTTGAGTTCAAGTCAGCACCCCCGCTCTAAAATCTTCATATCTGATGAATAAGTGTTGGTATAAAATTTTTTGACTTGGTCCAAAATTATGACACTAAAATTTTTGAAATTTGACGAAGTGGGGGTGCTAACTTTATTGACATCCCTTTACCTTAGTTTGGAAACTGTAAAAGCTACAAAAAAAGTTAAATACTAAAGTTGGTCGGTATAAACAAGTTTTAATTTTATATTTTTGTACATACAGGGCGAGTCATTTCGCTACCACTATTGTCAAATTTGATGTTGAATACTATGCTGGGTTTTATCGGATGTAAAAACCTCTCTTTTTTTAAAGAGGTACACCCTGTATATTAAAATGTTATATAATTCAGCTTTTAAGTCTACCGATCATTAGAGTTTATATTTCAAAATAAATAAATTATAAAGGCAGCATAGAAACGCTGATAACTTTGAAACTGTTCATTTTTGTAATAGACCTTAAGAGCTGAATCATACAAAATATAAATAATTATACAGGCTTTGAAAAATGAGATGTTCAAAAGGTGATCTTCAGTGAGCCACCCTGTACATAGACTTGTATGAATAGGAAAGCTTCATTTGGTAGGCGTAGATACCTGGACCATGAATCACCAAGTATAAACTGCATTCAAAATGGTTTTGATATAATATTGGTATGTGATATGATCATAAACAAAAACCCAACCACAAAATTCCAAAAAGAAATAAAACAAGGTTTAGAAAACTGCAATATCTGCTTTTCAGAATTAGAAAAGCAACAACTCATTAATAAAACCCACAACCACCTAAACTATATGGACTAGTAAAAACACACAAAACAGAATATGCCAATAAGACCAGTTGTATCATACATCAATGCACCTAATCACATTTTATCCAAAAAACTAAACCAGATTATTAACACGATAGGTTACAAATTGAAATACTCTGTTAGAAATTCATTAGAATTAGTAGATAAGCTGCAAAACATACATCTTCCACCGCATTCAAAACTTGTTAGTTTTGATATTTGTAACATGTTCTCCAGAATACCCCCACAAGAATGTATTCCTTTATTAGATAGTTTCTTGATCAATAGTAATATAGAATTAGTTAAAAGGTTAGAGTTAATTCAATTATTTGACCTTTGTATAAGTCAAAATCATTTCACTTTTAATAACATAATTTATTTACAAAAGGATGGTTTACCTATGGGTAATTCTCTAAGTCCTCTATTAGCTAACATATTTATGGACAAGTTCGAAGATCGAATATTTGAATTAAATCTCTCTAAACACATTATCTTCTGGTTTTGTTATGTTGATAACATTTTAGCTTGTTTTGACAGTTCTTTTGAGGTTATCAATGAATTTTTAATTCTTATTAACAGTATCCACCCTAACATAAAATTTACACTAGAAACAGAACAAAACAGGGCTATAAACTTTCTAGACTTAAATATCAAGATTAACGCACACAATCTATTTGAATTTTCCATATACAGAAAACCAACACAAACAGACATAACAATACCAAATGAACTTGTCACCATAAAACACACAAAATAGCAGCCTACAGATCATTAGTACACAGAGCTTTAACTATTCCACTAACAAAACCAGATTTTAGCAAAGAGATTAGCAAGAGACAACCATTAAACAACTAGCACATAAAAATCATTACAATCCGAACATGATTGACACTTTAATTAAACAAAAAGATTATAAGTTAGCTATCAAAAGAATATATCCCATTGACAATCAAACAGAAGACACAAATTACATATCTATACCATATTTTGGCAAAATATCAGAAAAAATTGCACATATACTAAGAAAAACCAACAATTATAAAATAACATTTAAAACCAACACTAACACTTTTTCGTTTTTATTTAATGCTAAAGACAGAACACATGATATTATGAAATCGGGCATTTACCGTTTAAATTGTTCTTTTTGTAGTTCAGTATACTACTATATTGGGCAAACACTTCGAAATTTTGACATAAGATATAAAGAACACGTACATCACGTCACGTACGTCATTACAAAAATAAACATCCTGAAAAATCTAATTATGCCAAACACCTTTTAGGACTAAATCACACAATGACCCCTCAAAATAATATTAAATTCCTACATTTTTGTAATATCAAACGCAAATTAGACATTTTAGAAGCCTTTGAGATATACAAACACAAACTCAGGGTACCTTTAATGAATGAACAACTTGCTCAGCTATTCTCCGTTACTGGAAGTATTAGATATTTAATTCTGATTATTATTATTATTTTATCTAGTTACCTATTTTTGTATCTACCTTAGTGACGTGTTTGTTTATAATTATATTACCTTTGATAATGACAGCATAGCTGTCGAAACAATATTGTCAGGTTATATTTTAATAAAACTGTGATGGGCGATTTCACAAAGCTAGATTAAGTTCTGATTAACTTAATTGTCATTAAATTCCAAATTCAGAAATTTTATTGGCTAAGATTTAACAGACCTTGAATTTTATCCAATTACATTTCTAGATTTCAAATTTAATCACAATTAAGTTAATCAGAGTTTAATCAAGTTTTGTGAAACCGGCCATGAAACTTTTACTAATCTTTATTTATTTCATTAAAATCAAAGGCTGCCTTTTTTGAACATCCTGTATACGATAGGATAATTTGGCAGGATTGGAGATTTTAAGTGAAGCCCGACTTTATTTTAACGGGCGACTAAAAAAAACAAAAAAGTTTTCAATTTGGCAACAGAATTTACACGCACGCTGTATATAATATTGCGGTTTGGGATGTTCAGACAGTATGGGGTATTCGTTAGTAAAGAGAACAGACTGAAAATATCAAATTCCATGCAAATACTAGATTTCAAATCCGCGTTAGAATTGCGTTAAACATAACATAATGACAGCAAGTTCTAAACGACCATTTTTTTTTAATAATATTTGAACCCCTAAAGGTTTCTTTGCCTTCAAAAGCAGAAAGACTCACAAAATCATGAATTAGGAGTAGCTGCGTGTATTAAATCAAGTAAATTAAAACTTCTAAAGCCTAAAACTAGACTTGTATCAATAATGACGACGTACAGCAAACTAGCAAACGAATACACGAAGAACAGTAAGCATAAGATATCACTTAAGAGGGATTAAAAAAATAGCAAAACCATATTTTGATAACTAAATGTGTATGAATATGCTGCAGTGCTTAGCAAGAAAGCAGTATCTCCACGACAGTAACTTAAGGAATATACCATATTTTTTATTAGCATTCATTACAATTGCACATAGTATATTTTTAGATAGCAGTTTGTGCAGATACTGCTTTCTTGCTAAGCACGGCAGTATGGTGAGCGCTCCTGGAATATTGTGAACTCGCTACGAGTCTAATATAATTTGATCCTAATCAAAAAAGATGATGACAATGTGAAGACTTCGGGCAGAAGTTTAATAGTTACCTTAAGCCTATAGTCTATTAATTGCTGTCATTTTTATAGGTGTGTAGCTAGTTACAGGCAATATCCATAGCACATTAATAAGAATACATACAAAACCGAAGCGTGCTTGAAGACCAGCTGCAGAATATATCTGCGGTCATGGTTTAGATGATTAAAGTGCAGTTTTACGTCATAATATTATTATATTGCTGATGTGTTCAGAGAGTTGCAGTACGCTGATACATATAAACAAACATAAATCAGTACATCCCACCCCTAAAGATGATATCGCGCTGATTTGATGATATAGACGTCAATAACCCCCACTTTGTTAAATTTCAGAAATTTTAGCGCCATAATTTTGGACTAATTTTTGACCAACTCAAAAAATTTTGGACCAACCCTTATTCATCAGAAATGAAGATTTTAGAGTGAGGGTGCTGACTTGAGCGCAAGCTAGCACCCCCACCATATAAATATACATGATAAGTCAATTTAAACTAGGCTATAATTTTGGACTAATTAAAGACTATTTATTAGTATATAATACATTGTCGAAATCAACCGCTAAATAGAAAATTACTCCACATGAATAATACCACAAAATTAAAATTGTTGTAATTCGGGAAAACACCATATCATAACTTTGGAGTAATTAAGAACTATTCATTGACGCATAACCCGTTTTTGGAATCACCCCCTAAATTGGTAAATCGTCCCTTGTGAGTAAAACTACGAAATCAAATAACAAACCAAGAAAATAAAACAAACAAATAAAAAAATAAAATCTATAACTTCAGGTTGATTTAGGACTACTGATTGAAAGATAACTCATTTTTGAAATCAACCCCTAAATTGATAAATCCCCTTTCCCATGAATAATGTCGCGATTTAAAAATGATAATTAAAAAAACCCTACCATAGTTTTGGTCTAATTATGGACTAATCTTAGACCAATGCAAAAAATGTTGGACCAACATCTATCCATCAAAAATGAAGATTTTAGAGTGGGGGGTGCTGAAGCTCAAGCTAGCACCCCCACCATATAAATATAAATGACAAATCAATTTAAACTAGGCTATAATTTTGGACTATTTAAAGACTATTCATTAGTATATAATACATTTCCGAAATCAACCCCTAAATAGAAAACTACCCTATACGAATAACACCACAAAATTAAAAATGATGAGTTTCAGGAAAAAAACAGTATCATAACTTTGGACTAATTAAGGGCTATTCATTGACGCATAACCCGTTTTTGGAATCATCCCCTAAATTGGTGAATCCTCCCTTGTGAGTAAAACCATGAATCAAATAACAAACCGTGCTGATAAAACCTATAACTTCGGATTGATTAATTACTATTGATTGGCAGATAACTTATTTTTTAAATCATCCCCTTTCCCATGAATAATGTCTCGATTTAAAGATGAAAAAACCCTGTCATAATTTTGGACTAAATATAGACCAATTCGAAAAATTTTAGTCCAATCCCTATTCATCAAATATGGAAATTTTAGAGCGGGGGTGCTGACTTGGGCTCAAGCTAGCACCGCCACCATATAAATATAAATGATAAATCTGTTTAGATTAGGCTATAATTTTGGACTAATTAAAGACTATTCATTAGCGTATAATACATTTTCGAAATTAGCCCCTAAATAGAAAACTACCCCACATGAATAATACCACAAAATTAAGAAAAGATGAAATTCAAGGAAAAAAACATATCATAATTTTGGACTAATTAAGGACTTTTCATTGATGCATAACCCATTTTTGGAATCATCCCCTAAATAGGTAAATCGCCCGTTATGAGTAAAACCATGAAATCAAATGAAACAAACCGTGCTGATAAAATCTATAACTTCAGATTGAATAACGACTATTGATTGGTAGATAACCCATTTTTGAAATCATCCCCTAAAATGGCAAATTCCCCTTTCTAATGATTAATGTCGCGAGTTAAAGATGATAACAATCAGAAAAAAAACCGTACCATAATTTTGGACAAATTAAAAAAATGTTGGTCTCCAACCCCTTTTCATCTGGATCTAGGTTCCGGTGGATAGGGGTTGGTCCAGAATTTTTGAATTAGTCCAAAATTAGTCCAAGATTATGGCAGGGTTTTTTATCATCGTTAAATCGCGACATTATGCATGGGAAGAGGGATTTTATCAATTTATGAGTTGATTTCAAAAATGATCAATCTGTCAATCAGTAGTCCTAAATCAACCTAAAATTATAGGTTTTATCAGCACGGTTTGTTATTTGATATCGTGGTTTTGTTCACAAGGAACGATTTACTAATTTAGGGGAAGATTCTAAAAATGGGTTATGCGTCAATGAATAGTCCTAAATTAGTCTAAAATTATGATATGGTTTTGTCCCTGAATTTCATCATTTTTAATTTTGTGGTATTATTCATGTGGGGCAGTTTTATATTTAAGGGTTGATTTCGAAAATGTATTGTATACTAATGAAGTCTTTAATTAGTCCAAAATAATAGCCTGGTTTAAACCGATTTGTAATTTATATTTATATGGTGCGGGTTCTAACTTGAGCTTCAGCACCCCCACTCTAAAATCTTCATTTCTGATGAATAGGGATTGGTCCAAAAATTTGTGAATTGGTCAAAAATTAGTCCATAATTAGTTCAATGTTATGGTAGGGTTTTTGAAATTTTAACATCTTTAAATAGCGACATTATAACAATGGGAAAGGGGATTTTATCAATTTAGGGGTTGATTTCAAAAATGAGTTATCTGTCAGTCAGTAGTCCTTAATCAACCTGAAGTTATGTTATAGGTTTTATCAGCACAGTTTGTTATTTGATTTCATGGTTTTTACTCACAAGGGACAATTTACCAATTTAAGGGATGATTTCAAAAATGGGTTATACGACAATGAATAGTCTTTAATTAATGATATGTTGTATTCCTGAATTTCATCATTTTTAATTTTGTGGTATTATTCATGTGGGGTATTTTTCTATTTAGGGGTTGATTTCGCAAATGTATTATATGCTAATAAATAGTCTTTAATTAGTCCAAAATTATAGCCTAGTTTAAATTGATTTATCATTTATATTTATATGGTGGGGGTGCTAGTTTGAGCTCAAGTCAGCACCCCCACTCCAAAATCTTCATTTCTGATGAACAGGGGTTGGTCCGAAATTTTCTGAAATGGTCCAAAATTATGGCACTAAAATTCTTGAAATTTGGCAAAGTGGAGGTGCTAACTTTATTGACGTGATAATTAGTTTGGTATATATTCAAGAGCTCGAGACACTTCCTTGAATTCACTTTTTAGAGAATAATTCCAAGATCTCAGTGGTTCAAAATCCACGTTAAACTGTAATAGTCCAACGAATAAACAACATTCCGTTTCGAATTCACAGAATGTTCATGGTCTGTCGGTGTTAGTAAAGGATAGGTACAGTTCTATTCTTATATCTGTATCACAAGAATATCAAAAAAACTCTAAACTTTTAAATATTCCAATCGATAGTTCGACAAACTTTTTTAGCTTTAAAACGATCGGCAATTAAAACCAAGATGGACAAAGGAACTTCCCATCCGTCGATTTAAGAGAACTGGCGGACTTAAAAATTCGCATCACCCATATGAACCTTGAGAGTAGAAGTCAGTTCACTCACACAAATTCATGGTCAACGTGTGAACAAGAGCGGGTTCAGCAACTCAAAATTAGATATTACAGGTTCAATTTTTATGTTAGCTGTTATGGAAATGTAAAAACGAACAATAACAAAACATTTCTTTTCATCATTTTCATTTCTTTTAATATGATATAATTAACTTGCAAATTTTTTATTAGATTCTTCTTTCTTTTACCAGAAATTCCCTGAGGCAAGTGCTCTTACCTTTGATATTGTTAATTTTAAATTATTCCGCGCTTTTATTCCATATTGGATCATTTCATAATCTGTTAGTTACACAAGAAATAAAGATAAAATTGGTTTCTTCATTTTTTCTTTATAGACCAGCCGGCTTGTAAAATTAATGCAATAAATATCGCTTTGTGGAGGAATGCTGGAATAGAATGAAATTTTTAGAACACAAAGGTTATATCTTTGTTTTAAAGAAGGCAACTTCCACCGTGACATAATAATAACAAAATAAAGCGAATCATCGTAATGGAGGAAGCGGAAGTTTAAGTTTTCTTAAAAGTAAAACCAACATCTGCTGTACGTTTCTCTTTCAAAGTTTCAATTGTGTATACAATATTTTCCGAGACCCCTTGAAATCAGCCGCCGCTGATATGAATACTGAATGATGGGGGAGTGGCAACGACACAGTTTCTGGCTTCTTATCACAGCAGTTTACAACTTGAATTGCAGTTAACCTTCTGATTGTCAATATTACCATTTTAATATAAAGAAGTTGAATAATGATAAAATAATACTATCACGAAGACAAAGCGCGGTGAACACAAAAATAAAATAACGCCTACAATGAGGTTCGTTACAAACACAATATTTACTGTGTTATCTGCCTCAAAGAACGTTAATCCAACTAAAACAAAGCCCAATTTAAATAACAATAAATTTTGTGGCCAATAAAATTTTTGAAGTTAATTAATGTAGTGCAGGTTGGTTTAATACAAAAAGAACGCTTACTACCAGTTGTATTGGTTTGGTTTTTATTGTAGGGCGTATATAAAATCTACAACAGAACCAACCCAGGACCAACCTAGAAAATTTTAATAAATTCTACCTAAGAATAAATATTTTATAAATAACCATTTTTAAAAATGTCATTGCACCGTAAAATCTTTCATTATAAAAAATTACTAGAAAGATTCAATTGATAACTTATCATCAAGGTCATTTTATTCCCGACAATAGCCAAGATCTTACAAATTAATTATTAATGATAATTTATAATTTAGTGGTAATTGATTGGTTTTCAAATGGGAAAAATATCGCTTTGTAATTACAAATGGATGCAGCATTGGTTATCAAAAGATCTTAAATTATACTTTGCGTTTTTATCAATAGAAAATCTCCCACAAAATTATCCACCAAACAGATTGTGGGCACCAAAAAAGTCAAAATTACTGAAAACTTTTGAAAACTAAAGGCGCAACTACGCAACAGGATAACGACTTAAGACCCCCACGTCCACGAAACCAATAAAGCTATGAGGAATAAAACTAACCCTCAGATCTATCAATTAGTATCGTAAATTACAGAAAACAAGGGCTTATAAAAATTAATTTGAAAAAAACGAATATTTCCTCTTTCTGGTCTCTTGCACCCTTTTATAACCCACCTTTAAAATGGCTACCTGGTCACAAACAAAGCCTACTAAACCTGTTGCTCAAAACCGCAATAAAAAGAAAAAAAGAGAGAACAAGAACAATTACTCAAAAGAATGGTAGAATTGTGGAATATAAACAAAACAAACTAAAACGAATAATCTATTGGTGCTGCATACACGTCCGCCCTTCCTCTTTTGTCTACCGGTGTGCGGACTCCGCTAGGCCTATACAACATACATACTTATACGCACAAGCACGGGTATTATAAATAACACACCCCTACGTTAACACAATCGCACTTGGAAACAAGCTGAAAACAGTGATTAAAAGACAAGTAAATGAGTTGACTTTACCATGTCGGGACCCATATCCTTCATATCCAAGTGAATCCAGTCATAACCACGTTTGTTTACCCCCTTAACATGCTCACTAATAACAAAACACGGCGTCCGGCGTCGCGAAACGTACTTTTCATAACAGAAGGCGCGGCATTCAGCGTCAAACTGAACGCAAACAAAGAACGAGCGAGTTGAAAGCGCTTGCGCCACGCTGCGGTCTCTTCTTGTACTTACCGACCGAGACTTCGCCATTGGAATTGGAACTACTAGACAGCGCTAGAGACTTTTTTATAAATTTATCAATAAAAACAATTCCTTTACATTACTTACGTACTTACCACCACTATACTTCAGTCATTAAACAATTGAAATAACATTAATATTTTTGATTTCAGGAAAAACAAATGAATATAAGATTCTAACGATTTTTTTTAAATTTTAAACTAAGTATATCATTTTAATAAAGATAGATCCATATGCAATAACTAAATTAATTTAATAATGTAATTGAAGTAAAAAAACAAGTTCTTATCCAGTCTTGCTGAAAAGTTCAAATCCACCACTAATCATTCATTTAATTTGCAAATGACCTAAAGCTAACAATTAATTACTAACAAGAGTTCTCTATGTGACAATCCATGAATGCATTAGGATATTCAATGGCACGATTATTGAATTATAAAAACTATAGAGCAAAAATCATGAGTTTAGTGCAGGTGTAACCAACCACCTTTCTATACTAAAGAAAAAACAGTCCTTTGTTACATTAAGTTGTACTTTAGGGAACTTTCAAATGATGCCTTTCGTCCTGTTATTTTAAGTAAAAAAAAAACTTTTCTTAGTCTAAGTCTTTTTGGTTAACTCATCAATATAAGATTGGTACAGAACTGCAAAGTAAAAATGTTTCTTTCCATTCAGAATGTTGGTATTTGGATGTCAAAAAAATGCTGCAACAAAAACTTATAATTTTACTATACTTTCTGTATACAACCAGTTTTAGAAATTTACATTTCAGTGTTCCAATATTTAGTTTCGAAAAGGCTTTCCAATATTGAAAGGTGAAATTAATACTGGTGAAATATGGATTTTTTATCAGATTATAGTTTCCCACCAAAAAATTTTTTTATTCACCAAATCCATTATTATATATTTTGTTTTTTGTGTATGAAAATAGAAAATCTGGTAGAACAAACTATAGTCAATGATAAAGACCATTAGTGAGCAAATGTAGAGTATCAAAACGAAACCTGTAAGATTAAGTTTAATTGTATTAAACATTGAAAGCCGAAATACTAAAAAAGTTTGAATCTGAAATTTATTTGATTACGAATGCTCCGCAATCTTTCGGAAAAAATAATGACTACCTCACCTTATAGATCTCAATGAGTTTAATCATCAAAAATATAAAAAGTCTAAATAGTTATTTACATTGTGAGATGTATAAGTAAACTTTTTTGCCAAGAAGACACTTTAAGTGCATAAGGCCTCCATGGCGAAGCAAAGAAACAAAATTAATTGAAACTAAAATCACAGATGAAAATTATTAGTTGGCTAGGTAACCACCTAATGAACCAACAATATTTTTAAAGCAACAGATTCCTCTGCATAAAAATGAGATATATTTCACTTTTTTGTCCTGGCCACCTAAGTACTACTTTCGTACCTAGCAACGAGAACCTTGCATGTTTCACTTTCAGTTGCACTTGTCTTGTCAAAATAGTAAACATAACTTATGTTAGGGGGAGAAAGAAAAAGTAATTTAATATCACTATTTAATAAATTTAATTTTCCAATGAACCCCCTCCATAAGAAACCTAACAATATCGCACAGTAAGCTAGCCTTAAAAGTTGGCAATGTCAACCATCCTCTAAAAACAATTGATAAATAATTTTACCTGTTTCCGCACACTAATCAATACACATTGAAAAGTTCAAATTATTCTGTATTTTATTAAATATTTATTTAAAAAAAAAAACAATGTTTAACTATTAAAATATTTTTTATCATTATTGTCTATAATTATGCCAACAGCAACACTCACGTACAAACCAAACACCCCTTTTTTAAATAACTTGAAACTCGCAACATGCATTGAATTAATAATAAATTATTAAAAAGAAATCTATTACTGTTGTTTTCATTCATTCTTCACTTAAGCACAATGTTAAAGCTTTAACATATGCTTATTTTAATTTTTTTTTAATAAATTCCGTTACTGTTTAAGATTTGAAGTTTCTTTTTTAAAGTATGATAAGCAAAAAACTTTTGTATGTCACTTGGGCAGAAAAACATTTGCCCTTGAGATACAAAATACTGTAAATCTCTTGATCTGTAGCTATTGTTAAGACTAATTAATATTGTCGTCTATGTTGTTTTAGCAGAACTTTTGCATAGTGGGTACAAAAATAATATACAACATTCTCTAAGCACCCACAAATTAACTCGTCCTATTCAGTTTACAAATTGTTATAATAATATGTACTATTATCATAAATGTAGTAAATAAAAAAATCACTTTAAAAATCGTTATAATAATTGCATTTTCTTGTAATTTAAGTTAAAAAATCAAAATACATCATTGAAGAAAATATGTTATTTTTTAGGGTTGCAGGAAAAATAGTGTACATAACTCACTGGAAAGTATCTTTCACATACTAGTGTGATATTCAAAAAAAAGAATGAAACTATAAAAAAGAAATTGTGCAGTTGATAGATTTTAATGCAGAAAATTCTTTCCTGAAGAATTTTTAATGTTTAGGAAGTTTGTTTATGCAAAAATTGCATTTAAAAAAACAAGCGATCTTATGCAAAATGGTAAGTTGTTGACACATTTACTATAACAACTTCCTAAAAAAATTGACATCAAAACATTTCACGTAAAAACTTGATTGTGCCATTAAAATTTCAAATTTGTTAGTTTTGCCAAAAAAAAAAAGTTAATAACTACGAAGAATTTGTCGATTAAAAGCTTGATATAGCTTGCAAAGTAACAACGTCCCATTAAGGAAAACGAGCGGGAAATTTAAATGCTTTATATAGCTACATGCAGCACCACTAGCTGCTCGTAATTTACATCTCGAAAACAAAATCGTTTTGTGTTAAATAAAAAGATACATGATTCGAAATTTTTACTGCTACGTTTTAAATAAAGACATATATGAGTTATATTTGTCATTTTTGCACTATATTCTCAAAACTTAAGTCAATGTCATTGACTGCATTAATTTGTTTTCATCAGGACAACAAACGAAATACCAGTACCAACTTTAAATTGTAGTTTAAGACAATGTTGTCGCTTTTTCGTTATTCTAGAAGCGTATAATTTATTTATTTCCACTTTCTATGTAAATGACACTTTATAGGCATTTATGGTAACTAAGTAAATGAGTAGTTACAGCTACAGCCCTGTAGAATTTACGAGCTCCTAAAAGAGGAGTCTTGTAAAGTTCTACAATGCTCATCAACAAAACACTAATGAAAACTTATTTGTTGCTTAATTACAACACCATGACAACGTCTAGCAATAAATTGTCCCACCGCCTTTGATTATAAAATGTCTTTTCATAAAAACTATACAATAAATTGATAAAAAAACACTGGTAAAAATGGAAATAAAACTTTGTGTGCTGCACGCTTTGCAATTAACCATTACTGGGCTCACTGGATTATGGAGGCTCACCACTCCGTCGCTCGCCCCACAAACTTTCTCGCTCGCACGTAAAGATTCATTTACAAAGCTTGCCACGTAAATAACTATTATAATCTAGAAAGATTTCTTTATTTTTTAGTATTTATATACTAAATACTACTTTTTAATAATAAAAAAAAGTAAACGTGCATGAGATTTTTGATTAGAAGAATTGTCTTTTTGTCATTTTTTCACGTTCTTAAGCTTGGACTAGATATTTAAAAACTAGTATCTGCCTTTAAAAAGACTAATAATTAATTAAAAACATATAAATGTTAACTGAACTGTTTGCACATGCACTAGCATTCTGTCATCAGACTAGTATCGTTATAGCCATTATTTGAAGCAAAATTATGTAATTATTTCTATTTGTCAAAATAGCACAGCTCCATAACTTTTGGCTCAGACTATGCCACCACAGCTTCCTTAAGATTTTGTTCTTTATATTTCTGGACTGCAGTTTCTTTATACTGCTTCTTTCTATACAGGTTATCAACTTAGTTTCATTCAAAACATTCAGAATTAAATTTATAAAATTTTTGAAAATCCTATTTCTTTTCTCTACATTACTTCACAATAGAGTTGGAGACAGTAGTTCATTCAATGACTGTGTGATTACTAATAACATATTAGAGGTTGTCGTTAAGTTTTGTAACACATATTTAGAAGAAATCTAGTACCCCTCCCCCTTTTAACGCTACTCTGAACTCCCCTTCGAAAATTACGCTACTATTACCCTCTCTCAACAAAACATTAAAAAGCATATAATCTCTAAAATTTTATGAAATAACAGCAATAATATAACATAGAAAAATACCGTAATATTCATACTATCGTTTTAATTCAATTTACAATTTAAAAATTATTTCTTGAAAAAATGTGCCCCCTACCCCTTGTAGCACTGCATAACGCTATCAAAGACCCCCTCTTCAAGCATTATGTTATTAAACCACGACCTCTTAATGAACTGTCCTTTACAGTTTTTTTCTTTTGGTTTTCCTCTTTTGTCAAATGTATTTCACTATTTATCAAAAGTATTTCCCATCTCTATTAAACAGTTTGCTGTGTATGTCAAACTATTTCCCCTTGTGTCAAATCTATTTCCTTATTTGTTAAATCTATTTCACATTGATATTAACATTGATTATTAAGAATGAATGCTGAAAGAAGGCAAAAGAACAAAATCTCGAACGAGGTACGTGCTTTAATAATCAGAGGAATGAACGATGGTAGTTCTTCAGTCCAAATAGGACGACAATTTAATGTTTTGCCGAACACTGTAAGAAAAATTTACAAGACGTACAAAATAACGAACGAAGTGAATAAAAGAAGTGCTGGTCATCGCCCCAAGAAATTTACTCAAGAGGAGCAAGAAGAAATCTGCAATTTAATGGATGAGGATTGCACCTTGACACTAAAACAAGTAAAAGCCAAATTGTTGGAGCAAAATCCACAACTAGAGGTGAGCTTATCGACCATTGACAGAGCGACAAAGGCATTTCACTATTCTGTAAAACGCGTTTCTTTTGTGCCAGAAAGGCGTAACACACCAGATACTATCCAAAGTAGGTTTGAATATGCTGTTCAATACAACAGAATAATGGTTCACAGAGAAAAACTATTTTTTATTGATGAATTTGGGATTCAAGTAAATTCTAGAAGAGCTTATGGAAGATCACCGAAAAATACAAGAGCCAACAAAGTGAAGGCCCAATTAAGAGGCCGTAATTATTCGATTGCTGCTGCAATGTGTATTAATTCATTATATTTATTCACCATTCAAGACAGGCCTTACAATGAAGAACACTTTGGAGAATTCTTGACATCTTTGATTGACCACTTGGCCACAGATCATATACAAGGTGCATATTTTGTCATGGACAACGTCGGATTTCATAGAACGGATGAAATTCAACAACTGATCAGAGCTCATGGACATGTACCAATATTTCTGCCTCCGTACAGTCCTTTTTTAAACCCCATTGAAGAGCTGTTTCACCAATGGAAAACTATAATAAAAAGAAGTCAGCCTACAGATGAAGAACAACTATATGTTCAAATTCATAACGCTTCTGAAGCTATTACACAAGAACATTGCCAAAATTATGTTCGACACATGGAGATATATTTGGGAGATTGCCTCAACAGAATTGAAATTTTGAATTAATTATAAAACATTTTTTTACAAGTATTGCGTTACATTATGTAATATTAGTAGGTATATTTAGTAAATTGTTATATTCTTCTTTTTCTAATAAAACATTAAAAAAGAGGAAAATAATTTGCAATAACGTGAAAGAGTTTTGACAAATAGTGAATTTCATTTGATTATTAATGTCAAAGCTACATAGGTGGGAAATACTTTTGATAAATAGTGAAATACATTTGACAAAAGAGGAAAACCAAAAGAAAAAAACTGTAAAACAACAATATATTTAAAAGGTGTCTCTAAACCACACATTTACAGTTGACTCATGCCAATATGTATTTCGATAACCAAGTTATCTTGTTCATGGTAAAAACAGTCTTTTTTGCAGCAAAGATGGTATTGGCTGAAGAAAGATGCAGCAAGAAAAGTATTAGCCAAAGTCAAACATGTGTATGTGTGGTTCAGAGACACCATTTAAATATAGCGACTGTGTGATGGCCAGGCCAATCAAGTCCCTCAGTGGTAATCAATAATTTAAGTATAAGGATACTGCTTGATTATAAATAATTGAAAACAATTGTATTGGATTGGTACTCTATAAAAACTGGTGAAAAACTTTATAAAAAATGATGAAAACAATACTGCCGTGCTTAGCAAGAAAGCAGTATCTGCACAAACTGCTATCTAGAAATATACTATGTGGAATTGTAATGAATGCTAATAAAAAATATGGTATATTTCTTAAGTTGCTGTTGTGGAGATACTGCTTTCTTGCTAAGCACGGCAGAATAGTCTTATTAACCAGTTATGAAGTAAAAGCTCATAAAAATTTGTTTAATTTCATTAGCATTTGTTTTTCTTCCAAGCTCAAATATTTAACAGTACTTAGACATTATGTCTTCATCCATTAAGAAATCTAAGTTTTACAATCTAAAAAAAAAAACAATAAAATTAATTTAAATAAAAGTCGTTTTCTCTAAAATACAATAAATTACAGCATCTTAACCTCAAACAAGATTTTTTAGCATTAAGCAAGCTTTCAATTAAATATCAACTCAATAATTATTACATTAAGGTTATTAGAACAAAACAGGGCGTTATCAGATTTTATTTGCGTGCCTTTTCAAAGGGTGTGGCAAAAAATCAGGAAACAGTTAACACTACAACCACACATTAATTACAATCTATTATTAATAACAAACAATAATAAAGCCCTTGAATGCAACCGTTAATAAGGGCAAATATTCCACTATCCTAACTGTATAAAACGAAAAAAAAAGGACTTCACATACAGAATGAATCGGCTTTTTTCAAATTATATTTTGAGTTAAGCATTAATAGGTTTTTTATTACCAACAATATTTCATATATCCGAGATCCTTATGCAATCATTATCAGTCATTCACCTGATTTTTCAAATGAAGGCCACTATAATTAACAACATAATTAGTAGTACTCAATATTACACTATTTTATCACTAGACCGCATGCAGTACAACTATAAAAAATGTCATTTGACCATTATTATATTTTACACACATATTAATGAGAAAAAAGCACGCCCAGATAACCTTAATTATTAATCATCTAGAGCAGCATGTCAACTATCAAGTCATCAATCAAACAAAAAAATAATTAAAAACTAGAAAACAGGGAAACGCAAAAATATTTTTTCACTCCTGACAAATAATAATGCATATACAATTTGACTCGTAATCAAATTTAATGGGTAACTGCAGGACACGTTAATTAGGCAACTTATATTTCATATAAATGCAGATGAAATAACCAGCGAGGGAGAAAGCTGCATAACATTTTATTCATGTTGCAATAGGCACTTTGGTAAGTGTTAACACATATGCAGGTTAGTCAGTCAAGGTACAATGTCATTTTAAATACTTGCATTATATCGCTCCAACTTTTAATAATTTATTATTGTGCAAAAATCCTGCCAAAAAAACAAACACGCAAATATTTTAAATAAGAATGTAGTATGGGCCAATTTATGCAAATGTTTTATTCATTATTCTTTTCAATGATTTTCTGGTGTAAAAATTGGAGGTCAATCCAACCTTAAACTAGAATAAATTTTAGATTTTTTCCTAATAATCATTTACAATTGTGCATAATAAACATTTTATTGTTTTTGGCAATTGGTAAAAATGATCATACATTTATTCAAGGTAGTTATAGCTTTCAACAAGTAATAGTATTGCTGCCGATTAAAAAAAAATCAATCAATTTTACCTGTCCCTGTTGCATGGGTAATTGTTGAGCCATAGATTGGGGTAGATACTGTGGAGGAACTGGAACCCTTGTTGGTAGCTGCCCGGGATAATAAATAAACTGTTCAGGAGGAATTGACTTATTTTGTCCCATATCGTATAGTCCTGCCATCGCAGCCCCACTGGGACCCATGTAAGACATACTATTAGGCGGAGTTGCTATCTTACTTCCCATAGGGTATTTCCATTTGTCATGATTGTGATTCTGAAATTAATAATTTTGTTTATTTACTAACAAATTTAATAAAAAAGAACTGTAAGTACTGAAATACCTTAGTGATAATAATTATGAAAACTTAATGGTCTTTTAATTGTATAATAATATATCTAGTTAAAAATATTGAACTATTAAATCTGGTGCGGCTGCATCTGCATTCTATTAATGGGTGTTCTATAGAAACGAGACAATTTATAAGACGAAAGAAAAGCTTTTCTTTTAACTCCATAAAATTTAAAAACTACTGGAAATTAAAAAGTTATTACTTACTTTTACTAAACAAAATAAATTGTGCAAAAGTTGAAGAGTGTCTTATCGGTTTTGTTGCATAGGCAATAGCATGTAAAAGCACAATTTCTAATTATTTTAGAAGAAAAGTCACTATAACAAAGTTGTAGATCTTTTCCCAGCAAACATTGGTACATTTAAAATGGTAATATAGATTTCTTTTAAAGTTGATTTAATATTAATTTAGTTTTAGTTAGTTTAAAATCAATTTAGTAATAACATACAGTGTGTCCCAGATCGAGTGGGATTGCATGGGTAACTTTTTTATTATTGTAGGTGGAGCTTTGGTTAAATGGGCAACGTTTTGCAGTTTTATATTTGAAAAAGTTCAAAATTTCGAAACCGTCAGAAGTTATTTAAAAAAAAACTAAAAATCGTCATTTCTTGTATGTCAAATATCTTTGGCGGTATAAGAGATACGAAAAAAAGTTTCATCTGAAAGTCACTGTATTCGATGAGACCAATTTAAAATTGGTGTCGAACAAAAATTCCAGATGGCTGCTATTGCGGCACTCGTATCAACTTTCCTAAGTTCAATGGGCGCCATATTGAATTTTTAGGAATAGAATAGAATTTCTTATTCTCTTTTCAACGATGTAAGATAAGGTATGATTGAATAAAAAATACCAGCAAAATTAATTGTTTTTACATTTTAATCAAGTAGTTACATGGATCTAAACAAAATTTATTTAAAAAAACAAAACTTAATTCTAATAATCACATGAAATGTTCAAAATGCTGGCCATTGTTAGCTAAACATAGTTGATACCGTTGAGGACACTTCCGGTTACTTTACACAACATATTTCGAGTAATACTAGCACATGCTTCTAGCACTGCTTCGTTCCATTATTGTAGCTATAATTACTTCCATATACTTTATTCTTTAACGTGCCACACAGAAAAAAGTCAAGAGGTGTTAGATCAGCTGTTCTGGCTGGCCATTGAACATTAATATTGGTGGCAATACGCTTATTGTCAAATCAGTGAATTAAATAATCTACCATGTTTTTTGAATTGCGGGCTGGGCAGCCATCCTGTTGGTACCATGACCCAATGCTGTCTGCCAAAGGTAAGTCATATATGAAATCTTCTGAAGAGGTTTGGAGAATAACGTTGAGCAGTTAAAGTTCCATTGAAGATAACAGGTCCAATTAAATGACTTCCTGTTATGTCGCAAAATCCATTAAGCAGTGCTAGAAGCGTATGCTAGTATTAATGGAAATTTGTTGCGTGAACTAACCCAAAGTGTCATCAAACGGTGGTCAACTATCTTGAGCTAACAATTTTAATTTTATTGCAACCAACAGAAAATTTCCAATGACAGGTCACAAGAATATTACATACAAATAAATAAAAGTGATACAAACTGAACGAAAAAGTAAATCGTATCTACCAATCGAAAATAGAAAAGAAAAACAGCAAAATACACAAAAAGTACATAAAAGATGATTAACAAATTGACAACTTAACAACTAGTTTTTATCCTACGGCCAGCATTTTGAACATTTCATGTGATTATTACGATTAAGTTTTGTTTTCTTAAATAAATTTTCTTTGGGTCCATGCCTACTTGATTAAAATGTGAAAACAATTAATTTTACTGGTATTTTTTATTCAATCATACGTTATCTTACATCGTTGAAAAGAGAATAAAAAATTCAGTAATCTAAAAATCCAATATGGCGCCCATTTAACTTAGGGAAGTTAATACAAGTACCGCAAAAGTAGCCATCTTGAATTTTTGTTCGACACCAATTTTAAATTGGTCTAATCGAATACAGTGACTTTCATATGAAACTTTTTTCGTATCTCTTATACTTACAAGAATATTTAACATACAAGAAATGACGATTTTTAATTTTTTTTAAATAACTTTTTTTAATTTTGAACTTTTTCAGACAGATTTTAAATCGGCATATAAAACTGCAAAACATTGCCTATTTAACCAAATCTCCATCTTCAATAATAAGAAAGTTACCCATGCAATCCCACTCGATCTGGGATACACTGTATAATAAATTTAAAACAAGTTAATGTTAATTTAAATTTAACTTTTCTTTATTTATTATTAATTTAATTAATTAATTAAATTAAACATTTAAAGCAAATTTAAATAGAAAAGGTTAATTTAAGAAGATAACTAGTATCAATTTAATGTAAATCCCTATTTACATTAAATTTATAATTCAAATGAATATTATATAGATTGTTAATTGAAATGCTCAGGGTTATGATTATTTTTGCACATTTGACAATTATAGATTTCGATTAATGTGAGTTTTTTTTCTAAATAAACGAAATAAATATTTAATTTAAATATCAAAAATGTACAGTAATGAAAGAAAATTAAGTGGCAATGATTAGTGTAATATAAAAAAGTTTGGACAAATATACGATGAGTATGTTAATAAATCAAAAACAAATGAAGCAAGTGTACAAAAGGTAAATGAGGTTATAGAAAAACAAAGGTAAGTCAAGCAAGTTCGTATGATTTTTTTTTTATTTTGATTTATATTAATAGACTTTTATATTTATATTGTCTACGGACTGCTGAAGAGACCAGTACTCTTTTACCATAGTTCAATGTAATCAGGTAATTTCACAGAACAAATGGTAAATATATGCTTTTCCTTGATAAGCAATTCATGATTGTAAAAAAATGATTTACATTTTTTTTATATTTCTTTCCTTGTACTTGTGCTTAAGTAACTCTGACTTATGAAAAATAGTAAATTAATTTAGCTGTCCAAAATCATAATAGGCTTCAAGCTTGACTACATTCTCGGGAGTTAATTTTACCTAATACATATAAACCTTGAAATGATAATAATTATACTAATTATATGTTTTTAATAGACAGTATGACAGACAAAAGGTCTGAAGAAGCAAGAATACTGTGACTTTGAAGGTTAAAACAGAAAAATAATCCAGAATGGTATGCGCTAGAAAAGGCAAAAGAGAGAGAATGTGGAGAAAGCATGTCCACCAAAAAAAATTAAGAATATTTGAGATCTGCAAAAAAGTGTGAGGAAACAGCTAAGAAAAAAATGTGGATGAAAACTGCTAACAGACAAAGCTAAAAAGTAAGAAACTTAATATTGGTATTTATATTAAGGGCCCGTTATCGCCGCCAGTGTTAATAATAGGAAGCTTCATTAACTATAAACACCTAAAGATGGCGGTATGGTCTCCAAACGGGAATTAATTTCTTTAAAACTAAAATTTGAAAATGTAAATAGAAGCATTATTTGATAGCATCGCAGTTCTCTGCTTACAGTGTTGCCAGACATGCGTGAACTTTCAAAATATTTTAAGTTTAACTGAAATTTTTAATTTTTAAATGCCAAGGAATAATTTAAGGTAGTTGAAATTAAAAAGGGGAATATAAAACTGCTAAATATCTTTAAAAATATCAGTTGTTCTTGCTGATTATTCAGGATTAATTAAAAGTGAAATAGTTTATTCAAAAATTAACCGTCACATGCTCTTAAGTAAAGAAAAATAACATTTACTTCGGGAATTTATTAAATAATAGTCAAATGATTAGGAGAGTTAAAGTATGGGAAGGGATATAAACAATAATCTGTTACTTTACGTCGACAATCACAAAAATATATGTAACAATAACGAAAATGCGTTAAATGTAGTAACAGTCAAATCAAACTCGTTGAAACTTCCCGCTTTTTTAACTCGATCCGCCTACAGCGCGTTACGTGAGCAAAAGTCTGAACTAAGAATGATAGTTGTCATTTACCAAAATGTTTGAATAAACGCGAGATATGACCTTTTTTTGGTTCATAAAGTTCTTTTATACTGTTGTATATTCGGGCATTTTTATCTCAAATAACACTTGAACGATAATTTAGGAAGTACACCTTACCATTTTTAAAAGCTCGCTAGCTATAGTTTTGTTTTTATAAACTTATACTTTTTTATTCGTTAAGGAAATAGCTTTTGTAATTTTGTATTTACTATACAGCATAATATAAACTAGATAACACTCTTAAGAAAAGATCTCATGCACAATAAATGTAAACTAAACTACTGCAATTTTTAAAAATTGTAATGAGATTCTTCAGAGCTGTTTAAGCGGTACTTTACCTACGCGATAACGGAGCCTTAAGAACACCACCCCACCTTAAAGTAAAAAATTGATTGGAAAGTAGTTTTAACCTCTCAGATTATGTCTTATTTGAAATAGAAAAGAAAAGCCCAATTAAAACTATGCAACATTCTCTCGGGAGATTTTATAATATACAGACTGCAGGAAAAATGAGTTTTTTGAGTTGTCAGAGATACAAAGGGAAATTGTGAGAAAATAAAATCTGATAAAAGAATTTCCGATAAGGTAAAAAACCATTTTAGAGAAAAATGAAACAAAGTCAACTTTGACCAAGAAAAAATACAATATATCATGATACGGAGTTAAGAAACAAAGAGATTTCTGAACAAAAATCTATACTTTATAAAAAATTATAACTGCCTTATTAATTACTCTTTGTTTTTTAAACTTTGACCATTGTCAATAGTTGTTTTGATACTTGTTTTTGTGCAATGTGAAAACTCTGAATTTATTATACAAAAGTAAAATTCTTTTAACATAATAAAAGAGAATTGAGCTACGTTTGTGCAAAACACTTTGTTGTGAGCATCGGACTGAAAGTTGCTTAGAAAAACCTTGTACTAACTGCTTTAGAAAAAACAAACCCCATTATGTATGATTTCTTGAGACCAGATGAAACGATGCAAAGGAAATGAAAAGCAAAAACTGAAACCGTTATAATTTCAGGAAAGGAGAAACAATGTAAGAAAACACTAAAAGCTAAATTGAGATGTACAAAGCAAGAACTCTTAAGGATTGTACCAGAAGTGTTGTGTCAAACGCAAATGTCAAATTTTACTCACTTGGGCTATCAACGTAACAGCTTTCATAAGTAACAAGCCACCAATTCGTTTTACCTTTTTGGATCACAGTTTCCGATAATGTTGCCAAAAAACACTACTTGGGTCATTCTACTGAATGAAAAAATCGAACTTTGAAAAGTAAACATTGTATGTTTTACCAGAAAAAGATGTGAGGAAGAAATGAGGAAATTAGACAATTGAGAGAAAGGATAACTAAACTTTCAAAAAAATATTCATATCCTCAATAGATCATCATCATTTCTGTGCAAGCACAGAAAATATTCCGTGAAATAAACATTGCTATATGCACTTTGAGGTAGATTATTACAGATCACATGTTCCAAAAGTTCGTCAAAATGTGTATTGATAGCTTGAATGTATTTTAAAGTAATTACATAACTTGATATCGCAGGAACAGGAATGATGGCACCAATTCTGACACACATAAGTTCAGCTCTCAGTTTTGTTGTTTTTAAACTGAAACGAAAATCAGAGAATGTACAAGCATAGCCAAGCGAGGGGCAAAGATGTTGGTTACGTTGCCGGTAGCTTTCAAATTATATTTAACGTATACATAAAATTGCAAACAAAAGCTGTGAAGTAAACAGGGATTTTACAATTATTAACAGATCAAAGCTAATTTTTTATTAAATAGTTATGAAATAAAATTGCAGTAACCTGTTTCTTTACAATTGGTAGACTCACAATGACTCACTTATGGCATAGACATGGAATTATTCAAAAGTTGGTGGTTATTTGAAAAGAGTCGCTGACAACTTTGTTTCTTTAGGAGAAAACCCCCAATGTTAAAGCACTGTGTGATGCATGTAAAGAAATTTACGATGTTTAATGTCTAAAAATGTAAATCATTTTAAAGGAGTCTTACATAACCTGAGCGAAAGGTAAATATTAATTTACTATTATTAATTACCTAATTATTCAGCTCTGCATGAACGTGGTTATAATCAGCAGTATGTAAAACACAGATTTCGTTTTTTTGAACTTTTACCAATGGTAACAGTGAATACATGGACGCTTCGCCACCGAGTAAAAATCATTGTTTTCCATACAGTAATGCCTCTTCCTATTTTAAGTGCACTTCCAATGACAACGAAAATTGGATGTTATCTCTTCACCAAAAAGAAAAACAGTGTTTGCTTTTGCAACAAAGTTTGATTCAGCTTTCAATAATGATTCTTGTGATGATGAAAACCCACCTCTCTTCATAATTATTAAAAAAAGATGAAATTGAGATATCAACATTGACTGGTGTTAGTAAAACATTGAGGCAGATTTCTCACTAGCATGACTGATTTCATGAACTGATTGAATATAATTAATGCAACTGGTTTCATGAAACTGATTCATTGCTATTATAACATCCGTTCATATCAGTGCAACATGACCTAAAATCGTGTCATAACAAGAAACTCGAATTGCATGCAACTGACCTACCCGGTCATATGGTTTCGACATATTTAACCATGCACGTCGCATGGTTTAGTACTTACAAAGAGAGTTATTATTTCTCGTTCTACATTTATAATGTTAAAAATGCCTTCAAATGAAGAAATACTCAATTTAAAACTTATCGAAGAAGTTAAGAAGATTCCAATATTGTATTATTATAATACATTAGATGGGCATCCAAGGTGATATAGTGTTGATGAAGCTTGGGAAAGTGTAGTGAAAGCAATGAAAGACGCAGGTAAATAATTATTCTGATTGTTCTTTTTTTGTATCGCTATAAAACGACAACATCTTCCTCCTCATCAAAAGAACATATCGCAATGGCTGACAAACAAGTTGCTCTAATGTGAAAAAGACAATGCAGTCAGTTTCGTAAGACCAGTTGCATCAAACTAGTTTAATACAACCAGTCGCACTAGTGAGAAAGCTGCCTTAAACAAAAAGTCTGGAGTTTTATATTGGACTCAAGATTAGCAAATCGAAATATGGTGTATACATTTTAGATAAAGTTAATTTTTATTAAGTTGATTAATGATTTACATTAGATTATATTTGAAATGCAAATTCATATAGAGAAATTTATCATCTTGGCTGAGAATCGAAACCAGGACCCTCCACCGTTTAGGTGGTATCTCTATCAACTGAGCTACCGAGAACGACTATCAGCAAGACGAGAAATCCTCCACATAAATTAGATAATTTAGCAAACATACATAGATATTTTTTGAATACTATTTATGAAGATCAGCAATTTGCATGACAACAACATCAATATTCAAAGCATCTAGATTATTATGAATCTTTCCGAAAGGAAATTAATTTTATAAATTTTAGATGAAGTTAATTTTGATTAAGTTGATTAATGATTTACATTAGATTATATTTTGAAGGCAAATTATATAGAAAAAAAGGGTCCTGGGCTTGATTCCCAGCCAAGACGATAAATTTTTCTACATGAATTTGCATTCAAAATATAATCTAATGTAAATCATTACCTCCTTTCGTTAGAACCTTTTTTAAAGCATGATAAATTTTTTTTAGTTTAAAACGTAAAAGTATTGTTAGTATTTTGTCCGTGTCACTTTGGAGCAGTTCCACCACTTTAAAACAAAAATATCAAAAAACCGTTCTACAGGAATGTTCAACATTAACTAAATAATAGATTAAGATAATTAATAAAAATATAAATATTTATATCATAATTGCTAACACAAAGTACTTAATGAGGTGAAAAATGTAAAACTCAACGTCTCACCAACTAAATGAAATAAATGTGTACAAATCCCAGACGGTACCCTGAGACAGACTGTTTCGAGTTTATTTACTCAAGTAAGTTTACTTGTAAGTACATAACCATAATATGTACCACTTATGTTTATATGTGATTCATGTATTGTAATTAATATATATGTAGATTATATAATCAAATACATATTTGCTTACATTTAACCTATTAAATTTGTTGTAAATAAACAAGATCTGAACTTATATGAAAAGAGAAAGCTAGTGCCAAAGAAAAATATGATAAATATCTAGTATAAAGGGTGTTTCAGGTAAAGTGCCGCTATTTTGAAACAACTGTAATTAGTGTGCCTTGGACGCACAGTCACGTGATGTTTATGTCATTTGATACGTTGTTCATTGTAGAAATAAAACAAGTGCTTTTTGTTGAAAATAGCTGTAAAATGAAAAAGAGTAAAGCCAAATTTCGCAACGTAGTCATCATAAGATATTTCCAATAATATAATTACCATCAACAGCTTACTCTTAATCATTTCTGGACCCACAATGTACCCGCTAGAGATGTACAACTAGCTTCAAAACGATATAGCAAGACTGGTACCAACCGAGTGGAACCATTGGGTGGACGTCCACCAACAGTAAACACTCTCAGGTTACATAAAAAGTTGTACTGTAAATTTCAGACAGATCCTTTGTCATTCATGCGCAAGCTAGCAGAAATCACTGGGGTATCAGTTGCTACGGTTTAGAGGGCGAAAACCAAGCTTGGTATACAAACAGGTAGGGAGCAGAAAAGACTGTAATACATTTGTAACTAGCTTTAACGCATTAAAAAGAGTGCTAGGAAGCTCTATAAAATGAGCTTGCCATTTGGAGGCAGTTTCTTCTTTGTAATTGATGATGAAACCTACGTGTTTGCTGGTACATCTCAGATATCGGATGTGGAATTTTACTGCTCCGTGGCAAATCCCTGAAGAAGCTAAAGAACAATAGAAGACTAAATTTTCTTTCAAGTATTTAGTTTGGTATGTCATTGCAGAAGACACTGATGTTTAAGAGCCATTTATTACCTCAGGCACTATTAATGGAGAAATCTACCTGGAAAAGTGCCTTAAGAAGCGGCTTTTGCCATTTTTAGAAAGAAAGCAAAGCAACATGCTTTTTTTTATTTTGGTCTAATCTTGCACTTGCCTATTATTCGAAGAAAGTGGTAGATTTCTTGAAAGCTAAAAAATTGCAAGCAAGACTAATAATCTACCAAATCTACCTCAGTATCGACCTCTTGAGAGTTATTAGGCTTTCTGTAAAGTAAAGTATAAGCTTCTTAATGAGCCAGTGAAAGTTTCCCAGGTTTCAAGGCGAAGGCGGATTCAACTTGTTGAAGAATCTCAAACCAAGTGGTAACGGAATCGAGAAATGATCTGTTTAATATCTTCCGAAACAACTTGCTGATTGTATCCAAAAAAGGACCATTTTCAGTGTAATTGAAATATTTATAAAAGGTCTTTTTCTTCAACTTTTTAATAAAATTTTTGTTATTGGTCTAGTTCTAAAACTCGTTTAATTATTAGTGGCCGAAAATAGCGACACTTTACATGAAACACCCTTTATGTATTAAAGAAACGTTAATGCAGAACATTCCTCCGTAGGCATATTTTACAGTTAAGTTTCTGTTCTTAACACAGTAAAATATTTATATTAATTAGTTAATATGGTTGTGCCTTACACCGAAAGGCATATGATTAAGAAGAAGAATATGGTTGCTTTGTTAAAACAATGAAAAATAAAATAAAATCTTATTTCTGAATTCTGCTGATGATGGGTCTAACACTGATAAGTGTCTGTCTCCAGATTTATGGATATTAGTTCTAACTCTAACTCTTTGAATATTAGATGAGTGAAGTAAAGGTAATTTATCACAAAACAGAGATTTAGATGAGTGGAGAATATTATTTGAAAATTGTATGCTACGAAAAATGTTGTATGATGCAGAAAATAAGCAAAAAATATTAGTTTATTATAAGAAAATAAGAAATTACTAGAAGAAAAACTAGCTAATCTACAACACAATAAACAACTTCAACAAATCAAGAATATTCAGACAAAATAAAGCTGTATGTAAACACAGAACCACCTGGATTAGAAACTAATAAACAAACTTTAAAATACAGGGTGCTCCAAAACCTAAGAAATATAATCACCAGTTGAATTTAGAAGCTGAACAATCGAAAAAGGTAAATGAGATAATAAAATTAACTCAGATATACATATACATAGAGATGAAGAGGTGAAATATAATTACAAGTCGAATTTAGAAGCTGAACAATTGAAAAAGGTAAATGAGATAATAAAAGTAACTCAGATATACATACATATACATAGAGATGAAGAGGGAATTAAAACAGTATTCCACAGGAAGCCTAAGAAATATCTACCAAAAAAGAAAGCAGTTTGCTACTGATAGAATAGTATGGTTATACCCATACAGAATAAAAGAAATATCACTGAAGACCACATAACAAATTCTATAAACAAGAATTCTTTAAAAGTGCAAATGAGAAGGCCAAAGAGTTACACGCTAAAAAAATGTCCTGGCACAAAAATGTCGGTTTGACTTCAGGAAATATCGAGAATATCAAGTTGGATTGTAGGTAAATTCAGCACTGATAACAAACATACTAATACAAGATAGGTATAGAAAAACAACCAAATGATGCACCAAAAAAAATCAGGGCAATTCTGTCCAAAATGCTGAAAATGTTCACTCCCTAGGGAATGCAATCAAGACACTCAAAGTCTTCTTGATAAATCATAGCAACTGCAAAATAGTGACAATTACAGAGCATTGGAAATCAATGAAGCAACTAAAACAATTTATTCAATAGACATCAGCATGGGTGTATATTCAAGGAAGATTAACACATACAGCTATATTTCATTTTACAAACATTATCAAGTTTTTGAAAAGTAAGTGTCTAGCTTTAGGCATATTCTTAAAGTTAACTAACCCTATGTCAGTCTAAATCATGAATACATTATAATTAAATTAGATAGATATAGAATTAGAAGGCCAGCCTGGAAATGGATCATGTCGTTAATGGCAAAACATACAACTCTGAAACATTAAAGGTAACAGTAGGAATTCCACAAGGTAGTATTATACGTCCTTTACTCTGTATTATATATCTGAATGATACATATATCTACTATGGCAGCAAATTCTAAACAAGTAATAACTAATTATGTAGATGATTCTAACTTGCTGATAGAAGCTGACACGCTACCAGAAATAATTAGGCAAGGTAATTCACTCCTAGGAAAAACTAAAAATTTGTTTTTTAAAAATTAATTAATAATAAAGCAAAGCAGTAGTGGCAATTCTGGTTGCATTGTTGATGACGTAACAACACTGGTAAAGTACAAATCCTGTATCTAAATAAGAAGTTTTAAATGATATGTGTCTTTTGCTATAATCAAATGTTTGAAAAGTTAAGAATGAATTTTATCACAGTAGTTATGGTTAGGGTCAGTACTCGCCTTAGTGTTCCAGTTTCAAAGTTGAATTTTAATTGTGTATACAATATGTGCAATTATGAGTTTTCACGTTTGCAACATTTACAAATAGTAAGAAAATTTTGCAACTTGTTATATAAATAACTATTAATCCTAGAATTAAAAAAAGTATGTGTTATTTGATTTAAAAGTGGCTTTGATGCACAATTTTTGCAGACCCCTGACTACGTCACACTACACTGTGTAAATCCAAGCGTAATTGCTCATCAAAAAAATGCCATTTTTAATCCTAATAATACAATATGCTATTAACTTTAATTTTATTTGTTGATCTTTTGTAATTGGTAAGCATAACTTGCAGTTGGCTTGAATAGCCCCTGTATAATAAGAGTAATGAAACAATTGTTAGTAAAATTGCTAGTAGCATAAAAGAAAACATTAATTGTGATATAACTTATGATTGAAAAATTGATTGAATATCAATATTATCTGTCATATTAAAAGTTAATTTCGAAATTAAGAAAAGTATTCCAAGTGTGAATGAATATTGTTTAAAGAAAACAACGTGTGCTTAAACAAAATGATTTTTTAATATTAATTAATTCTGTGTTTTAGCATGGAATTCAACTAATAATACAAGATCAATAAATAGAAGTGTGGTCTTTATTTATTTTAGGTTGATCCCCCTAGATCTCTTTGAAATGTCAAAAAATGAGCTGAGCACAATTTCAGCCCACCGAGAGGTTTCAAGTTTAAAGGAATATGGGTTTGGTGGATATCTAGAGGTTTTGTGGCATAACAATTGTTTTATATCTTCCTATGTTTTAACTTGAAAATTTGTATACTTATTTTACACTTTATTTGTTATTAGAAATGTAAATATTTTGTTAGTGAAGAAATCTTAAATGCAAGTTTCGTAACTAACACTGGCAGATTCTATAAACATTTGGAATTCAATTTTTTTTACATATTTATTAAATTAGTAATTTAATAGAATTATAACTTCACAAGGAAAATCTAATTGTAAGATTCTTCTTGGAAATATGTATTTGTATATAGAGCAGGAAACATTTAATAATAATAACCTTTATTTCATAAACAATGTTAATGTTAAAAAAACGAACAATTAAATGTAACATTAGAATGAAATAACATTACAAAAAAAGAGTTGCATTTACAAACTAATTAAGAGTTATATTCCAGGTATTCTGTTATGATATAAGGCGCAATATCTATGATTAGTGGCTTTAGGAGTTTTTAAAAAGTTTAATATTTTGTATCATTTTTATTCTATACTAAGACTAAATTTCTTGTAGTGTATGAAGGTGGAACATTTGAAATGAATTTATCTTTATTTTTTTTATTACAAATATTGAATACTCATATACAGGCTGTAACTGATACAATTAGAAACCTCGTAATGGGGAGGAGGGGGTAGCTGTAATAATTTAGAACATATGTTCCTTATCAACATGTGGTGGCTTCCTGCTAGTTTTCGAGAAAATCTCAAAATTTAAAATTTTTTATAATTTATTACAGTGAAACCTGTAAATCTGACCACCTGTTTAAACTGACCCTCTGGTCATATTGACCACTTTTTCTCAGTCCCTGCAAAAATCCCATTACTTTAATGTAATTTATACTGTATAAACTGACCATTTGTCTTTTGTGACCATTGATCACATTTACCTCAAATATTTGTTTAAAAATGTTTGTGTAATGTGACCATTAGCCAAGGGATAACTTTACTTACAGTTATAACTAATCTTCTAAAAGTTTAAATAGGCATGTACACTGCCGCCCATTTGAAAGTGCACGATAGACCAGAGTTCCCTCAGTTATATTTTCTATAACACAAACAAACAAACAAACATATAAAGAGTCGTGCACTTTCAAATGGGCGGCACTGTACATGTAAATTGCATTCAAAGAATTTCTAAGAATGCATCTAATCCCTTAATAGTGACCAGTTGGGTTCAGGTATTTCCAAGTTTTAAGACTTTATTTCTGCTTCTGAGAAATTCATTATCTGCAAACTTTCACATTAGTAACCCTTGGATAGTTTTAAAATTGTTTTATAAAGTCAGTCTTGTTTCATCTATTGATTGAAACCCTCAAGATGACTTCAAAAAAGTTTACAAAGAACTAAATTTGAAATAAAAACAAAAGGTGTTAGTTTTTAGAAAACCACAGTGAAAGAAAAACAGCGGAACATTTTACTATTCAGAACTGCCCTGGAATCCTAACAGAACTGTACCATGCTAAAAATAATATTAATGAACTAATCTGTGCTAAACATATGATCTTGAGACAATCTACGTTACATGATTTTTAAATAAATATGTACATACAGGGTGTTTTGAAAAATGTACCCGTCCCGTTAAAGGGCAATAGGGGAACACGTGTACAGTAACATCTTACTAACAATTTACTGAAATGTCCCTTTGAAATGACAACCCCCCTTACAAAAATAATAGGCACGCCACTGCAAAGTAGTAGATAAAATTATGCCTATTAAATAGTACATACTTTTAAAGGTCATCAAAAATTAATTCAAAACAAAACATTAGGACGTGCTTTTAAAACGTTTTAGCTAAATAATAAACCTAAATAAATTTTGACCATCTGTAAATAACTGTTAATGACTCAGATCTTTAAAGCTTGTAATTTGCAGTATGCAGTTTGTTGTCAACTTTCTTTGTGTTAAGGTGGCCGTAAACTTGAGTTTCGATTACGTATTAATACACGTTTAATTAGAATTAATAACGAGTGAGGTAGTGTTAAGTAGTTTAATTAATTATAGTTACTATTTAAATTATGGCAGAACCAAACACACCTGCTGAATTAACGGAACTTTTCAAATCAACCATTTTGAAAAAGTACACTCCATATACCGCGAGTGCAATTTTGCCAATGGCTATTGGAATGCAAACAGGAAAATCCCCAGTTTGCACAAAATGTTTTACTCAGGTGGGTGTTTTTAATTCACACAACAGCCACATAAGACCTTTTATTCTACTCCAACGATTAACCAGGTGATTGGCGCGCCTACATTGAGCTTGCATCCAAACGGTAAGTTTTACTCATTTTATTAAAATGACATTTGTAAAATAAAAAATAAGCAATGTTTCCATCACAAGTAGGTCAACGAACTATGTTACATTTTATTTACCGACCTTAATAAATGATCAAGTCATCAAGGTAGTGAGTCACTCGGCAACCGCTGCTGAAATTCAATTCTGTTGTTTCTGTAATTGATACGTACGTAGCGGAGGTCAGTTTTTAATTTAGTAGTGCAGATGTGAGATCATTGTTTGCTTTATCAGTAATTCAGAGTCTGAATCTTACAAACAATCCATAGTCGACTCGTGACTTGCAAAAAATACGGAAAAATCCGAATTTTTTATTTTTATTTTATGAGTTTTGGGGTCTCTATATGGTCACCTTTCACCCCCTTAAAGCATTGCATATTTTTCTGAAACACCCTGTATAAGTAGTATGTACATAACACATATCTATCGCATGTAATAAGTAGGGTAAGTGCTCTGTTGAATAAATATATATATATTGTACATATACATTTTTTTTAGCATTTACTATAAGCACAAAAACTCAATATACCTACCTATGTAATGAATATCGCATGAAAATAAAAATTGTTGTGTATAAAAAATTCACACTTTTACAAACTGACCACCTGCTTAAATTGACCATTTTGGGTCAGTCCCAAAGGTGGTCACTTTAGGCAGTTTCTACTGTATATATATATTGCTTGTTTTGTATTTTTAATATAATGTGTGTACAATGAGAGTGTACTTAAAATTTAAAATGCGATTTTCTCAAAAACTAGCAGGAAGCGGCCACATGTTGATAAGGAAAATAAGTTCTAAATCATTACAGGTACCCACCATAACGAGGTTTCTAGTTATATTAGTTACACCCTGTACATATATAGACCAAATACTATCATTATCATATCTTGTTTAAATACTGATCTACATGACTCGCTAAAATTCATATCATTTATGAACAGTATGACAGAAATTCTATATGCTTCAGAACTTCCACCTCAAAGCATAATGCCATATTTACAAGCATATTCAAAGCTAGCTGCACAAATGATTTTTACGGATTTCTTATATAAATTTTTACAAATTATTTGAATCCCATAATTCATGCTGCTTAGTTTAATAGCTAGACTATCTATGTGGTTTGAGTTGAAAAACTGATCTAGATGTACTCTAAGAACCTTTATACTATCTCTTTGATGGAGTTACTTTTTGCTCATATGGTAGTTTTAACATGACATTAAATTCAATAGTTTTTTTTTGCTTAGGTGTTTAAAACAAGCTCACTTCATAAACAAGTAGCGGAGTAACTGTTCACTCTAGAGAAACAAACTTTTTATTTAAATTAATTTATTTGAGTATTTGTTATTATTAGTATCCATAATGTGGGTGTCGATAATAATGTGTCTAGGGATTTTTTAATTTGTTATATTGTTTTGTTATTTCAACTTATAGTTACATATTGGTGTAGAATATTTTCATTAGCCTATTAAGACGTTTCTGCCTGATAACACATAATCACAAGCAAACAAAGTTATTGAATAAGAACACAAATAAGTGGAACAATATACTCATAGATGGGGAAAGAATACAAGAGACAGACAAATTTTGCTACCTTGGAAGCATCTTGAGTCCTGAAGGAGGAACAATAAAAGACGTAATGAGGAGAATTGGTTTAGCACGTAAATCATTCAATGCTCTAAACAAAATATGGACATCTAGAAACATTTCCGCAGACACTAAATTAAAGATATTCAGAGCAAACATAAAAAGTATCCTACTGTATATACATATGTATCTACCAACCACTTGTAATAAATTTTTTATGTTTTGGTTTATAGTTTTATTAAAATCATACCTCATATACTGCTCAACTAGTATATGTACGAAATTAACAACCCTTAGCTGGTTGAGTTCAGGCGTGGTAAATATTTGAATTTGCCGCTGATTTAAGTGTTCCAAGGCCACTAAAACTGGTTGCGAAAGATCAAACAAGCCCTGCAAAGTTTCGCCTTTTATAATAACCTACTGTTTGGTACTATATCAAAACAGGTTCTAGATCAGGGCCGGTTCTAGACATTTGCCCGCCGTGTGTAATTATCATTTGGCCGCCCCCATCCAGTAAATAAAATAAACAATAAAAGTCTTAATATAATACAAAAGTAAAATTTTTATTAAATAACAAAAAAGGGAAAACATACATAGAAAAAAAATTATTATATCATTTGACAAGAAGTAAGTTTGGCGATCTTTATTGTGCGCAAATTCAACTATCAAATCATGGATATTCATTTCATTTTGTAATTTGTACTCAGTTGATATAATTGCCAAATTTGTTAAACGTTCTTAATTTTTAAAATTTTGTGGTCGGCAATGAAACATAATTATGCCTTAATAGACCAAACAACAATAACTGCAGTCTTCAAAAACAAAACAGGTATGCTAAAATTACAAAACTTACACTACAGAAATATAATTTAAGATTTGAGTAATGCAGTACAAAAGTATTACAGTAGTGGCTAGAATAAAAACAGTGAATAGATTTTGGCCGCTCCCTTCTTTTGGGCTGCCCGTGTGCTGCACACCTTGCACATATGGCAGAACCGGAACTGTTCTAGATTATAACAATAGTGGAAAAAGTAAACCAGAAAGACCCCTAGACACATGGAGAAGAAGCATTCAAAGAGACAGAGAAGAGAAATAAAACTTGGAGAGAAATTAAAAGAATAATAGCAGACAGAAAAAAAATTGTAAAGACTTAACAGAGGAGGTCGTGCAGGACCCCACCAATTTTACACAGGAGCAGCGACCCTGCTATCGACTACAAGCTTTTGAAACATCCAAATAGGATGCCCTATGCTTTGCAGGAGTATAAGGAAGACGAAGATTAGAAGTTTCTACTAGGCTGAAAAGACGACACACAAATCAATAAAGAGCAGATACATTTCACTCTGGAATAGAGTTCTGTATAGATCTAATTTTCCCAAACCAAATCCAGCTAGAGGGCTAGGTTGCTACTAATTTGTTCAACTGACCTGCAGATTTCCTCTGTCTGACATGCAGATTCGGCTTAGAAAATGATAGAGGGAAACACAGTTGTGTCTCCAGATGCGGTTCACAAGAGAAGAAAACTTTTTTATTATTGATTTTATGACAAAAAGTTATTCTTTATAAACATTTTTGCTCGTCTCAAAACCATTAAAAGGTACGTATAACAGAATTTAAATATTGCTTAGGTATAATAAAGTAGAAAATCTAAAAATACATTATTTTCTAAGGAAAAAATGCTTGAATCAATGCAGTAACAAACAAGTATTGGTATTAATAAAGTTGAGAAATTGCATTACCTTATTGTTTATTTCATTTTTCATATGATTTATTCCAACTAGGTGAAATGATTTTCTGAAAAGTATTGGAGTCACTTTTCCTAAACAAAATAATATATTTTTAGATTTTCTTCTTTATTATATAAGTAGTATTTTGAGAAAAATAAATTTTTTTATAAAGAATAACTTTTTATCATAAAATCAATAATAAAAAAGCTTTTCTGAACTTTGTTGTGAATTGTGAACTGCATCTAGACACATTGTATATGTAACTGATCGAGGATGGTTCAAAATCGTTGTCAGCTTTTACCTCCAACTTCTACAGCTTATTTCAAGTATGACACATGTAATTAAATTATTCGATACGACAAGTATGTTTGACCATATGACCTACCCTAAGGCTACTAATAGGTAAAGGTCAAATTTATGATTAAAGTTCAATTAATATAGAATGCCTATTCCTAGTCAAGATGATGACTGATTTTATAATTTTTTACTTCTACATCATTATTGCTAAAAATCTTGATTATTATACCATGGTACTGGAGTCAAAATAAACTTATAGCCTAAATAAATCATGTGTTTCTTTAAAATATGATCAATTGGTAGAACAAAAAAAGTCGGAAAGAGCATTTTTAAAATTTTTTTCTACTCCAATATTCTCATTTAACTATTATACAGATTGTCTTATAAAAAAAAAAGGGACAATGATGTAACTGTTATTAACAATCCGATTTTGTGTTTTGTTATATTGTTTTATTTCACTAGGTAATACAATTTACCATTGTTTTGTATTCTAGGGCGCTCTTCATTTTTGTTTCTGAATCGAAATTAATTCCCAAAAGCATTCTCCAAAATCTAGTTACAATACACCATTTAATTCCGAAAACAATTCTCCATCAGAATGAGTAAACAAAATATTGCGTAGATATGTATTGTGATTTGAGAAAAAAGTTGAGTGTCATTTGTCAGAAATATCATGCCGGAAATATATCTAGAATGGGGCTGTTTTGTAGTCTTTAGAGCACTATGTTATTTGGTTTTTAATTTATTGAAATCCGATTGTTAATAACTACAGACGTACATTTTAGTAAAGCATAAAACCACTATTACAATGAACCGAAGCATGTTAATCTGCAATACTACAATGTAACACAAGTAGGCGCTTGAAAATGGTGGGTTTGGACTAACCATGTCGAAAGAATACAAAGTGAAAAGGGGTCTTTTTCATCATTTTCCTCCGAAATTTGTACCCTTGCAAATGTAACTAGAAATTTTTGTATCAATCGAAAGAATAATTCATTATACGTCAAAAACATATTAAACTTTATGAAGAAAACCAAAAACTATGTAGAAAAATACTTTAAAAACTTATTGATTTATTGCTTTTGGTAATAAGCTATAAAGAAAAGCTTGAAGCTGTACGCAGATTGGTCTAGCAGTTAACGCATCAGATTCGTAATCAGAAATCATGTTCAAGTCCCAACCTCGTTTACTTTTTTTTTAATTGTATTGCTTACTAGAACTTTATTACACCTATTATTAGTTTTATGCCCTTTTTTCATTTGTTTTTCTGATAGGTACTTAAAATTATACAAAAAGTAAATGGTAAACCTGTGTAGAAAAATTTCTAATAATAAGAAAAAATTAATAATAATTAAATAATGTTCTAAAAATAATACTTAGTAAGCAATACAATTAAAAAAAAAAGTATACGAGATAGGACTTGAACTCGCCATTTCTGATTACAAATCGGATGCATTAACTGCTAGACCAAGCTTTTCTTTATAGTTTATTACCAAAAGCAATAAATCAATAAGCTTTTTAAGTATTTCTCTAAATAGTTTTTGGTTTTCTTCATAAAGTTTAATATGTTTTTGACGTAAAATGAATTCTTCTTTCAATTGATACCAAACTTTCTACTTACATTTGCAAGGGTACAAATTTAGGAGGAAAATGATAAAATTTTATTGGATTTCCTATATTATCGTGTACAAAAAACAGACTGTATACAATAGCGGTTTCATAATGAGGTTCATAAAGAAACAACTTTTCATAATGTAACAAGCTGCTGACCAATGAGAAACAGGAATAACGAGCTGAAGACCAATGAGAGTCAAAAAAACAGTAAACAGTTGTTTAAAAAATGAGCCAAAGTTAGTACAATGAAATCTCTCTTGAGCAGGTGGCCTGGGTTCTGGATATTTTGTCCTGCCAAGAGGGTGTCCGATCCAGAGAATGCCGCTAACTAGAGAATATTTTTGTTGGTGCAGGAAAAACTGTCCGCACAACAGAGATGTTCGTTATGAGGAATTCCACTGTATATATGATAAGCACATAAAAATTTACACGCCTCATTACTCAAAATAGAGCCATCTTGGAATTTCTGCTTATTGTCAACTTTTCATGTGTTTGTTGTAGTTATTTTTAAGTCTTATAGTGGTTGGTTAATTTTAGTGCTTTAAATTTTGTGGTTAAGTAATGGAATTATTACTTAAAAGAAGTTCTCTTGAACGACTGTGGCCTAAACAAGAGTAATCTAAAAAAACAAACAAATGTGTCTTTAAAGACAGCATACAACTTTTTGAAGAAAATGAATTCTGGACGAGAAATTGAAAGAGCAGCTGGAAGTGGACGCTCACGAATTTTAAAAGACAACGATATATGAGGCATATTTCACAAATGTTATTGAAAATATGTGGGATAAAAAGAAGGGAGAAATTGCAAATCGGAAAACTGTTGATGATTGGAAGCAAGCTATAAAAGAAAGAATGGGAAGCTTTTCCGCAAGAGCACATAGACATATTTCAGGAGCACTGCTGCTAGAACTTCTAACTGCATTGCTGTTGAAGGAAAAACAATCAAACGAAAGTTTTAATATTAATGTTTATTTAATGTGTTTGATTATTATTAATAATAAATTTAATCAATTATCTTGTGTGTTTTTCAATAGTCACAATAAAGTTTTTGTAAATTTCTATGCACCTATCGTGCTAAACTTAGGAACATACCTCATCATCTAGCATTACGCAGTTAATAATAAATATTGTTGATAATTATTCTAAATCTGTTCTTATAACGTATGGGCAATAAAATCTGGACAAACTTTGAAAACAATAATACCACTAATATAAAATGTTTTAACAAAACAAGATTAATGGTATAATAGCACGTGCCTTGAAATACACACTTCACAAACTTAAGTTAACAGTTTTAACTGTTTGTGTTGCAATCATGCCATCAGAAGAATTGCCCAGCAAAAAACTGATCTACACATGTTTACAAGAAAATTCAAATTCGAAGAAATCAGATGCAGTAAAGTACTTTTTAAAACTGAGGGTAAACGGAAGTACCTACCGTGTGTACTAATATTAGAAGGTTCAAGAATTAAATATCATCAAAAAGAAAGATCGACTAAAGGATACATACTTTATCTCTAAAAGAAGGGCAATGTGTACTGAAATTCACTACAGTGAAAAAGATCACTAAATGTTATTGTGAGCTAAGGCATACACTAAATATTTACAAAAATACTGTTAAAATAATAATTACAATCCATTAATATAGTTATCTAGAAGATGCAGACTAGTATTCAAAATGTTATTAGTGCTTTTAAGGAAAGGTTAACAGGAGATCTGGATCAGGAAGAAAAAGGGAATCATTTGATCAAAGATCCCTAAGGAAAGTGAAAAGAATGTGGTTTACAATCCAAAAGTTTTATCACTACAGAGGAAATATTAATAGTGATATACTAAGTTATATATTAGTTAAATATTAATAAATATGGTTGTATTGAACAATGTTAAAGTGAATGCTTATTGTGTTGTGTTTGCGATATAAATGATGCACCCTTTCTGTGTGTAATCAAACTATTATATTCTGCTCGACAACTATTGTATGTAATCTTTTTTGGACAGTTGCATGCTTACAACAATAACTTTTTTTTTATTCAGTTCCCAGGTTCTATAAGTTCTCAACAGTACTGATATTTAGAAATTTTCTATATCAATTACCTATAGCTTTTAATTATTTAACAACTTTTCCCTGTAATTTCATCTTTAATTCCTATAATTTTCAGTATGTTATGATAGGACTGCTAATACAATTAATATAAATTACTATGAATAAGCTAAATTAATATCACAGGAATTCTTGACCAATCAGAACATCATGCCGAACTATATTATAAATATAAAATAAATAAACATTAATAAAAACTTTCACAATATTTATTAAATTATAACCTGAAAATTGCTTCTGCAGCTAAGCTGTCATTATCAAAGGTAATATGAATATAAACAAATACGTCGCAAACGTAAATTTAAAAAAATAGAAAACTAGATACAAAATAATAAGAATTAAATATCTAACACTTCCAATAACAAAGAATTACTCAGCTCAATATGTTCATTTATTAAAGATACCCTGAGTTTGTGTTTGTAAATCTCAAAAGCTTTTAAAATGTCTAATTTGCATTTGTTATTACAAAAATGTAGGAATTTAATATTATTTTGTGTCATTGTGTGATTCTGTTTCAAAAGGTGTTTGGTTTGTTTTTTGTATTTACCTTAGCAACGTGTTTATATTCATAAGTATTACCTTTGATAATGACAGCTTAGCTGTTGAAACAATTGTCAGGTTATAATTTAATAATTATTGTGAAACTTTTTATTAATCTTTATTTATTTCAAGATTATGGAGTTCCACAAAGTAAGGCTCACGACAGTAAACACTATACTATAAACTTCGACAATAACTGTAAAAGTAATTCGAGCTAATTGTTCATGTATGCTTCAATTTCCATTATTGTTTTTCATTATGGTGTACAAATAAATAAATAAAAAGAAAATTATCGATTCATTCAGAAAAATGTACCTTCTGGTTGTGTCGTGAAATGTATTCAAGAGAACACATTAAGCACATTTGTAATTTTTATTTCGACTTTTGATAGCCAATCAATATTTTTTGTAATCCTTTTTCCTTATTATTGGAGATAAAAAAGTTTTCTATAAAATTGGTATTGTTCTAACCATATTTTTTCAAATGTCATCAAGGAAACAACTGCATGTATAGGTCACGTGATACGGAATATTTTTTGTATATTATACGGAATGTAAATATAATAAAATATACAGGGTGTCCCACAATGTTGTTTACACCCAATATCTCCCTTATTTGAAAAGATAAAAAAATCAACCAAAAACTATTGTGAATGACTCAAAATGGACCTTCAGAAAACATCCTTAAACGCTGGTTGTATAGCAACGTTTAAGAGATCATGCTAACTTGATTAATTTTTCAAATTGCACGCTCTGTTTTTTTTTCATGGAAATGTATTCTTCACTTGATTCTGCATACAGTAGTATGCCTTACTTAATTATGTAATGTGCATTTAGGCTCTAATCATATTTTTTGAATAAATAATTTAGTTAGTGAATATGAAGTGTACAATTTATAAAAAATTTTCAACCCCTAAATGCACATTAGATAATTAAGTAAGGCATACTATCGTATACAGAATGAAGTGAAGAATACATTTCCATGAAAAAAAAACAGAGGGTGCAATTTGAAAAATTAATCAAGTTAGCATGATCTCTTAAACGTTGCTATGCAACCAGCGTTTAAGGATGTTTTCTGAAGGTCCATTTTGAGTTATTCACAATAGTTTTTGGTTGATTTCTTTATCTTTTCAAATAAGGGAGATATTGCGTGTAAACAGCATTGTGGGACCCTGTATAGCAACAGATGATGACAGGTATTTTATGATACTTTTTTCTTTAAATAGGCAGAAAGTTAATTTTTGAAAAAGCTATTAAGTTTGGCATCCTCTTACTTATAAATATTTATAATAATGGGTAAATAATAATTTTTCATTCTTTGACAATTTAAGAGCACAATGACCAAAGTCATATAAAAATGAAACGTAGCAACCACAAGGATATTAGATTTTTTTTAAGAAAAAACATTTCTATCACTTTTTTTCTGTAGTGAATCATTTCATAACTGCAGCATTTCCCGATTTATTTACCACCTATCAAAGAGCACAAAAGAAGTGCAGAGTTGCATCTCATGTTACTTTAATCCCAAGAAAACCAGGTTCAATCCCTGATTAATCCAACATAAGAATTTTTAAAAATATGGTAGACAACCCACCAAACATTGGCCATATTTGTTTGTGACGGGCTCTGGAATCCATTCTAGATGCCAAAAGAGAAAATATTGCTCAGTATACATGCTAGAAAGTAATGTATGCATCACTAGGGTGGTTCTTATTTGGGTCATGTTGGAATTTCGGTTTTGCCGGGTGCCCATTTGATTCTAAAAAAAACTGGAAATTTTAAGACCAATACGTACTTTCTACCTCTACTCTAATCATTCGCTGTAACGAAGAGAAGTTTCACATTTAAAATGCACGCTTTTCACTTCTTATGTATATATTTGTCCACTGGAACAAATTGTTGAGGAAAAATTTGAAATTGATTTTTTTGGAATTAACAGGGTTCGATACTACTTTTAGGCACAAAAAAAATTATATGGCGCATTCGATTTTTTCCAACGATTTACAAATAAATTCAAAATAATGCACCGTTCAATTAGGGTTGAAGTGATGTAGAATGTCGCATATAATTTTTTTTGTGCCTAAAAGTAGTATCGAACCCTGTTAATTCCAAAAAAATCAATTTTCAAATTTTTTGCAAAAATTTGTCCCAGTGGTCAAATATATGGATAAGAATTGAAAAAACCCATGTATTTTAAATGGGAAACTTCTCGTCGTTACAGCGAATGATTAGAATAGAGATAGGAAGTTCGTATTGGTCTTAAAATTTTCAGTTCTTTTTTTGGAATCAAATGGGCACCCGGCAAAACCGAAATTCCAAATAAGAACCACCCTAATGCATCACAGTAGAAAGAAAAAGTTATTGTCTTTAATCATACTTATGGCAAGAAATAAACATAAAAGAATAGTGATCACTGGATCCTCTGCTAAATTCTCCAGTTTTTTAAAAACAAATATCGAGATACAGATATTTGATTGGACTGCAGTCTCCTATCGATAGCGTTTGCAACTCCTCTCTTGTACTCATACTGTGCGGTTCCAGTGAATGCAACCTGTATAGGAACATCCTACAATTTTAGGTGGGTTCCAAACCACCAAAGTGCCTGTAAGCACTTCATTTAGGGGAATTCTACAGAGTAAGCATAGCTCAATGGCTTGCCGTTGCCATCCGAGGGAAAAACTAATATAAAAATCCATTATATCCTCCGTTGGAAATTGAACCTAGACCACTGGCTTAGCAGCATACCACTACACTGCCTGAGTTACAATAGCTCTCAATAGCGCGATATTTGTTACGGCAGATATTTGCAAATTGTCAGAAGTTTGTATTTTGCAAATAATGAAGCAGCACAACTTGACAATTGCTGTACAAGTTCAAAACTGTAGCCTCCGTGAGTTAGTCAGTTGTAATATTGATAATTACGACTTACCTAGTTATTCACAGATGCTTTAGAAATAATGTTCTAGAACAAATAAAACAAAGATTCAAGTCTCAATCCCATCCATTTCAAAATCTCATTGATATATTTTAAAGGACGTCTAACTTTTAAACAGTACGTACAGACAAAGAGACACTACTTTGGATTAAAATTGTGTATTTTATGACTAGTATTGTTTTATGGCTTTAAGGCGCCTGAAATCCTTTCTACGTATGCAGGCTGTTCGCAGTTATCGGCACACCATTGCCATCTCCCTTATTATTGGAGCTACCAAGTTGGTTAAATTAGCAGGATTTCTTTTGCTGATTAACATGACAAAGACAAAAAGAAACAATTGAACATCGCGTTTTCGAGTTGCTTTCAAAAGGAACATTTTTTTTAATGTGACTCCGTGTATATTTTTGTAGAAATAGATGGCCAGTAATATTATAAATACAAAAGTTTATATTCATTAGCTCACATCTACTATGTTACACTTGCCATGTCGTCTTTACCTTTAATGCATTACGATTTTCTGAATGTATAATTCCATAGGGTTATTCTGGGATAGTTGGACCATCGGGATAGATGGACCGGTTGCGTAATTCAGAACTTTGCTTCGAGAGCTTACTGGCAGCAGTGCTAAAGTGTCATGGCTGTTGTAGATTGTCTGCTGATTTGTTTATGTTCACTTCTGATCGATATTTTTCAAGATATTGAACAAAATTAAAAACTGGCGAGTAAAAATATTTTTTATTGTTACATTTTTAAGCTGTTAGAAATGGTAAATAAAGCTATTCCTGTACCAGTGTCCCTTATTAAGTAATTCAAAAACTAAAGAGTCTTTTTAGAGGTGTTCAATAGTGTTGAACTAAATGGAAGCGATATGGCGGGCTGGTCCATCTATCCCTCTATGCTTTGGGATGGATGGGCCAGCTTGGTTTGGGATAGATGGTCCCCTTCATCCGTCATAAATTGTTCAATATCACTTGAGCTTTAATTTCAAATTTTTTTTTCAAAAAATGTCAACGGAGTATAAGAGAAATCTAGGGTGTACCAGAGGTTCTTGAAGTGATGATGACTTAAATAAAGCTGTTAAAGCTATAACAAATATTTATGATTTTTTTAAGTTAATAACCATTCAGCTAAGTTAAAGTTAAATAAAATAATATTTTAAAATTTTTTGTGTAAAACAGTGTTTCTTACAAACATAATTGAGTTTGCTTTATTTTATACCTTAAAAACTTATGTCCATCTATCCCGTATAGAGTGGTCCATCTACCCTAATGGTATGGGATAGATAGACCACTGAATTTTTTTAATTTATTTTTTTGTTCAAGATTTGGTACAAAATATAAAATATTACAATATTTTCTAATAACAAATCATAACAGAATACCACAGTAATTTTTTTATTTAATTTGTACCATTTACTCAGCAAATTTTAAAAAGAGGGTTCATCTATCCCGGAATTACTCCAACTGGTATGAATAATAAGTCAAGAGATTTAAAATTTATATATTTTACACTTTAGATTAGCAAATTTCAATTTATAAAATTTTTAAATTTGAAAACACTATTTTGAAAACTTGAGACACGCAGAATTAAAGGCATGTAAGGATTTCTGCTCGCTCTAATAGGCATCCACCAAATTATCATACAAGATAATATCAAAAAGTATTCCAACACATTTTATCTCCCACCTACACTTTAATCATCCAACTTTTATTTAAAATGGGTACCTACACCAAATTAATATAGAAGATAAAATCATTATTGTGGTGCAGAAAACCACTCTTGAGAGTTGTTTACAGACAAAAAAATTATTTTGATCTAAAAAATTCTATCAGTGTAAGATCTTATAGTATATCTTATCTAGATTCACCAGAATGATGGCAGTAGAAGTCTTTAGAGAGAGTTGTCTAGAGACTCCAGACAACAAAAGGTTTTTTGATTATAACTTAAGGTGCCACCTTTTATCATTTGCATTTACAGATTAAATTGTGTTGTGATTTAAGACAGGATGTTTCTAACCATACACAAGATATGTGTTATTGAAAAATTTCACTTTCGAAGACTACACATTAATAACCTGATTGGTATGTTACTGTTTACATAAAGGGGAGAGAATATTTGTATGTCCGAGTAAGTAATTTGTTTTTTCATGACGAATATTTTTGTAAATATTCATCTGGTTTAGTACATTTGCATTGTCTTGTGTAACGTAGATTCAGATCAACGAGGCTTCACTGTATATTAGCCTTGCTGTCCTAGATCATTATGAAACCAATAGTACATAACTAATATCACAACCCATAATTCATTCTGGTCGCGAACTCCTTGCAACTATATTTTTACACAATATCACATATTTTGGTTCACAGCCTACTTACTATATTATAAAAAAATATTTCTGGCAGGATGGATACGAAAGATGACGACAAGGCAAAGAAATGGAAAACAAAATATAGCAAAATAAAAAGCACAAAAAAAGATAGATATATAATAAGAATATGGACGTGGAACATTAGAACTATGCTAGTGGCAGGAAAAATGGAGGTGGCTAAAGAAATGAAGGACCATTAGATAGAAATATTGGCAGTGCAGGAAAGGAGAGGGCAGAATTGACAAAAAAATTACAGTTTATTCTACAGCGACGAAAATAAGCAAGGTACTAAACGGACAGGATTTATGGTAAGTCAAAAAATAAAAGAGAACATAATAGAATTTAAGAAGATAAATGGAAGGATCTCATATCTGAGAATAAGAAATAAGATAGCTAACATTGCATTGGTAAATGTGTACGCGCCAACAGAGGAAGCCGAAGAAACAGAGAAAGACGACTTCTACGAGGAACTAAGGAAAACCTGTGAAAAAATACCCAAGCATGAAACACTTAATAGTCCTCGGAGACTTCAATGCTAAAATAGGAAAAGAACAGCATATGACACTAGTAGCATGGAAAGAAACGATACATGATATTACAAATGGTAATGAGACAAGAATGGGTAATCTAGCAGCAGAAACCGATATGGTAATAACAAGCACAAAATTCAAACACAAGGTAGAGCATAAAGTCACATGGATAATCCCGGGAAGGAATACGGGCAATCAGATACACCATGTACTGATAGCAAAAAACAGACAAAGAATGATACAAGATGTCAGATCATACAGAGGAGCAGATGTTGGATCGGACCACCTCCTAGTGATAGTCAAGACAAAAATAAGACTGATTGATAGAAACGAAAGGACACTAAGGAAAAAGAGATGGAAAGCTGAAAATATAAAAGAAAAGAGTAGACAATAGGGGAAAGAAGTGAAACGCCAACTACTTGTAAATACAGAGAGCGAGACTATTGACGAAGAGTGGAATAACATAAAAAAAAGCATTGAAACCGCAGCAGAAAAAGTAGTAGGTAGAAAAGAAATAAGAGAAAAAAAACGGCTGGTTTGATCAGGACTGTGAGTTAGCAATTAAGCATAAGAAGGAGGGGAGACTCATTTGGCTAACATCGGGAAAAGATGATGTTTATAAAACCTACCAAGCGATTAGAAAAGAATGCACAAAACTAACAAAAAGAAAAAAGATAAAATGGATTGAGGAAATAATGGAAACTTTAGAAAAAGATCATAAGAACAATGTAAAAATATACAGACATATTAAATGGCAAAATAGAAAATTAAACATGACAAATATAGAAACGGTGATAAAGAATATGAGGGAAATGGGAATTCCTGAAAAAATAGTAAGATTAACCGTAATGACAATGAAACAATCAAAAGCAGCGGTCCGTAAAAAGGAATATCAGAAGAATTTTAAATTAACATGGGAGTAAAACAGGGAGATGGGCTCTCAACCATTTAGTTTATTATAACACTAGACGCGATAATTAAAGAATGCAAAACTCATAGTACAATTATCAACAAGTCTAAGCAGTTAGTGGCATATGCAGACGATCTTGCAGTGATAACAATAGGAGAGATCTAGAAGAAGTCGTCCAGAAAATAGAGCAGGCAGCAATTAGAAGAGGACTTGTGGTTAACCAAGAGAAGACTAAATACATGGAAGTAAAACGTGAAATCAAACAAAGTGCAAACAAATATATAAAAGTAGGAAGTTTTAAATTTGAGGAAGTTGAGAATTTTAAATATCTAGGAGTCATAATAAATAATATGTTTAGGCAGGACATAGAGCATACTACAAATACAAAAGTATCATGACAGACAAACAACTAAGTAGGGATACAAAACTGAGGGTCTATAAAGCAGCTATTAGACCAGTAATCACATACAGCACAGAAGTAATGAGCCTAACAAATGCCGATCAAGAGAAATTGAGGATCTTTGAAAGGAAGATTGTAAGAAGAATATTTGGATTAAAGATTGCAGAAGGAGAATACCGGAGTCTAATGAACATGGAAATAAAAAGCATTTTAAAACAGGAAGACATAATAAAAAAAATAAAGGTCCAGAGATTGCGCTGGTACGGTCATATAAAAAAAAGGGAAAATAGTAAAGTGGTAAAGAAGGTTACAACGTGGAGACCAAATACTACCAAAGCAAAGGGAAGACCGAAGAGTAGATGGGAAGACCAGGTGATACAAGACATAGCAAGCCTAGGAATTCAACAGTGGAGGAAGAAGATTCAGAACCGGGACATTTGGAGGAAAATAACAGAAGAGGCAAAGACAAATAGTAAGCTGGACTAGAAGTAGCTGGGAAGAACGTGGAATGACTCACCACATTAAATGAGTTTTTTGAGCTCAAGGAGCGGCTACAATTCCTGAATAGAATGTATTGCCAATTATAAATTTTAGATGAAATTAATTTTTGTTAAGTTGATTAATGATTTTACGTTAAATAATATTTTGAATGCAAATTCATATAGAAAAATTTATCGACTCTGCTGGGACTCGAACCAAGGACCCTCCACTGTCTAGGTGGTATATCTACCAACTGAGCTACAGAGAACGACTATCAGCATAGCGAGAAATTTTTCATATGAATTGGATATTTTAGCAGACATACAAAGTAACTAGATATATATACATATTTTTTAATATTATTAATAAAAATCAGCAACATATCATATCATTCAATTCATTATTCAAAGTATCTAGATTATTATGAATCATTCCGAAAGGAAATTAATTATAGTATATAAATTTTAGATGAAATTAATTTTTGTTAAGTTGATTTATGATTGACTTTACATTAAATAATATTTTGAATGCAAACTCATATAGAAAAATTTTTATTGACTCTGCTGGGACTCGAATGATCTTGCTGATCTTCATTAATAATATTCAAAAAAAAAAATACCTAGTTACTTTGTATGTCTGCTAAAATATCTAATTCATATGGAAAATTTCTCGCTATGCTGATAGTCGTTCTCTGTAGCTCAGTTGGTAGAGATACCACCTAGACAATGGAGGGTCCTGGGTTCGAGTCCCAGCAGATTCGATAAATTTTTCTATATGAATTTGCATTCAAAATATTATTTAATGTATAGCCAATTATATATATTTCTGGCAACCCTACCCTAAGCACAAATGGCATGTTACTGACTTAAAAACTAGAGCAACTGAGATATTCCAGATAATATAATGTGCATCTAAATGAATCTGTGAATGTTAAAACATCACAACTCATAGGTTGCTTTACCACTTATTTAGACACACAATCGAAACCCAATACATGATACAGTTAATTGAATGAGTGCAACATAACCATAGTTTTTAATTTATTTTATTGTTAGAATAATAGCGTTATAAACGAAAAAAAAACACTAAAAGACCATCAGTATATTTATTTCAATTAATCATTTAAGCCTTAAAGTAGGAACTATATTAGATATTTAAGAGAAATTATCAGAAAATGCATAAAATAAATTAATAATTTTATTCTAGATTTTACTAATATACTTACATTACTAACATCAATAATACTGTCATCACCAAGAGCCCACCGTTTTTGACCAAATGGTGGGAATTCTGGGTCAGGTTGTCTTTGAAAGACGTAGCCAACAGCAGCATCGTCCTGAGTGCGCTGTGGGCTACGATCCATTTCTACTTTTATAGATGCATCACCACCGCCGTCTCCCAACCACTTCATTTGTATAACTACAAATTAAAAACACTTTGAACCATTTTTATGTTTGTACTACATTATTCTTATAAAAAATTTTTTGCTCAGCATATTCCTCGAAAATTTGTCAATCATTCAAAAAAAAAAGCTTAGTTCAAAATCTAACAAAAACGATAATATACTAGGTATACAATGACGTTAAAGAATAGAAAATTGTTTGGTTATGCCAGACAAAACAAATGAAAAAACAAGAAATATAACCTTAATCTTAATCTATAATTATAGGTCAATTCTAGCTTTTGAACTTGTTGACAATTATTGTAGAGAACAAGTTTTTAATTTAAATAAATAAAAAAAGAAAGAAAGAATTTCTTATGTTCAAGGCAGTTTTGCAAAATTAAACTTCTTTTTTTTTGGGATATAAAAAGCTGATTTTCTTCGAAACACAAGCTTACCATGGATACGAAAGACATATGAAAATTTGTTTTACATTGTTAACTGTCATCCTCTATCGTAACAAATGAGTAATACAGAACAATTGATTAAATTAATACTTTTGTTTTTCTTCAAACTGAAGCTTGCAACTAAAAAAGCAATAATTTATTTATTAACATTACTAATACTGTAACCCATAAATGTAATTAATTATGTATTTTTCATTATCTTTGTTAATAAGCCTTAAAACTGTTTTTTCCATTGTTCTCAAAGGTTTTATAGTTATGAAAGTGTAAATAAACAAAAAGATGCAAGTAAACATTATCGTTTACCAATAAGCAAGAATTATTATTTAGTAAAACAAAGTTGAGCAAGTATCGATTTTGAGAATCTTGAAAAACTGAAAACAATATTTTCAAAAACTCAATTCAAAATTGTATTGCATAAAATGTATAAGTTTCGTGTAGGACTCGGAGAGTTTTGCTCCTTGAAAGGGGTTAAAATACCTTTCATATAGTAATTGTATACTTTGAAACATGCACAATTTACACACCTTAATAATAAAATAAAAAACTAATAAAGAAAAATCAAGGTAAGTCTTGTTTTATGGATAATTATTATCAACAAAACAATGTTGTATAAATGGTGGCATACCTATCAAGAGAATAATTTAAAATTTGAAAGACAATTTTTAGGAATTAAACTTTAATGAAAATGATTCATGCAAGCAAAGTGGACTTAAACAAATCACGGATAACTAAATTAACCTCTAAAAAATCGGACGATTTTAGTTTTGTTGTGTAGATGGTTAGCAATTGTTCGATTAGAAGTTGTTTACAAGATGACAATTCATATTATTCCCGGTATAAATACAAATGGCTACTACTCTGACAGTTCTAGTACACAAAGAAATTATCGAAATTTCTGGTTTAAATTGTGAAATAAGCCTTAAAAATCAATCAGCTATGTACCTGCGTTTATTGAGAATTAATGCTGAACATTAACAAAGTGTATTATCGTCGATATTATAATGTTCAGATCGTCGGCGTCGGCTTTGTTATAGATTTTCTCTCAGCACACAAACACGATTTTCAATCACTTATTATACACGATTCTGAGACTCACAACACAAAATATTATCACTAACTATACAAAAAGCTATATACAATTTACAGTAAATACAAGATTCTCTAATTAAGTCATTTATACAAATTGATATTTTTCGATTTAAAACTGACAGCGATCTAGGAACAAAACGATCGCCATCTTCACATCGTACGCCGCCTGCAACGAACAACAATCGAACTAAACTTGCCGCCAAATTTAAATTTGTCGCAATGAATCATTATTCTGCGCCAATAACGTTACCAACTAAAAGGTGTGAAGTTTTTGTTTTGTACGTTTAGTTTTATGAGGGTCGATTAATTAATTTTTGTTTTTCTTGAAATACTCTAATAGAAATGTCTTTCAACGACTTCAAATATACTTTATTCAATTTGTAATAAGTTTTCCAATTAATTTTAAGATTCTAATAAAATTTCTAATACACAATACTGTCTTTATTTTTTCAACATTTAAGCCTCAAATTTATTATTATTACACTATTTCCTTAATTATTTTTACACTAGAAGAATGTGCTTTCTTTCCAATAATGTATTAAGTGAGCTTTTCACTCGCTGCAGTTAAGCTCAATTTATTCAACGTTAAAATTGTAGCTTGAAGCATGTAAATAATTTAATAACAAATATTGTCTGTGAGTGCTGTGACAATAAATAATTAATAAATTAATATTATTTATGTCTTCTTACGCAGTGCCGGTCTTAGCCCTCTTGGCACCCTCGGGCAGAGTTCTTCATAGCGCCCCTATTAACTTTAAAAAGTTACTGTTACCTAAAAAAATCGATTTTACCAATAAAGAAAACCATTATAAACTAAATCAATTTATTAAAAATAAATTAACATATTTTATACGCACACAAAGAAAATTTTAAAATAATGTGAATTATTAACTAAAGTTAACTTTTCAGACCTTTTTACCTGCGAAATCTTTGTGACTATAGAAAAAAAATGATAAAAGTGTAAAAGAAATTAGCGCAGTTGATAGATTTTAATGCACAAAATTTTTAATGTTTAGGAAGTTTGTTGATGCATAAATTGCATTTGAAAATAACACGCGATCTTATGCAAAATGGCAAGTTTTTGATACATTTATTATAATAACTTCATAAAGAATGATAAAAAATTAACATCAAAACATTTCACGTAAAAACGTTGTAAGACTGAGCCGTTAAAGTTTCAAATTTGTTAGGAAGATACTTTTGGCAAAAAAAAAATAATACGAAGAATTTGTCTATTGAACGCTTGATATATTTAGCTCGCAAAGAAACAACGTTGCATAGCGTGAAACGAGCGGGAAACTTAAATGCTTTGTATAGCTACATACAGCACCACTGGCCGCTCGTAATTTCCATCCAGGGTTGCCAGACGTCCCGGATACTGCGGGATTGTCCCGAGTTTAAAGCTTTTGTCCCGCGATATAAGCATAATGTCCCGCAAAGCAAATTTTCTTGTACATTCGTATACGAGGAGTGTCTGATAGGAAATGAGCGTAAGGTATTAAAACACAAAGGTGTGAGTTATTTTGTTTTTTATTTTCCAATATAGTCCTCTTGAACAACAATGCAACATTGACAGCGGTTATACAGCAATTCTAACTCGTGCAAAAAGTAGTCAGAAGATTTACCTGAATGCTCTTGAACGGCTGCTTTCATCTTAAAATCCCCTACCACGTAACTCTTTTTTCAAATTGGGAACCATAGAAATCGCTTGGGGCAAGGTCTGGACTGTATGATGGTTGGTTGATTTACTCAAACCCTGCATCATTCACAGCACGCTTCGCAACATGATTAGTGTAGAAAAGCGTATTATCATGTAGCCGCGTCTTAATTTTCCTCTTCTGTTTTCTTTTAGAGCCGCTCGTAATTGAACTAGCATAATATTCGCCGGTCATCATAGATCCTCTGGGGAGGTAATCAATAAGTAATGTCATTGCAGTCCCAGAAGATGGCTGCCATAAGCTAAACGAACGTTCGTTGTATCTTGAATTTGCGATGAGGCTTTTCGTTTTTTTTGTCACTGCATAGACTCCTGCTTTGATTCCGGGTCGTACTGGTAAATCTAGGTTGCATCGGATGTTACAATGCGGCGATAAATTGGATCTCCGCACATTTTCAGAAATTGGCGTAATCATTCCACTCGTCGAAATGGGTTAAACGTTATTAACATTGTGGGAACCCAACCAACGGTTACCTTGTTCATATGTAAATGGTCGTTTAAGATCTTTCCAATACGTTTTTTGCTCATGTTCAACTCCGGTATCTGACGAATTCGAATACGCCGATCTTCTAACACCATTTTTCCGATTTTCCTGATGTTCTCTTCAGTAACTACCGTGAAAACATGTTCAGGGCGATCTCCATCTTCTCTCAATAGACTCTTGTCCATGTTGGAACAATCATGTTAATCTTTTTACGGTTGCATACGATGGTGCAGACTCGGGATAAGTTATGTTCAACTTCTTATGAATATCTTTTGCAATTTTCCCTTTTTTAACGAGGTATGTAATGATAGATATTTATGGTACTAGTGAGTTAAATAAAAGATCGTATAGTACTCCAATTTTCACATTGAAACGGTTTGACTCGACATTATGATAACGTTGCTTACTCACAAACGAGACATGTGATTAAATTACAACTTTGAAGCTACAACACAAGCAGTTTCGATAAAACAATTGCATGGCTCACTTCCCGTCAGACGCCCCTCATATTATAAATGTTGGTTGTGGACGATTTATTGAAATGATTTATTTTATGGACCCAAAGCGGGGTACGTCATCTACCTCGTTCCTAGGCGTAAACAGCTGATGCGTATGGCAGATGGAACCGGTATATGCATTTTTGAACGTTTATGGTGCATCTTTATATACATAACTTACAAGCGGGGAAAGGAGGGATACTAGCCCCCCCTGGAATTTGTATAATTTGAATTTTATTAAAATATTTTGTTTATTCTAGGCTTCTGCCCTCCCTAGCCTGCCGTTTATTCTAGGGTTGACCGTAAACAAATTTCTGCGAGCCCCTATGAGTGTCCCGCAAAATGCTAAAACAAATCTGGCAACCCTGTAATTACATCTCGAAAACCAAATCAGTTGTGTTAAATAAAAAGATACGTAATTCGAAAAATTTTTACTACTTTTTAAATGAATCTGAATAAATAGTGTTTCATCTATCGTTTTATTTATATGCATATATTTGCAAAGATAACCTTAAAACTTGAGTCAACGTCATTTAGTGCATTAAGGGACCGTTATCGCCGCCAGTGTTAATAATAGGAAGCTTTATTAACTATAAACACCTAAAGATGGCGCTACGGTCTCCAAAAGGGAATTAATTTCTTTAAAACTAAAATTTGAAAACACAGTGTTGCCAGACATGCGTGAACTTTTAAAATATTTTAAATTTAACTGATACTTTTAATGTTTAAATGTCAAGGAATAATTTAACGTAGTTGAAACCAAAAAGGGGAATATAAAACTGCTAAATATCTTTAAAAATATCAGTTGTTCTTGCTGGTTTTAAGAAAAAGAAAAGTATTACTATATTAAAGTATTGAAAATATATATGCGTTTTAAGAAATTAATCAGGACTAATTAAGAGTAAACTAGTTTAATTAGAAATTAACCGTCACATGCTCTTCAGTAAAGAAAAACAACATTTACTTCGGGAATTTATTAAGTAATAGTCAAAAGAATAGGAAACTTAAAATATGAGAAGGGATACAAACAATAATCTGTTACTTTACATCGACAATCACAAAAATATATGTAACAATAACGAAAATGCGTTAAATATATTAACAGTCAAATCAAACTCGTTGAAACTTCCCGCTTTTTTAACTCAATCCGCCTACAGCGCGTTACGTGAGCAAAAGCCTGAACTAAGAATGATAGTTGACATTTACCAAAATTTTTGAATAAACGCGGGATATGACCTTTTTTTAGTTCATAAAGTTCTTTTATACTGTTGTATATTCGGGCATTTTTATTTCAAATACAGTGCGACCGATGATGAAAATTAAATTTATCCACAGGGTGGTTCCTAATTATCCGATTTTGTCCTCTGACCTCAGTGCCATCTCTGAATGAGATTTCAAACTTATAAACCTAAATGCACGGCCTCCTCGATTTGAGAGACGAACGTCTCTTAGACGGCCGATCGCATTGAAAAAATTTCTGTTTTTGACAGGTTACGTATTGTGGCTCCATCTGTCGAGTCTTGTAGTGATTAAGCACTATTGGCGCGCAATATAGATTGCCACTTGTTTATTTTTAATAAACATTAGTATCAAGTGGTAAAATATATTGTAATTTTCTACAAACTATATTAAAAATTTTCTCACTCCCCTTATAGTAAGCATGCCATTAATACATTGTTATTATGGTCGTAAGTTGGTTTTACCGAAATGACAATGGTTGTTGTGGCAACGGGAGGTAAGTGATCTACTTACCTCCCTAGGGGACAAAAGTATCAGAACACCATGTGGCCGCGGGAGGTAAGTGATCTACTTACCTCCCTAGGGGACAAAAGGATCGGAACACCTGTTTTATTTATTTATTTATTTATTTATTTATTTATTTATTTATTTATTTATTTATTTATGTATTTATGTATTTATTTATTTATTATCAAAGTGGTGATCCCTCTAGGCTAGGAGGTATTTTAAACCACCAAGTACAATCAATATTCACATACATTATTACATTCTTGAAGATTTTATTGTCTGGGGAGTGGGAAAAATGTTATAAGCAATTCGGGAGGTAAGTCTTTTAACCAGTCTCGGACTTAATTGCCAGCCCTCGCTGCGCTCGGGCGCAAAATCGTCCTCGACTGGTAAATTGGACTTACCTCCCTTAATGCTTAAATTATTTAAAATGCCTCGAAAGTGTTGTGTTACGAACTGTAGCTCGTATGAATTACAAAATGTATCTCTCCATAGTTTTCCTTCAAATGTAGAATTAAATTTTAAATGGAAAGAAGCTCTAATTAATCATACTGGTACATAATCTATAAATTATTTTATTCATTTTTCAAAAATTTTCGGAGGAATGATATTGCTTTACAATTTGAAATATTGGTTGAATCGCCCATTGTGAGTGTGGATATTTCTAATAATAGTTTCAGTAGTACATCAGCGAAACATCCAAGTGTAGGTAATATGTACTTTGATTTATAAGTTTATAAGAGGATAAATTATAATCACCAATTTCCCAAACACTTTTAATAATAGTTTAGAAGTATGATCGTATATCAGCAATTTTCTTATTTTTGTAGTGAGTTAATAAGGCACAATGATTTTTACAGTGGATATAATTTATTATTATTTGATGAACCAACCAGTTTCGTTGCATTTATTCGTTTGCATTATTGGTCAATTTATTTATAACCATAATAGATTAATAAATAAGAACGATTTAAACATAATATTCGTCACAATTAAAAGATTACTGAATTGTTGCTTTATTTCATCAGATTCTACAGAAGGCTTTGTTTGTTTCTTTTGTTGAATTTTCTTTATGATTTTTAATTTTTATAATCGAATTTCGACATTAATCTTAACTTATTACAATATGCAAGTGCCAATTTTAAGAGAGGTTATGTTTTATTAACAACTTTGAGAATTTGCAACCTGGTAGTAATGTAATATTTCGAAAGAAAGTTTGATAATACGCAACCTGGATGTTCTGTATTGTGGCGCCCCCTTCAAAACAGAAATAATGCCTGGAACTACAAATGCGAACGGCCGTGTAAGCAGTGGCGGATTTAGGCACAAGCGTTGGAAGCGGCCGCTTCAGGCCCCACAAGTCAGGGGGCCCCCACAGAGGCCTCCTGCCAAGGACCGCACTGGGCACGCGAAATTGAGCGTACCTCAATTACTTCCTCTCAGAAGCAACGTGGAGCTTAAGTCAAACGACACGTGCTCTACGTAAACCACTCTTGGAATCTTGGATACGCGACAAATAAAAATTATTGGCGTGGGAATTCGCTTTTTCGCAAAAAGTGAAACAAGAAACAGACCATATCGTGTACAGGCTGGTAAAAAAAGTGTACGGTTGGCGCATTAGAGTTTCGTACGAAAAAGCAAGCACTCAGAACGATAGGTAAAATATTGTAACGGAGTGTATTGTTTCACAGCAAACCTGCAAGGAATGTATCATCTCTGTCGGTCAGAATGCTGGTCTTCTCGCACAATCAGCGCGGTCATCCGACTACTATGATAACTAATTTATTTACTCACAAGCGGTGGAAGTGGTCGTTCCAGGCCCCACATGTCAGGGGACCCCGCAAGTCAGGGGTCCCCGCAAAGGACCCTTGCCAAGGATCGCAGTGGACATCCGATAAATAAAATTATTGGCATGGAAACTCACCTTATCGGCGCAATAGAGTTTCGTGCGAAAAGACAAGCATTCAGAGTGATAGGTAAAATGTTGTAACGGAATATACAGTTTCGCAGCAGCCCTGCAAGGCTTGCCTCCAATGCCTTCTAGCAAACTCTGAGCGGTCGTCCGACTTACATTTGGGGAAGGGGAACTGGACCATGCTTTGAATAGGTGAAATTCCTTAATGGCATTTGTCAGTTGACAACATTTCCCAATGTTGAAACAACTTAAAAAAAATCTTCACATATTGTAATACGTACCTGTAAAAGGTTATGACCTTAGAATATTTCCCTTCTGTTCGATTTTTACAACCTAGAACGCGGCATTGTAAAATCTTTTATTCGCAATCGTATTGGTAATGAGTCCATTCCTGACCATTTAGAGGTCCGAAAATGCATCATTGTTTGTAACTTTGACATTCTCATGGTTCGAAACGACCTATTTTCGCACCTCTACGTGTCTTTAAATTCAGCTACTAGGTGGCGCGCAGAAAATTACATCGCCAAATGCTGTGTATAAATGGCTGTATAAATCATGTTTGGTAATGTTGCGGACCTTGGCTGCTAAAGAACGAGTACCCAGGTATTATTATTAATTTATAAATACTCCTATTCAATAAAATCCTCGAAATATTATGCGATCGAATTTGATGATGTAAGTGGCGACATACGTTATGCCAATCCCAACCGATGACATTTTGCATCTGTCAAGAATTTTAGATAATTCGGTATTTAAAGGACGATTGCGAATAAAATAGTATACAAACCTCGGCAAAAGTACTATTCCTGTGTCTCGAGAACTAGTTCACCTGGAGGCTATCGCCTCTCGGTAAACTATATTGTTCTCTCGACAAGAATGGAGTACTTTCGGCCTCGGTATGTAATGTACTATTATTCGCAATCGTATTGGTAATGAGTCCATTCCTGACCATTTAGAGGTCCGAAAATGCATCATTGTTTGTAACTTTGACATTCTCATGGTCCGAAACGACCTATTTTCGCACCTCTACGTGTCTTTAAATTCAGCTACTAGGTGGCGCGCAGAAAATTACATCGCCAAATAATGTGTATAAATGGCTGTATAAATCATGTTTGGTAATGTTGCGGACCTTGGCTGCTAAAGAACGAGTACCCAGGTATTATTATTAATTTATAAATACTCCTATTCAATAAAATCCTCGAAATATTATGCGATCGAATTTGATGATGTAAGTGGCGACATACGTTATGCCAATCCCAACCGATGACATTTTGCATCTGTCAAGAATTTTAGATAATTCGGTATTTAAAGGACGATTGCGAATAAAATAGTATACAAACCTCGGCAAAAGTACCATTCCTGTGTCTAGAGAACTAGTTCACCTCGAGGCTATCGCCTCTCGGTAAACTATATTGTTCTCTCGACAGGAATGGAGTACTTTCGGCCTCGGTATGTAATGTACTAATTAAATTGTCTTATTACGTTTAGGCAAATAAGCAATCATTTACGCAAAAATTTGAAAATATTATTATACGTGCTTTATTATACAGAACGTTTAGCTTGAAGGTGGGTACACATACAGCGAACGAAGGCGAACGAAGAGTGGCAAACGAATTCGTTCGCTTAATGTATACGTAAAAATGAACGCCACCGAAAGCATTTGTTCGCCTTCGCTAAGGTTCGCTCACTGGTTGGTACATCAAAAGGAGTTCGTTAAGAGTCTGTTGGCAATGTATACGCATTTCGACGTTCGCTTTGAGATCACATGGTTTTAAGAGCGTTTTTCTTTAATTTTAATAAGAAATAAGAATAATATTAAGTACCAACTTCGCGAATTCGTTCACTAGGCTTCGTTCTCCTTTGTTCGCTGTAGGTGTACCCACCTTAAGATTCGTATCCTCCGGACAGGTGGTAGTACACCAAAACTGCAACAAAAAGGCTTTCATAATAACCGTAAAAAATTGTTTTGGTTGGAGATCACTGATTTAAAAATAGTAGTTGGAGCTGAATGTACCTAACTGCATTTTCAGTGTGATGGATTGAAGGATTTTGGTAAAATTTGCAAAACAAGGGTTTTTGAGGACGAGAAATCGATCAGTGACTCTAGTCGACCAATAATGATAAATACTTACCTGGTTTCTATTTGCGTAAGAAGTTAAAAAGTTTTAAAGCCACTGAAAGGAATAGTTGAATGGTACTACAGGTGCTATTGTTAAGAGCCATCCGGACCTATCACCCTTATGGGATTTCCAATGTAACATTCTAACATCATAGCAAATATTCTAATAAAAATGTAATAATAAAATTTATACAGTTCTAAAGAGAATAATAAATTCTACAAAATGGCCGTGTTAAATTTTTGAATTTGCAAACTTGAAATAGAAAAACGGTGATAACAAATTGGGAAAAATTAAAGAATTAAAAATTAAAATTAAAAATTAAAGTTCTAAAGTTCGTACGGTCATTTTAGTCGGAGTTTCGATAGAAAATATCTTTTTGGAAAGGAAAATAGCGTTTTGATAAAAAAAAATTAATTACTAACGTAACCACGATGTTAGAAAGATTTATCCGATTTATCGAAATAATCCGATTTATTTAACTAGGTACCTGCTCTTTCAAACTATAACTTATGGACAAGGGTTCGAAGCTACTGTTTACGACACTTTATTGCTTTATTACTGCAATGTGACAAGCGGTGTAAGAGTTCCGATTTTCAAGGCCAGTTTGGGTACGGAATCCTCTTAAGAAGAAATGATGGACAGCAATGTATTTTAAGGGCGCGCTTCATTGCGTGCTGAAAGTGTCGTTTCCGACCAATTTTCGTTAGAGTTCACACACCTTCAGGAATGCGATGAAGATTTGCTCGATGTCTTAAATTGTAGATAAAGGATAAACTTAGGACTTGACATATTTTTCAAGGGTGGATATTTTGTAATAATTGATAGAGAGCCCTTGAAACTTCGGCAACTTTAGATTGTTATTTTCTACAACTTTAGAAATTCTTCGAAAATTAGAAATATGTCATCCCCTTGGAAATTCAATGGAGAATGTGTTTATGAAAACTGCATGTCGCTATCACCTCTGAATTTTGTGATGAACTCTAACAAAGTGCGCAATGTTCCTGACAGCGATTTATACAGTTACTCCTAATTTTAAGCTACCCAACTGACAATGGCTGTAAAAAAGATATCCAAGCGGAGATAAGAAGTTAAGGTATTTTCCCACTAGAGGCGCTTCATTCGTATTTGTAATTCGAGCAGTTGTGATGTTTATATAAAGAAATTCTGACATAGAAAAAAATATTGGAGATAAATGTACATGTTTTATTAGAACTCTATTTATAAGTGTATAATATTTCGATCATTCTTTTCCTTCTTAGAAATAAATTTAAAATTAAAAATATTTCTATGGAATAGAGAATGGGAATTTTAATTAATAAATATTCTTTTGAGCACATGCGTAACGTATTTTGTAAGAAGTACGTTTTAATTAGCAAATAGTAAAACTTATTTAAAACAATTTATTAAAAGTTTTTGTTAATCCTTATTTATTTCACAATTAGTAAATAGTTAAAAAATACAACAAAAATAAATATACAGTATAATATTAAATAAATAGATTTATTTATCCATCGTAAATTTCGCTACAGCATAAAAAATTAGATAAAATAAGTGAATAACAATGCCAAGGTCTTTGTTTCAGTAGTTAATATTTGTCTATGGGGATAGATTAATTTCAGTGCTTGAATACTTTTATTTATGCGAGAGTTTATATGGATTTTTCACATAGGAAGGTATTATCTAGTATTATTCAAACTGACTTAATAAAAAAAGGATTAAAATTATCCGTTATTTTCTTCTAAATTGGAAAATCGTCCAAAAAGTTTCATTTCATATTTTGATATTATTAGCAAAATCTGCTATGCAATTGTTGCTTTACCACTCCTTTAAAGTGTTACAAACCCTATTAAAAGCAGAACTTTTGACTTTTTTGTATTGTCGTGAGTCGAAAATGTCATTTTATGCCACTAGTATCTAAAGCGATATCTAGAGTAACACTTTAGACACGAGTGTAAAAAGTAAATTCAATAAATAAATTACCATAACAACAATTGTTATTGTGGTAATAACAGCAATGGTTGTTCTGATAGATGTTCGTTCGTAATTATTAAGTCATTCGATCTTTGCATTACAATTTTGTATTTTTATCATTTTGTAACCCCTTTAATAGGATTTGTAGAAAAAATAATGTATGATATACGTGCTAAAAGTGAATTTATTTTGTTCGAAGAGATTACTAACTCTGCTGGCACGTCTTGGGCCAAACTTCTCTTTTCGCAAAATAAACATTCACTTTTGACACTTTTCTATCATAAACTACTATCATAGAATATATATTAATTACTCTATGCTACTATTTAATGATTTCAAAATAGTCAGTTATGGGGTGTAGAAATGTTAAAAAACATTTTCCTTATGTTGGGATATCTTGTTCAAACTAGATATGTGAACGTAAAATGACGTTAGAAACATTTTTTCTTACTGCCTACGTAATAATAATAATCGCCCCCTCCCTCCCATAGTCTGGTTTCCAGGCTATGGGTTGTAGCAATTATTATTATTATTATTATTAATAAAATATTTTCCATATTTTAACAAATAAGGTCATTTTTCGTGATTTAGAAAATTGCGAATTTAACAGATACCTACCAATAATTTCACCTGTCAACTTTGACATGGCGTATTTCATAGTTGTTTCCAATCAGAATAGAAAGAATTTTCTCATGTGGAATGTGGATCCAACTTTACGACACACACTGTAAACTAAAATCTAAACTTTTAGCTTCTTTTTGATAGGAATAGGGATCCCACCAATCGCTACGTTAATATTGTCAGTTAAAAATGTATTAGGCTTTATTCGCAAAGAAGATAACAACTGATTTTTGAAGATTGATAACACTGTACAACACGAAAAAAACTTCTAGGTTTTCATATGGTTTTTCTACAACTTTTTGGTATGAAGATCACGAATCTGCTATTGGTTTTTTTGGGTCAGGTCAAATACTGTTGTTTCAATGTCATTCGGGTCATTCCATGCCAAATCATCACAAGAAAAATGAACTTTTCAACCCGACCATCTCAGATTTTCGTGAAATTTAGTAGGATGGTAGACGACATAAAGTAACTTACTTATGTAAAATAATAACCCCCAGTGACACACGGTATTCATACAGCAGGGTTGGATATATGGCAAAAATGTAAAATTTACCCTTACAAGGTGAACAAAGACAATTCATAACTTTGCTTCTAATCAGAGTAGATCTTTTATCTTAGGCTTGTTTTAAAGCTAAAAGAGCAGAATTTTATAAAAAATATTGAATTCTTCATTCCAAGGTCACATTATGTAACCTTTGACCTGCAATATCTAAGAAAGTGTACCTTCAATTTCTTTAGAAATACATTATGTTATACAGCTAGGTGTAGACTCTTTTTGGCGTAAGTTTAATTTTGGAAAGCCTTTGGGAACAGCCTTTAACACAAAACATGTACTCCTGTTACTACCGGTGAAAAGCTAGAAATTCCATTGTTTATTGCTATACACTGGGTGCGATTGGCTAATTGTTTATTGAATATAATGTTAAATACAATAACACAATAAAATACTATTAAAATCTTCACTAAAATATTTAATTATAAATTATAACTGTCGTTTCGCTACACAATAGCTTCTTCAGATAAAGACTGGTTATAACTAAAACTTAAACCAGTCTCTATCTGAAGAAGCTACCGTGTAGCGAAACGACAGTTATGGTTTTTAAATAAATAGTTTTATTTATTGTGTTATTATGGATCTTCATAAAGTACAGGCCGAATCAATGTAATTTATATAATGTTACTTTTTTGCATGTCCCAAAGGTTTAAAATAATCTTTTCTTGCTCCTGAACATGAAAATGATTTGAAACCCCAGTTCCAACGTTTTAAGGTATCAAAAATTCGAAATTTATAATTCCAATACTGTGTCATTTCTCAAGTCTCAAACAGAAGTCTTTTAGAGGTTCACAATTACAAGTTCAGCATTACAACAGTTTTTAAAGTATCGATTATAGAATTTCGTCTATGTTTTAAAATCTCAAAAATTAAAAATTTCAGAGATATAATATTCGAAAACTTTAAAAATAGCAGAATGTTACAGTAAATACCAATTCCGTTGGCGGAAGATTCTTGGAACGAAACGTCATCTGTCACATAGTGAAAGCTATCCCTAGAATGCTACATGATTGTAAACGATGGGGTCTCTACCTGTCGGTTGGTTCTAGGGATTCGAAATCTCCTTTCCGTTCATTCCAAGAATCTTCCTCCAACGGAATTGGTATTTACTGTAAACGTTTAGGATTAAAAATGAAGCTTAAGTCTAAAACCAACATAGTTTTAAAATGCAGTTTAAGAAGTTTATATTGTAAAGTCTCACTCTTAAGGTTCTAAAATTCGAAATTTCAGAAATTTAAAATTCAAGTCACAGATGTCACGTTTTAGATTTCAACTCATATCCGTAGTTTACATTGATATGTTCTGGGCGTCATTATATTGGAAACTTCCAAACATTCCATTATTGTTTAAAATGAAAACTTGGAAACTGAAACTTTGAAAATTTATGAAATAAATAAAGATTATTAAAAGTTTCACAGTTTTATTAAAATATACCTGACAATATTGTTTCGAAAGCTATGCTGTCATTATCAAAGGTAATATAATTATAAACAAACACGTCGCTAAGGTAGATACAAAATAGGTAACTAGATAAAATAATAATAATAATAATAAAAATCATAATTAAACATCTAATACTTCCAGTAACGGAGAATTACTGAGCTCAAGTTGTTCATTCATTAAAGGTACCCTGAGTTTGTGTTTGTATATCTCAAAGGCTTCTAAAATGTCTAATTTGCGTTTGTTATTACAAAAATGTAGGAATTTAATATTATTTTGAGGAGTCATTGTGTGATTTTGTTCTAAAAGGTGTTTGGCGTAATTCGATTTTTCAGGATGTTTATTTTTGTAATGACGTACGTGTTCTTTATATCTTATGTCAAAATTTCGAAGTGTTTGTCCAATATATACCGAACTACAAAAAGAACAATTTAAACGGTAAATGCTCGATTTCATGATATCATGTGTTCTGTCTTTAGCATTAAATAAAAATGAAAAAGTGTTAGTGTTGGTTTTAAATGTTATTTTATAATTGTTGGTTTTTCTTAGTATATGTGCAATTTTTTCTGATATTTTGCCAAAATATGGTATAGATATGTAATTTGTGTCTTCTGTTTGATTGTCAATGGGATATATTCTTTTGATAGCTAACCTATAATCTTTTTGTTTAATTAAAGTGTCAATCATGTTCGGATTATAATGATTTGCATGTGCTATTTGTTTAATGGTTGATATCTCTTTGCTAAAATCTGATTTTGTTAGTGGAATAGTTAAAGCTCTGTGTACTAATGATCTGTATGCTGCTATTTTATGTGTATTGTGGTGACAAGATTCATTTGGTATTGTTATGTCTGTTTGTGTTGGTTTTCTGTATATGGAAAATTCAAAAAGATTGTCTTCGTTAATCTTGATATTTAAGTCTAGAAAGTTTATAGCCCTGTTTTGTTCTGTTTCTAGTGTAAATTTTATATTAGGATGGATATTGTTTATAAGAATTAAAAATTCATTGATAACCTCAAAAGAACTGTCAAAACAAGCTAAAATGTCATCAACATAACGAAACCAGAAGATAATGTGTTTAGAGAGGTTTAATTCAAATATTCGATCTTCAAACTTGTTCATAAATATGTTAGCTAATAGAGGACTTAGAGAATTACCCATAGGTAAACCATCCTTTTGTAAATAAATTATGTTATTAAAAGTGAAATAATTTTGACTTATACAAAGGTCAAATAATTGAATTAACTCTAACCTTTTAACTAATTCTATATTACTATTGATCAAGAAACTATCTAATAAAGGAATACATTCTTGTGGTGGTATTCTGGAGAACATGTTGCAAATATCAAAACTAACAAGTTTTGAATGTGGTGGAAGATGTATGTTTTGCAGCTTATCTACTAATTCTAATGAATTTCTAACAGAGTATTTTGATTTGTAACCTATCGTGTTAATAATCTGGTTCAGTTTTTTGGATAAAATGTGATTAGGTGCATTGATGTATGATACAACTGGTCTTATTGGCATATTCTGTTTGTGGGTCTTCACTAATCCATACAGATTAGGTATTTGTGGGTTTTTATTAATGATTTGTTGCTTTTCTAATTCTGAAAAGCAGATATTGCAGTTTTCTAAACCTTGTTTTATTTCTTTTTGGAATTTTGCGGTTGGGTTTTTGTTTAACGTTTCAAAATTTTCTTTATTAATAAATTCATTAACTTTTTGTATGTAAATATCTTTTGAAAGAATAACCAAAGTGCTACCCTTATCTGCTTTAACAGAAATTAGATTGTTCTCTGTGATTTTCTGTTTTATAGATTGAAGAAGTGATATGTTAGATGTGTTGTACATTTTGTCCTGTTTCAAAGACATCTCTGTTTTGACAGTTCTTTTGAGGTTATCAATGAATTTTTAATTCTTATAAACAATATCCATCCTAATATAAAATTTACACTAGAAACAGAACAAAACAGGGCTATAAACTTTCTAGACTTAAATATCAAGATTAACGAAGACAATCTTTTTGAATTTTCCATATACAGAAAACCAACACAAACAGACATAACAATACCAAATGAATCTTGTCACCACAATACACATAAAATAGCAGCATACAGATCATTAGTACACAGAGCTTTAACTATTCCACTAACAAAATCAGATTTTAGCAAAGAGATATCAACCATTAAACAAATAGCACATGCAAATCATTATAATCCGAACATGATTGACACTTTAATTAAACAAAAAGATTATAGGTTAGCTATCAAAAGAATATATCCCATTGACAATCAAACAGAAGACACAAATTACATATCTATACCATATTTTGGCAAAATATCAGAAAAAATTGCACATATACTAAGAAAAACCAACAATTATAAAATAACATTTAAAACCAACACTAACACTTTTTCATTTTTATTTAATGCTAAAGACAGAACACATGATATCATGAAATCGGGCATTTACCGTTTAAATTGTTCTTTTTGTAGTTCGGTATATATTGGACAAACACTTCGAAATTTTGACATAAGATATAAAGAACACGTACGTCATTACAAAAATAAACATCCTGAAAAATCGAATTACGCCAAACACCTTTTAGAACAAAATCACACAATGACTCCTCAAAATAATATTAAATTCCTACATTTTTGTAATAACAAACGCAAATTAGACATTTTAGAAGCCTTTGAGATATACAAACACAAACTCAGGGTACCTTTAATGAATGAACAACTTGAGCTCAGTAATTCTCCGTTACTGGAAGTATTAGATGTTTAATTATGATTTTTATTATTATTATTATTATTTTATCTAGTTACCTATTTTGTATCTACCTTAGCGACGTGTTTGTTTATAATTATATTACCTTTGATAATGACAGCATAGCTGTCGAAACAATATTGTCAGGTATATTTTAATAAAACTGTGAAACTTTTAATAATCTTTATTTATTTCATGATTATGGAGTTCCACAAAATAAGGTTTGAAAATTTAGATTATCGATTTAGATTACATTAGAAACTTGTAAATTAAACTTTGAATGTCTCAGTTCTTGATATTTAATCTTTAAATGATTGAAACTAAAATACTGAACTTTAGAATTTTAGAGATAATGAAATTTCGATTCTTTGAAACTTGGTTAGTCGATATACAAATTTTGAGGCAAATAAATAATTCTGAACAAAATGTGTATTCGGCTGTGAGATCATGCGGTGTTTTGTAATCTGGTGTAGCGTGTACAATTTCTTTCTTAAGATTAGTCTCTTGATTTTATCATGTGGAAGAGGCTGTACATACTTTTTATAATATCTGCTTATTTTATTAAGTTATTTATCTTGCAATTAAAGACTTTTATGTGACTAAAGTTTGTGAGTGAAGTACTCTGGTAAACTTCACTCACGAACTTGAGTCACTTGAGGTCTCCAATTGCGTTTAACGGCAAATGCGTCTACATAAACTCCCCACAGCAAAAATATGTTTTCAAAATTTCAAACTGTATCAATTTGTATCAATTCTCGAATTTGCCAAAGCTGCCCCTTTTCAAATAGATATTTCCGAAAACTGGCAAATCGAAAACTACAAACGATGCTTTGGAAATCATGAAAAGTACAAATCCATTGTTTTAGTGATTAGTCATTAGGAGGGAGACATTTGCAAGAACATCTCGACATACCTATTCCATTGAAAACATATGTGGTATTCTGATTTTCGCAATTAAGGCAAAATTTGTTGATCTGTTTCTTGTAGGTTTTTGTCATTTTCCTGTTCGTTACAAGGCATTGTAGTAACGTTATTCAATTCTAAGTTCTTACATTTTCTACATATATTATTACATTTGTTTCTTCCACCAAGTTATACACATTTCTGTTGTTTCTTCTTCGCCAATTGTTCTTATCCGCTGTTCACCTTCTTGTACAAATTTATATGATTGACTAATACTGGCATTTACTTCTACTGAATGACTTTGTAATTTTTAGAGTAACTCATCAAGATCATCTTCAGTCCCTAGGCACAGTATATATATAACAGTCAGTAGGTTTACTTGCGTGCGGCACTATTGATTTCATTAATCCACCTTCGAATATCACGCCCATAAACGAAGTAGTGCACTGGAGTTGATCGGTCGACATCGCCTGCAGATAATATCCAGTAATGTATTCAATAAAATACGAAATAGAATTGTTTGAATCAACAAAATTAATTGCCGCTTTTGAACAATTAGCTTGTTATTAACTGAACTTAAATTAACGTACATAATTGAATATTCATTTACAAAACGAAAACTTTATTGTTAATTATGTTTCAATACAATTATCTTTTTACTACTTTTAGATGATTTAAAATTTCTGTTAACGTCTTTTAAAGTGTAATACACTCGCAGTCGAGCGTGTAAATGATATACTATATTATTATTATATTTAAGATTATTGTACGAATGTAGAAATATTAATGTTTTGAAGATGGATAAAACGCGTTTGACCACATTTTCATTTACACAGATATCTTGGAAGTGTTGTTGAAAAAGTATTTCCATAGATAAAATAAATTAAATAAAACTCAAGTTTGCATGTATGTATCGATAAACATTTTTTATCAAATAACCGCATATATATCGAATAAAGTTTTTTCTAATTTATCAGAAGTTTGGTAATCTTTGTCAATTAAAACAATCTCTTCATCGATTCTTGATTCTATGTTTATTCATTTCGTAATAGGGGGCATTCGCACTGCATAATTGGAGTTATACGGGACTGGATAATTTGATGTGTTCGGTCGCGTGTATGAAGTATGCTTTCTATGTACTGCCGGCACCTGCCAGCTTGTTGTGTGGTGGATGGTAACTATTTGCGACAGTCACGTTACTGTATGTTATTTATACTATGCCCTAGGGATTTAATCATTTTATTGAAATGATTTGTAGAGGATAGTCTAATTTCTAGGTCTGTGCCAAATTCTGCCTTGTACCAATCCAATGTAATAATCCTATGGAAGGAACAGCTTTACTGAAACTGCAAGAAATAACAGCCAACAGTACGTATTGGGACACCTGAGCCAGACGGAAATTGACATGCCATGTGGCATGCCAATGGCATGGCTCCTCCCCCTGCTTCTGATTGGCTACCCCCACTCCTGTAGCTCCTCCCCTTGCTTCTGATTGGTCGCCGCCATCTTGGATTTCCCCACCTACTGCTCTCTGATTGGTTAACCCCCACTCCTGTAGCTCCTCCCCTTGCTTCTGATTGGATGAAGGCAGCCATTTTAGAACGTCTGGCTCCATTCTACCACGCCCTGGCGCCAGGCTACCACGCCAGCCGCCGCCATTACGGGAATCTGTATTACCGGCAATCTGTGTGCTGCCAATAGAGGGCGTAATGTTACAATTAGTGTGTATTGCTAAGAGAGGGCGTCATGAAGGGATCTGTATGACTGGCAGACTGTGTACTACTACTAGGGGGCGGCGGCGGCGGCGCGTTATGAAGAAATCTGTATTACTACCGGTATGATGATGATGTAGAGGCAACCATTTTATATCACAGCATGTGGTGCGTGCGCGCGCGCTAAATTTGAATCTGTACTGTGAATCTGTCAATTTTAAATTTGTCATTTTTGCAACTGTCATTTATACGTATGTCATTTTTGCATCTGTCATTTTGCATATGTCATTTATACGTCTGTCAATTTTAATCTGTCATTTTTGCATCTGTCATTTTTGCATATGTCATTTTTGCATCTGTCATTTTTGCAGCTGTCATTTATACGTCTGTCAATTTTAATCTGTCATTTTGCATCTGTCATTTTAATTCTGTCATTTTTGCATATGTTATTTATACGTCTGTCAATTTTAATCTGTCATTTTTGCATCTGTCATTTTTGAATTTGTCATTCTTGAAGGAGCCATCTTGGATTTCCCCAGATTTGATTGTTTCTCGCTACAGGTTCTGCTGCTTCTACCTTTCTCTCTCCTGCGCACACACACACTATACTCTTTCCACTGCCTTTTCTAGAAGAAATAATAAAGCCATATAGGAATTAAAATTATGTTTATTAATATATTGTTATGACTACATTTAATTTATAATAAAAATGTTGATAGATTGCTGGTGATGATGATAGCTTGAGGACTTCAGGACTGACTTCTGTTTTCTATTTGCGGTTCCAGGGGCTGTAACAACAACAACAATAGAACATTAAAAAAAAGGGGTTTATTGTAAACTTGATGTTTACCCATTACCTTATCTGTTTCCACAAACATGCAGTCATCATAACAGCCTGTTTTTCCCAAGTACACTAGGCCTAGAGAAATCGTTTTAGCTCCAATCTGCTCGTTACTCTCTCTAACCCTTTGATCTGTTAACTTGTCGCTGATCCGCTTGGGTAGAAATGTAACGTAGTTTTCACCAACAACAATCACACTTTGACGTTTATCACGGCAAAGACTCTTTTGTATTGTAGTATCTCTGCAATTTTTTTTATTTTGTAATCACATAACTTCTTGATCGGCTTCTGGCTACCGGAAGGTTTGTTCAAATGTTGTAATAGCAAGTCCATTTTTTCTATGTAAAAAACAAATACACATATGATAGATTTAAATAGCAGCATTTTAAAATTTTCTACGTAAACAAAGATACACACACACACACACATGTTAGACTTTAAATAGTAGCAAAAAAAATTAACACACACAAGAATAATAATGATAATTATTTTAACATACCTGTTTAGTTGAAGCAAACAATAATAATTATCACTATCACCGTAACCGACGACGAGAACAAAACTAAAAAACGGAAGGGTTCGACGGAGCTTTTATAACCTTCTAATCGACAGGAATGAACACGCGTATAGATGCAACTGTTCGTAAAATAAGCATCTAAATTTCCTACACACCCAAGCAAAGGGTACAAGCTCGTTAACGGTCAAAAGGGGTCGACACCTGCGCTGTCAAATTAACACTTATCTAACGACCGATCTAACCGACTGTGTATTGTCGTGAAAAATCATGCAAGGACTTGCTCGAGGTTGTCAAAATATGAGAATGTGTATAAACCACAGAAGGTCATATCTTATTGTGTTATATATATTGAAACTAAAAACGAATTGCTTGCTTATAACAGATTTAATTTTAAATTCATGCATCAGTTCATTTTGATTAATAAGAACTAAATATGAAATAATATTACATCATGTTTTACTTATTATGCTAGATGCTTTATTGAAAATAATGTATCACCAGATTATCATGGGTACATATAAGTGGTTATTATGCATGTTCCCAGTGCACGTCAAGCTTTAACTGAAATTCATTCAACTAGAAATCGTTCGTGAGACCTCTCATTCGCTAACTTTGATAGTATACGTTTTATATTGAACAATAATAAATATATAGATGCATTATTTTATGTGGTGATAATCCCTTTATAGCGTCTCCATTAAAAAGGTTGAACTTATATTATTTTTAAGAGGTGAAACTATTACATTAGGTTATAGAAGGCAGGCAGGTAGTAGCTGAGAAATATAAACGCTTTGGGGTGTATTCAATTTAAAGTGTTTCCTAAATTTATTTACCAATCTTATTATTTAATCTGCCTGAGAATAAAACTTCTTTACTCCATCTGAGAACGGTTTCCGTGAATTTTATTTTTGTAAACCGTTATAAAAATTTTAATGTTATTAATTAGTATTAATGAATACTATACATAAGATAATTATAATTGTTAATAAACGATGAAATTGCATAGTTGTCGCATTAGAAGTCAAGTCTGCTTAAAAGACTTATTGTTCTTTCGTTTAAATATTTTATTTAGGTGAATTTTAAAGAAACACAAAACGTCTACCTGTAGGAACAGTTTTTTTTTCCAGAAATTTATTACCTACCGGCCGGAGCATAATACACCCCTATTTTTATGTTGATTGTTCAAAGTTGTCGTCAATATAATCTTTTCAAAACATCTTTAAAGACGGTTTGTAAACTTGGCAAAAAAAATATATAAAAATGCTTGTTTTAAATGTACTCTGAGTTATTATTTTACATGTAGATTTTACTGTAAGCTCACATCTCTGTAAATTATAAATTTATATTACATTTTCTTTTATTTACAAACTTTGCCTAGGTCGATTCATATTCCTAATTTAAAAAGCTAAAATTAGCGACCAAGTAGTTAGTAAAGTTTAAAAATACCACGGAAATTGTTTGAATAATAAACACACCCTTAAAAAGGGAACCGTATCGAATTTTGACTGCATGTCTACGGCGAATTTTAGTCCGAATAAAAATAATACATTATTACCCTTTTGAAAAAAAAGGTTCTGAGAAAGAAATCTTATCTTTTTTTCAAATCTGAGTGTATTCATTACAGACACGTCAGACGGTGATGTGTAGATCCAATCAAGATGAAACATGTATGAGCGGCCTCGACGTTTTATGACATCCGTCTGATTTATGACCTAGTAAAAAAACTTAATTAACAAGGCCCTGAACAGGCTCATTCTTGTTTATTTCATAATATTGCGCAATATCATGCAATACGTAAACGATGTTTTAATGACAACCAGAGGGCGCTACGATTGTTTTTTTAGAACGTATAAAAGCAAATCCTGAACTTCCGGGTATCACTTGTCTACATCAGCTATCACCGTTAATAGCTCTTATTTACTGCTATTGTGTTTGTGTATGTGTGTGTATGTATTTGTTACTCGCGAATAAAACTATTTTTAAATAAAACTGTTTGACGAACCAAGACAGCCAGCCAACAAAGGTAGGAATTTATTATTAATTGTTTTATTACGTAGTTACTTTTTCTGTGCCTTATTTATTTTTTTTGTTTCTCAATCGTTATAAGGGACAGTAATTTACATTATTCAGGTAAAATATTATGAAGTTTTATACTTTTCAAGCAATTTTAGCTTATTTTGCTATTTTATAATAATAATCTGCCAAAGGGATTTAGTAACAATTTTAAACTTTATATTTGCTTAAATTAGATTGCTGTTAAAAGTTTAATACTGATTAAAAAGGCTTTATTAATTTGCATTAAAACTGATCTTTCTTTGACTTTGTACAAAGCAAATAATTAATTTATAATATTTAATAGCTTGCATTGCATTCAGAGGTTATTGTTTATTTTGCGTCAATTTTTTTATCACCACGTAGCATCCAAGCTTTTTATTTTTAATTAAGGGTTAAGAGAGAGACAGTTCGTGAATGGTGTTTGAAAACATCGTTCTAAAAAGATTTTATCTGTCCATTTGTCGCTGTGATTTCTTACCTGCTGTTGTTGCTATAATAAGGACAGTAATTTATGAAGCTTTACACTTTTCAAGCATCTTTAGCTTATTTTGTTATTTTATAATAATAATCTGCCAAAGGGATTTAGTAACAATTTAAACTCTACTTATAATATTTATTAATTTGCATTAAAACGGGGGTCTTTCTTTAACTTTGTACAAAGCAAATAATTAATTTATAATATTTAATAGCTTGCATTGCATTCAGAGGTTATTGTTTATTTTGCGTCAATTTTTACCACCACGTAGCATCCAAGCTTTTTATTTTTAATTAAGAGAGAGACAGTTCGTGAATGGTGTTTGAGAACATCGTTCTAAAAAGATTTTATCTGTCCATTTGTCGCTATGTGATTTCTTACCTGCTACTGCTGCTATAATAAGGACAGTAATTTATGAAGCTTTACACCTTTTCAAGCACCTTTAGCTTATTTTGTTATTTTATAATAATAATCTGCCAAAGGGATTTAGTAACAATTTAAACTCTACTTATAATATTTGCTTAAATTAGATTGCTATTAAAATTTTAAGCCTGGTTAAAAGGCTTTATTAATTTGCATTAAAATTGATCTTTCTTTGACTTTGTACAAAGCAAATAATTAATTTATAATATTTAATAGCTTGCAGTGCATTCATTTCGAGCAAGATTAACTTTATTCTAAATAATAATAAATGTTCATGTCTACTACTACTACTAATTTAACGAATTTCTTGTAATCTGATTTATTTTGCAAACAATAATATTTCCCCTATGTCATTTAATAATAAAGTAGTCTACCCGCCTTTGTTTAAAGCCTAGTAAACTAGATTGCTTTGTTGTTGTTTATTTAAAATAATAATAATTTACCAAAGAGTTTTATCAACAATTTAAACTTTAATAATAATTAGCTGATGTTTATTTAAATTAACAACATATAATCTTTGTTGTTTTTAGCAGTTGTTAAGTGTGCAAGTGCGATATTTTTGTTATTGTTGTTACCCCCCTGTACAAAATGTCTTCTTCTCTCTACGAGATACTTAACGAGAGTGTGTCCACCATAAAGAAATTCGGCACCCAGAAACACCGAGTAGTGTTTAAAGTAAATGACGCGCCAGACGGTGAAGACCATCTAGACTTTTTTAAATAACAGTTCTGATTACAAGAAGATCCGACAAAATCAGAGCGTGCAAAAGATAAAGGCCGAGGAAATGATGCGGGAGGCCGGAGTAGCCTTCATTCCACCGGAGGGAGCCGGGGTCAATGAATTAAGGCTGTTCCAGCAGCTCCTGGCCCCCAACTATAAAATAACCGTGTATAGCCACTGCTCGAAAGGTCGTTTACTTATCTTTGAGGGGGTCGTTGATAACGATGCTTATGATGCCGCCGCAACAAAGAACATCAATCTGCTGTATCACGAGCATCATTATAACGTCATAACATCATTGACCTCAGCCTTTGCCTGCGGTTATTTCTGTGAGCACTGCCACGTACCCTATAACAACATGGGAGATCACCGGTGTGAAAAGTCCTGCGTAGGCTGTGGTAGCTCTTCGCCCTGCGAAAGAACAGCGCAGCTGATTAGGTGTTCGGACTGCAGATTTTAGAAGTCAAGCCTGCTTTAACAACCATCAGGAGGGTAAATGTGCCGGGAAGTTAAAAAATGCGAGGGATGTTTTAAGACCGTGAACCTCAAGACCCGGAAGCAGGCCCACGTGTGCGGGGAGATCTATTGTAAGATCTGTCAGAGCCATAAACCCGAAAACCATTTCTGTCATATACATCCGGCCGGGCCTAGGAACACAAAGCAAGACACCTTGTTTGTGTTCTTCGACCTGGAGACCCGGCAGGAGAAAGAAATTGCGCCCGGCGTTAACCTCCACGAACCGAATCTATGCGTTTTCCAGCAAGTCTGTTCTGAATGTTACAACGATTCATTAGCGGCTACCATCTGTGTAAGATGTGGTTTGCGAGAACAGATCTTGCGAGGAAAATGCATCGATCGGTTTTTGAACTATCTACTAGACTCGCGGAAATTATTCAAAAAAGTTGTAGCAGTCGCCCATAACGGGCAGGCTTTCGACACACAGTTTATTCTAAATTACTTGATAACCAACAACACCTCATTACATCCGGAACTCATCATGCGCGGCAGTAAAATTCTACTGCTACAGCTAGACAATTTAAAATTTATCGATTCCCTCAACTTTTTCCCCATGGCTCTGGCTGACTTACCTAAAGCATTCGATCTACTGGCTTCTAAAGGATACTTCCCGCACCTCTTTAATACCGAGGCCAACGCCCATTACGTGGGTCCTCTTCCGGACATCAAATTTTACAGCCCCGACACCATGAAACCCCGGGCTCGTAAAGAGTTCCTAAAGTTGTACGAGGCGAACCGGGACATCACGGAGTTCGACATGCAACGTGACCTGGTCGAATATTGTCGAACAGATGTCGATATTTTGAAGAGAGCCTGTATCCACTTTAGGAATCTCTTTATTGAGGAATGCGACGTTGACCCGTTCACAGAAGCCATCACCATCGCCTCTGCCTGCAATCTCATATTCCGGAGGAAATTCCTCAAAGAAAGCACCATTGGACTGGTACCAAAGGGCGGTTATAGACGGGCAGATAACCAGTCTAAGGTAGCTCTCCAATGGCTGTTGCTGGAAGAACATCAAAGAGGTGTTGAGATTCAACACGCCGGCAGGCAGAGAGAAGCTATCGTGGGCGGGTTAAAGGTGGACGGGCTGTCCGATAATTCCATATTTCAATTTCACGGGTGTTACTTCCACGGATGTCCCACCTGCTTCACCACCCGTCGCAACGAACCTCTACACGACGATCCTAGCGACACCATGGATATGAGACTCGAGAAGACCCGAGCCACTACTGAAAAGTTAAAGTCGCTAGGATATGAGGTCATTGAGCAGTGGGAATGTCGCTTCCGCAGGCAGTTAACACCCGAACTCAGTCAGCTGGTAGAGAAACATCCCTTGCTACTAAACACACCACTCATTCCGAGAGAGGCATTTTACGGCGGTCGTACAGGGGCAGCAAAATTAAAGCGTGTTGCAAAAGACGGGGAAAAGATCCGGTATGTCGACGTGTGCTCCCTTTATCCCTGGGTGTGTAAGTACGCGAAATTTCCTACGGGCCACCCTAAAGTCTACGTGGGTAACGAAGCTTGCCAACAGCTTATCCGGGATAAAGGGAGCCTAGAACAGATCAATGGTGTAGTAAAATGCACCATGTTGCCTCCGCAAGATCTATACCATCCGGTCTTACCCGTCAAAATGCACAATAAACTTCTATTCCCGTTGTGTCGCACTTGCGCCGAAGACCTCAACCAGACAGAATGTCAACATGGCGTCGAGGATCGAATCATCAACGGAACCTGGGTCTTGGACGAAGTGATAATGTCCATTCGTACGGGTTACATCGTACAGGACATACAAGAGATCTGGTCGTACGATGTAACCCAGTACAACAAATCGTCCAAGACCGGGGGACTGTTTTCGGGCTTCATCGACAAGTTCTTGAAGATGAAGCAGGAAGCCAGCGGTTGGCCATCTTCAATAACAGCCAACAACAACAACAGCGAGGATGGTATCAATGGAGTCCGGAAACAGTACGTTGATGACTACCTCGAGAACGAGGGAGTATCGTTGGATTCGAAGAAGATCATCAAGAACCCTGGTTTGAGATCGTTGGCCAAACTGATGCTGAATTCCTTTTGGGGTAAGTTATAATAACAGTAACACACACACACACGCACACAATTAGTACATAGTTTTATTGATTATTATTATTATTGTTATAGGGAAATTTGGTCAACGTGAAAACCAGGCGAAAACGGCCATAATCAGCGAGTCCAAGGAGTTCTTCGACCTGTTGTCCAGCCCAGGCGTAGACGTTAATCATGTGCAGGAAATAAATGACGAGGTGATTGCGGTTAACTGGCAACATAAAGAGGAAGCAGCAAATCCTCTGTCGTCAGTTAACGTGGTCATCGCGGCATTTGTCACTGCACAGGCCCGTCTTAAGCTGTATTCCTATTTGCATCAGCTAGGCGAGAGAGTCTTATACTATGACACAGGTAAGTCGTCGTCGTACTATCAAACATCAACACCGGTTATATTAGAGTTAATTTTTTTTTCGTTGTTTCAGATTCTGTAATATACGTTTCAAAGCTGGGCGACTTCGATCTACCAACAGGAAGCTTCCTAGGTGACCTCACCGACGAGCTCGAAGAGTACGGTCCCGGATCGTATATTATAGAGTTTGTGTCAGGCGGGCCAAAGAACTACGCCTACAAAGTGTATTCCCCGACCACAGGCTAGATACACGTGGTCGTCAAGGTCAAGGACATCACGCTAAATCACGGCGCGACTCAGAAAATAAACTTTGAGTCCATGCTGAGACTGCTGGAAGGCATGGACGAGAAGATTATTGTAGAGTCCAACAACATCCGGCGTACTGCTGACCATCAGCTTGTAACGCGAGCGGAATCAAAAGTCTACAAGATAACGTTCGCGAAGAGACGGCGTATAGAAGATTTTGATTCCGTTCCGTTCGGCTATAACAACAAGCGACCACGTGTATAAACATTTAAACCTCTTGTATATGTGTATGTGTATAGTAGTATAGTTGTATTTTTAAGTTTTGTAAATTTTGTATATCATTTGTATAGGTAGTATCATATCTAATTCTTAAGTAGCAAAATATTTGTATAGTAATAAGTACAACAACATCATATGAAGGTCGATGTTTTCATTGATTATCATAATGTATATAATTATTGTACAGTTCAATCGTAGTAGCATTAGTCGGGGTATGTTAATCGCAAGAGATCGACCTTCGGATTGGTGTAATTATTATTATAAGTGATGATGAAATCTAGGTTGATACTTTGTGTATACTATATTCGAAATTATTTAAGAATGTAATAATTAGGTAATTAGCTGTTGTAAATTGTTCAATCATCTTTTGTCAGTATAGTGTAGTTATAATAATAATAAGTGAAGCTGACGAGAGTTATACTTTATGTACAGTAATTAATTATTAAAAAGATGGTGAAACTTACGAGTGATTGAATGTAAATCACAGCCATCACAGGGATACTAGGGAACATGCTCATAAAATAGATCTGATAAACGCGATTTTGTTCTTTTCAATTATGTCTATTAAGTAGTAGTAGTAGATCAAGACATTGTTGAAAAGAATATTTGGCATAACAAACCGTACAAGGCATTCAATAGACCGTTTCATGAAAAATGTGTTATGAGTATGGCTTCAAGGTTATCCGAGAACAGATTTCAACCCTAATAATTGTTTAGTTATTTAATTATTGTTTAGTTGTTTAATAATTTTGAGAAAGATTGTTTTAGAATAAAAGATTAATGTTCTATCATGGTTATCCGAGAACAGATAATTGTTTAGTTATTTAATTATTGTTTTGTTGATGTTCAATGAAATTTTTGAGAAAGATTGTCATAGAATAAAAAGATTAATGTTCTATATGCGTGTATTATTACTATTCTCACCTCTGTACCATGGCATGAAAAAAGCGATAGCTATAACTAGTATGAGAGAGAAGCAAGAATGAGGTAATTACCTACACACCTACCTGTGATGACGTGTCATTAAACAAGATGAAACTTGTCTGTCAACGTCGACAACTTGTTTATCGTATGCATGTTACTGAGCATGCGCTGGATCTAGGTAAGTATAAGCGACTATATAAAGTCGACAGTTGTTAGCGTGTAGCAGACAGTACGTGTACAGCAGCAGCAATTGCGATGATGACGAGCAGCCCTAATTATTGTTATGATAACGAGACCTGTGAGAGCGAACTTCTGGAAATAGGTAAGTTGTTGTTTATAAAACTTCAAGTTTGTGTTTGTATGCTAATTTGTGTCTATTTTGCTGTTGCTTGTTTAGATGAAGGCCCGGATGTTGCAGATCATACATCATCATTAACAGCAAGTACCGACAAGTACAGCGAGAACGGTCAAGCGTGGAACAATGAAAAAGAAACAGGTAAGGTGTTTAAAACTTTTGTATGTTTATGCTTATATTAATCGATTATTGTATTATTGTTTTAGCGTTCCATGATCTGTCGCAGCAGCCTCTATACTACGCTAATGACGCTGTAGCAGCATCAGCAAACTTTACCATCGTAGATACACCAGTAGTAGCAGTAGCTAAAGGTGAAGTACGTGTTCAACTGCTCGGGGCTGTCCAGTATCCGTTGTATGTTACGAGACCTCCAGGGGAAGAAGAACAAAACTACGACCATATACACAACATCCAAGTAGGACTTGTTCCACCCGCTGGCGACGACGTCCAAGGAGAATTTGACGTAGTAGTGAAGCTCGAATGCGTGAATAACGTATGTGAGTATGGTGAAATTGTGTTGTCGGAACGGGACTGGTTCGAGCTGTATGATATAAGAGTCGAGGCAATGTTTAAAAATTTCTTTTATGGTTGCTGCTGCTGCAGCAAGGACAACAGTATACTACATCGTGATAAACATTTGAAATTCCATCTATGTGAGAATTTATGCATCGAGATTATTTACAACGAGTTTTTCGGCAACAGGGTGGCCATTCATCAGAATGATAAACAGCGGACTATAACCTTAAAAGATTACGAGTTTCAGTCTATATTGCATCTAGCACCGCTGATCAATCATCAGGCTCGAACGTTACATCACCTGGACTTTTCGCGTTTCTACCACGCAAACATAGAGAACGTAGCAGAAGGTCAACTGAGACGCAACCATGAAGATGTCTATAAAACGCTTCCACCTACAGACTCCATCTTATTCACGACCGAGCTGTTATGCGGATACTACTCAGCTACCAGTTTAATAGACAACACAGCAGCAACAACTGGTGGTGGATTGAACTCGTTCATTTTATTAGAAATAATAAAACATTATCCGCAAAAGTTTATCGATGCCGTACGTACACGACTGCAATCATACCAGCAGCAGCAGCAGCCGAAAACGTCAACGACGACAACGTTTGCACCGTCGTATTAAGAACACCATGGCGGAAATAAACTATCTTAGAAATAGGTTACAAAAATATTTGAACAATTTGCAAGTGTTACGCGATGATCTCAGCTCATACTGTGTAATGAATAATTTGTCAAATAATATGTTACAATTGTCCATTAAATGTATAGCAAAATAAATAATATGTATATTTAAACACTGATGTTTCATTTACTAGCACGACTAAGGGTGAAGGAGGTTGAAGAGACTAGCATGACTAAGGGTGAAGGGTGAAGAGACTAGCATGACTAAGGGTGAAGGGGGCGACTATATAAAAGGTAGATCGACGTCATCAGCGAGAGAGTACACGAATAAAGCCGAAGATTTCCGACGGCGAACATCCTAAGCTACAAATCAGAGCCGGTAAGTAGTCATACTATGAGAGAGGGAAAGAGTTTCAGCTTAGTGAAAGGAGGAGGATCCAATCCCAGAGTTAGCGCTAAAATTCAAATCTGGGGAAATCCAAGATGGCTCCTTCAAGAATGACAAATTTAAAAATGACAGATTTAAATGACAGATGCAAAATTGACAGATTTATAATGACAGATTAAAATTGACAGACGCATAAATGACAGATGCAAAAATGAAAGAATTAAAATGACAGATGCAAAATGACAGATTAAAATTGACAGACGTATAAATGACATATGCAAAAATGACAGATTAAAATTGACAGACGCATAAATGACAAATGCAAAAATGACAGAATTAAAAAATGACAGATGCAAAAATGACAGATGCATAAATGACATATGCAAAAATGACAGATGCAAAAATGACAGACGCATAAATGACATATGCAAAAATGACAGAATTAAAATGACAGATGCAAAATGACAGATTAAAATTGACAGATTTAAAATGACAGATGCAAAAATGACATACGTATAAATGACAGCAGTAAAAATGACAAATTTAAAATTGACAGATTCACAGTACAGATTCAAATTTAGAGCGCGCGCACCACATGTTGTGATATAAAATGGTTGCCTCTACATCATCATCATACCGGTAGTAATACAGATTTCTTCATGACGCGCCGCCGCCGCTTCCCCCTAGTAGTAGTACACAGTCTGCCGGTCATACAGATCCCTTCATGACGCCCTCTCGTAGCAATACACACTAATTGTAGCATTACGCCCTCTATTGGCAGCACACAGATTGCCGGTAATACAGATTCCCGTAATGGCGGCGGCGGGCGTGGTAGAATGGAGCCAGACGTTCCAAAATGGCTGCCTTCATCCAATCAGAAGCAAGGAGAGGAGCTACAGGAGTGGGGGTTGCCAATCAGAAGCAGGGGGAGGAGCCATGCCATTGGCATGCCACATGGGATGTCAATTTCCGTCTGGCTCAGGTGTCCCAATACCTACTGCCAACGGACCAATTTGAGTAATTATTGTCCTGCAGTCAGACTGGCAACATATTTTTGACATCCTGATTGCTTCTTGCTATAATACTGCATGTGATTGAGGATGTCGCGGTTGGCCATGAATAATTTCCAGCTCAGGCCATAGTTTTACTAATTCGAGAATTATATAGTTTGCAAATTGGAGGTCATTGTCGCTTTTGTAATATGGCTGGACATATTAGACCAAGTTCAAGAAAGATTTTCAAAAACTTCTAAGCTACTTCAACAGCTTTCTTTGATTTCAAAGGACGTAGGCAAATAAATTTTGTGGGATGGTCCTAATAATTTTGAAACAATTTGTATTCTTTATCCTGACATGACTGCTAATCGATCAAATCAACTTGGGCCCGAGAACCAAATTCTTTTAAAACTATAGGTTTAGTAACCAAATTTGTATGTTTCGATTTTACCTTTTTTCTTCTTAAGACGAATTTCACACGATTGTAGAAATATCCGAAAACAGGTCGTGGAATGATGTGGTCTGATTTTAAAGCAAAAATCATTTTATCTCTAGCACCATGGCCCAGTGAAATATGTGCCGAATACAATATTTCAAATAAGTCTTCTTATGGTGTAACATAGATAATATTACCACGTTTTCCGCGGAATAACGCATTACACCAAAAGTCTACGACATATATAATGAATAATTATTTTCACTTCATTGTTTGATTTTCTTGCTTAGAAAAATAAATACGTATGTATTCCTTAGGCCACCCTGTATAGTAACCTCTAACTGTGTCTTTAAACTAAATGTATAAACTCTTGCATTCTATGCTTTTTTTAATTGAAACTTCCACATACTGAAAAATTGATTTCCACTAGAAATCTCCAATTTTAATAATAACTAGAAGTATTTTATAGTTATTTAATAAATTAGTTTGTTAATGAAAGCGATTAATGATCGAAACTGTTTAAAGCACGAACGAGCGATAGGGAGTGAGTGCCTTTAATAGTTGAGATCATTAGTTGCTCATTAACAAACGAATTGATTACAACAGTTTTTCGTTGACCGTAAAATTCTTCGATTTTAAGATAGAAAATTTCAAATAATACCGAATCCAAACTTGTGCGTATATCTGGTTGCCCAAAGTAAAACATCATCAAAACGTCAAAATCACAAACGGGTTTATTAATGAAAAAGAGTGTATTAATGAGGTCCATTAATGCATCCTTTTTTCACAAAACAGTTACTTAGTAAAAAAGAGTGTATTAATGACGTCCATTAATACATCCTTTTTTAGAAAAAATCATTCATTAATATTGACATTAACAAACGGTCAACGAAAAAATAGTTTATGCTATTATAGCTTAATAGTTGCTAAGCATAATAACAATAACCTTATCCATAGGTGAAATCATAAACCCTTTACTAATATGAAACTAAATTAATGTTATTAATTTAATTCGTTAACTCTTAATAATATAATAATAAATACTTTTAATTTATAGAAAGAGATGTCAATAGACATTCAATAATGTCTTTCATTTTGATAAACAGAAAAATGAACAATTATAAAACTGACGCTTATAAAAATGAAAATGAAACCTAATATGTTTAGTGTTGTTTATAACACAGTAATTTACGAGCGACCCTGGTCGGAATATTTGGGAATTCCAATGTTGAATTAGTCATATCTGCTGTCTGAAAGAAAAGAAACCAGTGCAAGATGGGTTATCTAATTAATTTTCTTTTAAGGCGCAGTAATTTTTGCAGTATTGCGTTATCAAGCGCGCTCTTAAATGGAAATTATCTATCGAATGATATATAAATCAACAAAAACGACTGGTCCTTAAATTTCCATTTAAGTGGTGCGTCTGCGTAGTCCTTTGCAAAAATTAAAACACATAAGAGACTGTGGATTTCATTACCTATTAATTGTAATGCATCATATTACTATTTATAATGAACTTTTTTTATCTTTATCTACTTCGTTCTTAATTATTTTTACTTTTAGTTACATGAAGTCATGGCAGCTCAGTAAATACGGCACTTGACAACCATTCTTGAAGTCCTGGGTTCGTTTCCCAGAGTTAATACATTGGAATTAAAAAAAAATCTAAGGCTTCTAAGTCCACTCAGTCTGTGAAAATGAGTATCTGGGAAATAAAATTATTATCTATAAAATTATTATTACTTTTAGTTAAATAGTAATTTTACCCCTTTAAAAAAACATGTTTATATTTTATTTGATAAAAATAATATTACTAGGGGGTCCAGTTTATTTTTTGCGCACCGGAGCCCTTGCCCACCTAGCTATGCTACTTTGTTTAGATATAGTATACTTAGTGTTTTTTTTTGTAAATTTCACATTCATTATTCATTTCTGTTAATACGAATTATGTATTTAATACATCAATTTTAAATTTAAAATAAAGAACAACAAAGATAGTGAGGTTATGTTTTCTTTGTTTACGTTCAGGCATAAACGTATCTGATGAACGTATGACTTTCTGTTCACCATATTTGGTGAAATTTATCCTAAGAATAATAAAAACCATAACTCAGTAACAAAAAAACAAAATTGAAATCAAGATTTAAAAGAAGTCATTAAAACTACTCTTAGACAGGGATGATAAATAATAAATATACAAATATAAATAATAAATAAACTTATCAATAAATACTTCAGTATTATTTATACTCATTTTTTATTTTAATCCGGTTGTGCAGTTAGTTAGGAACAATAAAAACACATATTATTTTGGTGTACTATTCCGGCAGGAAAATTTTGCACGATTTTTTTTCCTTTGTAAGTGGTCTCACATCCAGTGGCATGTTGTACTTATTTCAAATTATTATTTTATTTTTATCACAATAATTATTTTTGACGCGCCTATGATATTGTGAGCAAGTTCGTGAATCCAGCGATTGAGAGTTCGATCTAATCGAATCTTCAACAAACCGTTCGTGAATTCATCGTAAATCCATCAAACATGAAACATTTTTATTTCCATCGGTTTTTTCCGTTGTACAACATCAGTGGCGTAACTAGCGCCGGTCCAGCCGGTGCAATGGCCCCCCAGCTTTTTTTGCTTCTTTATATTTTGTTATATTTCATGGTACGCCGTATTACGGGATATTAAGTTCGAAACTCGATGAGACAGGAGAGATTGGCGAACTCGAGTATTTTGTCCATAGAGAACAAGCTAACCAACTCCTTGAAAGCGAATCTGGACGAAATTATCGATGTGTTCGTTAAAACTGTAAGATAACATGTCCAATCTTAAACTGTACAGTTCCGATGCTTCTGATGAGTTAAGGATTTGGGGTTATTATGTTTAAATGTTTTGGTCTATGGCTTGTTTGTGTGATTATTATTATCTTAATAAATTAAAATTCTTGATTGTTTTTTAATTTTAGTATGAATAAACGCAATCTGTTAATTCATAGATGTTAATTGCTGGTTTTTAATTGATATATAAACCATACATAACAATACAAAAATATTGTTTTTAAAGAACATACTATATTGCACTTTTATATTGTACTTAGAATAGTTTTCATCAACACTAGTAGTTCGGGAATTCATCGCAAACATTAAATACATCGAAAGCATCAGTGACGTCATGCCAGTCATCGCTCTGATTAATCGGTAGATTTTCTGTTTAATTCAAGAACTTGCTCTGTGTCAAAGTTGTGTAATGTCATAGAAGTCTTCCTTACTCACTTAAAATTTTAGAAAAATCAGCCTACTTGATACTTGATAAAAATCGTGCGAAATTTTCCTGCCGAAATAGTACATCATTATTTACTTATTCTTCAGAGAATTTTTAAAACTATACATTTTTTAGAATGGCTTTCCTTTTGGATTCAACGGATTAAGGCTACGATACTGAAAACGATTGTTAAAAAATCGTGACTCGTTTATGCAATCTCATGCTATGCGGTAAGCTGAGCAACTATGTCAATACATGCAGCTACTTATATATAATTTCTGTATCTTTTACAAAAAGGATATTGAAAAACACCTATAGCAGTCGCAAGTACCTAGAAGTTGCAAAAAGCTAGAAGAACCAAATAATGTAATAAACAGGCAGAACATTCTAGACTGGCGGCTATAGCAGATATTTATCTAGTGAAATCCGAAACATTTGGGGCGGCAACCAACCACGAAATACGTATAAGGTCAATTGTGTAAGGAGAGTTAGAGTTAATTGAAGCGCGTAACGTAAATAAATATATTTGAGTCTCATATCTGTGTACTTAAAATAAATATTGTAATTAAATAAATAAATAGCCTTTAAATAAATTAGTTTAAGTTCGTTGATAGTTCATAATTTGTGTTTATACTTAGTTAGGTTTAAACCTTAATTGTTAATATTTCTCTTTTGTTATTAAACAGTTAAAAAAGCACCTTTAGTTTTATTTAAAAAGAAAGTTACAGTAATAAAAATATTTGCACAAAAGTCAAAAATGTCCTTTAAATGACAAGACTTAAATGAAGATTTCAAATAACTTTTTAAAATGCTTTTAATTCCAGCGAGGAAGATATTACCTATAGCGTAATATCTTCCTCGCTATAAATTTAAAAACTTTCTTTGTTATGTCTATTTATATGACAAAATGATTGGTCTCATTTTTTATTTTATGGAGATAAAATAATCCTTTTTATCGTTACTGTACAACCTTTAATCATGGCATGGGTTTCAAAACTGAATATGTGTTACCAGTGGCGTGCGGTGAGAATTTAGGCTAGGGAAGCAACCACGATTTTAATTATAATACACCTAGGTACAGGCGCGGATTAACGGGGAGGGAATAACCCCCCCCCCCAATTTAGAAATAAGTTTACATAGAATAGAAACAAATAATGTTTGTTTAATTATTATTTATTAAAACAATTATTTTTCCAAAGATTTCCCCCTCAAAATACTTCTCTGGATCCGCCCCTGCTAGGTACAATAAAAAACAGTGTTATAATTATTAAGCTTAAAAGTTTTTCAAAGAAGCACTTTTACACTTTATACTTATGGAATTTGTTGACTATCATTCTTTATTTAAAAAAAAACTACTACTACTACGTATCAATTTTTCGGTCTTAGCAAAATACCGGTACAGGTTGTAATCTTTGTTGTTAAATTTGAAAGATCTGGTTTTGATCTGCCTTTCTTAATAGTTTGTAATTTCTCTCCAAACCTGTATGCGAAAAATTCCTTATTAATAATTTACAAACTGAACAAAAAATCGTCCCGATTCGGCTATATCGAAGGTACTCGAACCTTTCACCGAAGCAGTTGAATTTGCAGTCGTGACGATAATGCAATTTTAAATTTGCATACACGCAAACTAAATAGAACTATTCGTCTTTAAAAAAATCCAACTTATAAATTAAAATAATAAAATGCGACAAAATACAGTCTCATTCGCAGATTTACATTACTTAAGTAACACTAAATCGAACAAATAACCAAATTATAATAAATAAACATTTGGGAACGAAGCACAATAAAAATAACGCCCAAACAATGTTAACAGCATCCGTATACTATAACACCCCACGCTCGCTGATTCACGCCAAGGTTAAGAGAAGAGCATTTGTAAACAGTGCTTATATGAAGTGTATGTATCACATTTGAATCGGTATTACCTTTCCGTGTAAGTTTAATGAGCCTAATTTAAAATAGTACTCTAAATAATTATACTTTTTGCTGTACAGAGTTGATATTGAGCTTTAATTTGATAAATATTTCAATTTAAATAAACGATAACCATAATTGTACAAAAGTATTTTTGTTAGCATTGTTTTTATTTTTAATAAATTCTCAAGGCAAGCATTGCTTCCGTTGCTTCCATGGACCGCACGCCACTGTGTGTTACCTTGATGATGGTAACCTGGGAGAATCACCAAATATTGATCTGTAGAACATTTCTAAGCTCTTGCTCTTAACTTATATAAAATGCTCGGCTTAGATATTAATCCTAGAAAAAGTGAATTGTATCTCGGTATAGTCAAGTCCAAGACATTAAGAACACTAGTGGAAAATCTTTCCATGCATCACCTTAATTTAACTGTGCTTTCCCATTCGTGGAAATTTCGTTGAGAATCTTCTGTTTGCTGTATATGAAAAATAAAAATTATGTTTGGTGGTTGTCTAGCACAAACGCTTAAAAAATGCATTTTTATTTCGAACTGCACCCAGTTGGAACTATCCTCGTTTAGCTAAAACAAAAAGTCAATGATGCAATTAAAAACACTATTAAATTATTTTAAACATTTATTGAGACACGATAGGGTAACGCGATTTCTCTGGTTAAGATGCGAAATGCTTTGTTTGGGATTCAACTCGAGCTAGTACTTTGGCACTTTCCCAATAATGTTAGTTTACTTCTCCAGTAGCAAGTGCGGCAAAACTAGTTTTTGAACGAAAATCTGGCCAATAAGAATCTGCATTTTCTAGTGTGACTAGTTAATAGAACGCGTGGCGATGGAATTTGGGGAATTACTTTAATATTGACTCGTAGCCACGAAATAAATGTTGCTAAACACTGAAAATCGCAACATTTTGGAGTCCCAACTAACATCTAAAAAGGAAGGGACAATTATTTACAAAAAAGATTAGTGCAACCTTACACGAAACTTGAAGAAGTTTTGTTTTTATGAGAACGTTTCAAATTCAAAGTCAATTAGCATTGTTCCAAAAGTAACTTTTGATTTATTTTTCATGTTGAATGAATGTTTTTCAATAAAGTTGCAAGAGTTTTTTAATTTACAAACGTCAAAGGTTTAAGGATTTTGATACGTTTGATAGAAGAACTAAAGGTCCCTTATACAATGCGTGTAAAGGGGCAAAGGCATAATGTATTTTTAATAAATGTTTCTATAATTAATTTTATAGGTACATTTTTCCAATCTGCATTTTATTTCCTGTAGACTGCTTCTTGTGGATTCTCCTAAATAACAAAGGTATTAAAATTATTTCTAAAATAAAGCTTTTATAATCCCTTTGGAATTAAATAATTGCTTTTTCATCAATTTCGTGATTGCTTGTATTCATTTATTCAGTTTTTCTAAATGTCTTCAACTTTTTTATTACAGAATCTCTGTTTTTGAAATAAAAATCAATACGCATAATAAGTTCATTTCGTCGGAGATACGATATCGTAAGTTACGATAGTGGATTGAAAAGTTCGTAGTCTAACCTAAACTCGCCTAACGCGATTTCGACTATTTATTTTTCTACACAATCCCACCAAGCTCTATACGCTTTTCCATCTCATTTGTAATGCTTGTATGCCACGTTTGAAAAATGATTCTTCTAATGCACCAAAAAATCTATTAAAGTAATCGCAAACCGAGAAAAGCCTGTTGACGTCACCTGCGTACTAGACGAAACTACGTTCAAACTAGTTTATTTTGGTGGGGCAATACTTCGAAACCACAGTTATTAATTTGTGATATGGATTCAACTAACTTGTGAACACGGGCATTATCCTGGTGAAACAATACCTTCCTCGACAGAAATCCTGGCCTTTAACTTTGATTTCTTAACGCAAACAACACAAAAGGTTGCAATAATACCCATAGAATACCTAACAAAGCCTGCCACTGAGGCTACCATCTTCAATACTGTCTCGACTACGCTTAAATTCAATAGCCGACTTTTTACCATAGCATAAGAAATAAGACGGAGCAGATTTTCCTAGTGTCTCGACCATGTCTTAATAGATTTGCTGCCGTGTTAAGCCATATTTATTTTCTCCATTTCAGAAAATTTCGAATGCTTCACTGAGTTAAAGACTTACAAAATCTTACCCTGTAACAATAGAAAAATTAAATATCGTGCAATGTCTGCTTAAGGATATAGCTTTATAACCGAGGTATATAAAAATAAAACATTTATTTGGTTCCTGGTGAAGCTACAAAGTTTTCAATCCACCCTCGTATTTTTACTGAAACGAATTTCATTACGCTGTTAAAAATATCTACTGTTATTTTTTTTAGAAACACAGGCAATTATGATAGGCAGTAGGATTGGGGGAGTTATCGTTTGGATCGAACACTCATAGGTTGTCCATGAAACTTCTAGGTAGAGTTTTTATAAATCGTCGACACTATTTATAATGAGTGATTATAAACCATCGATGTGTCAGTTGCTGTAAAACTTAAAACGTATGGGTTTTATTACTACAAGATAATAATTTTTTGAACGTCAAATAAATTACATTAATATTGTTAATGTCAGTATAGCGTGCTAGCATACTATATAAAATACCTAGTTCTATATTTCACAGCAACCGAGATGTCGACAGTTTATAATCAGTCGTTACAATGATAAATTGCAGTTATGCAGAAAGCTCTCAACAGGATGGAGCCAATTGTTGTATATTTCCACAATGCAATAATTACCAAAAATGTGCTATCAATTTATCTTCTAAGATACCGTTCGTAAGTTCCTAAGTTTTATCACAACCCCTAAAATAGTAAAGTCAAGAATTAACGTTACCTACGTCTTGACTGTATCCTACTTGTAACGAAGTTACTTTACTTTGTTTAATTATTTTGGGTGTAAGAGTGAATAACTTATCATTCGTGTTATCTGTAGCCGCTTGGATAAGCCGCCGACTCAAGCAAGAGCACGCGTCCCTTCCCTAAGCGTTATTTGGCGTGCGCCGCACACAGGGCAGAAATCCGACTCTAACCAGTCAAAATTATTTTATAGACTTACCTGAAAGCAAATTACTGGAATAATATAAAAATAATAAAATAATCAAAAAAGAAATTGAAAAAAACAATCTTTTTAGCCACTAGAACTGGTTCAGTTTGATACTTTTATAGTTTTTCCAAAAAAAAGTTATTTATATAATTATGTTATTAAAAAATAAAGTAAAGACTTAAAATAAATAGCATTTACACGAATTATTCTTTATTTTCAGAAATATTACACAACTTAAAATGCTTATTTAATATCAAAAATAACGAGTAAAAATTATATGACTAATCGTTTAATAACTATCCCTTTTCATTTTGATTGTATTTCAATTCATGACTCATTATGCATTTTTATTTTTAAATATGTTATTTTTTATACTATAGCAACGCTTGCAATCTTTATAAGTTATAAACCACAAAATAAAAAATTTATTGAAAATTTATTATTATAATAAATAATTTATTAAAATAAATTATTATTAAATTTATTTTCTATATTAGAAGAGTATAAACTTACCTCTGCATAAGACTTTTTAGCACTCTGTTTTTAAAATATTGAAATCAATAAAAGAAACAGTTCCACACAAAAACTGTCACCTTGATGAACAAACTACAAATACATTTACATCATATTGCAGCCTTCGGAAGGGTTAACACTGAACTGCACTTTATCGGAATTGTCGGATTTTTTTTAGTTTTTTTAGCGTACTAAGCTTTCTACTAAAATACTATTTTTTAAAATACTTTTTCTAAAAATACCTTTGATTTTAACAATGGTTTTTGGAGTTTTGTCCTGCTAGAATATCGTCTGACCCCTGTGCGCTGCTTTGTTTCAGTCCTACCGTTTTCCCTACCCTCCGCAACGGTGCTCAAGCCGTTTTATTAAGTTCCATCCCGGAACTCGAAAATAGCAGGAACAACCAGTAAGCAGACCCAGCAGCAGCCAAGCCAGCCCAGCTGACCGAACTGCTGTATTGTTTAAGTTGTTACAATTTATTATTATACAAGTGCATATCGTGCAATTAAAAAAGAATAAATATATTATTGTAACTAACGATAATAAACTGTTGATTTTGTAAACTAAATTTCGTCATTCATGTTTTTAAATAAATTAAACCTTGTTTTAAAAACAACTTTCCACGCCAAGAAAATTTAATTTGCTTCATACTACTTTCTAAATAGGTTTTTAGTCTGCGTAATGCAGAAAAGGGTCTTTTAGCTGTACATGGTTATTAAATATATCAACTACATCTTTATCTTTGTTATTATTGGAGATAAAAAAGGGTCATAGAAAAGGTATATATATATATAATTGTTCTACCTAACTTTTTTAAATACTATCCTATATATTATTGCATTTTTGAATAGCACACAAACTGGATATCAAACTGGATGTCGTCCAGTGGAGGAGAAACGTAGAAGCAAACGGGGGCCGGGATCATTCCAAGTCGCTTCATAAGCGGAAGAATTATTTTCCAAGCGCTATCAAAAGCGGAAGAATTACTATCCAAGGACGACATCTTTATCTTTCTTATTATTGGAGATAAAAAAGGGTCATAGAAAAGGTATATAATTGTTCTACCTAACTTTTTTAAATACTATCCTGTATATTATTGCATTTTTGAATAGCACACAAACTGGATATCAAACTGGATGTCGTCCAGTGGAGGAGAAACGTAGCAGCAAACGGGGGCCGGGATCATTCCAAGTCGCTTCAAAAGCGGAAGAATTACTATCCAAGCGCAAAGCCGGTCCAGCTTGTAGAAAACAACATGGACAGAAAGAGGACTACTGAAATTTCCAGAAAACTAAATATAACGATTGCTGGAAAATCGTCAACTACAGCCAGCTGTGTTTTGAATGTTTGTGTGAAGTCCACGTGACTAACGACTTCGACGATAGTAGAGGCTGTTCTGTGAGCGGATACTCAAAGCCCCACTAATAGCACCTGCACAAAGACACAAAACCCGGAAGGAAGGGCGATTGCGAAAAGAAATCGCATTCAAATTCCAAACCAAGAATGTGTGTACTGAAGCAATGATTTGAAGAAGAATGGACAATATTAGTGTCAACCAGGCGCATAAGAGGATTCTTCCGCGAGGTTTATCGGAGCGATGAGGGGAGGAGATCAGAAAGCCAGATCAGTTGTACCAGTGACAGTGCGCGGACCAAACAGAGCTGTCAAGACATATGCCCTTCTTGATATTAGAGCGGACAACACAATGATCGATCGTGACCTGGCCAATGATCTCGGTCCGAATGGAACCTATGCTATTACGCCTTCCATAGACCAGACGGAAGGGTCGTGAAAGAAGATGAATCCAAAAGTGTGGACTTTTTTGTAAAGGGAATTCAACTGGGTGCTCGATTTAATTTGGTTAGTAAGGCCATCTCAGTATCTCATGTTCAGCGTTTGCCATTTAGCTTGCATCTAAACGTCTTGCGAAGAGACTGGCTACACTTACGGAAAATCATAAGAAAACAAAAAAAAAACGCGGTGAAAAAGGTCGCAATTGGACTTGATCAGCAGTAACCGATGGCGACGAAGAACTTCTCCCTGGACCAAGAACTCACCAATTGTAACATGTTGTGACCTTGGGCCGTAGGTGAAAAGTTGAATGAATAAGAAAGTGGTAGAGTATACTACTTTCAAGAGTGAAAGCTCCATCGACGAAGACCTTTACAACTTGGTAAAAAGTTATTTCACGCTAGAAAAGATGGGAGTTGCTGTGTCGGAAAATGCAGATATGTCACGCCGTGATAAACGAGCCCTCAAGACCTTAGAGGAGACAACACGTAACGACTCCTATACCGAGACGGAGACCGGAGCTGAAAGACGGAGACCGGCCTTCTACACGCTGAAGACAACGTGAATTTCCCCGAAAAATTCATGGAGTATCCCCAAAAAAGGGTACCTGGTACCCATAGTACCTTCAAAAGAAAAAGATATGCCCTCAAGTAAGACGTATTACGTACCTCACTTCGCCATTACTAACCCCAACAAACCTGGTAAGTTAAGGTTTTTGCGAGAAGACTGTTAGTTCGAGTGAACTTTTGTTCCGAAATGTTCTTGGTGTTTGGTGGGATCCAAAGGCCTTTTTCGGGAAGTGCAATTTCTATCGTATCGACCCAGCAATCTTAAAAGGCAAGAACAACCAACCAAACGTGAAATGTGTCGTGTTATAATGAGCCTTTATGACCCGTTCGATTAAAGTGTGTTCGATTGAGTTTGTAAGGATACCTCAGAGGCACCACCCCGATCTACTAGAAATCACTGGGAAAGAGCTTCACGTCTGCGACGATGCTAGCCAAGAAGCCTTTGGTATGGTTGTGCCAGTGTTCTCCGACCATGCCACTAATTTTATCGGGACCAATAATGAACTCCGTGAAGCGATGCAGGAAGTGAATCCAGACAAGATGATGGCAAGACCGGAAGTTTCTGGGAACTGTGTGAAAACTTATGCTATTGAGTGGAGTTTGAAAATTTGAAGGGTAGATACTTTTCCGACCAGGTTTTGAGGATCCGGAACCGCTTATACCAAACCATTTTTAATTAGGGAAGAATAACAGCAGCCCGGAAATTTCAAGAAAACCATAAATTTGGAAGGCGTCAACGGAGGATTGCCCAGCTGTATGCCAATCTCGTCTGGGAGCGCTGGATAAGAAAATGTTTGCCGAACACTTCGCCGAAGCCAATGGAATGAGGACAGTGAATCCATCGGGATTGTGGACGTTGTATTGCTTGTCGACGGTCAGCAGTTATGCAATACACCTGACTGCGAGGCGTCATAAGTAGGTAAGTCTTTCCTGGGAAAGACAAGCTCGTCCATGTACTGAAACTGACAGTGTTAGATAGAGGGAACGGAAGGAAGATCACTTAGAAGCGGTCCATTATCAAGATTTCTACTCTAGGATTGCGAGTTGTGGATTTGGGAATATGCATGGATCCCAAATGCAGAGGCCGGAATGAGGATGCGAAAAGGTGAAGAAGTAGAGTAGCCGTGAAAAACTTGTATCAAAAGGTGAGTTCGGCTTTAGTATTCTGTGTTGGAGTGGAGTGGAGTGTAAAGTGAAATCACGTGACCAACTAGTAAGAAGAGTTAATACGAATTAAACGAACGAACTACAACAAGCGGAGTACGCACTTACGTCAAAACAGTAGTTCTAGGTTATGATGTATATGAAGATAATAGGGCATTTTAATTTTGAAGATTTAAGATAAGAAATGTGGTGTATCGTGAAAGGTTTATGAAAAACTCACTGAACACGAATTTGAAATCGCAAATTGAGGTTAAACCAACAGACGCTCGTAAACAGCAAATGCACGCTCTCCACTTCAGAAGTTTTGCAAATGGAGTTAACATCGTGTAAGACATGCGTTAATATTCGAACGCTAGCGACTTAACACTATCTGCTCTAATGTCCATAGCCTTTCTTCATGTTCGCGTCTTTGGTCTTTGGCGCGTTTACAGTAAAAAGTACCAACAGATCAACGAAGCCGAATGCACCGTTTAAGTACTCAGAAAATACAATGTAATTGTATGTCATACATATAATCTTTTCTGCTTGTCAATTAATAGAAATGTAGAAGTAGTAAACTATGAAACTTAATACTGAAGACGTTGTTGAAGACTCCAATTACAAAGAAAAAGTCCACGGAGTAAAGTGAAAGAGCAAGTTAATACGCAATATTAGCTATACCTTTGTACAGACTAATTTTCTTATAATGAGCTTATTGTATTTTACTTACTATTGGTTTTTTGATCAACTGTACAAAGTTATCGAAGGATTGTCGTAAAGTTTATCGCTCGGCCACAGTTATAGTACAATTTCACCCATCGAACTGACTGTAATCTATTCAATCCCAGGTTTGGAATGAAACGTACCACAGGCAGTCGATAGAGGTGTCGAAGGATCCGAGACGGGATCTGAGAGTAGTTATTCAGGCCGTCGTTAGATGTGTCGGATAAATCGACTCACTAGTATCTGAGACGAACCTGGATCTAAGTACCTGCACAAACGTGGGTAAAGAAACGATGCACTCAGAAACTAAGTAATGTGTGGAAGAGATTTATGAAAGTGTTTATCGACAAAATACTCATTAAAGTTGAGGAAAAAACTGCGATACAAGAGTATCGGTGTGGGTGAAAATGATTCTTACCACAGACAGGTGTGATGGAGGAGAACATAGTGAGGTTTATCTAGTTTTGGGGCACTGAACTATACTTATACTGGAACGCGCACTGGCGGTCTCTGCCATAGAAACGAAGCGTACCGAGAGAGATTGAACGCAAGGGTCACTTCTGTCCTTCTCGTACCGCTTCGCGCATACGCTGCGCGAGAAAGCAGACCGAGTCGACGCACGCCAAATCTTCAAAACAAACTTTGATTCACTAACCTCAATGGACTATCATGGATCAATTACTGTTTATTTATTTGTCATGGTGAAAAACTGTTGCGTGTCAACGTGTAAAACCGTGTGGAACCCGTACGCTGAGATTTCTCTCTTCAGGTACTATTGGTTTCATAATGATCTAGGACAGCAAGGCTAATATGATGCTATTTTATTTTCAATGTAAATGCATAGGATAAAATAATAAAAAATAGCATCACATTAGCCTTGTTGTCCTAGATCATTATGAAATTAATAATACGTATTTTTTAGCCTAAAAATGACGTTTTAAGCACATTTAAAAATGTATTTCATACGTTCTAATTCAGCGATTTCTCAACTTCTTAAAATTGCTAACTAAACGATTTGATTTTCAGCTTTCCATGGAAAAATAAATGAACACTTGTTACTACATTTAATTTATAACATGTACTTTACATCTACGGTTAATAAAAATGTGAAGTTTAGCACATAGCATTGATTATACCTTGAAATTTTTTTTATACTTTATTATTTTTCTAAAATGACTAAGTATAACAGTAGGTGAAATGATTTTCAACGGACATTTGTAAATACCCATGGTTTTAAAAAATTATCAATGGAAAATTCATTATTCATATGTTCAAAACATATCACATCCTTTTCAAACGCTGCGGCATGACAATCGGATGCTCTACGCATGCGTGTACTCTCGAGAGTAGGACACAGATGTCCCTTGTGGCCCTCTCTCTCGGATCGGGCCGGCAGACGGAGCGCGCGTTCCAGTATAAGTATAGTTCAATGTTTTGGGGGTAAGCCTTTGCCAATGGAAATCGGCATGCCACCAGGTAAATGTGTTCGGAAATGAAGTACAGGAATCATGCTATGACTGTGCAGTTCCAGCCGTATGATCCACAGAAATCAACTAGAGCCACTACGCTTAAGGGGTGTTGACGCAAATATATAGCCTTTCACGCTCAAGTCAACTTCACCTTAACGGATACATACTCGGTCGGTTTAAATGTTCGGCTACGCCTCGTCAAAGTATTCTAGGAATTATTTCCACTTTTTTAAATTTCCACGAATTTATTTTAATATTCGAGGACAATGAATAAAGGTTAATTAGTAAAAATGTGGGTTAAATTATTTCAAAGAATACGGCTATGAAATTGTTCCAAGAATTATTACACCCTTTTTAAATGTCCACAAATTCATTTTAATATTCCAGGACAACAAAGTAGGTTAATTTATTTAATAGAAATACTACTATAAAATAGTTAAACCTTTTAACAGAAAATAAAACTTCCCAAGAATTATTTCCCCCATTTTTAATTTCCACGAATTTATTTTAATGTTCAAAGACATGAATGAAGGTTAGTAAGTAAAAATGTTGGTTAATGGTTTCAAAGAATAGTATTACAAAATAGTTTCAAGAATTATTTCATCCTTTTAAATTCCTACGAATTCATTTTAATATTTCAGGATATAATAAACTAATTCGATATTTTATGTAAATAAAATATCAAATTAATATTTTATTTTATAGATTTACTACACACGTAAGTATGATCTATGCAAAAGGCAAAACTTACCTAATGTTAAAAATACAAGTTTCCAAAAGCCACTAATTCAGCGAAAGTAAAATTACGCACAACTAAGACAACTGAACAAAAATTAGCAAACGAATAATAGTATATTGTGTTACAAGTGCAGAAAAGTGCCAATTTCCCACGAGTGTGAAGATTCTGCGGCATGAGACGTAGTCGAATGCCGCAATCACACGAGTGAGAAATTGGTGTTTTTGCACGCGTTACACACTATACTTTATCTACGACAACAAAAAAAGTAATAAACCACCAATAGCTAAGAAAGTTTTTTAACCTAGAATTTATACTCGCATTCATATTTTTTACGTGAAATATTTGGCAATAAATTAAGAGATGTAATGTGAGCCGCTTCCACGATGTTTGGAGGTGTACGAGTGTACACCCCAATTTTCCTTCATCGGATTCACTCATGATACATCTAGAATTTTAAAAACGACAAAAGTAAACATTAAATTTGTAAAGACAATAGTAATAATACATTTACAATTTGTATAATTTCAGTCAATCTACTATTTAGTACTTACAGCTAAATAATTATGTACTCGTTTTCAAAAAATAATTTATATGTACAAAAATCACAATTCAATTGTCAAGGTTATTAACCTCTGCGCAAAATGTCAAATATTCTCGCATTATGTAGCAAATTATAAATGCTTTCAATGTTTTTATTGTAATTCAGCAATAATAATAAATAAAATTACATTAAAAAATATATAATAATGTAAAACATTAATTAATTTTACGTTTTAATTGAATAATAATCATTGTAACTTTATATAATGAGAAAAAAACATCATTGAAAGGCGTCTCGGTAGCTCAATGGTTACGCTGTAGCTACTAACCGAGCGATCCCGGTTCAATTCACCGGGTCTGACCTTAGTTTTTTTTCTAGATGGATTTCCATTCGAAATATAATGTTATCTTCAAACGTCACAAAAGTGACAGATTTTGTGACTCAAATGACAAGGTAAAAATAGCATTTTGTGTGCTTAGGCAGACAAAATGAACAACAATAATTTTCAACAATGTAAACATAATTTATTACAAACTAATCATATTACAAATTATTAGTTGTTAACGTTAATGTGAAACACACAGTTAGTAATACTAACATTTTGAAGTAATCCCCTAGCGCTAACAACATCTATTGCAGAATTATTAACAATATTATTTGAATTAATCTCTCTAGCGTTTTCACTGGTGCTGGGTTCGCAGTCACTTCTTACGTCTTCCTTAAATGAGTGTTCTTTGTCGGATGGCACAAGAATTTTGCATGCAATATCTTTCTTGCTTCGTAAAGACTCTTCTACGTACCCTTCAGCTACAGAACTGGAACGCCAGCCCCCATGTCTTTTGAGCATGGTAATATCGCCTCCTCCATCCACAAGCATAGTTGCAGATGTTCTGCGTAAACAGTGACCGGTATATTCATTCCAGTTTGGAAGTTTTAAATACTTGGCTACTTCTTTCGCTACATTCCCAAGCTTGTGAATACCCATTACCATTCTCAAGCACTTTCCATTCTGATATTTTAGAAAAAAACGTTGTTCTTGAAAGCCTGCAGGTCTTAGAGATATATATATATTTTTTATATTTGGCCAAATATTATTCTCCCAAAATCGTGAAAGATCGCGACTTTTTTGTTTTGGTGTCAGGAACCTTTACTAGCAGCAACGAAACACAGTCTTCAATATCATCAGTTTTCATTTTCTCAAGTTCATGACATCTACATGCACCAGATATTCCAAAGATCAAAACAATCTATAAATAAGAAATGAATTATTTAAATAATAATTATACAAAGTCTTAGGATCGTGAGTACCTTTGTTCCTAGATAAATCTCATCAGGAGCGTCGTACAAAAATCTGTAAAATTCTTCTTTTGATAGGATTTCGGCTTTTTTTGGCTTGTAGCCCTCTCCTTGTTTTTTCAAAAACAAGCGCAGTCTGCAGTATTTTGAGATATCGACATTTTTCTTTAAATTTAAGGACGACTTCACCATTGAATATTGCGACCAGAGAGAAGAACTTTTCAAGGTTCGAGATAATTCCAAAAAGTAAGCTAATAAGACGTTTTCCGAATACACTTGCCGATTTAGTCGGTAGTAATTTTTCGATAGACTCTCTCGCAGCTTCAACGACTTCAGGAGGAGTAGAAGGTCGGTCGGAACTCGACATCGTACAGTTTTATTCGTTATGTAAGCGTGAAATAAACTGATTAACGATTTCACAAAACACTGGCGTTTAATTTTTTCCGTTGTTTGAATTTTGTTTTTTTCATCGCCATGGATGCAGTACTGCCAAGATATTGTGATCAGTTAAAATTTTAATTTTTAAAAACTTTTCAATATTAAAAGATGTTCTAAATTAAGACGTTTGAAGATAAACTAGTATATGTCATTCGGCGCAAAACTGTCTTTGTGTGCTTCAGCTGACATGTCAGCTTCAGCACACAAAGTTCCAGTTTTACGCCTAATAACATAATCTACTATAATGTAAAATATTAATTAAACAAAATAAATTAACCTTTATCTAAAATTTATAACATTTTATATTTCAAATAATTAATAATATTATAAATATTGCAAGTGGTGACATCTATGGCGTTTTAATAGAACTACGGATTATTGAGAACTCCTTCCTCGCATACTTTACCGTTGAGTTTGGAGATTGTTTGCAATTGGTCGTTTTCACGGTTACTAGATTGTGCGGAATATGTAACTTTCTATGGTGGTCGTAGATAAAAAAATTATCTAAAATGTTGTAAAGATTTTCCACTTCCAATGGCCCAAAGAGGCTAATAGTTCCTGTAAAAAACAATAATCTCGAGCCGTTCTCCGGTTCTATTGATACCCTTGACGTCTATCCAGATGTGTACTCATTTAACATTTATTGAAATCTATTTAGTTAATTCCAGGTCAAAGCCCTTTGTGAATTATGAGTGACACTTTCCATTAATTATAAAATTTCGATAAATCATAATGTAATTTTTTATTTAAACACCAAATTCAAGGGGGCGGTCACTCCGAAGTTTACCGCCCTAGGCCCTGGCATGTTGGGTAATCCGGCGCTGCCAAGCCCTATAACTTGGTAGGCCGGGTTGGCATAACCTTCCAAGCTCAGCCACAGTGAGGTTGGATTCGGTCGGCAGAGATGTACGTACCAGCAGTACGTGTGGGAAAAATTCGAAGTTGGACTAGGGGCGCATATCTTAGAAGAAGGAGCCCGACCGGTGAGCACGGTCATAGCTCCGGTACTAGCCTGGAGAGGATGGATAATAACCTCGCTTCCACCAGTGTGTACTGACAGCATTTGCATTGACATTTCTGCGATAATTGAGCGTATCTCAATTAGTGATTTCGAAAGGGGGCCCGTGATCATAAACCGATATGTAGGTGGGCTTGTTAAAATAACGCTATCATATCCATGATTGGGTGCATTATAACAGTTTCCCGCGTTCTGCTCTAACTATGCGAAGCGCTTTTTATAAAAGCTGTATCAAATAGGTGAATTTATTTTACAGATTATTTTTTTGGCGAAACCCTTCCTCACGAAATAGGCACAGGCCGCCACTGAATTATTTCCGTATAATACGTATGTCAGTATGTGCTGCATTATAATTAAATTAATATGATAATCTAATCATATTTAATGATGTAGAATTGTAGACGGAACCGTAATAAAAGATGCTGTGTAAGATACACTGGCTTGCAAAAAATTCGCGTACACCTATTTTTTATTGTATTAAGTCGGTCTTAACTTTTAAGTTGTCAGTGTCAATCAGTTAAAATTATTTTGTTTTATTTTCGTAATGACAGATTTATCTGTCAAAAATGTAATGTCAAAAGTCAGAAAGGTCACGTTTATATAGCAAAAACTACATCAAAACTCGGTTACTTGATATTTAAAGTGTATGCGATTTTTTTGCAAGCCAGTGTACATTACATATGTATACAGTAATAATTTTTTTATTTCATTTCGTATTTCAAACAATTCTTTATATACCACAATTAGTAATATAAAGTATATCTTGATCTCCGTTGTCAATGATACCGGAGTTCAAGACGTTCTTGATCTCCGTTGTTGTTGGTAACGTAAATAATTTGATGCATGCTGCTTTTTATCTCCTTAGTTACGCGTATGATGACACAGACAAGGCAACTTGCTTCTTTATACAATAAATTCGGATGGATTTTAAAAGGGAGAAATTAGGATTGAAATACGAAATAAAATAAAACAACTTATGCAATACGGAGATCAAGCTTCTTTAAATCCTCGAAGATGTTATAACACCTCGGCTGCCGCGCCTCGGCGTTATACATCTTCTTGGATTTAAAGTATCGCTTCATCTCCTAATTACATAATATATATTATGTAATCTATTATTAGCTTTTATTTTAACAATAACAATTTAAGCAATTTAAGATGAATTATCATTATCAAGTTTTTCGCGTTTATGTAAACAGTTTGCATGTTTCACTTTGATTATTATTTAATTATAATAATTCTGTTTAGAATCTAAAAGATAATTAAATAGTAGTTATCAATGATATAAAAAACAGCAATTATAAGCAAAAATTATAGCTTCTAAATCGATTGCATAAAAAAAACTTGATTAATCAGAATGAAAATTAGTTTTAAGAACTATGGTAGCTACCGATGAGCTCATAAAAAATATATTTAAAATGCAACTTCTCATGTGGAACGTTCCAGCAGGAAATCTTTCCTGTTCTCATAATCTCGCTGTTGTAAATACTAGCAATTAGAAGAAGGTCGTCTTCGTCGAGTGATGACACCCAAATGACAAAGACACACCACACCAAAGTTTCTTTTACAAAGGTGGGAAAACTTTTATGTAAATGTGTCTATTGCTGTGCTATGTATCACGTTATAAAATTTTTTTTTCCAAAACAAAGCTTATATAGAACATATTTTAGAATGCAGTTCTTAACATTAGAGATTAATAATGTGTAATATGCATATGGGTTAAAATATTCCTATTGCAACGGATTTACATTGCAAACAATAGTAATAATCGTCAAGCAAATTAAAAAAATGGTAAAACCAGCAATTACCAAGAAACAGATATTAAATTACACACTTTCCATAAGTCTAATATAACGCGATTAAATGCAATACTAAATATATGAATTCTGCGCCATTCTTACTACAATCTGCTAGAGATCTGCTCTTTTTGGTGACTAGTGCACTAATAAACGATTAAATTTTTTATGTTTCATTTGCATATTATTTGTCGTTTGTACCTACGACACGAACTATATAAACAAGTCCATAACAGCTAAGACATTATAAGCGGGCATTATAATTCATAACGCCCGCGCATGGTAAAAACCTGCGCCGTTAGTATACTTTGCAATCGAGTTATGTTCAATAATGGTTGATAATGGTTATCGGGCGACTTCCATCCATCGGGCCCTTTAGGCCCTCGAGCTGGAACATCTCCTGGCATTATCATCATCATAACGTCCTTGGTACATAAATAACTATTACTGTTACGATTGCTGGACATTATCGGTAATTCTATGCGTTGCTAAAAACGTAGTACTATATAACAATCCCGAAACACCTAGAAGAATACTACAGACAGGATGTAACTAATATAACGAAAAACCTGATAATGGGTGGTAGCTGTTATGATTTAGAACATATTTTCCTTATCAACGTGTGAACGCTTTCTACTAGTTTTCGAGAAAATCGCATTTTAAATTTTAAGTGCGCCCTTTGTACCCACATTAATTAAAAATACTAAATAAGCAAAAAAACGTAATACAAACTTATAAAAACATTTTTTTAAATTATTTTAAAAAAATTAAAAAATAATTAAAATTAAATAAAATATCGACAGATATCAGATTCTTAGGTAGAAAGTCTGAGAATTTTAAGGTAAACTAGTGAAATATGCTTTTCCGGCAAAAAGATACTTCTCAGGAGCTCTTCTTCAATGTGATTTTGCATAAAGAAAGTCCCCTGCTGTACGACTCGTAGCTTTGTATAAAATTGACCATCGAATATAGTGATCGGTAAGAAAATGCAATATGTACGTACATTTTTTCATGTTGATATGTCAGCTAAAAATTATTAAAAGTGCTTTACAATTGTGGAATAAGATACCAGGCCTAATGAGTTGGAAATTTGTTAAGGCCTATAGCACATCAAAATATTGAAAAGATCTATCAAAAGCTGGATTCCGTAAACTAGAAACCGTATGTGTAATTAGTGAAATTGAAGTCGGGGTAGGTTCTTTATGAAACATTGTATATAATGGTTTTAAGAAAAACTGTTTTAGTTTGTTAGACCTTATTCCAAGAGCTGTTCGTAAGCTTCTTAAGCGCAAGCGTAAGCACGTAAGTAAGTGTAATATCTTATTTTTTTTAGCAATGTACAACTTGTACGATAATAGTATACGTAGAGTCTTGTAACGATAATATTTATGTCAAATAAATGTAAAAAAATATGAATTTTATTTTGCATTCTTGTTTTCTTAGATTTTCCTCCGAATCCAACTCTTGCTCTGAGTCTTCCTTTAATATTTTTTATTCATTCATTAGACGTTGCTGCTATTTTTGGAAAATAATCACTAAATTTTCGTTAATAATTATTTTCGTCACAGCATTAACTATTATTTAGATAACCAATATTCTTGGCAAAACTTATAAAATACGCAAATATCTTTTGAAAATGAACATTAAATATTTATAAAATATGAAGATCTAAATATAAATTGCTTGCTCTAAACAAAATATTTAGTAAATAATTCTAATTATGCTAAATCTTGTGTTGTTTTATTTGTATATGAAATGTTTATATCAAATATTTACTTTTAAATATTTATTTTCTAATATCATAGAAACATTTAATACATATGTTGGATTTCTATATATTTGTCCAAATAAATTTAATAATTAATAAAGATTTAATAAATATTTTTTATATTGAAAGAACATTTAACAAATATAGTATGCTACTGGGGTTACGTTTGTTTAGGTCAACTCAATATTTTCGGTATACGAAAATAGATTTCCGGAAGATACGCACATTTCAAGAAGTTTCCGAAACCACCGATAAAGAGTTACTTTTCTCCAAATATTTTTATGTAGTAGGGTAGCAACTGTTTCATATGAATTGACTGTTGGTATCAAATCGATCCATCAAACAGTTTGTCTTCAATCAAACAACTTTGTGCGTTTTCAATTATGGATAAAAACGAAATTCGGACAGTCAGAAATATTTTCATTCGGAAGTAAGAACAGTAACAATTAAATTAAATCCAGGTTGGATGCTGTTATTAAGGATTTGTCACCTTCATTTTCCACCGTGAGTTTTTGGACTTCAAACGTAGCCGCGTGCACACAAATGATGAAGCCGTGGGCATCTCTTATGAACAACTAATTCGTATTTTATGTAAATCAATTGGGCCTACAAAAAACTTTCTGCAAAACGGGTGCCGCTGTTCTAAATCCGGATCAGAAACGAATTTGAGCACGAACTTTAGCCGATTGTTTAGAAGTGTTTAAGAGGAATCGATGAATTTCAAAAAACAAATTTTGCCGCGGATGGGACCTGCGTTCATCGTCATTACACACCAGAAATTAAAATCCAATTAAGGCAGTGAATTGGACACGATGAATTGGACACGGAAAGAAAGGAATTTTACGGATTGACCTGAAAGAGGAAAAACAGTTACTGGCCAATATTATACAGCAGTTTGATGATAATTGATTCATATGCTCAATTTGAACTTATCATGATTTTTAAAATATACTATCGTGTACAGTTGTTTTGATAATTTATATTGATTTTATTGCTCAGATAAGAACGAAGCATTCAAATAAGGATAGTACGTATTCATCACTACCATTATTTCTTAAAATTGAGTATAATATACAGTGGCGTATCCACAAATTTAACTTGGGGGGTGCTTATTGTTTTCAGTGTTTGATGAAGGATACTTTTTAACTTAAATTGTTCACACCGACTTTCTTGTAACGATTTAATATTTATTATTTTTCAATTTACTGCAATGAATGGATAAACAACATTCAAAAATCATACTGCAAATTGCTGAGGATTTTTTTTATAAAATAAATTATAAGTACCAAAAATAACTGATGGTACGTACATAGAATACAGTTATAAATTTCCACGACAGTTTGATTTAAGCCAAACAGATATTCTCAAAATAAAATTTTGTGCAAAATTAACGTTACAAAGTTTACTAATCATTTCCAATCATTTTTTCAGTATGATCTTCATGTGGTACTGGCGAGTTTATTTATAAAGATATATACATAATAATAAAATAGATATACAGTGTGTACATATAGTAAGGAGTAAATTCGATTAAAATTCAGGGAGTTTTCTTTCAGAAAAATGCTCGAACACGTATATCTTTTAACGTGCATTTTTCGAGCTAAATTCGAAATGTACAGGATGTCCCAAAATTGAGATACACCAAAAGGTGAAATTTTCAAACGAGAACCCTCATTTTTTGTTGCATTTATGGATTCTACGTAAAATTCTAAGTATTTTTCATGTAGCATACCCTATGTCGATATTCAGCTGTTTTCGAAGAAATGGCGTTTAAAAAAAATACTACTACTAATTTCTGGTAAGAGGTAACATGGTTTTATCGAAAGATTGTAATGAATAAGGAACAATAATTATTTACTTAATTAAATGCTGAAACTGAAAACCTTCTTGTGCTTGGCAGTATCCCAAACGATCGATAAATTGATGCTGGACCCTAGTTATTGTTTTTTGACTAACGTGAGCACATTCTCTTCTAATTCTAGTTTTTAAGTCGTCAAGCGAATCAGGTTTAGTTTTGTATACAAAGTTTTTGAGATGACCCCATAAAAAATAATCCAACGGATTGAGATAGGGAGACCTTGGTGGCCATTCAATTGATCCACGCCTTCCAATCCATCTGTTGGGAAATGCTACTTCATCGAGATATTGCCTAACCTGAACTGCATGAACCATAAATTTTCGTCATGTAACATCGGGTTATTAGTGCTGGGAAATAAATTTCGTAAATTAGTGATTAGATATTGTTGTAAGAAATCAAGGTATCGAAGACCGTTCAATGTCTCTTCAAAAAAGTAAGGCCCAATGATTTGATTTTTTACAATTCCTGCTCAAACATTAATTTTTTCAGGATATTGGGTGTGTTGTTCTCTCATCCAACTGGGATTTTCTTTTGCCCAATACCGACAGTTTTGTCTATTAACTTGTCCGGTTAATGTAAAAGTTCATTCATCTGAGAACAAAATGTTTTTAAAATGATGAAGGAAATTGCGGCACATATCCATTAAGGCTTGAGAGAATTGCATTCATCGGTCTGGATCGTCTTGATTTAATTCGTGTACCAGTTTTGTTTTATAAGGATGCCACTTTTCTACTCGTAAATGTACAGAGGAAAGAGCGGTATCGTAGATACGGCTAATTTGACGAATGCTAATATATGGATTTTCTTCTACAGCTAGTAAAACATTTAGTTTGTTCTCCTCGTTGATCGCAGGGCGTCCATTCGTTGGCTTATCTTCTACAGAACCAGTATCTCGAAACTTCCTCTCAATTTTGCTGACTACTGGTTTATTGGTCTGTCCGGATATTTGTTATTTATCCGGATATTGCCAAATCTGTATTGTGGACTCATATCTTTTATCATAAATAAAAATAATCTTTTTTAAACGCCATTTTTTCCGAGCATTTTTCTGAAAATTCCCTGAATTTTAATCGAATTTATTCCTTACTTTATTCGTCTACTTTTCTTCTGTAATTCATCAAAAATGTATGCATATACAATAAAGCCGATCCATTTAATCTTTCTTCCTTCATAGAGTTCTTTAAATATGATTTGATATATTTAAGAGATGAAAATGATCGATCTAGAGTGCAAGATGTTACAGGCAAGTTTGCTAAAATCCAAAGAAAAGTATTGATGTTTTTGTAGAGTATAGGATCACATATTGATAAATTATCAATGACTGTTGTAGGTTTCGTTTCTAAATTACCCCTAGCTTATATTCTGATTTAAGGATTTTCTCATGAAAATCAATGCCTGTTCTATAAAATACTGACAGGTGCAGAAATTTCTAAAGTTGAGAATTATAATTATTGCCCTCTATATTAGAAGGAATAAGGTATGAGAATGATTTTAAAGTGTCTTTATGTTTTATAAAGCAATCATTCATTTGAGCAATGATCTGATCCAGAAATGGTATGTAGCAAGATATTCGAAGATAATCTTCAGTATGCACTTAGCGTTTTGTATTTCACATAAATCCACTTTAAAGGGTACCACCGACCACACAATAACATTAGATAACAAGAAAAGTTCTCACTATGTCTACTGTTTTATGAACTGCTACTTTTTACAGTACCACTATTATCAATACCACATTGTATGAATGAAGTAAAGTGGACTCAACTTTGCTCTCTCAAACTTGAAATTTGCAAATTTAAAATTCTTAGAAGATTCCCAGGGCAACATTAGAAATAACTGGAAAACTGACAAAGAGAGAGTACAGGTATATGCAAAACCAATAATTTACAACTTGCCCATAAATATTATAAAGGGTTTAGGTTAACTGAGCACATAAGGCATTGTATAAGGGGATTACATACCTACCTGCTATTTCTTAACTAAAGTACTATTGAATTATATTAAAAAAGGAATTACCGATATCTGGAGTTTCTCACCATTTTTATAGGTAAAACTGTAAAAAGAAGTTATTCTGTTCAATATCTGAATAAAACTTAAAAATACTAATATAAACTCTTGGGGGGTGCTTTTGCCCCAAAATCACCCCCCTAAATACGCCCTTGATAATATATTATCGAATTATCCGAGAGTTGAATATATTCATTTTGAGTACAAAATCAATAAGATAATCAAAATGAATGTAACATTTTTTTGGATAGATTACATTTTAATAATCATTTTGAAAATACTTATTTGTTTCTTTTGAGTTGCGTTATGCTCAAGCTAACAAGAATTGTACTCATTTCAAGTGATTCTGACAAGTAATTTTTATTACTGAATTGATTATTTTTGTTTAATCATTTTAAGAATATTTACTTAAATGGACAAGAGCGTACTATTGTTCTTAGTTTATATTTTGATTAGTTAAATGTAATCAAATAAAGTATAGATTTTTCTGTGTGCACTATTCTGAGTTAGTTTGTGCAATAAAATAGCTGTTAACACAAAAGAACCTAAAACAGATACTTTTGGTTCTCTAGCGACTGGACTATAAATATGAATTGCTTACTTAAAAGTTTCATGCTAACATAAGTAAGAATTGTAAAAAGGTACACACAAAAATTAGTTTTCAGTGATCGGTGAACTTACAAGAACTCTTTACTTTACTTACGGAATAATTCTGTGGTCACAGGCAATAAGTCGACTTATCTCCAAATTGTTTTTTTTTAAATTTACATTCCGAAAGTGCAAATACATGATCTGACGTAAGGATATAAGTCTGTGTAGATAAAAAGAGAGAAAAAAAGAGGGTCTTGAGAAGGAATATGTGTACTTATACCCTAAAAACTTCAGGAATTTTGTGGCTTTGTAAGATTTCAATCAGCTATAAAGGAATATGTACACTAGTTCTTGAATTTCTGCAAAATATCTACTGCAAAAAAGATATATGTATACTTAGATCCTTTTAGCATTCACAAAATTTCTAAAAGTTAAATCTGATGACGAGCTGAAAGGATTTAAGTGTACATATATCCTTTTGGCAAATAAAATGCAGGAATTAAGTATTCTTATATCCGTTTAGTAAAAGCCGTTTAACGAGAATTTATTTTATTCAAGTTAGTGCGGTATTTTCATTATCGGTTTATTAGTTTGTTTACTAACAGAAAGACAATCATGTTACCCAATTCGAGAGCATTAATGATGTTAAAATTGTGCAAGGATTCTGAATGTATGTAAAATTTACATTAAAAAGCTGAAGACCTAACCTCAAAATTTTTATAGCACAAAATCGTAGAATGGAAAGTATGCCTGCCCCTGCATGTAGTGATGAGTTTAAGCTGCCTATTGAAAGTATAAGTTTAGTTTCTTTAATTTTCGAGTGAAATAAAATTAATATAAAATTACTTTTCATAGATAACAGATTTCAAGATAATTTAGTAGTTTATGAGTACTATAATACTGATGCAGCGATGAATGATTCTTGTGGTAGTTCGAGTGGTAGTAGTGGTACGTAAGCTACTATTTTTTGATCAATTTATTTCAAATTTAATGTAAGTACAAGCTATTTATTTGCATTTCTTCTTTTAGCACAATGTGAAACAAACACATGGATATAGATATTAATTCTTTAGAAGTCTTTACAGCGGACGGTCTAAATGTACAAGAAATTTTTCCAACAAACAAAGACATTACTGATACTGACAATATAAATAAAGAACTTCATGTTCTTAGTAACGTGATTATCGAAACTGAAAATATTGTTTCTAATAATTCAACAGAAGAGCGAGTATATGTCGGAAATGAAGACGAAGAACAAGAACTCGGCCAGCATAAAGAAACTACTGTTCTAGCAGACTTAGATTTTCAAACTAAAGACATCGAATTGACAATAAGTGATGACGAGAATAATAGTGATGTGCCCTACATTCCTGATTCGGATCAGATGGATAGTGAAGAAAATGAAGAAGGAAAACAAAATAGCACTTAGTCACTTAAAAATAGAAGAGAGAGGAAAAAGAATAGAAATAATGGTATGCAATACACTACAGTAAAAGGAGGTATACGAAAAGAACGGAAGCAGAGAGACTTGAAAGCATGAAAAAAGAATTGCCGGGAACGCATTTCAGAAGAAGAGCGAAAAAATGTGTTTGATTTATATTGGTCTCTTGGTTCGTATGAAAAAAGGGTGCGTTTCGTAGCTGAATGCGTTACCATTAAATCTAAGAGTATATGTAGAACTAAAGTTGAGGGCAAACAACATAAGAACAGGGAATATACTTATTTCTACCATTTACAAAATGTACAAAATAACATGCGTGAACCCGTTTGTAAGGACTGCTTCTTAAATATCTTAGACGAAACAAATAAATTTGTATACAGGTCAGTTAGAAATAAACTAGAATCCCCATTAAGGGTGCCACATGGAGATCTGCGAGGAAAACACTCAAAAAATAGCCTTAGTGAAGAGACTTTAGACAAAGTAAGGAATCACATTTTATCGTTTCCTTCCTAATGAGTCCCATTATACTCGTCGACACACTAAGAAGAAATATCTAGCAAGTCATCTCAACTTATCAATTATGCATGAACTCTATCAGAAAGCTGAAGAAAACCCCGTATCTATTTCAACTTACCGAAAGATGTTCGCCAAAACTGGATTAAAATTTAAGAAGCCTGCTCTAGACACTTGTGGCACTTGCGATTCCTTGGCCCTTCTCAAAAGATCAAAAGAAGATACCATAAGAGCGGAAGCTGAAAAGAAACTCAAACAGCATCATATTGACGCTGATCTCGCTTATCAGAGGAAAACAGAAGACAAAAATATCGCAAAAGAGTCTCCTCACATGAAAGTATTCACGTTCGACCTCCAACAAGTGCTTCCTACCCCTTTGTTGACATCAGGAGAGGTCTTCTATAAAAGACAATATTCTGTACATAATTTAACCATACATGATTACGTATCTGGACAGGCTGTCCATTACATGTGGGGTGAATCAACGGCAAAAAGGGGATCAATAGAAATTGCATCATGCTTGTATCATCTCTTGACTAATATGCCTTCTGAAATTAAACATGTTACCTTTTATTCAGACACTTGCGGGGGACAGAACAAAAATTCAAATGTAATAGCTATGTTTATGTACGTATTGAAATATCACCCCACCCTGGAAACGATAGAACACAAATTTCTAATTGCGGGGCATACTCGCATGGAATGTGATTCGGACCATTCTCTTATCGAACGGAAAAGTAAACGCAGCCCCTTTCCTATTCAACTTCCAAGGGATTGGTTTCAATTGGTTAGGACTGCAGCTAAAAATAATAGATTTGAGGTAAAAGTAATGGCTCGAGAAAATTTTCTCGATTTTCCAGATTTGTTTAAGAAATATTTACAAAAGAAAAAACTTGATTGTACTCAAGAACAATTATTCAACTTTCGAAACATAAAATGGGTACGATTTGGTAAAGATTTTGGTTTGTTTGAATACAAAACTGCTCTTGACAATTTAACGGATTTTAAGAGAATGAGTTACCAAAGAAAAAAACATTTAGAAATGCCAATAAATTATGAACTGCCACGTCCTTACAAACAACCATTACCTATCTCAGTCAAGAAAAAGGAAAATTTGGTATCTCTTTTTGATAAAATTGATCCCGACGCTAGAGATTTTTATGCGAACCTGCCTACAGAGAATATGGCGGATATTGACCCAGATTTAGACAGGCTAGAAGGTGAAAACGAATAAAGATGAAAAGGTGATTTGTTGTTGTCAAAAAAATAAGTTTTCCTTTTCATTTATGTTTTAACATTATTGTCAAACATTGTAAGTTCAACATTTTATTTTCTGTTTAAAATAAAGTTTCAAATATTTTATTGATGCTTATTTTGAAATTATTATTGGACAAATTTTTTGAAGAAAAGTATTTAACAAAGTGCGTAAAAAGGATACTAGTGTACTTGACTCCTTATTGCTAAAACATCTTGTCATTTTTTTGCACTAAGGAGATAAGTCAAAATATAATCAACAATCTAAAAAGATTTACTTCTTTTTTATAGTAATGCTGTACTAATTTGAAAGAGTTATAATAATGGGATATCGCGCAACAGAGAAGAAAGAAAAAATAAGTTGCAGCCGTCTACACGTGTTTCACACTTATTAGTGATCATCAGGACGGCATAGCAGATGGAATAAATATAAAAGCAACTAACTCAGAAAGATGTAACAACACATCTTTCTGAGTTAGTTGCTTTTATATTTATTCCATCTGCTATGCCGTCCTGATGATCACTAATAAGTGTGAAACACGTGTAGACGGCTGCAACTTATTTTTTCTTTCTTCTCTGTTGCGCGATATCCCATTATTATAACTCTTTCTTGTATATCTCTACGCGCATTATTACTTCTAATCATTGTACTAATTTGTTTTTGAAAGTAATAAAAGAATGTAATAGAGCCTTTAAAAGCGAAAATATTCTCAAAATTACGATCACAGACACAAAAACCTGTCTACTGAAAAATGACTCTTTTTGACATATTCCCTTATTGCCTGTGACCACAGAATTGGTACAAATAGTAGATTGTTTTACAAGTTAAGAAAAGTGACATTTTTCCAGCGTGTTCCAGTGGATTAATTCTACATGAGCATAGAAAAATCACTTTTCTAACGCGTGAAACATACCTACTATTTTTTCGTGTACTTGACGAAAAATAAGTAAATCTTAAAAATACAAATTTATAAATTCTAAAATAATTTTGGTCGAAGTACATAATAATAATGTGTGAACAACGGAATTTTGATTCAGAGTTGGCCTTGAAAGAAAGAGATAGAATTATCAGTCATGTGAAATTTTGAATCGTACGAATTAGTTAATTTAAACTGTCACTTTTTGAAGAGAGTTGCCAGATAACTGTTTTTGAAAAAAGATAAAAAAAATCAGTTTTTAATAAAGGCGTTTGTATTTATAATTCATCGTCTTTAATAAATTTTTAATTTAATTGTATTATTTAAAAACTTCTTGATTAAAGATTGTTGAGAACTCCGAAATCCGAACTAAATGCTACGCGTGCGCGCCATTTAAAGTAGGTCTGTCAGTTAGTGACAGAGTAGTTCTCAATGGTCTGTAGTAGTTCTACTACCTACTTAAAATTAATATCAGATGTAATCTAAAATTTCCAAGGCCCTCTCTGAATCAAAATTCCGTGGCTCACACAATATGTAAGCGTAACGTTTATTATGACAGCAACGTTATAAATAGATGGCAACCAGTAAACAAATAACAACCACAAAATATGTTGCTAACTAGAACAACGGTTGCAAACTGGATAAGTGGTTGCTCTTTAGAAAAGTGTTGCTAAGCGGAAAAGTAGCACTTTTCTTTACTGTTTTCTAACAAACAAAGTGGTTTTTTTCCACTAAGTACACGAAAAATACTATTTATTTTTGATGCATGAGAGAAAGAATTTGATTCTCCATCGAACTGTAAAATTAAAACAATATTTTGCAATTTAACATAAATCCGTGGAACATCGCTGTACTTACTATTTGATTTCAAATTGTGGAGTCTTGTAGAAAATGTGTTTCATTTTATTATCAACCCAGGGGCGATCCGAGGGTGTTGACCGCCCGCGTGCAAAAGCCAAGTGTGCCACCCCCTTCCATGGATATTTCTTGGAGCTCATTTTTAACAAAAACATTTTTATTAATCCATATTCCACTTTCTATCGTCGAATCATACGGTATAAGAGAAAGATAAAATTTTTTTATTTTATCGTGATGCTAATAGTCAACTGTGATACCGACTAGATCAGACTGATCCTGATAAGTAAAACAATCAACAAAAAATTTGGAAAATTTCAAAAGACAGGAAAGCTGTCTATTCCCTTGAATTCAAAATCATGGAGGTCTTTCGAGCTGGCCCACAGTGTTTCCAGCGTGATCAAAAATCGCAACTATGATGATTTTTTCATGAATTATCGACAAACTATTTTTCGGGATACGTTCCTTTTAGGCATAAATTGCGATATATTGCCGTTCTTTGCGCTAATTTGCTAATGTACTTCATTTACATTTTGGGTATATTATGAGACTATTTGCACTTAGCAGAATCGTCTATATTTGACATGTTATTTTTTATAATAATAATTGCAACTTTTAAGGTTTTTCTTTTAAACTCTTCTACGATCGTTGTTCTATAACTTTACTAGCAGAAATACATGTTAGGGCGTAGTTTAGGGAAACTTGACGGCTGTAAAAAGTTGATCTGCAACAATGACATCAAACCGAAAAAATTCAGCTTATTTTCGTTTATTTTTATCGGAACTTACCCGCGCACAGTTTTTTGTTTATTACTATTCTGTAATATTTTGTTTATCGCATAACAAAATATAAACTGCCAAGACTTGCCTATAAGTTCCTCAGAGGTATTTACAGGCAAGTCCGCATATTGAATGATTATAGCTTTCTTGCAGATGTTTACAGCATGATGTTACCTTTTTACTTGATTATACATAATTTTTGCTCATCTTTAAATTTAAAGAAAGTTAACTCTTCTTCCAATTTATGATTATTTTACGGTACTCAAATGAAATGTTTTAAAATTCATAGGAAATGATCCTGTACATGATCATTCATTATATTTTGACTACCTCATTATTTTTGTTATTATTGGTGATAAAGAAAAACCATTTATATAAAAGTTATATTGTTATCCTTATATATTTTTTAAGTGTCATCAAAAAAGCAATTGCATATATAGATCACATGATACAGAATATAGATGTATTTTTTATATAGAACACCCTGTATATTATTGCATTTTCAAATAGCTCTAGCCCTAGCCGCTTATACTTTTCAAGTATAAGTTTAACATATACTCGTCTTATTTTGAAATACAATAATAAATGCAGACATTGGATAATTAGTAAGCAAACACAACATTATAATTTTATCATTAAGTTTACCAACTTATAGCTACGCCACTATGTACTGATATTTATTATAATCATCGAGATACTATGTATAGCAACACAAAGTAAAATAAACTAAAAATATTTAAAACTGACATAGTTCTAGATTTTTAATCAAAATGATACGTTTTGTGATTGGGTTTTGGGAACACTGTGATGGCCCCTCAACTAGGAAAGGTCTAATTGGCTTATACTCTTGTGCCTTAATGTGCTGATTAGATTTTGGAATGTGTTGCATAAATAAAGCGGCTTTTCCTATTTTTATCCGGAGGTGCTAAATAGACTCGCAGCCTCTCTAAAATCTAAAAATTTTCCGATTTAACGACTGCAAAATGTGGTGCTCGTGTTATGCAGCATTTTGCTATTCAAAGTTTTTAATTTGGATTTCGATTTTTTGGAGATGCAACTTTGAAGGAGCTAATTCGATTATTACACCTCCCCCATAAAATTTAAAAAATGTATCTATTTAAAGATCGCATCGTGTAGTGCTCACGTTGTGATGAATAATGTGGTGCTGCTGGAACAAAAATTTAAAAAGAGTAATTTTTCTGGCTGCAACTTTAAAGCAGCTATTTCGATTATTATCAGGATTGGCACAAGAGTATGAGCCATTTCTACCTTTCCATATTTATATAAGAAAGGGGGGGGGTAACTTGGTGGACCTAAATCAGATGCTGCACTGCGTTCTGGGTGGGCCTCGAAAATGTTTTATTAAAACATCAAATTCATTAAATTATTTTGAATTTTTTATTTGGAGAAATGATTAAACTCACAAAAAAAATCTTCAATCAACATTTAGAACAAAAACAATATGCAAGTAATAAGTTACACAATATACGAATATAGAAACACATAATACATAAAAAACAAGTACAAATTGTACGACCTCCATTTTAAAATAAAAGGATTTCATAGAAAGAGGCATTTTAAAAGTAGAAAATATAATAATCGTAATACACATTTCATTTAAAATTACATTTTATAAACATTTGAACTTATAACCTAAAAAAATATGTTTTATTTACAAAAACATTTAACAAATGTACTATTAATAAAGGAAAATGATAAATAATACGCTTAAAAAAGAATTTTTGGCGTCCGGTTCACACAATCACATTAAAAACTAAACTTGCAATAGTTAATGAAGGATTCGTTGGTTTAGAGCAGAGCAGGCAAAAAAAGAACAATCAATGGTTTATCAATACTGGAGCGGCGCAGTGCCTTCCCAGCGACGTACCTTTTTTTTGATAAAACACATTAAACTGTAATTGGTCTATCTCTATATCAAACTCGCGTTCAAGTAATTTTATTTAGAAAAAACAAACTTCCCCCCGACAAGAATGGTAGGAAATTTATAAAAATATAGTATTAAAAACTGATGGTGTAATTGAGGAAGCTACAAACGTTTCCAAAACTCAAAGTGTCAAATATTTAAAAAATACAAATTGCAAACGTTATTGCTCAATCCTTTTACGTGACAGTGCACGTGTTGTGTTTCTTTGTCGGAATTCGGAATACCGAAAGGGTCAACGAAAGAAGTTCATTTTATAAATTATGGGAAGTTTCAGTTATAGTTCTAGATGTCGAAGCTACAATCGCTTCTTTAGGTTTATTAAATATTTTATTTTTATGTGAGAACACTGAAATATGAAACCAAGATGATGGTTTTTAAGTATTACTCCACATTTTTAAATTAAGGTTAAAAACGATCATTAGGTTAAAAACGGTCAAAAACTTATAGCCTACCTATGAGAAAAGATTATACCCCGGATTTCCAAGTTTAGCTGACACATGCACTGTGCCGCAATGGAACGAAGCAATAAAGTCTCCTACTTGCCGACTCATAAACGTTAAGCTATGTTTTTTACTACAATGAAAAATAAGGTTTTTTATAATATCTATGACAATTGAGAAACCATCGGTCTCGGAAAACATTTTTGAAAAAAGGAGGCCGCCCGCGTGCGGGTCACGCGCTGCACACCTGCTAGGATCGTCCCTGTATCAACCACGAAATAAACATTAACAGTAACATTTTCTGATTTATATTCTACGTTAAAGATAAGAAAACACAACATTATGATATCCAATATCTAATATTTATCCTTTGAAATGTTCTTTTTGCAACTGTGGTATATATTAGAGAGGTGATTCGAAATCGCGACATAAGATAAAGAACGCCTAATACGATACGAAGAAGTACGCCGTTACAAAAATAAACACCCAGAAAAATCAAATTACTCCAAACACTTTTGAGAGCAGAATCACACAATAGCACCCCAAAATGGAATCAAATTCCTACACTTTTACGTTTAATGAACCTGGACAAGGTACCTTTTATAAACAAAGAAATTGAGCTTAGTAATTTTACTTTACTGGAAGTTGTGGATAGTAGTATCTATTTTTTGTTACTTTATCTAGTTATGTCTATACATATTGTATCTTACCATAGTGACGAGTTTCTTTATTTCATTTACATTTAAGAAATAAATCAATAAAGCTGAACACAATAAGTTCTACTGTTTCATTTTATTTTTGTTTGCTGTAGCTTGTCTCGTTTTTGTATAAGTCAACCTATATTCTTCTTCTTGGAGTGTCGTATTGTATTTAGGACATTGATTATTCCCCTCCTATTCTCATGCTGTACGGTTGCAGTTAATATAAGTATAGGGGCATTCTACAGCTTTAAGTGGGCTCCGAACCACCGAACTGCCCGTAGACACTTTATTTAGGGGAAATCTCCTGGGCAAGTACTACACCTCGGTGGTGTGCCACTGTCCCCCGAGAGAGAAACGACTTTAGAAATCCGTTGTATCCAGTATGCTCCGACCGAAAATTTAACTCTGCAGCCAACTAGACTGCCTAAGCCACGATCGCTCTTTCAACCTGTATAACAAACTATATTTTTGTATATCAAATAGTGCTAGTAATTCTTCATAGCAAAGAAGACTCTCACTATTTCCTATAAAGATTACTGACAATTATGACAAAAATAGTGACAAACAAAGAAGCGATACAAATATTCCAACATAAAGTCATTTTGTTGTAGGAGTTGTAGTTACTACATAGATCCAAGATTGTTTTACGTGGAGTACCTACCCGTGTTAACATACCCCACGTTCCTTCCATGAGGAAGTGATTGGGATACGCCCAATCAGCGCGCAAGTTGCACAACCGGCAATCGTGCAATTGCTCCCAGATTAACTCACTGGTAGGAGCGAGGTTGCCTATCCACCCTCTACTAGCTAAGCGTTCACTAGTGACCGAGCAGTTGACTTAACACGCTGCTCACCCGCCGGCACCGGAGTACCTCGTCCAGCATAGGACTATTCCCCAGCTATGCGCTCTTGCAAAGTGGGACCACTGCCCGATCGAATCCAACCTCAATTGTGGCAGGACTTGGTTTTTAAGCGGTTTTGCCACCCCGATCTACCAATTTTAGGCTTGGTGGGCCCTCGACAGAGCTTCTTTAAAGTCTACACGTTATAGACTCCCGGTGCGTACCCGATATTGGTGAAGTTGTCTTAATAGTGAGAGGCTATATATTCGCTTCAACTATCCTTAAGTGTAATGGCTTTCGGAGCTTCTCCCAATCACCGTACCCAGCTGCAGTCCGGATCAAAGGGTGGCCAGGACAGCTCCTAAGCACATTTACCTGGCGGCTTGCAGTTTCCCAGCACATGGGATGAACCTCACTTCTAGTCCCCGCACTAGAGATTCCGTCAAACAGCGGGTTCCTTTGGTGACCATAAATATCCTCGGGCAACAGCGGGTTCCTTTGGTGACCTTACATGACCTAGGTCATGCAGCGGGTTCCTTGGTGACCATGATTGCCCTCAGCCAAGCAGCGGGTTCCTTGGTGACCATAAATGACCTCCTCTCTTAGGCGAGATTCGAATCCGCCCACACCGGTCTCATCTACCAGGGCTCCCCCTGATCGGTATGAGTAACCGTCGAGAATTCTCACGAATTTCTCTACCACACACTTTATCTGACAGCTTCGTCCATTGCCCTTGATAGGGATAGGGTGGAAGGCAGCCAGTTCTAGGGGTGAACGTCGTGTGGTCTCCCGTTCACCCAATGTAGTTACTACAGTGACCTTTCACTCTTTCAGTAAAATTGAAGACAAATATGTTAGTATCACAGTTGAGTCAGCGGCTTAACAACTAATTGACCCCCCCCCAGGGCCGTGTACTACGATAGAATCATAGAGCTCATTTTAGTTATTTACAAAGTACGCGAAGTCTTTATTTGCCTGGATTTTGAAGCACGAGCGACGAAGAAGCGAGAATGATTCATTTGCGCGAATGTGTCGAAGATGACTTCTCGGATCGGGTTTTGAACAACATTTTTTGAAACGAACTTTAACAATAAAAAAAACATAACCAACCAAAAACTGTAATGCTGTATCGAATTCAAAGTAAATATAAACCCAAGTACATACCAATAGATGGCGCTCGCACATTTGTCAGTGTAGAATCACTACATCTATAGTCACCTAGGTCGCGCTGGTCGATCAGAATACTGCAAAACTTTTGTAAACATTTTGGAGCAGAGAAAGGTGATCTTTAATAATGGATAAATTAAAACCACATTTTACGTATTTGGCGTATTAGAGCTTTGAACTTTCAGAATAAGAAAAACCTTTTAAACTAAACGTGGATTTGATTCAAGTCAATACAAATGAAAATAATGAACAATTGCGTGCTTCGTTTGCACCAATATGGCGGTGTTTTGCGGTACTCTGATCGACCAGCGTGGCTTAGGGATTAGAGGTAGTGATTCTATGTCAGTGTAGAGTCACTACATCTAGTCACCTAGGCCGCGCTCAGCCGGTCGATCAGAATACCGCAAAACGCCGCCATTTTGGGACAGAGAAAAGTGATCGTTAATAATGGACAAATTAAAACTACATTTTACGTATTTGATGTATTAGAGGGTTGAACTTTCAGAATCAGAAAAACTTTTTAAAGTAAATGTGGATTTGATTAGATTCAAGCTTAGCTTAAAATAATAAATAATTTCGAGCTTTTCTACCCCAATATTGCAGCGTTTTGCGGGCTCCAAAGGCGACAAATGGGAAAATGGCATTTTCTAAACTACATTTTAGGTATCATTAAAGAACTCCCTCAGCGAACATTCTTTGACAACGCTGGTCTCATTTTAACGAAATTTTACGCTGATTCCGAATATGTAAATCATTTTTGGGGCAAACACCCCAAAGGCCCCAAATTTGGGATCAAAAGCAAAAAAATGCTTAATCTCCATGGCAATGAATAATAATTATATTAAGTTACTATGATTGCCAAATTTAGTTAGGTTAGATTCAGGCTAGATTAGGTTTAGGTTAGATTAGGGTTAGGGTTAGGTTAGCTTAGGTTAGGTTAGGCTAAATTAGGTTAGGTTGAAAAAACTCGAATCTAGTTTTGCATAGCGATTGTGTTAGGTAGTGGCGTTTTTGTAGGCGTTAGGTTGGTAGCAACCAATTTTGGAGGCTTAGAGGCGTTTGCTCTAAAATTTATTTACATATTCGGAATCAGCATAAATTATTTCTTATGGTCATTTTCGTTGTAAAGTTTTTAATTACATCAAAATTTACGTGATTTTTATGATGGGAGTTTGCTTTGCCAGTCGTTAAGTCCCACTGAAACATCGGTGCGACTACAGCAACAGAAGAAGCGCGCGTATTTATAAGTTGTAACCCGTGCCGTCTAAAACGCGGGGCCGTTTAAAGCGCAGGCCGGGTTCTGGGGAACGCGCTGAACACGCCTGGCGCCGGTCCTGATGCCCCCACCCCCTGTAAGTTTTAAAATTGTTTGTAGCATTTTAAAGAATTTTAAGTATATTGCATATATTTATGTATAAACAATAAAATATAAACAGAATATAAAAATTAAATGCAAACAATATAACACTAACTATTTAGATTGCATTTGAATTGTTAAAAAGGGGTTTTTCTAAATACATCTACTTCTACTTCTGCAAATGGTTTTACTAAATTTTCAATATCAATTTCGTGTACCATTTTATTTTCGATGCTAAACTTGATAATCTTTGTACAGGGTGATCCACTTAACTTTCCCCCCCTACTTTTCTCTGTTATTTCTGTAGTTACAAAAAAATTATTCTAACAAAAGTTGTAGGGCTTTTTCTAAAGTTTTTAAATATGACATTCAAAAAACAATTGAAAAATAAATGCCGAAGTTATATATACAGGGTGGTCCAGACCACCCGTACACCCCTTTTAAAATGCGGGGGATTAAAAACTTTTAACAAGACGATGAGTGATCTTACTAATGTCGATGTGCTCTATCGAATGACGCTAAGATGGAACCCCCCTGACCCTCCCTTGTAGGGGGTAAGGGGGGCAACTTTAAAAATTCAAATGGGAATCCCTAAATTTTATTACATATTTAGATTCTACTCATCAAAATATGAATAATTTCTTTAAAACATTTTTTTATTTTCGCAACAGGTGGGGCTGTAATCGCAAAAACCGGTTTTTTGCATGTTTCGCCGTCTCCGACATATTTACAGGTGCAAATAACAGTTTTTCATATTTTTTACTAAATAGTGATGAAAAAGCTTTGCTAATGTGTACTGAGAAAAATCTTACGTTACAATGAAAAACGGAAATTCTCTCCCTAAGGTGTTTTCGACAAACAGATTTTTTTTCTGAAATTTTTAGATCGGTTTTGAACCTTAACGTCTACTTATTTAGATATTGCTTAATCTTTTTAATCTTTATCTGAATATTTATTTTAAGCATATGTAATTAATGTTTACTTTTTTAACTAATAAAAATGGTCGATAAAACATTCTAAATTGTAATCTGCTCTGCATATGGCAAAATAATATTTAAATCGTACTAATTTAATATTTAATTTTAACAGAAAATAACTTGCTACACTTCTTTACTTCGCAAGTCTATTTAAATAGTATGTAATTGTTGAAAATCAACTGCTCAAATAAATAATTTTTATTTCACAATTTAAAATTTCATTCGTTTAAATTATTCTTACTTTATGGCCTGAGTGGATGAGATATCCATATTTCATCATTCATTGCTATACCCTAAAAGAAAGATAACCACCGAAATTTAATAGTGAATTACAAAGTGAAATTCTCGTCGGCAGATTTTTGTAATGCACCGTGACTGAAGTAAAACCATCTTCCCCGGTAGAATCTTGGAAAATGTTGTTAGAATGGAACACAAATTCTAACAACATTTAAGGCAAAAAATATTATCACGTACAACGTTCGTTCAAAATTCGTTTATCGAAAACACCTTAGGTAGAGAATTTGCGTTTTTCATTGTAACGTAAAACTTTTTCTCATGAAAGTACACATTAGCAAAGCTTTTTCATCACAAGTTAGTAAAAAATATGAAAAACTGTTATTTGCACCTGTAAATATGCCAGAGACAGCGGAAAATGAAAAAAAAAAATCGGTTTTTGCGATGACAGCGCCACCTGTTGCTAAAATAAAAAAATGTTTCAAATAAATTATTCATATTTTGATGAGTAGAATCTAAATATGCAATAAAATTTAGGGGTTCCTATTTGAATTTTCAAAGTTGCCCCCCTTATCTCCCTTAATCAGGGAGATTAAAATTCTTAATCCCCCGCATTTTAAAAGGGGTGTACGGGTGGTCTGGACCACCCTGTATATAAATTGATTTTTTTTAATGAAACACCCTGTATGTTATTGCCTTGTTCGACGTAGAATTTCAATCTGACTTCAACAATATAGAATATATACTACTTACTTTTAACAGTTTTCGAGATATTTGCTTTTAAATATATAAATTACACACTATCGCATATTCAATTGAGTATGCTGTGATTTTAAAAACATTTCCTTTGAATTGTTACTTTGACATTTCTAACAATAAAAAAAATGGGCATTAGTGAATTTAGTGAGTTTATACTGTAGAAATGTAAAATTATTGTTAAGTGTTATTATTTAATATTATTTATTTATATATTTAAACGTAAATAATTTGGAAAGTATTAGAAGTAAATACTATATGTTCTATATTGTTGAAATCAGACTAAAATTCTAGGTCGAACAAGGCAATAAAATACAGGGTATTCCATTAAAAAAAATTCAATTTATATATTGTTGAATTATTTGATTATACAATCAAACCAACTATTATCATTAGATTAATAATGATGAAAAAGCATAATTATCAATAAAAACAAAACATTACACAAAGTAAGACTAATACTCTGATATCCCCTGTATATTAAAAATTATGAAATGATAAAAAAAAACAATGTTGGGCGCCAGCTAAGCTTATCTTAGCACGAGACTGATACTCACAGGGTCTTTTAAAATTATCAAGGTTCAAAAATACGCAACTCTGCAACACCTCAAAATTCAGAAATAAATTTTCATCAAATATCAAATGAAACAGTGAAATTCGTATACAGTGCAGTTTTGTTTTACAATATATCTGCCTTGCCTTTACACGAATTTAAAATGGACTAAGTATTATAATAAAATAATTATCTATGGTTACTGTTTATTGCGGATTAAGGTATGTTCAAATTTTGATTGCAAATGTTCACAATTTATTTCTTACCGCCACCAAAAGCGCTGAACTGTTGTAATCACGTTCCCCCATGCGATTGCTGTTGGATGCAGGTAGATGATTGACTCCTTTTCCCGGGTGTCGAGACGCACGCCAAAGATGTTGAACGAGATGCTCATTACCAACACAAACTTTGGTAAGTACTTTAGAATGAAATGTTTTTTTTACTCAGTGTTTTATTTTTTTATGATTAATTATTTCCTTTTCTTTTAGGTAAGTTCAACAAACACTTATTAAAGACTTCCTCTATGACGTCAATAATACACTTTAGTTAGCAGAAATCAACATTTTATTTCACATAATACTTGTAAATAACTTTTTACAATTAAATACTTAAATTTTCATTAACCAAACGTGGTTATTTTCCTTTTTACCTTATCTATACCTTAAATTGTTCATATCCAAAATAATCATTCATTGATTATTCAACAAATTAATTCTCGTAGATTCCTTTTTTTTAAAAATCTTAAAAACTTTCAGACTCTCCGCACAAATAATTCACTTTTCCTTTAATCACTGAAATTTCTCACTTAACGAAATTAATATTACAAACTAAATCTTCAACTTATCAAACTCTATTCGATTAATCATTTGCAAAACAACAATCTTCCTTTTAACATAATTAATATTATTTTTGCATTCATTTTAGCAAAATAAATACATTTTCAAATAATACATTTTAAAATGCATGTCTGCACTCTCTGCTGTGCACCTGCCAACTCTTACTGCTCGAAAACAACTGACTAACAATTTTTATTTATTTCTAGGTAAAGGCACTCTTTTAAATTCTTAACAATTCTAAACACATTTTTCCTTAACATAAAATATCATCATCAAATCCACTCTTATACGAAGTACTTATTAAATTTAGCATTACATTACATAAAGACATTTTTACTAAAAATAGAAACCGGAAAATAAACTAAACAACAACGCAAGAATGTAAGTGATATCGGATGAGGTGCACTTCATTCTCACACATAGAAATGAAATTCAATATATTGTTGTTATTGCTTTACCAAATTAATAAAAAGCAGATACAATAATTGACTTAATTTTGGGGCTCTTTAAAACGAAACCGTAGTGGTAATTGATGCTGAGGTGTTATGTTACATTTAATTTCTTTTTACAATAACGACATTTAATAAATTGTGGTAAGCAGTTTTGTAATGAATATAACGAATCATTGCTGAATTTGTATAGAACACAAGGTTGGTCGAATTGTTGTTTATTTTGAGTGCGATTTGAAAAAAAAACTCGCAAGGACAACCTCAAATCTAAGAATATTATATGTTGACAATAAAATTCTTAAAAACATAAAAACATTTTTATATAGTGTCCAAATATTTATTAAACATGCATGAAATGTAAAGATTCAAATATAAATTATTTGATGTAAGATAAAAATATAATAAATATTCTTTATATTAAAAAAAACATATAATATTTAAAATACATTTAACAAATATCTATTAAATGTAGTATGCTATTGGGGTAACGTAAAATCCTAAGAAAATAATCAATTAAATAACATATTAAACAAAAATAACAATGTGTGGGGATCCCTTTTCCTTAGAGGCCTCCGCATTGCGGTGGGTTGCAGGGGAGGTTGTTACGCCAATGACTATAACAATGTACAATTATAATATTAAATTAAAGAAAATCAAAACAAATAATATTATTAGTTACATAGTGTTAAAAGATGCAAAAGTAAATATTACATCTAAATAGTTATAGCTAAATGGAATATCAGTTGCAATTTCAAATATTAAGACTAAAATTAATATGCACCGAAGATCTCTTTGCTCAAACGGTTTCTATTTTAAAATGATTAAGTTTAGAACTGAAACAAGTGACAATTCATATATTAACAATAAGTATGTAGTTAAATAAGTATGTAGTTAAAAAAAACTTAAGTAATAGAAATTACTGCCCTTGATGAAGTTTCAATTTCATCATACTACTTTTGTACAATATTTGTGCGGTGTTAAATGTATAACGTGATTCCAAAACCAAAATGTAATTATGTAAAGGAAGCAAGTTAGCGCAACAGGGTAATTGAATTACACATGTATAATGAATGCAAATAATAGTAATAGTTACATAGTAAAAATTAAGTGATATTTAGATGTGTTTTAAAAGGGCTAACTAATTTAGTATAGATGTGTAGCTATTATTGTAATGAAATTTTCTTAAAGAGAGACAATTTATTTAAAAACAAATAAAAAGAAATAAAAATAAAATAAAAAATATTATAACAAATAAACAAAATAAAATAATCGTAAACGAACAATCCGAAATAAAAACTATTAATAATAGGGCTTACTTTCTGTTGCTAATAAGTAATAAATATGTATAAAACTTCTATACCAAAAATCGTCATAAGCACGTTTATTCAATTTTTAAATGTGTACAAATTTACAATTTTTATAGTAATTTTTAAACGTGTGACAAGTAGGAGTTGTCCACTTTCACTTATTTCACAAATAGGGAGATGTACTGAAAAAATTAAACACAATCAGTAAAATGGCATCAATTGATTTTTAACACTAAAACATAATAGATTTGTTATGGAAGTGAAAAATGCACCATCCAGATTAAATAGAGCAAAACAGTAATTAGTTATTTGATATAACATTTTTGTTGTATCAAATATTACATTATGAGTTGTAATTATATTTTGGCAAGGTCGTTATAGAAGAGGTCATCTAAATCATTTGCAAAAATGAAATTTATTATTTTCAACTTTTAAATAGTCTTCTAAAATACAACTCAAAAAATTATAAATAGCTGTCTTTTCATCCTGTCAGGTTAATGACAAATTAATTAAGCTCGCATTCTTCTTGAAACGATTCCGCGAATTCAAGTTCATGACTTGTCAAAAAACTAATCTCCTTCCAGTTTTCGATTCATGCTTCTTCATATCTACATAATTTCCACGTTGCCCAAAGAATTGTTAGTAGTACCTGTACCTGCGGATGGTACTCATCAACAGGCTGACCCATCAGTGGAATCGCGATAGCTCTTTAGTTCGTGTTGATGTGTGGGAGCGTGAGGACTTGGTTTTTCTTTTATATAAATTAACAAAAACCATGAAATTGTTTATCGTGTGTAGTTTTATAATTAACATTTTTAATGTGCCATTTATAGTAGCCGGACCCCCCAACTGGAGGGTTGGTCATACTTACCCTCAACCTCTTCCACAGGATATCATGGTTGATGCTGTTAATTATATAGGATTAATTCTTTTACACGTAAGATTTAATCTCTGTTTACTTGTTTATTTACTTCCTTAATAAATTAAGGCCACTCTTTATTTTTCTGAAGATAATTGGATGAGATCATTTAGTACAACGATATACTGTGATAATGGTACAAAAAATAAGACAATAAGTATATTTTACCATTTAGTAAACTTTTAAGATTACAAATTTCAGTTTTCCTGGAAAATCCACAACCAACACACACAAAACGCAAATCCATTTTTATAGTTTATAATTTTAAATAACATACTATCTGCTCTCTGCATGAAAAAAATCAAGGCTTGCACGTTAATCTACAATTAGTTCATCAAAGTCCTTGGAACATATTGATACAATTTTTCTATACAATTGACAAAGATTTAGATAAATTGTTTCCGTGTCCCCCATTGTATTTTGTTTTATAACACATACTATATACGACCTATTTTGTAATTATATAGGCACATAATCAACATAATGAAAATAACATCGCATTTTCCCCATACGGAATCACGAGCGTTTTGGTTGCCTTAGGTGAAGGAACCCAAGGAGTCGCCCTGGATGAAATCCTGCGAGCAACTCTTTTACCTCTTGACGTCTCAATCACCAGAGTTGGTCTTAGGGATGTACACAGACATTTAAAGGTACGTATCCAATGATTTTCCAACTAATCTTCAACTCTAAGTTATGTTTCTAGAGCTACTTCATTCCACAGGAAGGCTTCCTGGCGGGATTAACCTTCAGTCACGAGAACGTCACGCTGAGATCTTCATATCAAGATATTCTTAAATTTTATGGATACGACGTTAATGCGTTTAACAATGCTTTATATCCAGATCCAAACACTCCAACCACCACTGCTAGCAGCCCGACACAACCAATACCAGCGATTACACTTGATAATCAAAACGGATTTAGTACTTTAATGCCTACCACAACACTCACATCTACAATAACTACAACAGAATCCACTACGACAGTTTCGGAAATTACCGAAACGACTCGTATAGAAACTACAACCCCAAATGTTCCTACCATTACCACCACAATGGAAACAACAGTAACAGAACCTGCTACAACTACAACAGAAACACCAACAAGTACTATTGAAACAACATCTACCCCTACTACAACGGCCATTTCGAGTACTACTTTGCAGCCAACAACAACACCAACAGTTCCTATTACTAGTACAACTACTACTGATCAAGACACAACTACAAACATTCCACAAACTACTGCTGAAGAATCACGTCCAACTGCAATTACTATAGACGTAGTTCCTAGTACAACGGGAGATACTACACCTACAAATACCGAACCACCTACAACCACCACTATCCGAATACTGAATACGGCACCTATAATTATAAATGTAGAACCAACTACGCTTTCGAATAGTAACACTGAAACTACAACTCAGGAAACCGGTTCAACTGCAACGGATTCAACTGTGAATACGGATCCTAGCACAACATCCGATAGTAGTGATACAACTACAACAAGTAATCCGCGAGCTGAAACTACAGCAACGACAATCACAGATTCACAAACAACTACACCTTCTAATAGTGACGATGACAGTACAACAGTTACAACTGACAGCAATCCTTCTACTACTACTGTAACTTCAACTACTCAAACAGAAACTACAGCTGTATGTGACATATGTACTACTGAAACAACTACTCAAGAGACGGCAATTACAGTAAATGTAGAACCAACTACAAGAAGTCCACAAAATGGTGAAACCACTACAACAAATGAAGACACAACAGAAAGACCTACCCCAACATTAATAACTACTTTAGGAACTGATTTACCAACAGGATTTGAAATAGAAGTTCAACCTACGACGTTAGCTTCACAGAATAGCGAATTGAGAGATAACAAAACAACTGAAGCTGATAAAAATATAACAGTTACTAGAAAACCTAAGAAGAAATCGTTGCCAAGGTTTCGTGATGATGCAGATCTTATGAATTTGATAAAATCTCAAAATAAATCAGAACCGATGCAGAATAAGCCAGGAGGAAATCGTGTTGGACCAACAACAAATCGAAGTGTGATCAGTGCAAATACTAAAGTGACTTCAGTAAGAAACCAAACAGAAGTGTTGCAATCATCTTTTATGCTAAATACTACTAGTAGTTCAAACGAGCCTAAAAGTATTACCACGGAAGTTAATAATTTGCTTAGCAGCACTATAACAACTGAATCCATTTTTACTACTAATTCGCCTGATATAAATGATGAAGCAGTAAAAGAGACTAGCAATGAAAGTGATTCGTCTTCTTCTTCAGAAGAAAATATGAGAACTAGAGAAAAGAGATCTGTTATCGATTATTTAATAGCGAGATACCATGATAATAATCCTACAAACTCGTATATGACTTCTGCTACGGAATATGAACCAGCAAAGCCAATTACGTTTGCAGTAAATGGTAAAATACGAGAACCTAATATAAATTTTATGACCTACGATACAGTTCTTCCATTTCGTTATATTTCGCATTTAAACGCATTAGCCTTGACATTTCCATTGGACAGTACAAGATATTATTTGCTTCTTCTTTTGCCTATAGACGAAATGGGAGTAGACAATTTAATATCTAATATGATGAGTACTACCCTTAAGCAAATCATCTACAGTTTACAACCAACCAGGGTAAAAGCTACCATTCCTAGTTTTATGTTAAAAGGTTACGTTGTATTAACACCAACTTTACAGAAGGTAAGTTTAGTTAAAGAAAGGATTTTTGCTTTTGTAGGAGGCTGTACTCGGACTTATAATTGCATATCTTGCATGAGTGCATGGAAGCTTAAATTGTGTTGGATACCAATTGTATATATTTTCCCAAGTTGTAGTTAAAGTTAAATTATAGCCTATTAACTTTAAGTAATATTTTCTGATGGTGTTTTAGTTGGGGATCCGGCAAATTTTTGAACCTCGCCGAGCGGACTTTTCACGTATGACGGATGATAAGAACATTTACGTGACGAACATTGAGCAAGCAGTAACAGTAACAATAAGAAATTACGTCGATCCTAACACTTTACAGAATGATAATCGTAAGTTTAAAATTACTATTCTTTTTATTAACCTTAAAGGATGCAATCAACCTTGGTAGTTAACTAACATTACAAAACGTTTACTCTAAATGAAATGTTTCACTCTGTTCACAAGATAATTGTTGATAATCACATTGTTTTATTTAAAATCCAACTATAAACCTAAAGCTCTTGCAAAATGCGACACGTTAGGTAATTTGAAGAACTTTTCACGCTGCATTTCTAATGTTAAAATAATCGTTGTGTCCTAGTTTTTTTTGACGGAAATTGTACAAAAATAACAATTTTTAAATTCCATTTTCAGCACATTTTCGAAGGCGCGGCCCTGTACTGTTCACAGCTGATCATCCGTTTTTGTATTTCGTGATGGATTCGCAAATACATGTTGCGCTTATGACTGGAAAGATTGTCAACCCACTCAATTCTAGAATTAGGTGATAATATATTAATTTGTATAATTTATTGTTATTAATAAAAACGTTTTACTATAAGGTAAAGTGTACTTATTTGTTTTATCAAAAGAGTATAAGGACTCTCGGTGCCGGCAAATTTGGGTAAGGTTTTTTGCAGTTTTTCTTTAGCTGTAACATAAATCTAATGTGGGATTTGTGGTATAGCATCTGTAAGTCGGCTGCGGCCGCACAATGGACTTACATAATAATAATAATCGCCCCTCCCTGCCACACAAGCTCCATAGCTTCTAGGGCAGTGGTGGCGAACCTATGACCCGCGGGTCAGACTTTGACCCACGAAGGTCTTTTAAATGACCCACGTATTGATTTTTTTTTAAATTAAAAAAATAAAGTATAAATATCGAATGTCGAATTTTGCTCTTTACGTAAAACAAAAGGAAACGTAAACCTTTTTAGAGGATTTTAAAAGTAAGAACCAAAAAAACTGTCAACTTTCGAGATTTTCTGTTAACAAATTTTCGGTGTTTCCAAATTATTGGTACCCTTTTATCCTACCCCCTCTAAGTGACACCACTGACTTAGTGACCCACGGGCTAGTATTAAGAACATAATGAACAATATTTGACCCACTTATCAAAAAGGTTCGCCATCACTGTTCTAGGACATGGTTTTCAGATTATAGGTAGCAGTCGTTATTATAATATTACTAGCATAACTACCGTTGAAAAATCAACGAACCCGTTTCTAGTCGCTTCAGCTATCAATGCAGTAAGAAAAGAGATCGATTTACAAAAGTTGAGGTGTTGGTAACGCCGCCTAGCGTATACCACTTACCCCGCATAATTCGTAGGTGCACACGCACTCAAATAATTGTAATTGACTTATGTCTCCGTAAAAGCTATTGAATTTCGAGAATCACTGAATAGATCTTAATGCCGTTCTCACGATTCGACAGCTTGTTTCTTGGAGAATGTTTAGTTATAGTTATAAAGATTGTTCAAAAGGTCTTTCGAATGTCGAATAATGAGCAAAATGTAAAAGAAATAATCGATAAAATTGGCAAAACAAACACCAAATGCCTTACGCTGCGAAAACGGTAACAGACGCAAACTGTAGGTCTCAAAAAGATCTACAAAAAAAAGCCAAGGTGGCATATATGTATCTCTTACAGATTACTCACAATCAACGTTTCTTTAATAATTATTTTTTCGAAAAACCTGGAAAAAAATTCCGACAATTTATGTATTTCATTTCCTTTAGAATTGCTTTAAGTATAATCTGTGAAAATTAATCTTGTTTATTGTTTCCAGCCTTATTTTGTGGAACTCCATAATCATGAAATAAATAAAGATTATTAAAAGTTTCACAGTTTTATTAAAATACAACCTGACAATATTGTTTCGACAGCTATGCTGTCATTATCAAAGGTAATATAATTATAAACAAACACGTCGCTAAGGTAGATACAAAATAGGTAACTAGATAAAATAATAATAATAATCGTTAATTAAATTGTTAAATTGTTCTTTTTGTAGTTCGGTATATATTGGACAAACACTTCGAAATTTTGACATAGGATATAAAGAACACGTACGTCATTACAAAAATAAACATCCTGAAAAATCGAATTACGCCAAACACCTTTTAGAACAAAATCACACAATGACTCCTCAAAATAATATTAAATTCCTACATTTTTGTAATAACAAACGCAAATTAGACATTTTAGAAGCCTTTGAGTTATACAAACACAAACTCAGGGTACCTTTAATGAATGAACAACTTGAGCTCAGTAATTCTCCGTTACTGGAAGTATTAGATATTTAAGTATGATTATTATTATTATTTTATCTAGTTACGTATTTTGCATCTACCTTAGCGACGTGTTTGTTTATAATTATATTACCTTTGATAATGACAGCATAGCTGTCGAAACAATATTGTCAGGTTGTATTTTAATAAAACTGTGAAACTTTTAATAATCTTTATTTATTTCATGTGAAAATTAAGTTCCGAAAGGTCATAAAAACTAGATTAATTATTTTGTTTCATTTGTTTATCACTATTTACTTATATGTATCTTCATCTACTTCTCAACATAATTGCTATTTAAATTTAAACATTTATGGTAGCGTGGTACAAGCTTTTGTGTACTACTTTCTGTGAAATTTGCGTCTAACTTTTTCATCCAATCTTTAACCACGGCTTTTACTTCATCATCGGCGTTGCATCACTGACCGGCTAAAAATTTCTTAACGTGAAGAAACAATTGAAAATCAGTAGGTGCAAGATCGAGGCTGTGCGCGGTGGATGATCAAAGATTTCCAATTTAATTTTTCTCAAGAGTTGTCGTGTAAGAGCGACTGTGTGTGGTTGGTTATGTATTGTCATGCAACAGAACAATTCCGGAACGGAGAACACCAAGCCTGTTATTCTTTATGGCTATTTACAGTCTTGGTAGAGTAGCATACTTCACAAATTTCCCGAAAAGTTTCTGCGCCCAAAAAACTTGTTGCATTCAAAAATCTAATCACGGGCCGTGTCTCACAACTCAACGGATTTTGTATAACTTTGTTCATTTTCACACAACGTGGCAAGTCTGCTGTTAACGACGTACGAAACATTTGCTGTCCAGGACCTTCTTATTTAGTAATAAAGCTTTCCTGACCATATTTGTCTCTCAATTGCATCCATCATATGATCAGAGAATATCCAAGATCGGAACTTTCTTTTGTGGATATGCCTCGTATATAGCCATAATGATATTTTACGAAATGCCCCCCTTGGGTTTTTAGGATTAAAAATATATTTATGCACCCCTTTGGTGTAAGTCCCACCTGCCTGTAAAACTCAGCTTACTAAGTCCTCTAGTTTTCGGTGGACATTGGACTCCGGACATCGGAACTGGCTATTGTTATATGTTTGATTACATCTCTTTACCGTTGGGTACAGAAATAATTCATAAACAAAAGAGTCAACTATTCATTCTCTGGTCTTTAACAATAAAATAATAAAGCTTGTATGCATAATTCGTCTTTTACTCCACCTAACACAGAAGATATTACATGTGGTGACCCCGACGTGATCTGGACCGAACCTTCTGATCTGGTGTCAGAAGGCTGTCTTTTATGTATAAAACGTTCGCAATTCCTTTTTGTTACATGTTAGACATTCTTGTGTACCTGTATTTACCATTTTCCTTTTATGTTGCATATAACCTACAAGTCTAACAGATGCATTACACGTTCCTCGTAGGTTAAGTTTTGTAGTTCTTAGTTATTCACATTTTGTAACGAACTCTAAAGTTCGTTAAAGTTCGAACCCTAAAGCATCCGCTGTCTTAATTGTTAGTGATTTCAGTTATCTCATTTAATTCTCACCTTATTCGCATTAGCTCATTTCCATAGGTTAAGTTCTTAGAATTGTAACTAACATTAATATTAAGACCCCTGTCCTAGTTTTAATCATCTGTAAAACCATTCCAAGAAAGAAACGCAGTTTTTTACGTACCTAATGTAAGTTGCTTTACAATCACAACCGCGTCTTATGCGTAAATTTACCAGTTCTTCCCAATCCTGTCCTAATGATAGTCTTTTTCTGCTAGAAAAACTCTAAACAACAAGGGGGAATAAATGTGATGATCACCGGTGCCCTAGATAATTTGTAGTATCCAAGGCAACACATATATACAAGAGTCAGAAATAATTCATAAACCAAAGAGTCAAATCGTTCATTCTGTAGTCTTTAATAGTAAAAGAATAAAGCTTGTATACCATAATCTGTCTTTTACTCGACCTAACACAGAAGAATTACAATACCTACAGATAATTAACTACTGGGAAACTTGGTTTCCAAACCTTTTTAGCTGTGTAATCCTGAGTCAGTATGTCACTGAAAATTCATGCATCGCTTTCGATAGAAGCATTCATAAAGTGAATTGTAAAGAGTTCTATTGAAACAGTGAAACATCACAGTGTAATAATCACTTTATAGTTCCTGAATCTCCTCACTCGCCAGAGGGTCTTCAAGTTAACATAGGTTTTCGACCGCTTTCAGTTCAATTTCTCTAAGATTTTAACAAGCACTTCTCCTAACAAAGTCCTTCAATGTTTAAATGGAGATTATTTTAATAATCCCGAACTCTTTACTTGGAGACCCTCTGGTGGGCGATAGATTGGAGTTATTAAAAAAGTTCTTATCCAAATATTGTAGGACTTTGTTAAAAGAGTGATTTCCGAGTTGTGGCACTACAAAGTTGTCCATTCAAAAGTTGGTAGATTTATACTCTTTTATGTGACTGCTGCCAGTTCTCACTAGTGGGAGGTAGGTTGCTATTCACCTTTTGCTAGCTCTGCAGGCTAGTGTCGGAGCTATTAAAGTGCTCACCCGTTGGGGTCTATCTCTTTATAGAGTTCCTTCATCTTTAGTCCAGAATGCGAACTTACTAACTGCTCTGTCGAATCTACCCCAAGTGTAGGCTAGGCTTGGCCTAGAATATGCCTAGGATTTACCTAGGATTCCCGCATCCCGATCTAAAAGTTAAATAAAGGCTTGGTGGGTGGGCCTTCGACAACGCCCAGTTAGACTCTAGCTACAATAGAGACTAGACTTGTACCGAGTGGTGGTGGAGTTGTCTTACTTACTTGGCTCGCATTAACTTCCCTCAAGGTGCTATCCCCAAGAATAGTCTTACTAGGCATAGCCGTATTGGTCTTCTGCTCTTGGATATCCCACCCACTTAAGGGCTGGAGAAACTCACGCCTCTGCGACCCACCGAAGGGTACCAAATTTATCGAAAACGACCAGAGTAGCTAAATCGCAGTTTTGACTACACCAGTGAACTATCTGACGACATGGTCGCCCATAAGCCAGTAAGGCACCACTGACAGGATATACCTAACTAGTCTCTCCGTACTGGAATCCAGCTTTGATCTGAGACCACCCATCTCAAACTAAGGGATGAGGCCCCGAGATCACTCCAGTTATGAAGAAAAAAGGCACCCTGCCGACTTTGAGAGGCTTCTGCGCCCGAGCGCTAGACTCGGTACGAGTCACCACGCGTCGAGGTTCTAGAATATATTCTCGCTCTCACTTCTTCACCTCTAGCCCTTTAATTATGCTCTCGCATGCTCGAGCAACACCAGTGCCGGTCTTAGCCCTCTTGGCACCCTCGGGCAGAGTCCTTCAGAGCGCCCTTATTAACTTTGAAAAGTTACTGTTATCGAATGTTTTTACAAATTTCGGGCCCAAACAGTCTAGCGCCCGACCTCGCACCCCCCTAAGGGCGGCACTGAGCAACACATAGGCCGAAAATATGTGTCGCTGAGCAACACACAGGGAAATGCGAAACTATAATTGAATAATATATCAGTAATTATCCTTCGGATGCCCCGAATGTCTCTAGTGAACGTATTTCTGAAAAATCCTAACTTAAACTTTGTAAGTAATCGAATATCGGGTAAAGTTGGGTTCCAAAGGAACAAGAATATCCGGACTAACCTACTAAATAGCAAACGTAGTCACGAAGTTACAGTCCATCAAATGAGAACTTTCGTGTGGTTTGCATAGACAGAGAAGAAAGAGAAGCATTGCTCGCACTCCTACTTTCCACGGTCCGTATGACTGTGCCTGAATCGCACCTCCAGACGTTCAAGTAAGAAACGCGATACCGGACCGATAAGGCAGTTGTGCCACTGCCTAACCTAAGTTCACACAAAAGTTCTCGTTTGATGGATTGTACACAATGCGATATACCAGTGGCGTGCGGTCCTTGGAAGCAAGGGAAGCAATGCTTCCCTTAAGAATTTATTAAAATTAAAAAACAATGCTAACAAAAATAGTTTTATAAAATTAATTTTATAGTTTATTTAAATTTGCAATGTTTAATCAACTTAAAGCTCAATATCAATTCCGTACAGCAAAAACTATAATGAGTACTATTTTAAATTAGACTCATTAAACTTGCGCGGAAAGGTAATACCGATTCAAATGTGTTAGTTACACTGCATATAAGCACTGATTTCGTTGCTTCCTGCACTTCTTACTTTCGATAGCGGGCGAGTCGGGGGTGCCTTGTGGGCTACAGTTAACATTGTATAAGGTCGAGTTATTTTTATTAGCGTACCCGTGATCAGATGTTTATTATAATTTCGTTATTTGTTCGATTTTTCGTGTTTGTTAAATGTTACTTAAGCAGTGTAAATCTGCGAATGAAACTGTATTTTGGAACATTTTATTATTTCAATTTATATAAGTTGGGATTTTTTTAAAGACAACTAATTCTATTTAGTTTGTTCTGTATGCAACATTTAAACTTGCTTTATCGTCATGGCGTCATGACTTCGAATTCAGCTGCTTCGGTGGAAAGTTCGAGTACTTCCGATACATCCGAATCGCAACAATTTTCTTGTTCAATTGTAAAGTATTATTATTATTTGATAAAGAATTTTCTTCATACAGTTTCGGAGGGAATTATTGAGAAAGGCAGACCAAAACCAAAACTTTTAAATTTAACAACAAAGATTAAAACCTGCACCAGATATTTTGCTAAAAAAGACCGGAAAATCGAGTTGCATTATAAATAAATAGTAGTACTTTTTTAACAAATAATAGTCAACAAATTCCATAAGTATAAAAGACGTATTCTTTTGTACATTGTGATTAAATCTAAACAATCATAAAAATTTGAAAAGGCTTTGTCACAAAAGAACGCTGGCAATTGTTACAAGTTTCGTCACAGCACGTTTTATGCTTCAATCATGTCAATCACAGAATTTCTACGATTCAAAGGGGTAAGGGGATTACCAATCATGCTAAAAATATCTTACTAGGTGGGGGTTAATCAGTATTAAAAAGAACGAGATGTGCTAAAAAACTACCAATCCGATTAATCATTATATAGTAAAAGAATACTACTGAAGTGTAAAAGTTCTTCGTTAAAAAACTTTTAAGCTAAATAACTATAACACTGTTTTTTATTGTACCTAGGTGTATTAAAATTTAAATCGTGGTTGCTTCCCTAGCCTAAATTCTCACCGCACGTCACTGCGATATACGGTATACATACACTTTGCTGTAATTTCGTGCTTTTCCTTCCTGGGCGACCTAGTGCACTGGATTGCACCAACAAGGAGTACTAAATTGCAGTAATTCATTCTAGTTCTGATATACAATATTATATAAGCATTATTTTAAATAAAAATTGCAGCACATTTTCAAAAATTTGCGTTTGCAAACCAAAATACTTGCGGAAAAGTTGTCTTCGCAAACATGAATATTTGCTTAAAGTTTTCGGAAAAGATTGAAGTTTCCCCTTGACAAACTTGCAATTAATTTGTTCAAAATATTTACAAAAAACTTGCCCCTGCAAACTTTCAGCAAATTATGAAAATAAAATTTGTTACAAATATTTACCTAAAAATTTGTAGTAAACTTGCTTTTTAATTTTTTTAGTTTATAAAATTACGAAAAATGTAGTTTTGTTACGAGTATGGGAAACCGCTTATGGAAAAAATAAACAGAAAAAACTTATTTATAAATCGTATATTTATAGAATACGTATATGATTATCGTTTGTTGTTGTCATACGCGTGTCATCCATTACCTCCACCTTGACTGTTTGCTCTTCTTGTTCTCTGAAACACAAAATTGTAATGACTTGTATTTTTTACTTACTTTGATAATGCATAGTAATGTATAAGGTGTACAGGGTGATCCAAATTGAATAAAGACGGTTTGAATTTACCGCCACGTTAAATTATTGTTACATTGGCAACATGTGAATACTTTTCTGCTTCTTTTATTTTACAGCGGCATCTCAAAAATAATATAGTTTTTAAACTTCATTAATTTTAAATAATAAGCTTACTTGATAATAAAATAGTGTAGCAAACCGTAGTTCCGAAAAAACTTTTGCAATATAGGAAAACAAGCGAAATAAAGCAAAAATTCAATAAAAACCCGAACAACGTAGCAATGTACAACCAAAGAATATTAACCTTAACGGAACAAGAAGCGACACTTAAGGCGGTTCGTTTGATGTTTCCACTTCCATTTTTCGTGACCTAAGCACGTCAGCCATTTTGCCAGGGTGCTATACAGCGCGCGAATTTAAAATTGATAAATATGGGTAGAGGTAGAAGTTGGTACAACCACACGTAAGATTTATTAATGATAATATAAATTGGAGTAGGTAATCAACATAAGCAAATTATACAGGTTTTTTTTTTATTCATAGGTAATTACATCGACTGTTAATATTCAAAAATATTACAAATGTAAAATATGAGCAAGTTTCCGTTGCTTTCGAGGCGTGTTTTTCAATTCGAGATTGAAACGTTTCAATGTATGAAATATCTTCATTCGACAAAAAAGCTTCATCAAAAAGTCCAGCGGAAATTGTGGGCATTTTGGTGTATATTTAATCAATTTAAACAAATTTAACAGGTTATGCCCAACACGTGATTGAATAGCGATGTTTTTAAAGTTACTTTCAAACACAATACGCCCCGGTTCACATGCGAACAGCTGACTGACCGCTCCTCTGGCCCTCAGCTGCTGTTCAACTGACACTTCCAGTACAACGATGTAAACGAGAAAGTGACGAGTTGACTCTGTAATTTGACACAACACATTTCAATAGTGCTACACTAACAACGTAAAATACACTAAAAGGCGCGAAATTCAAACCGTCTTCAGTCAATTTGGATCTCACTGTACTAATGCTGTGCACATGAACGAAAGAATTTAATAAGATTTATAAAATATCAATTAACAAGATAGGCCTAATAATAATACGATCAAGCACAAATAATATTAACTTGGTAAGTAATAGAATATTCCGTACTTACGAAATTAATTGAGAATGGTTGTTTCATTTGTTTCCAATTTAGTTTTCACATTTCATGTTTCACCAGATAACGATAACCACAAACAATCACAATGTAAAATGGCGAATTAGCGAGTACTAATACCCGTTTACAGCGTGGACAAACACGCAACTATCTTCGACGCGCGTCTTTGTCGGTACAAACGAAAATAAGTTTGCTACAAAATTGCTAACGCAAATTCATGTTCGCAATGAAAGTTGAGCGAAAGGCAAATTCGCTGAAAACTTTCGTGCTATCTGGGAAGCAATAAAATAACCGATTAATTCCAAACTCGAATTCAGAAAATACTGCGTTCTGCCTAATCTGTCTTGCGTTTGTGGAAAAAGATTTGAATGTATGGGCACGTGCATTAACAGTGTTCAGGAATCAATAAAATTTGAGATTTTACCGTGATACAGTGACAGCAAACTGAGAGAGTGATGTTTTATAAGAGTCACTTTCTGGATATAAGCAACAAAAAACTAAAGAGGCTAGAGTCGAGTTTTTGGTACAGTGAATCGAACCTTTTACAGTTGAAAGTAATGATGATCACTCCAACTTTATGGGAATTTTAAAATTTCGGATAATGTTCCTCAGGTGAATCATTATTATTATTATTACTATTATATTGAGTGGTATTTTCTTGGGCAACACATGGTAAAATCAAAAGTTGCCGGCTCTGTGAATGGAAAGGGTTTTGTACCACTTTTCAAATATGAATAATTATGTTCGTACTCAGTACTTACTTTCATGCTTACCAAATCCTGAATGTGATTCATAAACTTATGACTTTTTTGCCTTATTTTTATTACAAAATGGCGCGAGTGTAGAGTTTCCTTGTACCACTCGAAATAAATTCGTGATTCGTGAAATAAAATCCGAAATTCGTGATGTTTACTTATTTATTTATTAAACTGCTAACCAACAGCTTACGCCAATTACAGGTTACAGGATATTTACATTAATTATTGTATAACAAATAATTGGGAACCATACATTATTTACAGAGTTGTCCCTAGATATTTGGCTGTCCTTGTGCACAGATTATTAATGCTGCCCCAATTTTTGTATACAGTGTGGAAAAAAGTATGGACTACCCTTAATAATTTGGTAGTCTTCAGGTTTTATGGAAAACACTCGAACACGTTAATTTAATTTTTCAGTTTCCCACATTCTGATAGAATTCATTTGTTTTTTTATTGACATCTGTCAAAAATATGACGTCATCGACATTTTTCTTAAATGACAATATATGGCATGTGATACATCATTTGAAAGCTTTTCTTTTACTCAGTATGTTCCTAAATTTTTGTGCGATTCTGCCGTTGCAAAATGGCGACCGTTGAATTGTGAAAATTATATTAAATTAATTCCCAGTAAAAGAATAACTCTTTCTTGTTTTATCAGAAAAAAGCAAACTATTGAACATGGTTTTATTATCAATCAAACTAGAACAACGCGTAATAATTAAATAAAACAAAACAAGAACACAACAAAGAACAATCAAATAATCATAAAAATAATAATAAAATAAGAATAATGTGTTGAGGATAAAACACATAATAGAAAAAACTTATTTCAGTAAATGCTGAAAGTGACGACCGTTGACAACTTGACAGTGTCCAAGTCTAGAAATAGATTCTTCTTGAATATTTCGTATAGTTTCTGGTGATATTTCTCGTATTTCCGTTCTTATGCGCCACTTTAGATCATCAATATGTCTTGGTCTATTTAAAAAACTTTGGAAGTCCAAAGAGGTCATATATATCAGGTGACATGGCTGATTAGGTTTCACCAGTAAGATTTTCTTCAAAGAAAAATGGTCCTAACACTCTATCTTTCAATATGCCAGCCCATACATTAAGTTTCTGAGGTGATTGACACTGAGCTTCTTGAATACAATGTGGATTTTCTTTGGACCAATATCGACAACTTTGCCTGTTTACAATACCGTTGAGGTAAAAAGTTGCTTCATCTGAGAATAAAACATTTGCGGCAAAGTTTTCATCTTGATTACAAATTGGTTGCATGATTTCGCAGAATTGCAGTCTTCGGTCGAAATCCTCATTTAATTCTTGTACCAGGCAGACTTTGTACGGGTGATATTTTTCTTTCTGTCAAATTGTTTGCACAGACGTGTGACTTATTCCCATATCAAGTGCTAGTTGCCGACTGGCACTATGCGGATTTTCTTCAACAGCCATATCACGTCAATCTGAATATTTCCCCTACCTTCGGCCTTCCATTTTTAGGTAAACTTTTAACATGGCCATGTTCTTCATATTTTCTTGAAATCTTGCAAACAGTGGAGTGCGAAATCGGCGTCCGGTCTGGATGAATTTGATTAAATAGTTCACGTACCTCGTTAGTAGATCTGCGACGACCTCCATAACCACCTATTAAGCAGATTGACGTCATTTTAACGTTGATTATTGGTCAGTCATTACGTCATTTTTACCTTTGAAGTAACGTTATAATGATGTTAACAAGACGGGAAAATGTCACAGCCCAAAGACGTCATTTTACGACGTAAAAAAGATGTTGTTTTATGACGTAAAGTATACCTCATATAATAATTTAAATGACGTTTTATTGATTTCTTAAGGAGCTATTTATTTCTACTTCTGCAAATAAAACACCATAATTTGAAAAAAGAGATTTATTATTTAAAATTCTGAAATATAAATGCAATTACTATTATTATATTATTATACTTATATGGCGGCCATAATACGCTTGTTGTTTTCGGTGCGTCAGTCAACACTTGTATACTTTCGCCGTCCTTTTCGGTGAATTGTATGAAATACCATCCTTATTTGTTTTACCAATACCGACACAAAAACTGCAATAAATAAAACACCACAAACATATATTTTTTTAATGAAATATGTACACATCATGCAGCTAAAAGGAAATCAACATCAACCAACTTTTCGCACGTATTCGGCTCCTTCTTCGTTGCGTTATTTTTCAATATCTTTAGCGATACCGGTCACGTGATGCTAAAACACACGAGTTTGAATTTTTTAAACGTATGTACCAGATCTGTTTATTTTGTTTATAAAAATGATTCTGCCTGCAACAATAATAACGCTAAATATCAAGTAATATTTTAGCGCTAAGTGTGCAAGATATTTTTAGGTTTATTTTATTTATTCAAATTTAATGATATATACTATACCTATTAATTGTAAATTTATTGTAAGAATTTTGTGAAGAATTTCCAGCAAAATTTTGGTTAAAATCTCCACAATTCTCGCATATATAAAACGGATCTTGCTTACATTTTTTTAAGAAAATTTGTCGACGGCATTGAGATGTCATAACTCTATATTCGTCATACTGGTATGGCGTCATTATAACGTTATAGTTGGGCATTCGTCATCAGCGACCAAACGTGTCTGAGAAATCACGTAAATAAGACAGCACTCTGCTTACTGGGCAACCATCATAAGAATTTCAATACGGTTTTTTTCACTGAGCGACATTTTTGGTTTATTAAAAAAGGAATTTTTTAATACAACGCAATGACAGTTAAATCTTACTAATGTTCAACCTTACCACTTGTCAATACTGACGTTAATTTTTGTTCGTGTTTGGTTTGTCTAAGCTTACTATGACCAAAACTACTATTGCAACGACATTGAGATATCGAATTTCTTTTTCCACCATGGATTTAAAAACAAGCTCAGGCCAAGAAACTTAATGTAAGAGCAGGCATTGAATGATAAAGCCTTAAGACTGCCTTAGTGTGATTGATAGTTTGCTTTTTTCTGATAAAACAAGAAAGAGTTATTCTTTTACTGGGAATTACTTTAAGATAATTTTCACAATTTAACGGTCGCCATTTTGAAACGGCACGACAGAATCGCACAAAAAGCTAGGAACATACTGAGTGAAACAAGAGCTTTCAAATGGCATGTGCATCACATGCCATATATCGTCATTTCAGAAAAATGTCGATGACGTCATATTTTCGCCGCGTTCGCCAACTTATTTTTTTATTGTTTGTTTTTGGGCGAGGAATCAGGATGGCGGAGCATCCTTCGTACCTCATGGCACCGATTGCTATGATCATTTGGCCGACCCTACTAGAATTTAGCCGAATCTGGGGGAATTCCACCCCCAGTAGGGATTTTTAACGTGCCAAACATCGCATTGACACGGAACCTACAGTTTTACTTCCTATCCGAGAAGAAGGCATGTTTTTAATTTTTCTCCGCTATGAAAAATTACCAGCTCGGCCGGGGATCGAACCTGCGACCTTTGGATTATGAAGCAAACATGCAAACCACTAATCCACCGAGACTGGCTATTTTTTTATTATTTGTCGAAATCCGCAAACCTCATTCCGAAACCTATTATACTCTTACAAGACATTTTTTACACATTTAGGGGTGTGCACTAAATTCCTGTATCAAAAAAAACTGGCATAGGCATTTCTGTGCTCTAGGACCTCAAATTAATACTATTCTACAAATCGTTGGAGTAAACATATTGTACACAATTAAGGTCCATTAGAATTGCTCTGTACTTGAATATAATATAAAACGTCTAAAATTTTATATATGTATTCTTATAATCTAGTTTTCCATACATTCATTTCTATGTACTTAATGTCATTCTAAACGTACTCGTATATCAAATTTTTGGGATTTCGTTTGCTAAATCTCCTAATTTTTAGTCAAAAAATGTTAGGACTGTTAGGGCCTGTTTATGACGTTATTGGTAGTTTTCTAGGCGAAGATAAAAAGCCAGAAATTCTTGAAGAGGAATCTTTAGAAGATCCTGAAGATTTTAACCCAGGATTCTTATTTGACGTTAGTGCATCGTGGATTTTGGTAAAGTCATATTTGCATATTTTATTTGTATCTTATTCGGTATCTTTAGTTTGTTAGGCGGCTACTAATACCAGAATATGCTCGTAATATAAAGGATAATTATAATAATAAGAAGCGTCTGACAGACTGTCCTTGCAAATGCAATAAGAACAAATCCAAACCCAAATCAAGATTCACCTCGTGGTGGCGTTGTTAAATTTGGAAAAATCTTCAGGATGCACCAATTGCTGTCATGAAGAACGTCATGAATTTTAGTTTTTAAATGTCAGGTTATTTAATCTCCTTTTTTCGAAAAGTCACCACATTAAAAAACAATTGTTTGTTATTGCAGTTATTTTATTATACTTTTATGTCATTGTGTCATTAAACATGAAGCATACCGAAAAATTATAAAATGTGAATCATGCACCGTTTAATTTGCTATCAAGTAAGTTTTGTTTAATACTTACATAGTAATAATTTGGATTATTTTAAAAAAAGTTGTTATTTTAGAAATAAAACTTTTAAAGAAACATCTCTTACTATTATTTATTAATAAGCTGTAACTTGCTGTTGTTAACTTGTTACCATACATCAAAAATTTAAAATCAGGAATTCGGATTTGCCGCCATTAGCTTAAATACAGTTCCCATATTAAAAAGATTTTCCCATATAATAAATCTTTGAACTGTCAAAGTCAGCCGGGGCGTTATTATATTTGTGATTTAATTTTATTATTAGATTTATGCAATATTCATTAACAAAACATTCATTTCATAAAGATATTTTAATTGAAAGCGCAAAGAAATGTTTACTAGAAAAGTAAGGAATGTTTCATATAAATGGATGCTAAATCGCAAATAATAAAAGCTTGCTATTATTATGTAATAAGATTGAAGAAACAAAATTAACCTTATATTTTTCTAGGTTATCAGACATATTTTCATCCCTGCTGCTGCTGTAGTAGCAGAAAAATCAAAAACAGCTCCAACTGAAGGCAGTTTATGCAAACCCAGTGAATTACCAATTTATACTGCTGAAGAATTTGAACAAACTCCAACACCTGAACCATGTTCCTCATTACAAGAAGCAGGAGCAATAGAACAAGCATTTGGCACAGTACGTCGTACTGTATTTTCTTTAATAGCAGAAATTAAATCATTAGAAAAAGCTGGAGAGAGTTACCTTAATACGGGGATGGAAAATGCAACATGTAATGCATATTTTCATATATTTATATATATCGTCGGTCTAATTCTAATACCTCGTAACCCACTTTTTTGCGATTTTGGGGTTATGAGCTATTCCCATGGTAAAAAGTGCACTGAGTCGATTAGTAAACTCCTCGTAAACCACAGGGCTTCCAGTTTTATTCTATAGCGATTTAAAAAATACCTCCTTTCCCAACCTGGTACAGTTTTTGGGATATGGGTAACCCACTTTTTAATAATGTATGCATGCTTAATCGCGCGATAAATTAATACATTTGTCTGTTTAAATTTAATTAACAAAATTTCAGGAATTCGAACCATTTAAAAAAGTTTTGTTTTACATTTGGTGACATTTTCTTGTTCTCCTGAAAAATTGAGATTTGGGGGTTACGAGGTATTAGAATTAGACCGACGATATATAGTGAAGTTCCAAAGTTTACAACAAATTTTATTTTTAGACAAAGAGCGACGTTGCTTTAATTTTTATTAAACTTATTTCTTGGTAATAATGTGTTGCTAGTAGAATATACCAGTTGAACCAATACAACAGAAATTTATACTTAAGCAAATTTTATACTTGTCATTCATTAAATTAAAATCATTCACAAGAACAAAAGGGTCATTTCATGTCTATTCAACCAAATTCTGGGCCAAATTTTTCTGATTTTTTTCATATTCCACACATTTGTTGGCTTCACTCGGATTATAAACAATGTTCCATTTATACAACTGCGGGTTACGGAGACATAGCTGGTATTATCGTAGTATGTCACCACTTTAAAAATTCTTTGATTACAGTTGTAGTATGTCACCACTTTTAAAGACTCATTAATTACAGTCATAGTTTGTCACTACTTTTAAAAATTCGTTGATTACAGTCGTAGTATGTCACCACTTTTAAATATTCGTTAATTACAGTCATAGTATGTCACCATTTTAAAAATTCATTGATTACAGTCGTAGCATGTCACCGCTTTTAAAAATTCTTTGATTAGAGTCTTAGTATGTCAAAACTTTAAAAATTCTTTGGTTACAGTAGTATGTCACCACTTTTAAAAATTCATTGATTACAGTCCTAGTATGTCACCACTTTAAAAATTCTTTGATTACAGTTGTAGTATGTTACCAGTTTTAAAAATTCGTTGATTACAGTCGAAGTATGTCACCATTTTAAAAATTCATTGATTACAGTCGTAGCATGTCACCGCTTTTAAAAATTCTTTGATTAGAGTCTTAGTATGTCAAAACTTTAAAAATTCTTTGGTTACAGTAGTATGTCACCACTTTTATAAATTCATTGATTACAGTCCTAGTATGTCACCACTTTAAAAATTCTTTGATTACAGTTGTAGTATGTTACCAGTTTTAAAAATTCGTTGATTACAGTCGAAGTATGTCACCATTTTAAAAATTAGTTGGTTATAGTTGTAGTATCTCACCACTTAAAAGTTCATTGATTACAGTCGTATGTCACCACTTTTAAAAATTCATTAACTACAGTCGTAGTATGTCACCATTTTTAAAAATCAAGAATGCATTGATTACAGTTGTAGTATGTCACCACTTTTAAAAATTCGTTGATTACAGTCGAAGTATGTCACCATTTTAAAAATTCATTGATTACAGTCGTAGCATGTCACCGCTTTTAAAAATTCTTTGATTAGAGTCTTAGTATGTCAAAACTTTAAAAATTCTTTGGTTACAGTAGTATGTCACCACTTTTATAAATTCATTGATTACAGTCCTAGTATGTCACCACTTTAAAAATTCTTTGATTACAGTTGTAGTATGTTACCAGTTTTAAAAATTCGTTGATTACAGTCGAAGTATGTCACCATTTTAAAAATTAGTTGGTTATAGTTGTAGTATCTCACCACTTAAAAGTTCATTGATTACAGTCGTATGTCACCACTTTTAAAAATTCATTAACTACAGTCGTAGTATGTCACCATTTTTAAAAATCAAGAATGCATTGATTACAGTTGTAGTATGTCACCACTTTTAAAAATTCATTGATTACAGTCGTAGTATGTTTACCACTTTTATAAATACATGTTAAATGTATATAAACACTTGCAAAAACTTTATTCCTTGTCGTAAAATCACCCTACAAGTAAAAATAACACTATTCAATAACACAATTTAAACCAATGGAAATTGACGAGAAATTATTGCAATTAGATCATTGAAAGGTGTTTGAAGATGACGTTTTTTCCACCAACATTCAGCCAAGTTACCATTGTTTACAAAAAGACGTAGCAAGTTCTTCTGTAGCCGTTAATTGAAAAAATTCATACAAAAGACTCTGCCCTTTTCTTATGAAAATTGGATCTTGTTCAAATTGGCTGAAATTGTGATTTGTTGTAGTTTATATTATCCTGATCGAAAGGCTGTTCAGCCACGAAGCTCTAAAATGAACAGTTTTGGAGTTACAGAGCGTGAAAGGTAGGAAAAATTCATACTTCGGTATATGGATTTTTAACGTGTACAGTCTCTGTAACGTCATTTTTTTTGTATATCTTTTGCTTTTGTTTTGATTAACTCAGGTAATTATGTTGTTTGGCATTCATGTGAAATTATACCGGGTATCCCATTATATTTTGACCCTTTATAAACCTATATTACTTAACGTGTACATATTTGATTAAATTGAGTTAATTTTTCCTATTTTGTACTTCTAACGGGTTATAACTAAAGATTTGCATAATTACTTTTCTTTAAATGACGTCATTACACTATGACACTTAAAACATAATCAAATTTTTAATTATAACTCGTTATTAGGGTGTATGTATTCATCGATGACAAAATGTTAAAATATAAAATCTGCTGACATTTTTAACAGTCGAGGTAGCATTAGATGCTGTTTATACTCTTATCTTATCGTATATGTTTACACAGATGTTGATGACGCGTTGACCCAAATTATTCAATTGTTAAGGATAATATGTAGTTGTGATGACGTGACGGTCAACAGACAAAGCGTTTACGTATTAACGATTTTACTCGTAGTGCAAGACATCGCTCGTTAATCAAGTTAAAATTCATTAAAAATTTTTGCTCGTTCTGCAAAATACTTGCAAACCAAGTTACTCGTAATCCAAGGTTTTACTGTACTAAAATTGAATATGTAACGTTCTTGTGGAATGCGAAAGTGAAAGTTATAAATGAGATATTACAACCCGTCGAGTGTAGAAAAATTCTTCGAAAATCAACAAACACTTTTATGATTATTTAATATAAAGAGTAATAAAAATACTGAATATAGTAACTGATATCATTAAAAAGGCACCCTAAATGTTTTGATGATGCAGTTTTGCCGAAAGTGTTTATGTAATGACATCATCTAGCTTAAAACTTTTTTTAAATTTTGTTATTATACACAATTCGTATACAAATTTAAAATGTCAAAATGTGTTTTAACGATTGATTTAAATCATGATGTTGGTAAATCGACAGTCACCGATAGTTCATCTACAGTTCACGAAAGAAAAACAAAGCTAAAATCCTAGAATACATATCGTCTATTGACAAAGGTACAGAAAATCAATAAACACTGAAATTAAGATCAAGAAATGCAAGTACATGCTATGGAGGAGAAAAGAGAAAGAAGAGCATTTAAAGGAAAAAAATTACTGATTTTTTTAATTAGAAATAGAAGTTTTGTAATAAAATTAGTAAATTATATAAGTTAAGTTTTTTGTAGTAAGGTACCATGGCCTAAAGCAATGTTTTTATTTGAATATCCAGTAATCCGAATTCCTGGTTAATACGAATTTCTACTGTACTACTAAAAAAATAATACAAAATTATTTTGAAAAAATCTGGAACCAGTTTTATTTATTGATTTGTGATTTATTTTGATGATACACTATTAATGCCGAATCTCAAGTTGAATTTCTTGGTACCTTAAGAAATTATGTTTTAGAAGTAATTAAACTTGACGATGATACTAAAGAACGTGATACTGAGAATGAAATTATGTTGTCGAAAGTTCAGCTTTAGATACATTAAATATTTTTATTAATTTGGAACCATTAAGTGTAAAATATCTTGATAGGAAACTTTATTGTGACCACAGAATTTAATGAAATCGTTTGTGTACTCAAAAATCATGATTTTCATGGACTAATGTAAAATAACAGCAACGACGAACAAAATTTTATCAAAGTGAACCTATTATCTCCCAGTGTTCTATTTATAGGACAGTTTACATTATAGGCCTCCTGAGAACTCAATTGAAGCGATATCAAAGAGAAATTTCCACTTAAATGTTATTACTGTGCATTACTGCTGCAGGCCTTTTCGAAGTGTTTGTTTAACAGTATTCATTTAGTGTCCTTTGTGCCAGAGTAAAGATTGTTGCTTTTGTGCATCCCTATATTATTTACTTACTTTTTGTTCAATTTAAATCCCAAAAAATAGGTATCTTTTTTTGTATTCACTTATTTGTTGAAATATGTAATGTATCATTACATATTATTATCAAATGAAGTTCATGATCAGTTTAAACTTATTTTAGATATTTGAAGTAATGGAACTTAAAATATAAAAATTAATTCACAGCTGTCAGAGACTTGTCGAAATGCCAGAATGGTCAATTTTTAATCTGAAAACTCTCTACCTTTTTACAATATTGCCGCTTCTTTTTCAGATTAAATCTGTTCTGCATAAGCGAAGTATAAAAATGTGCCGGTGCAACACTATTTTATTTAAGTGCTAATCAAGACTAAACTGTAAAGTTTTGTTGTTTTTATTTCTACAAGTTAAAAACTTGAAAATGAAGAAATACTTAGCTTACATTTTTTGAAAATGTAATACAATGGTATTCTTGCTAAAACAAAAAAATATGACTTGCTTTTTTTTTCTTTTCAAAATTTTTAACTTTTCCAAGAACATCCTTCATTAATGCTATTATTGTAGCTTGAATCACTTGCTTAGTATACTTGGTCCACTTACATCTAAAATCCTTCATCGTTTTTACTTGTTCTGTAGTTGTAGGCTAATTAATGAATGCTCAAAGTGTAGGAGAAAATGTCAGGACGGCAAGAATTGACTTTGGGGCTTTGTTTGGACTAGTTAAAAGGTAAACATACTAAAACTCCTGGGATCTATGAGCAGTGGCAAAGGGCGGAGAGAAGTTCCCGTTTCTCAGTTTTTCGCTTATATCTCAAAAATGGTTAGTCGTAGCTTCAAAAGCACTATATACAAAATTGAAATGCAGAATTTCCTATAAGAATGTTCCTATTCATTTTTTTCGTATCTGTTATAGTTTAAGAGATATACGCTTGTCAAGGTCGTTAATTTCCTAAAAAAGTTTTTTGCATCACGTCTTTTAATTTTTTCCTTTTATCCACTCATTTGAGACGAAAGGTTTCAAAGAAGAAGTTTTAGAGAATTAAATTCCCTTTAAATTGAGTATATTCTTCAATATTGTATTTTCAACTGATCAAAAGTTAGAGAAAGTTGAAAATTTATTACCTTAACATCGTTTAGACGATCACTTAGATGTTAATCTTCAAAATTTTACTCATTTTTAATCATGATTTGTGCAGGTCGAACTTGAAACGCTGGTTATTTTAGTTATGCTTAAAAAATTGATTTCGTTGGATTATGTTTGTAAACTTATTTCTTTAAATTTTTATTTTCATCTCCCATTTAAATAAATGTATTGTAATAAATAAATTATTATGTTACGTTAAATGGCGAGCTTATCACTTCTAACTAAATGAGGCTTCATTTTAAACAATCGATTAGCAACTAGCCTATTTTAAAAAATCACAAAACTTTTTGGTTCAGTCCTTACTAAATTATGAATGGTGGTATTAAATAGTGCAACTGAGCATACAAATAATTTTTTTTATATTAATTAATCTACTGCTTCATGAAGTTACTCTTTATGTCTTTAAATCAATGTTTGTCACCACCAAACACGACTCATGAGACAGAATAAGTTTTCTTAACCTCAATCAACAAACCTACCTACATCAATTATTCAACTGCAGTGCCAAAACAATTCTCAAGCATTTAAACGTAACTAACTATATAAGAGCACATATCGTCCCCTTCATAACGAAAAGGCGTATCCCATTTTTTACAACTTTACAGGAGAGCAATTGAAAAGGCTTGTGATAAAAATATTTAAGGGAAACCGAGATACGGGTAACAAAAACAATCTTATCTTACAAACTGCTAACAATTATGAACACACTTTTGCCAAAATTTGAGTTATGCCTTTTTGTTTTGAAGGGAACCATACATGAGCACTATGAGATTCATTCATGTACGTATCTGGCACACTGAACACGTTAACCAAGTAAATGTGATGGAAAAAAGAATGTCATAGGGCCAGTTGCATAAAGCATTGTTAATGACATGATTATTTAGAAGCGTTAACACATGTGATTGGTTAATTCAAAGCAAGTGTTGCAGTGTGATTGGTTCTTTTAAACCCATTGTTAAGTTTTATCCAATCAGGTTGCTTAACAGCGTGATCAATTTAACAACGTGGTTAACTATGCTTTATGCAACCGGCCCTTAGTCACCGGAAATCTTGACAGTAGTTGTCATTTTTGATTATTTTTGTAAAAAAAATTTATCATTAACTATTTTCAGAAAAAGAAGAAAATTTGTTATAAACCTTTGAACTTCACTTTTACCAAAATACTTTATTACATTTTTTTTTAATTTGTAAATTTTCTAGTTATAGTTAGTTACTTACAAGAAGAAGATAATACTACTCCTAAATATGGTGCTATAGCCGTGGGAGGTCTTGCTGGATTAATATTTGGGTTACGTGGTGGATTCATTAGGAAAACAATATATACTACTGCTGGAGCTCTTAGCATGGCTGCACTATGTTATCCTAAAGAAGCATCCGAATACTCACAGATTGGCATTACGGAAGCTAAAAGATTTGCTACAATCGCATATAATTTTGTTAATGGTGGTATGAAGTTGAAATTATTACTATGTTTATTGATAATTATGAAATTAAACCTTGATAAAGAACATACCAGGTGTTTAGACTAACTAGACTAATATTAATATGAGAAAAATTAAATTTGAGCATGAATTTATTGACTTTAACGGCAGTTCGTACGTATCCTTTAGGAGGTTCTGTTAACGAGTGTCATACATTGTAACCTGCTAAGTGGTTGTAAAGCAACTGGTTAATCGTTTTGCTGCCTGTTGACAAACCTGAAGGGTACATACAGACCGTCGCTGTGTTGCTTATAATTTATATCAAAATACACATTACAATTAACTATGAATAGCTGATAGGCTCTGATTATATGCTCTTTATTGATTTGCTTGCTTTTAGTCATTTGAGACATGGTGTACAGTTAAATATAAAGTCTTGAGATGGCTTTCTAGCCAGCAGTTTGAAACTTTTCTAACTGCTTTAAAATTATATTATTTTCGTAGTGTCAATGCTATAATATTTATTTACACATTTGCTTAAAAAAAATAGTTGAAATCATTAGCTATTTCGAATGCAAATAGAAAAGTTGCGTTAATCAATTAAGAAAAATTAACTAACCATGGCATGACACATCACCATCCTATACAGTTCAGTTTCTTGTGGAATTATGCAAGTTCCTCGTTCTTCACAAGATCCAAAAATCATTCACAAAATTATAGCTAGAGAGCACTCTTAACTCTTAAGATAGATGGATGTATTGAACTTCTAAGCTCTTCGAACATTCCTTTTGAATGAAGGTTGCCATGCGAATCTAAAGAGAAGTCTATGCCTAGGTCTCACTATACAGTGTTGGTAAAAGTTCTTGTTGAGTTTGAGTTTTCATGTGTGAGCAAAGGAAAAATAACGAATAGCAATAGATCTGAGAAAGATACATATTTATCACATACTTGCTATAGTAATGCTTTTGCTAAGAAGATGAAAAATTCTAAATTGATTGATGTTTGGCATGTAAAGCATGGTAAGTATGCAATGATATGTCTTTGTTAGATGTATTGCAATTCACTGTTTTTTCTTTGCTCACAAATAGAAATTCAAACCTAAAGCGAAGTTTTACCAACACTGTATTTAAAAATATCGTTATCCAAGTTTTCCAAATTTCAAGACAAATCATGGACAACCAAATGTAAAAAGATTGCGAACTATCTAATAATTACACATGCAAGGAGAATTTGTCTTACTAAACTTTTTTTGTGTTTAGTAAAAAAAGATGATCCACCATTGGATCTTCCATCGCTACCTAATATGCCAACAAGTATTTCGGAAGCTTGGGATGTTGCCAAAAACATAGGAAAATCTACTAAATCGCTTGTTACAGAAACAAAGGAGGTTCAGGACACTGAGGTACTGGATGAACTTATACTAATTGATCCACTAAGTGTAGTTACTGAAGCCCATGATGTTGCCACTACCAAATCCTGTCATTGTCCTATTGGTGCCTGTATGGGTCATCATGAAGAAATCGCTTCCAATCCTGAAAACCAATCCCACGATTCAATGATTCCCCTTGAGATTGAAGTTCAAAGTTCATCAGGTTCTTTATTCATAATAAATTCCTTATTTTTGCTGTAGTATGTTTTTCGTGAAGGATCAGAAGTGATTATACCGGGTGGGGCAATAGTGTGGGGAAGTCCGATAGCTCCTAAACGGTAACAGCTAGAAAAATCGTTCTAATACGGATGTAAACAGTGGATAAAGGCGCATCTAGATAAATTATTTTCAAATATACAGGGTGTTGCAGAAAAGTGTAACACGCTTAAGGTAATTTTTTTTAAAATAGAATGCCCCAAATATTTTTGCAGGTTTGCTCTCTTGGCAGGTTTATTCATATCTAAAATTTTAGCGCCATCTAATGACCGCTTTAGAAGTTATAATTTTTTGTTTCAAAAAAATGAGTTTTACATTATCCCACTTAACAGTTTACCGCTTTCACAGCCGCAACTATGAAGACGAATTTAAGTAGGTATTTTGTTGCAGGGGCTTGTAGGGTTCTCTTCTTTAAAAGAAAATGGACCCACCATGTACAGGGTGTTCAAAACTAATTTTTAAATTTAGAGAACTTCAAAGCTAAAATGCATAACTTTTTCAAATGGAACACCCTGTATATTTTGTACCTTTGTGATGCAGAATTAAATGAATATTTTTTGTATGTATGTACCTATAGCTATCTGTAACCACTTTTCATTTATTGAGAAAAAACTGCAAGAAGTACACAATTAAAAACAATTATTTATTTAAAAAATCAAGGTTTTTCAAATAAAACAAAAAAGAAAACTATAACAAATGCTCCATATGTTGCCCATTTGCATGGACATACATTTTGATGCGCCTTTGGAACGATCTTTGTACGTTTCTTAACATTGCCGGCGTGATACTTCTAAAAGCATGTATTATTCTATCCTTCATATTTTGGATTGTGGTTGTTGTCTCTGTATAAACAATTTCTTTCACATATCCCCATAAAAAGAAATCCATTTTTGTAAGATCAGGAGATCTCGCAGGCCATTTAGTGGGTTCATTCCTTCCAATCCATTGATATGGGTAGATATTATTTAGGTGGTCTCTTACTGCATGTAAATAATGCGGTGGAGCACCGTCTTGCTGAAGCCACATCCCATTTCGGATCTTTTGAGGAAGGTTCGCCAATAATTGTGGCAGATAGTTCTCCAAAAATAAAGATAAATAGCTCCAGTTAATGTACCATCAAAAAAATGTGGCCCTATTACATGTTCTCCAATAATTCCCTCCTCAAACGTTTATGGACCATCTTGCTGGTTATCAAGTTGTCTGAAAAAGTGGGGATTTTCTGTAGCATAATAATGGAAATTGTGCCTGTTAACAAATCCATTTTTATGAAACGTTGTCTCATCAGTGAACAAAACATTGTTGAAGAATGTAGCATCGTCTTGCATTTTACCTATGACCCAATTACAAAACTCTAAACGTTTTAGAAAATCGTCATCAGTTAATTCCTGGTGCATTTGAATGTGATATGCATGAAACTTATTTTTCTTTAAGATTCGACCAACAGAACGTCTACTTATTCCTACAGATGAACTCACTTCTCTCTGACTAACATGAGGATTCTCAATCGTTGTCAGCACAACAGATAACTCTTTTTCTTTGTTCACAACATTGTTAATTCGTTCACATTTTTCATACTGTACATTGCCGCCCTCACAAATCTATCGAGCAGGTTTTGAAAGCTGTGAACTTTAGGGAGCCTCCGTTCAGGATACCGTTGGTGGTAACTTCTGCGGGCAAGCAAACAATTTCTTTCACACTGGCCCAAAACAAAATTCATGTCTACAAGTTCTTCATTACTAAAATTCATTTTGAAAAACTAAAACACCCACTAGAACTAAACACTGATAGTCGATAACTGCGAGAAATGTATGTTTTGCATACGTGCACAACAATTGCTAGATGCTTTAATGTTTTGTTGAACAAAAATAACCAACACACTTAACAACTAAATAAATAATTGTTTTTAATTGTGTACTTCTTGCAGTTTTTTCTCAATAAATCAAAAGTGGTTACAGATAGCTATAGGGACGTACATAAAAATGTTCGTTATTTAATTCTGCATCACAAAGGTACGAAATATACAGGATGTTCCATTTGAGAAAGTTGTGAATTTTAGCTTTGAAGTTCTCTAAATTTAAAAATTAATTTTGAACACCCTGTACATGGTGGGTCATGGTCTGCAACAAAATACCTACTTAAATTCGTCTTCACAGTTGCGGCCGTAAAGGCGGTAAACTGTTAAGTGGGATAATGTAAAACTCAATTTTTAGAAAAAAAAATTATAACTTCTAAACCGGTCATTAGATGGCGCTAAAATTTTAGATATGAATAAACCTGCCAATAAATATGCAAAAATGTTAAATATGCAAAAATATTTGGGGAATTCTATTTAAAAAAAAATTACCTTAAGCTTGCCACACCTTTCTGAAATACCCTGTATATTTGAAAATAATTTCTCTAGATGCGCCTCTATCCACTGATTACATCCGTATTAGAACAATTTTTCTAGCTGTTACCATTTAGGAGCTATCGGACTTCCCCACACTTTTGCCCCACCCGGTATAATAAAAAGATGATCGGGTTACCTATAGCTTCGGACTTGTAGTATACAGTGCGATTCTAAAGTATGGAATAAATTCGATAAAAGGGAAAGTATTGATTTTTGGAAAAATTCCAAAAACACGTCAATTTTGTTTTTAAAGTCCGCATTTTTTGACATAATATTCGAATATACAGGGTGATTCGTTTAAGAGTGGTGACGTCATCGTCATTTTTTTTAAATAGCAACTTTTATTTTTTATTCCATATTCTGACACTTCATCCAATTACCAACATGGTAATGTAATAAGTTAAGGAGGTAAATTCAAATTAAATTTAAACAAAACACTTTCCACAACTAATTTTTATTTTCATATATATATATTTCGCCCACCAGGTGGACATCATCAGTGAAACTAAAATGACAAACAAACTTACAATATAGTAACAGTTTAAAAAATTTTCCTAAGAAGTGGGGAGAAGTGTGAGCAACGTATTGAGTAAGGGATTTAAATCAATATTGATTAATTTGTTTTTATTTTTATGCATATGAATAGCTTCTTTTATGCTTAACAATTTTGGTTGGTTGACTTCTTCTAATAAATTAATGTTTTTCATATTATGTCCCTTACCCAATACGTGCTCCACTATTGCCGATTTTTCGCTAAAATTGTTCTTAACACAATACAAGTGTTCTCTAAATCTAGTTTTTATGTTTCTTTTGGTCATGCCGACATATTTTTTATCGCAATTATCACAGATGATTTCATAAATACCAGATTTTTCTAAGTTGTTAATTTTATCTTTAGTGCTACCTAAAAAGTTTTTAATTTTATAGGGAGCAGAAGAAAAAACAGGTGTAATATTTATTTCTTTAAAAACCTTAGTAAACTTATTACTTAGTTTATGATGGAAGATAAACTTTTTCTTTTTTTGTTCGTCTTTTTCTTTAGTTAACGTAGAAATATTATTTACATTTACCTTCTGTTTTTTCTTCTTTTCTAATTTTAAAATAAGTTCTTTATTGTATCCGTTTCTTATTGCTGTGTTAATAATAAAATCTAATTCTTTTTTTATACCTGACCTCATTTAGTGGTATATGCAGCATACGGTGGATCATGCTATTAAACGCAGCCATTTTGTAGTTCCAGGGATGATAAGAATTCTTTGGAATATACCTTATGGAACTAGTGGGTTTCCTATAAATATCGAATCCCAAGTGTGAATCAACCTTTATTATTTTTATATCCAAAAAGGGTAAAGCATTCTTGTTTTCATTTTCTAGAGTGAACTTAATGGTTTCAAACTTGGAATTCATAACATTTAAAAATTCTTCTTTTATTAATGCAGATGCAGATCTGGAAAGCAGATGCGACCAATTGTTTCCAACATCAATAGCCCCACATACCTTCTAGCGAAGTGGTTAACAAAAACTTTCAGTAGTTTTGAAAAGTTTGATTCTTTGAGTGTAAAAAACAGCGTAGAATTAACAAAAAAGTTAAAATTGAAGAAGGCGATCAATTAGTGTCGTTTGATGTGTGCGCGTTATTCCCGAATATTCCGGTTAGTGCGACATTAAAATATTTAGTAGAATGGCTAGTAAAAATCAAACTAGATAAGAATAAGATTAGAGAATTAGTGTTGTTAACAAAAATTTGTATGAAACAAACGCCTTCTTATTCAGTGGGAAATATTATCAACAGATAGAAGGTACTGCTATGGGAAATCCGTTATCACCCTGTCTTGCTGAAGTTTTCATGAGCAAACTTGAAACTACATTAAAAAACGATTACGAAAAATTTCCCACAGTTTGGTACCGTTATGTTGATGATATTTTTGCAATTATTAAAAAGGATGATAATTTAGAAGAATTTTTAAATGTTCTGAATTCCAAGTTTGAAACCATTAAGTTCACTCTACAAAATGAAAACAAGAATGCTTTACCCTTTTTGGATATAAAAATAATAATGGTTGATTCACACTTGGAATTCAATATTTATAGGAAACCCACTAGTTCCATAAGGTATATTCCAAAGAATTCTTATCATCCCTGGAACCACAAAATGGCTGCGTTTAATAGCATGATCCACCGTATGCTGCATATACCACTAAATGAGGTCAGGTATAAAAAAAGAATTAGATTTTATTATTAACACAGCAATAAGAAACGGATACAATAAAGAACTTATTTTAAAATTAGAAAAGAAGAAAAAACAGAAGGTAAATGTAAATAATATTTCTACGTTAACTAAAGAAAAAGACGAACAAAAAAAGAAAAAGTTTATCTTCCATCATAAACTAAGTAATAAGTTTACTAAGGTTTTTAAAGAAATAAATATTACACCTGTTTTTTCTTCTGCTCCCTATAAAATTAAAAACTTTTTAGGTAGCACTAAAGATAAAATTAACAACTTAGAAAAATCTGGTATTTATGAAATCATCTGTGATAATTGCGATAAAAAATATGTCGGCATGACCAAAAGAAACATAAAAACTAGATTTAGAGAACACTTGTATTGTGTTAAGAACAATTTTAGCGAAAAATCGGCAATAGTGGAGCACGTATTGGGTAAGGGACATAATATGAAAAACATTAATTTATTAGAAGAAGTCAACCAACCAAAATTGTTAAGCATAAAAGAAGCTATTCATATGCATAAAAATAAAAACAAATTAATCAATATTGATTTAAATCCCTTACTCAATACGTTGCTCACACTTCTCCCCACTTCTTAGGAAAATTTTTTAAACTGTTACTATATTGTAAGTTTGTTTGTCATTTTAGTTTCACTGATGATGTCCACCTGGTGGGCGAAATATATATGTATGAAAATAAAAATTAGTTGTGGAAAGTGTTTTGTTTAAATTTAATTTGAATTTACCTCCTTAACCTAACACCCACAGTACTCTACTAGATAATTAATGTAATAAGTTTGTTACCTCACATACAAAATTTTTGAAAAAAATTGCGAAGACAGGAAAGTGCTATAGTCACCACATTTAAACGCATCACCCTGTATATCCGATATGTCAAAAAGTGCAGACTTTAAAACCAAAATTGACATGTTTTCGGAATTTTTCCAAAAATCAATACTTTGCGTCTCGCTTTGCATTTAAGTGTGATGCCTATAGCACTTTCCCGTCTTCATAATTATTTTTTTCAAAAATTTCCTTGTGTAAGGTGACAAACTTATTACATTACCATTTTGGCAATTGGATGAAGTGTCAGAATATGGAATAAAAAATGCAAGTTGCCATTTAAAAAAAAATGCCGATGACATCACCATACTTCAACGTATCACCCTGTATATTCGAATATTATGTCAAAAAGTGTGGACTTTAAAAACAAATTTGACGTGTTTTTGGAATTTTCACAAAAATCAATACTTTCCATTTTATCGAATTTATTCCATACTTTAGAATCGCACTGTATATCAATTATTAACACATATCTTTAAATCTTATTCTATCCTTTAATCCTTCATACATACCTTGTGTATTTCCATGAAGACCCTTTTTCTATGCAATTCTAATATTGATATATGTTTCAGCAGAACAAGGACCAGATTCAGAATCCCATTAAACAGGAGAAATAAGTAACAAGAAAAAATTTAAACAGGAAAACTAGGAAAAAAGCGAGGTGTTGTAAATTGTATGTTATTTAAGAATAAAAGTAGTGTCTTTTTCCATAAATGAAGTTTTATTTTTCTTCTTTCTCTTTGTGAAACGCTAATATTAAACAACAATAATTAGAAATAAACACTACAGACTAACTGCTATCACAGCAGGTGAAACTTAAATGTTATTTAAAAATCTATAATTTGTATCACTCAAAAATCCTTTGCAGTGTCATTCTCTTCGACTATATTTTGATATTGGAATAGTTTTTTGTAGAAGAGAAATACAATCACATTAGAGTTTGTAGTTAGAGTCACATAATTTTTGAATAATACTATAAATTGTTTTCTTTTTACAAATATTGTAAGAATAATTAGATATTTATATTCTATAAATCAAAATGAAGCAGTGCAGTTGTTATAATATAGTCGGGAAGCAATGAAAATGAATGTGCCATTAATTTTTTTTTTAAACCGAGAGAATCAGTGAAACTCTGATGATATATAATTATGAATGAATTATTATATTTAATTTGTAAGAGAATAAACAAATTGTTGATTAGATATTTTAAAGATCCGGTACAGATCCTGAAACTGCAATGCATAACATAAAATAAGACTGATACACCTTTATGTTACACATTAAATTTACAGCTTATATCGCTACTCATAATGTTAAACTCTGAGCAGTTGCAAAACCTAACAAATTACTGTAGCAACAAGATGTTTTCTGAATGTTGTTAATAATTAGTAAATGTGACGTAAAAGTAGCAGTTACAGTAATTTGGATATCCAAATGCCCGTGGCTGTAGCTGTGATAACATGTGTTTTGATATGTTACAGGCTGTCGTATACACCACGGATGCCATCACTGTTATGTATACTGTCCTTAACACTTCTATCCAAGAGCAAGCAGCAGTACAAAAACAAGTAGCTATGTAAAAAATTATATTGAGCTTTTGTCGAGTTTATTTTGAACCTTACTTGATGAAACACCATAATCATGCAATTAAAAACAATCAAATTTTATTTTATTGCTTGATCTTTTGTTAGTTCAATAAACTTGTTATAAGAACTGCCACAAGTTTTATACTTGTAGTACAGTAAAGTCTGCCACTTTTGCACATTTGTTTTTATATTAGTTTTAGAGTGTCCAACACTGAAAAGAATTCACTAGAGTATTCCTTTGAAAGATACTGCAAAAATTTCTCAGTTGGCTAATCTATGTAGATAGATCATAACTATTGGTGGGAACTTGGAAGTGTCATGGCACTTGAGTGTCGAATAGTATCGCTCTTGTTAGCGCATGCATGATGTAAATGCGAAGTGTTGTTAAAGTATCGTGAAGAGTGGACACTTCACATGGCAAATTGTTTCGACTTCCCAGTGTCGTGACAGTCTGGTAGTATCGAGATCCCATTACTAATCATAACAGTTCCAGAGTTAGACTGAAGATGCAGTTTTCTACATCACACTCTACTGAATAATCATTCTTAATGGTTTTAATTCCATGCAATTTTATATTACCTCGTCAGAGAGTAACAATAGAAGAAGGTGGTTCCTTATTCCTACATAGCATTTCTATTAATATGTTCCAATTACTTGAAACTTAATCCTACTAGCTTTCTTTTGAGGATTTTTAAGAACTTCTTGAAGATCGCTGGGATAGACATTTCCAACTGGTTTTTATGAAAGGGACACCAGAAAGGTTTTTTGAAGCCAAAAATTGTCAATTGTGCCATACAGATTTTTCTAAAATCTGTAGATATGAGGAAAATTAACAAGAAGCTTCTGTGGCCCGAAGTGAATTTTGAATTTCTTTTTTTTTCATAAAAGAATAAGTGGTCAGTCAATAACACTGTAACATATTCAAAAATTATTATAAATCAGCATGAAATGAATTGGTCCAAGAATATCTGATTTAAGGAGTCAAGAATCCCAGTTGAGCAGACCACCTTTCTCACAAACCACTTTACATATAAGATACACTGAGATTATATGAAAATGGAATAGTAAAATCGTTAAGATGATGAATCAAAAGCTCAGAAGTGGAAACGCAACTGAGGACAGAGGGATGAAGAAAATTGGAATGAATGACTTAGACTAAAAGTGCTGTAAGGCATCAAGGTGACACTCGCTTCAAGAAGACGCTTACAATGCGCTTATTGAGCTCCACTCCTGAGGCACCTCAATGTTTGCATCATTGTAGCTATACGTAAATATTACTTGGTTGCATGACTAGACAAAACTCATGAGCCATCACATCTTAGTAGTATCTCACTTGTCCAAAATCAGGTACTACTGATTTTGCTGATTGGCAAAAGTGTTTCAAATTCATACATAAAACATGATAACCTTAGAAATATCTGTTTCTGTACTGATTCTTTACATAAAACTATATTAAAAGATGTTTTCTTCCCTTACAAAAATATTGTTTATACATTTGCAAACATTGTGAGTAACTAGAATTTTTATTTATCATTTTTACAAAGTATACTTTTATTTTTTAGTCTTTGAAGTAATACAAATTTTAGTATATTTATAAAAAAAATCTAAATCTTAAAATTTCAAACTTTTACATTTTAGAAATGTAAGGTTAAAGCTACAGTAGAACTCGATATTCCACATTATCTAAAGCATACCTGTAAGTTTAATACATTTTTTCTTATATGTAATTCATAAAAGCTTTGATGTGAATACTGTAAAGAGCGCATAAATATTGTACTTTTAATCTCTACTGTACTAAGCAAGGGTTGCAGGAACTGTTTTTATAATTACAATTACTTCACTAAGATATGAAAAGTGATAGTGTATCATATAAATTGGGAACATTCTCTAAATGCAATATTAATTTTTAATCCAAAATGGCCACGACCACTAGTCATCTTATTTTGAGCTTTCAGCTATCAGAGGTAGCATTGGTCATTACCTCAGATAATGGGAGTTCTACTGTAGTTGTACACTTGCTTTCAAAACTTTCGCGTACACCTATTTTTCGCTGTATTAAATCAGGGTTGTAATTAATCAACTTTGACGTTTAAATTTTTGAAAAGTCAAAATCATGTTTTGTATATATAAAATATTGTATATATAAAATATTTGTATTTATTGTTATATTCGTTTTAAATAAATTTGTTATCTTCAAACACTAATTACTGCCGAATTAGGTATTTGTTTTGTAAAAGTTACTTTGTGTCATTTTTAACCTAATTTTAAAATTACCCATTCACACAGCTACAATTTTGCAATATTATTGTTACTTGATTTTGAGTGTGTACGCGAAAGTTTTGAAAGCAAGTGTACACTGTAAGACAGCTAAAAAGATTTCCACTGAATTAAAAATATACTAATCATTCCCTAATTTTACTTAGATTTCTTTGCAAAATATGGCACACATCTAAGTATATAGAGTATATCTACAGTTTCATAGTTAGGTTTTATTTTAATGATCATGCATATCAACAATAAAAAAGCAACAATTTAGATGTATTCTTTTTACCACAGATCGTTTTAATACTAAGATGTACTAAACTAAGACAAAGTGAGATTAACTGAGGTCACTGAAAAGTAAAAAGAACATACAATTCAACATGTTTATGTAAATAAGCAGAAACACAACATAACCACAAATTTATAGTCGTTTGTGTTTTTCACAAGGATGACGGAAAATAATAATGTAATCATTATTTTTCTGCAATATACTATTATAACTGCATAGCCTATTAATTTTCAATAAACTACTTATCTATATACAGATTATCCGAAAATCAATCTAAACATACAAAAATTAATGAGTGCAACAAGGAAGACATAAACAAGCACAACAAAGATAGAATGCAATCAATCATGGGTAGGTAAATTTTTACCAGTAACAAACAAACATATCTGTCACAAGTATTTTATCTGTCATTAAAAGCATAAAGTGAGGTTAAAATATATAATTATGTGGATATAATAGCTTATTATCAAATAAACTGCTTTTGTCATAAAAATCTATTTCATCACAATTTGTCATTAGAATTTGTCTTAGAATGTTTTTCTAATTTGCGTTTGTAATACGTTTATTAACGTCTATCAGTAGGAGTCGTTTATGGCTATCTATAAAAGTACACTGTACTTTAATGAATTATAGGGTTATTTAGTTTTTAAGGGTTGGATGGGTAATGCGTGGAATGTGACAACTTCAAACTGCAAGTATCTGTCAAAATTGTCAACCTCCGATAAATTTTTAATTAATATCTGGTTCGTAAATTGGTTCGCTGTTTGTTGATTGTTACTTACATGAAATTTCACTTGAAGTTATGGTCTATTTTTACTTGGAAAGAAGGTTAGGTTTTGGATATTCCTAATTAGTAACATAAACAAGTCTCGTACCTACATCAAATCTGCTTGGACAAAACTTGTTTGTAATTTTATGGTACTATTTACAAGACACGTATCATCGATTTAATCATCTTTGCTTTTTTTCGCGAATTTCGGGCGGAGTGCAAATTAAGTTGTCTTCGCTCATATTTTATTTATTTGTAACACTAATAAAGTAACAAAAGTAATAACTAATTTATTTGAAGTGACAGATGATGACAAATGATTCAAAAACTCAAGTGGGCGCCGAGTTGTTACCAACTAACACAAAATTCTCTAGACGACCAAAATATTTTTTTTGTATTAAAATAAGAAAAAAGGGGGCAAATTAGAAAAAATAGCATAAAATACTCGTTTTATAAGGGCAGTATTATTACTCATCCCATAGAAAAACTAGCCTGCGGCTCGTTTTCTAACTTGGGATTCATGCGCCAAATCAACCCTTATAAAACTTGTTCTTTAATATACTATTAAAATGCCGTATACGCAGGAAGAAAAAAAATTAAATTATTAAATGGATTTATAATGGAAATTCAATTATAATACATGTGAAATATTATAGTTCATGTGAAATAATATCCACAATTGTTTACAATTTTGAAAAATATGGTTCTGTTTCCAAATGCAAGTACAATCAAAATGTACCACAAGTGAACGAGGAGAAGACAGCTCAAAACATGATGATTTGAGAACTATTTAGATGTTTATTATAATTAGTTTGTTTAATTTATGATATTTACTTTTTATGTTAAGGTTATTTAAAAGTTTTATTTGTAGTTTTTTGCTAACCATATCTGTTAATCTTGTTAATAAATAAATCTCTTGGATTATTGAGTAGTATTGACATCCCAATTCTTTCTGCGTATCATTTAGTGGTTCTTATCACATCTCTTCTTCACAATTTAATAACATCGTGGTTTTAAACTGCACACTTTGAATGTTACGAATTAAAATGATCAGCAATCTAACCTCACTTTATGCTTTTAATGACAGATAAAATATTTATCACAGATGTTTTTGCTTGCTTACTTGTTATTGGATTAAGATCTTTAGTTTAAAAATTTACCTAGCCATGATTGCATGCTATGTTTGTTGTGCTACCTGTATTTTTTATGTCTTCCTTGTTGCACTCATTAATTCTGGATATTTAGATTGGTTTTTGGTTAATCTGTATATTTTCTATGATTAAACTTTTGTATAAATTTGACATAATAACCTCAAAAAACTCTGTCTCACTTAGCATACTTTGAAGTATATCTATACAGTGACAAGTAAATAGAACACAATGATTTTACTAAGATAATGAGAATAAGTAAGAATGTTACTTAATCGCACTTAAAAATGGTAAAAAGAATACAACTATTGTTAATGTAAATAGCGAACATACTACAATATTTAAAATATTTCTGTTAGTTACTCACAACTTCGAAAATTGATAATACATAAGCTTATTACATACTTAGAATGTTAACAAATCCATTCACAAAAACAAATACTGTTTATTCACTTTAGTTAGCACCCAGAATAGGCATTAAACGGTCACATTTTTTTGCAGTAGAAAATTTATTAGTTTCATTGTTTCTAACCAGAATTGGTAAAATTAAGTCACATTTAAAGTATATTTTAGTATGCCTCACAATTCTTTCGACAACTTTGGTGTCGTTACTTTTGAATATGATAAGAGCTTCGCTGGTACAACAATTGTCAGGTATATTAGAATAAACTTGTGCAACTTTTCATTAATTGCTTAAAAACTTATTGTTCATTCATTTTTAAAATGAATTGAAGTACGACCATGCAAATACATTTTTGAGTAGTGTAATAGAAATTTTAAATACATCATATGGAAAAAGCCATGTAAAATATTAACTTTGACTTCATATAGAATATTAAATGTATTCTATCTGTGTATAAATGTACGATTGCTTTCTAAAATACATAACACCCTTGACTTTTTTAAATTTTGTATTATTTTCTTAACCCTTTAGCGATCTCTGGTACATATTTGTACCACTTGCCATTATGGTTGATCTATACATTAAGTTAAACGCAAGCATCGTCTTTATTATTCATTCCGATGCTTTAAACGTTCCCTGGTATAAATACGTACCATATTTAATATATTACACCATCTAGATTAAAAAGTTCAACCTGCTGTCAGAATATGGTAAGCATTTGTACCAGTGATCCTTACAGAACTGGTTTTCAGGAAATGATAATTTTTGGAATTTTAGTGACTTTTTAAAGTGTAATTATCGGTAAGTAGGATATTTTATGAGGAATACTTTTTAACTTTAATTATTTTGCAACTTATTTTAAAAATAATATTTTTAAAATGTTTGGTTAGAATAGGTCCCAAAAACTCCTTTATATATATTTACGTGTGGGTTCATTATCTAAATGAATTTGAGTAAAACGAATCTTGATTTTCATTCATTAATATAATATACTAGTTATTTGTAATTTATTAAATAATTCACATTTTATCCGGCTAAGATCATTTTTGATAATAGAAATGTGGTACATTTGTGTACCAATGAACATTACATAATTAGGAAAAAATATTTGCTTTATTGTTAATATATGCTAATTCACTCGAGAATTACATTGTTAAAAGTAATTCGATATACCAAAGCACACCATAAAACAATGCTTAAGTGAAAAAAATGTTTTTCAGATTAAAAAGTTTTAACATTAGGGATTTTTTTAACTCAAGTTCAAATCGATCTCACTGTGCAATTGCAAAGTACTCATGGGTATTTTGAAGTAGCACAGTCGAATGGATTTTAGGTTATACAAAAACTTTACAAAAGTTGAAGTTATTTCCCATCAGAAAAAAAACAGACTGTTTATATGTAAAACAAGGGTGCAATAATTATTTATTATGATGTCTTTGTTCTAGATGGGTAAAAAAATAAGTTTTTTATTTAGACAACCCCAAAGATGTAGAATACTTATTGTCTGCAATTATTGATAATATGGATCAATCCAATTTATATGCCATTCAGAACAAACAAGTTTTGGACTTAACTCTGTTGAAGTTAAAAGCCTATTTTGGTATAAATGGGTAATAATGGGTTATAGTATATATGGTAATAATGGGTTTCCATACGTTGCCTAGCATACGTTTATATTGGAGTACCGATCTAAACTTTGGCGTTTTGTGAATACAAAATGTCATGCCTTAACTTGGGTATGGTCGAAAAAGAAATAACCCTGATGGGAGATCTACAGTTCATAATGCTACCAGACTGAATAATGTTGGAAAGCATCTGCTAATCAAAGGAACACGAAGGTGTTGTCACTGCAGCACATTGAAAAAACAGATCTAATATTGGTTGTATTGAATGCAACATTGCATTGTGCTTAGAATGTTTTGTACCTTTTCATCGGAATTAGTTATAGGTTACATAAAGATACAATGTTATTAGTTATAAATAACTATACATAATTCTAGTTATTTTATAGTTAGTTTTAAGTTTTCTATTTGGTTTTTATTCGTTTTTTATCGTTTAACTTTTGTTAGAATAAGAATTTTGAAATTAATAAAAAAAGTAAAAGTCCTTTGTCTTTTATTTTGTTGCAGAAGAAGCTTAAGATAAATGTGGTATGAATAGTATCCACAAGTGTCTAAAACCCACGTTAAACCCCATTTAAACTTCAACCGTTGTGGGCACGGGTTAATATTAATATTTTTGGAAAGTTTTTTGATAAACCTTTTGTTATTTAATACAGAATCGATCTAGGGGTGGGACGCATGAAATTCAAAAATTTACTTTTTAAGGACCACCCTAATGTACACGAGTACTTCCGATACATCCGAATCATCAAACACCACTTTTTGATATTCCCAGGGTTCTGCCCGTTAAAGGGTTAAAGCAAAATAATACAAACATTTTACATAATGGTTATGTATCTATGTGTATCTAAAATTCCAGTTACACGGAGGCTTGAAAAATATACATTCATGACTTCTTCTTCCTAACTAAAGTGAATGAATTATTGTACAATTAGAAAAATCTCAATTATCATTAATTCTCAAACAGTGATTCTATTAATTAAAAAATAATAATAATAAAAGTTCATTATACTAATTAATAGTTCCCTGCAACATTTTCATTAAAATATATGTAACACATATTATAAAGTGTATTTTATAAAACGATTTCTGAAATACCAGCATTTCGAATAAAGCAGAATAATTAGTAAAAACTTTCAACTTAAAAAATATAGTTTAGCTTATTTAATTACAATTATACAGAAAACTAAAAAATATATTTTTATGTCATTATTTTTTCCTAAAAAGCTAAATCATCATCAGCTATATATATATATCACAATCTCGGTTAGTTACCATAACTCTATTCTCATAAAACACCAACAGCATGTGAGGAAAAGATTCAACAAACACAGATTAATCTTAAACTACATTTATATGTTGCGTTAGAGCCCTCATGAAATATTAAAATGTAATAAAATATTCGGCTTGCAAGATTGGAAGTACAAATTTTTAATTAAAACTGTAAATTCTTTACTGCACAAGAATACTTTGATTATTAAGTGTAAATACTGCTTCATATTTACTTGATAATATACAAATAATAAAAAATGGTGAGCTATTCTAATTCTTTTCTTCACAGTTAGCAATTGATAATTTCTTCCACAAAGCAAATTTTATGGTACTTTATTTACAGTATGTGATATCATTTCTTTTAAAGTGACTTGCCTTGCGGGAGTCTTTTTAATATTATTATTATGTACACTAATACTGTTCCTAGTAGAATAACGACCTCGACTATTTAATTCTTCGTGCAGTTTCTGAGCGAATTTAAAATCTTCTTCCTCTTGTAGCTGCTTCAATTTATTATTAATCTTATTATCTCCATATTTTGAATTTACATTACCATTGATAGCTTCAACAGCAATAGCACCATTGGTTTTCTTTTTTAATTCATTGAGATTCATATTATCAAATCCAAGAAAAGGTGAGTTACTTGAATTGGTACTATCAGAAATCTTCATTTTTTTAGAAGAAACAGTATTTTCTATTATTGGACTAGAACGCAAACATCTTCGTTTTGAAGGTGTGATAAAGCTACACGAGTTGAATTTTTGTGATGACTTTCTACTTTTTTCAGGTGTCTTGGTAATGTGATGTGGTTTTTGATTAATACTAATACTATTCATATTATTTCGAGCATCACACTTTTTGGTGCTTGGTGTTTCAAAAATATCTATATTTTCAGATTTTGATTGCTTCTTAGGAGTTCTTGTATCGGTAGTCTTAGGGGAACATTCTATTGTTGATTGAACTAGTTCTGTTATCACTGTATCAGATAAACTGACTTCAGAACTTGTTAGTTTTGATTTTGTAGGCGACTGTTGCTTCTGAGGTACACTAGTATCCAATGTTGTTTTTATTAAAGCAAAGGCAGAACCCACTATTGCATGACTGAAATTCATTTCACCCTTTGGAGGCCTAGAATATTAACAAGTGTTATTAGAAAGTAATTAAACCATAAAAGAAGTAAAAACTGTAGAATAACATGTATGTCAACAAGAAATATGAAGTGAAAATGTTGGCGGTGAAAGTTTCTATTGACGGAAAAGAAATCATGATTATTTTATGGCATATTCAACTGGACCATTAAGGATTTCTAAATATAAAATGTGCTGTTCTAACGTAATTGGGATGAGAGCATGTCTATAGATGGCGCTGTACAAAAACGTGATGGTGGCTCGGATGAGGATACGTTGATTTGTTTACATGTTTATACTTCGCCTTCATTAAGAATTTGCTTGTTTAATTAAATTTTATAATGGGAGTTGTTGATTTATCAAATATCTTAATTTATATTGGTGCTGGTGTAAGACCAATTAAGGAAGGAGAACAGGTATGTAAAGCAAAACATATAATCTTATGTGGAAAAATGAACAATTTAATTATGGGGTTATGTTTGCAATCATTAAAATTAAACGATCACCCCCATAAAATTGAAATAAAATTATTTGAAGGTAAGTGTGCTAGTTGTTCATGTGGTTTGTATTTATATATTTATATTGATACTTTTTTAAGACCCAGCCAAATGGAATTGTGTTTGTTCCTGCAAAGCAGGTGCAGGAGGACAATGCAAACATATTGTTGCATTTAAACTCTCTACTACTGATGTAGAACAAACTTGGGGAAAAGCAAAAACAAACAAACCTATGGAAGTTGTTCCTGTGAATAATTTTTGCCCTGTAACTCCGTTTCCACTAGACGTAACAATTCCAGAGAACATAGCATTGGAATTTTTTCAACAATGTATGGAAGGTATAACTGATAAATTAATTGTATAGTAGTTTTCAGATAATATCACATTCACCCGATTTTATGAAACAAGGAAAACACTCATGAAAACTACTTTTTATACATACTTAACTAATGGGAATGCTGTTTTCTGAACATATAGAAAACAACCTCGATAGCATAAATTCTTATTAAGGGTACTGTCCACCTATAATTCTTTGAATGATATTTTGATCTTGTAAAGAACGAGGAACGTTGAGATTGCATAACGAATATTCTCTCCCCACAAGGAACCGAACTGTGTAGGATGGTGATGTTACGCCATGTTTAATTAATTTGTTAATGCGATTTTTCTATTTGCATTGAAATGTTTTATGATTTCAATTGTTTTTTAACAAACTTGTAATTGAATGTTATATCCTTCGCTGTTACAAAGAGAATTTAATTGTAACCAGTTATAATTAATTAAAAAATTAACAGCTCTTATGTATCAATTTTTCGTTCATGGATAATAATATCACTAGTACCATAATAATTACAGTACACGAATCTTTTCTAAGTGCGGAAATAGCATTCTTATGTGGTATATATGTTTAACATGAATAGAAAGATTAATGCGCGTATATATACATATAACAAAGGGATAATAATGTGTTTCGCACTTATTAGTGCTCATCAGTACGGCATAGCAGATTTTATTTCTTAGAAAAAAACATTTTATTTCTTTCTATCTACTATGCCGTACTGATGAGCACTAATAAGTGCGAAACACGTGTATATGGCTGCAAATAACTTTCTCTTATAAATCTATTGCGCGAATTCCCATTATTATCCCTTTGTTATATGTATATATATGCGCATTAATCTTTCTATTCATGTTGATATGTTTTGGGATTAGGTTGTCTCACAGTAGTGGCTATAGCTACCTCCGTAGTGACGTTTGTTGTTGCATTGAAAACTCAATGTCTTCGAGCCGAAACTACAAATGTTTGGTTAGCTTCTATCTGTGAAACCTTGTGTTATACATTTTTTCTAGTTTGTTGCTTACATTTTATTTCTTTCTATCTGCTATGCCGTACTGATGAGCACTAATAAGTGCGAAACACGTGTATACGGCTGCAACTAACTTTCTGTTATAAATCTATTGTGCGAATTCCCATTATTATCCCTTTGTTATATGTTTAACCACAGGTTTCAATGGAATGAAAAGTCTACTAGTACTCCTCTTCATTATTATATTAAATTCTTAAAAGGCTAATGCTAGGTGGACTGGTACACATGTATGAATTTATATATCAGCAAGTGAAACTGTATGCTAATTATGCATAAAGATGTTGTAGCTGTTCCATCTTCTGAAGTAGCGCTTCACGTAAAGAAACGAACCATGATAAACCAGCAGATGAACCATAAGCAACCAGCACATGAAAGTACACTGTTAGTAAGTGCATTACATTATCAACTGAATAATCCTCGGGAATGCCTACTATTGCTTCCAAAGTTCTCATTGCCTTTGCACGAAGAAAATATTTATGTTACCGAAATAGTTACATCATTAAATGAATCTGTAGAGTTGGCAATTAAAACGAAGTCACAGTCTCTGTGTCCAGATTGGTTTAGTAAAAGAAAAAAAGGAATCACTGGAAGTAGGGCATATGAATTGTTTACAATAAAAATACAAACCCCAATTGGGAACATAAAATAAAAAACATTTTAGATACCAAGTTTTATGGTAACATTGCTACTAATTATGGTCAACAACACGAACACTTAGCAATATTAAAATATGAAGAGATATCTCAGAAGCGTGTGCATAAATGTGGACTAATAGTTCATCCTTCAGTACCCTGGTTAGGTTGTAGTCCTGATGGTATTGTTATAACACAAGATCGTGTTGAAAAGATTATCGAGGTAAAATGTCCATTTAAAATTGCAAATAAATCTATTATCGATGGTATTAATAGTGGCGATGTAGATTACTTAAACACCATTGAAGGAAAAGTTTCATTAAAAAAGAGACAAATATTATTGCCAAGTGCAATTATTAATGGGCATTTTAAATATAAATAATTGTGATTTTGTTGTATACACTGCATATGATAATTCTGTTTGTATTGTAAATGTAGAGTTTGATGAAGATTTTTTTATAGAAGTTATAACATGTTTGAATTTTGTATATTTTGTATTTTTTTAAGTATTTTGGCAAAAAGTTCACACAAACTATTATAAAATAACAAAATTAAGTGTTCAAACTCGAAGACATTCATGACTTCACTATCTAATTCTCCATTGATAGTACATAATTGTTTGCAAATATTTTTAAGATTGTTTTTGTAAATTTTATTAGGATTATTATTATTATTATTCTTAGAGATTTTTATTGTTTTAATTTCTTGCAATTAGCTTTAAGAATGAAATAAAATTATGAAATATAATATAAATACAAAGATTAGTAAAGTTTCACAAGTTTTATTAGGATCTTTATATTATATATCTTATTTTATAAATAAAATTGGTTATAAAAAAAGTCTACTATTAACCAATCATTCTTAAACTTTAATTTTTGTTATATAATTTTGCTTATTATATTATTTATTTTATATGCATAAATATATTATTACTTTACTCTTATTGCTGATTAAACATTTGTTTGATTTATAATTTATACATTTAATATGAGATCAATAAATACATAATTAAAAATTGAGACAGTTTATCTTAAATGTGATTATGTTACATTTAAAACTTATCAGAGGACAAAATAGGTTCTGTCAGATTGGATAAAGCAGCTGCAATCACCATTATGTCGTCCACTACTAGTAAAAGTGACCATGGAAAGCGATTTTTTAGAATCGCAAATAATTTCAATCGCTGAATCTTTCTTTCAACATGAACTCTAGCTCTAGCTATATTAGCTGTCATCTCTGCTTCTTCCTTTGTTAATTGAGAACAGCCTCTTCCTAAAAATGGGGGTCGAATCAATTTGATATAATTTTCTTCACATTCTTTATCAATTAACAATCCCCTATCTACAACACAGCATCTCGTCCAGGAATTAATTTTGAAATTACATTTTCATTATTAAAAATAGCCTTATCAGAAGCTCGTCCTCCATATGCCCTGCTATCAAATGTTATTAAACCTGATGGAGCTACGCCTATTAAAAACTTGATGATATGGTCTTTTTTGTAAAATGAATACGAACGTAACCTGCATTTGAAACAATTGCTCTTTTGTAGAGGAATTTCTGTGCAGTCGAAAACCATCGTACAGTTTGAAAAGTTTTTGAAACACTTTGGTAGATTTCCAGTTACCTCTTCTTTCTCAGGAATTCTAATGAATACTTTTAACAAGGCATCTAATATTTTGCACGTCTTATAAAAGTGTTTCCTAGCAGTAGCTTCGCTGACATTAAGCAGAATCGCCGGTAAACGAAAAGTTAACCCTAACCTTATTTTCATTAATGTTAGCAACAGTCGGCGTCTAATGCAAGAACTAGGTACACATTTATTAAGAGTATTTGCAATGACGTTGAATAGTTGCATATTGGGAAGCCCCGTACAAATTCTTAAACGATGCTCTGTTATAATAACATCTGTTATGTCAAACCGAGAAGAATCTTCAAAGGTATTTACTTGCACTCCTTTTTCATTGGTTTGAACATACAACACTTCCTGTACATCTGTTGAAACCTTATCAACAATAGTTTGCTCATTATTGATAACAACAGGATCTGCATCTGCAAGCTGTATAAGTGCATTTGCAGAATTTAAGTGATCTTGTAAGACTTGTTTATTTGTTCTATCTTTCAAACGTTTTTCATGGTTTTGTTGTTGCTGCTTATTAATTTGATTTTGTTTTGTATCATATCTTCAAGAAGGTAATAAGTTTCGAGATGGGCAAACTCCACTTTTCAAACGCATCTTCTTTCGAGGAACATCTGTAATTAATAATAAGTATAAATAATTTCTTTAATAAATCTGTTAATAAAAGTGCCTTATAGGGTTAGAAATAATTAAAAATTCACTTACCTGGTAATATAAAATTTTCCTTTTGAAAGTGTGCACTGCACACTTTCATTGAAGGAGTTATAAGTTTCCCTATTTTTAACGACTTGCCATCGTTGCTTTACCTGTTTATTAATTGGAAATTTGTGCATAGAAATATTTTTAAAATAATAATTTCTGCACTGTGGAACACAGCAATAATGATTGGATTTAGATTTTTTTAAATGTTTTATGCCACTTAAAACACACGTCGCTTCCATGATTAATCCTCAATAAAGTAGTTTACTAAAATGATGCTAGGAGCCGACTCTTTAGTTCACTCGTCGCAATAACCTACAAGGCAAATGTTCACTTAAGTTGCCAACCTTAACCTGCAAAAACACAAAACAATTTCTGTATTACTTTGATAGAAGAATATCAGTAAAATTATAGATTCTTTTGTTGTTTCGTAAATAAGTACTGAATTTTATAAATAGCAATTATAGCCCTTCTAGTAAACAATAGTACTGACAACCTTTGATTCTGCCAATGTGGCCAAGATTAGTTGGCAACATAAAAAAACCCTACGTAAGATTTGAAAAACAAATCATAACAAAAAATGTTGAGTTGAAAAATACTTAAAACTTAACCTTATTTTCTATCTTGCGTCTATAATAAAGCTATTAAAGGCACCTAAAATTGACAAAAAGTTGAAACTAAAAATTTGAATTGGCGCAAAATAGGCAGCATAATAAAACTCGTTTCATAAGTCATTATTGCACGAGTCCAAATTTAGAAATTTGAGCTTTCTAAACTTAGACTCATGCAATAAATCTTGCCCCATGAAACTTGTTCTTTAATATACGAGGGGGCGTTTTTATATTCGCGGAATGGGAGGGTTGCTGAGGGGCGGGGCTTGGTAAACCAATCGTAACGTCTAGCTTGATGTCTTATTACTATAAATACCGAACTGGATTATTATTGAATTAGTGGTATTTGAGTTATTGTCATTTACACACGTCAGAACGTGAAGCGATTTTCAATATAAGTAAAGTTGAACATCGTGCCGTTATAAAGTTCTTGACAAAACAAGGAAATCCAGTGCAAACCATTATAGAAGAAATGTCAGCGATTTACCAGGACTCTTGTCCTGGAAAAACCATGATGTATAAGTGGCATAACCTGTTTAAACAAGGCAGAGAATCACTGGAAGACGATCCGTGCCCTGGAGGTCCCATCGAGGTGACCATAGCAGAAGTTGTGGAAAAACTTGAAAATTTAATATTGGAAGATGCCCGTTTGAAAAACAAACAACTTGCAGAAATGGTTGGAGTATCAGATACAACCATTTTTAAAGTTCTGCATGCTCATCTCGGTATGACAAAGGTCTGTGCAATATGGGTCCTGAGAATGCTAATGCCACCTCAAAAACATGAACGAATGGCATGTTCACGGGTGTTTTTGAAGCTCTGCAGTGAAGACCAGGATGGAGTATTAAGTCGGATTGTTACAAGAGATGAAACGTAGGTTCACCACTATGAACCTGAATCCAAACAAGATTCAATGCAGTGGCATAAAAAAGGTACACCCCCGCCACAGAAGTTTAAAGTGCAACAGTCAGCTGGAAAGCTCATGGTGGCCATATTTTGGTACAGTGAAGGAATCCTGCTCATCGACTACAAAGAAAAGGATGTCTCTATAAACGGAAGAATATTATACCACACTTTTAGAATGATTAAGGGACTTCCAGGAATTAAATCATCCACCCAGTCCAGACGTGGCCCCCAGCGATTACTATTTGTTCCCAAATATGAAGAAAAAACTTCAAGGAAAAAAAATTTTCGTCTGATGATAAAGTAAAAAGCTGCAGTTTCAGCATATTTTGACAACAAAAATGAATTTTCTTTTCACTGGTATAAATAAATTACTAGATCTGAGAAATGTATTAGAGTTAAGGGAGAATATATTGAAAAAGAAAAATAATTCTCTGTTTTTATTTACTTTCCTTACCCCCCCCCCCATTCCGCGAATATAAAAACGCACCCTCATACTATTAAGATACCCACCAACAATAACTTTGTTCAGTAGTTTTTTTTTTGAGGTTTTTGACAAGTTTGTCCCAAGGATGTCAGCACTATATACAGTGTGTCCCAGATCGAGTGGAATTGCATGGGTAACTTTCTTAATATTGAAGATGGAGATTTGGTTAAATGAGCAATGTTTTGCAGTTTTATATGCTTAAAGTTAGAGTTAAAGTTTAGAGTTTGAGTTAAAATCTGTTTGAAAAAGTTCAAAATGTCGAACCCGTCAGAAGTTATTTAAAAAACTAAAAACTGTCATTTTCTTGTATGTCAAATATCTTCGTAAGTATAAGAGATATGAAAAAAAGTTTCATATGAAAGTCACTGTATTCAACGAGACCAATTTAAAATCGATGCCGAACAAAAATTCAAGATGTCTGCTTTTGCGGTATTTGTATTAACTTCCCTAAGTTTAATGGGCGCGATATTGGATTTTTAGGTTACTGAATAGAATTTTTTATTCTCTTTTCAACGATGTAAGATAACGCATGATTGAATAAAAAATACCAGTAAAATTAATTGTTTTTACATTTTAATCAAGTAGGCTTACATGGGTCCAAACAAAATTTATTTAAAAAAAAGCTTAATCCTAATAATCACATGAAATGTTCACATTGCTAGCTAAAGATAGTTGACACCGTTTGACGACACTTCGGGATACTTTACATAACGTATTTCGATTAATACTAGCACACACTTCTAGCACTGTTTAATGTATTTTGCGGCATATCGGGAAGTCATTTGATTGGACCTGTTATCTTCAATGGAACTTTAACTGCTAAACGTTATTTATAAATTCTCCAAACATCCTTGAAAGATTTCATATATGACCTACCTTTGGCAGACAGGATTGGGTTATGATAATTAAGATGGCTGCCCAGCCCACAATTCAAGAAACGTGGTAGATTATTGAATTCACCGATTTGACAATAAGGTTATTGCCACCAATATTAATGCTCGATGGCCTGCCAGAACAGCTGATCTAATGCCTCTTGACTTTTTTCTATGGGGCACGTTAAAGAATAAAGTATATGGAAGTAATTACAGCTACGATAATGTTCAGGAACTGTGTGAAGCAGTGCTAGAAGCATGTGCTAGTATTACTAGAAATACGTTGCATAAAGTAACCTGAAGTGTCGTCAATAGGTGTCAACTATGTTTAGCTAACAATGGCCAGCATCTTGAACATTTCATGTGATTATTAAGATTAAGTTTTGTTTTTTTAAATAAATTTTGTTTGGATCCATGTAAGCCTACTTGATTAAAATGTAAAAACAATTAATTTTACTGGTAATTTTTTATTCAGTCATACATTATCTTACATCGTTGAAAAGCGAATAAAATATTCTATTCAATAACCTAATAATGCAATATGGCGCCCATTTAACTTAAGAAAGTTGATGCGAGTACCGCAAAAGCAGCCATCTTGAATTTTTGTTCGACACTTGCATATGAAACTTTTTTTGTATCTCTTATACTTACGAAGATATTTGACATACAAGAAAATTACAATTTTTAGTTTTTTAAATGTTGCATTCTTAAAAAATAAAGAAATGATAAAAAATAATTTATTTAAAAACTATGCGGGGTTCGACATTTTGAACTTTTTCAAACAGATTTTAAATCAGCATATAAAACTGCAAAACATTGCCCATTTAACCAAATCTCCATCTTCAATAATAAGAAAGTTACCCATGCAATCCCACTCGATCTGGGACACACTGTATTTACTAAAGGGGCTATACTAGTATCTAAACGACACATCCATCAGAGGTCTGACACAACAACACCCTCTAGTAGCTATTATAGCTCTCATTTTAGATCTATTTCCACAGTGTGCTTCATTTCAAAAAATCCGATTGATCACAAAATCTGTATATGTATCGTATACAGTGTGTTTTTTGTAAACGATAATATAGGAAATCCAATGGAATTGTATCATTTTCTTCCTAAGTTTGTACCCTTGCAAATAATAATAATAATAATTGCTACAACCCATAGCCTGGAAACCAGGCCCCAGAAGCTATATGTTAAGCTTGTGCGGCAGGGAGGGGGCGATTATTATTACGCCCTAAATGCGGCTGCAGCCGACTTACGGATGGAACAGCGCAAATCCCACATATGTGTCACAGCTAAGGAAAACTGCAGAAAACCTTAACCAGTTAACCAGATCTGCCGGCACCGGGAATCGACCGCGGGCCGCTTGGGTGAAAGTCCAGCACTCTAGACATTACACTACCAAGGCAAATATAAGTAGAAATTTCGGTATCAATTGAAAGTAGAATTCATTTTACGTCAAAACATTAAACATTAAACAAGAAAACCAAAAACTATTTAGAAAAATACTTAAAAAGCTTATTGATTTATTGCTTTTGGTAATAAGCTATATAGAAAAGCTAGAAGCTGTACGCCGATTGGTGTAGCAGTTAACGCATAAGATTAATGATCAGAAATCGTGGGTTCAAGCCCCATCCTCGTATACTTTTTTTTTTAATTGTAGTGCTAACTAATTATTATTTTTAGAACTTTATTACAACTATTATTAGTTTTATGGCCTTTTTCATTTGCTTTTCTGATAGATAGTTAAAATTGTACAAAAAGTAATGGTAAACCCCCGTAGCAACAATATCTAATAAAAAAAAAGAAAGAAATTAGGGTTTCCATTTAAAAATTTTTTGCTAATGCATAACTCATAAAATTGTAGTAATGTTCTAAAAATAATAACTAGTAAGCAATACAATTAAAAAAAAAAGTATACGAGGATGGGGGTTGAACCCCGTTGGTAATGAACGGTTAAACCCCACATATAGGGTGGCGAATCGCAAGAAGGTTCCCAGCGCATCAAAAGTATTCGAGACATATATAAACACCACCGCACAAGAAGGGGGCAGTTAACAAGTTAAATAAATATATAAGATAAATGTTGGAAATAAATATCTGTGTATATAAATATCGTAGTAATAATAACCTGTAATTAAATTACTTTAAGTTTGTTATTAGTTGTTTGTAATTAGTGTTAGTGTTAATATTTCTCTTGTTAATAAATAGTTAAAACAGCACCTTTAGTATTATTTAAAAAGATTGTTACAGTATGTTGACATACATGTATGTTGTTCTCTAAACACAATTTATAATATCAGTATCTTACCCTATGATAACCGTATTTGCAGATGCAACAATTGCAGGAACTTTAATAGCAGACAATTTCATTGATATACTAGGAAACCTTTGATCAATAGGTTTAAAAAATCTACATTCAGAAGTTATCGAATCATTACTATCACTGGCTTCACCTTCTGTTATAATCCTTTTTAATTTATCCTTGATCTTCCAATTAAGCAATGCTGCTTTATCCAAACTGGTATTCTGGCTTTTTACAGCTTCCTTATTCCGATTTTGGCACAAGATTTTACAAGTGTATTCTTTAGGTGTGTGATTTTCCGCAACAGGTTGAACGGTAATAGTTACTTTGTTTTCATTCATCTTTTTTAAAGCTGTATCAATTGATAACTGTTTTTTGGTATTATTAGATGACCCTGGCTTGTTCACCTTGGAGCCGGATGGCCCTGGATCATATGTGTATTCTTGGGCCAATTTTTTTGCTACCTGTAAAAATTATATTTACATTAGAATAGCTATTTATGTAACCAGATAGTAAATGCTTAATTTTGAGCAACGAGTCTGGACGTTTATGAGGCAAATAAAGTGGGTTCCCACAAAATCACAAAATAGCAATTCTTAACGTGCTTCATACAAGATTTTTTCTAATTTTGATAAAAAATGGTTCTTTAAACTGATGAAATTATTAATTTTATGAATTTGCATAATTTATATTTTGCTTGTCAAAAGGAATTTTTCTACTTCGTGCCCAGAAACTTTGATTTTCCTCTTGCAAAATAGTGAGAAAAATTAATTTTCCCTATCTAGAGAAGAAAATGACAAAACTGCAAGGAAAATCCATTTTTCCTCTCTAGAGAGGAAAAATTGCACTTTTTCAGCAGTTAATTTTCGAGAAGCAAATCTTCGCAGTTACATTCATAACGCAATTCATTGTACATTTGTAGAATCAAGTTTGTTTTGTGTTGTCAAGTTAAAGATTAGAAAACTTATAGTGTGGAGACAATCGTTTTGGGACTGTAACGTGATCATATTCTCGATTTATTAAAAATATAATTTTGTATGCATAAATGATAAAAAACCTTATTGTGGCCCTGCACATTTTAGTATATTTTAGTTGAGTTGAAAATCTGTAGACTTTAGTTTATGCCAGTGGATACCCTAAAATGTTTTCATCTAAACATTCCTGCTGGAATAAAAATTACAGATAATATTGCTTCTAAAAGCAACATGTGACGTCTAGTTATAAAAGTTATTTCGCAGAAGAGAACCTTGCTAAAACTTAATTTATAAATACTTAATAAACAAATACCGCCTTTCCTACACAGGATTTAAGTTCCTAAAATGTATCTAGTTTTTATTTATGTCTTCCTGTTGGTGCTTATCGGCATGGTGCATAAACAGGTTTTTTTGAGTGCAGATGTATAAAAACGCTATGAAGCCACGTGTAAATTGGCGGTAAAGCCCCTGAATTGATTCTAGAACGTTTCTGAAGCTTTTCTAAATGCTTGTCCCTGATTGGCTTAAAAAGTTATGCTATTTTGTAATAGGTTAATTTGAAATTTCCCTCTATTTGTCGAGATATATAAAAATTCACCATCCTCACAACAGTTTATGATAGAACCTCATACAGTCAAGAAGAGTGAATAGACGGGCCGTGCGGATCGGTTCCGCTCCGACTTGGAGCTTCTCTTGGGGGAAACTCTCGGGGTAGTTTTATGTTTATTGGTGTCCCTAAAATTATAAGTTTTATGTATGGAACAAAGTTACCGTTAGAAAATAATTAAGTAGTTTTTTTTTAATGCCTACACTACGGGGAAACCAACAGCTAAGGTCATCTGTCCTCCATCTAACATGCAACACGAATATACACACCCATAGTTGAGGTGGCGGAATTTTCCAATTAGAAAAATCCCGTCGCCCCAAGTGGGATTCAAACCCACGACTCTTGGAACACGAGTAATGCACTGACACCACTCGTCCACCGACGGCCCACTAGTTGTGTTATTACCATTTTGTGTTTTTTCTTGTTTAAGTGCAGGAAGTTTATTTGCTTCAGTTTACCGTCTTAGTTTCGGGTTAATAGAATTAACCAAATGACACAGTTCCCGTTCATTAATAATTTGTGGTGAAAATTCAATCTAAAATTAAATTTTCAAGTTTGTTTTTTTTTTGTTAACGCAGTAATGAATAATTCAGAGAATTATTAGTTAACAATTTAAGAAGAGAATTTACAGTATTTGGAATTATAACGCTAATAAATGATCGTTACTTTCGGGGTTTTTGTTTTAATAACAATATAGTGATTTTGCAGAATTTGTGTTAGTCCTATAAAAAGATTATTAAGTTGAAACAATATAACCTTCTATACCCTAACATTTAAATGAAGGATTTAAAATTACCGATATCACGAGGGCAGAATTGTAAAAAGCATCTCAAATCACGCAGTGTCCACCTCATGATCACGTGGTCGACTCGAGAAATGTATCTGATAACAGAAATAACTGATAAACTGGAATGATTCAGTAGCGTCACAAAATGTCCTTTGCGAAGGCTAACATTGATGCTTAATGTTGTATTCGATTATAATCAAATACACGTACAAAATAGGGAAAATGAAATTAATTTATACTAGAAGAACAATTATTATTAACGTCCAAGTTTAATTATTTCATTCCACCTATAAAATACTATTTGACTCACAGTTAGGCATATTTTTGTTTTCCATGTAACATGTATGCAAGTAAACGGCAAAAAATATAGATTAAATTAAACATATGAAAGCAGAAATATTGTTATAAACAAAAATTCTTAAGAACTACTATAATAGTTAAGTAATTCCTTTAAAACAGTAACAAATTGTTTATACATTAATTGTTTTATTGAAATTGGTAAATTATTATACAGTACGATTCCTAATATATAAAAAGGATTGCCATCATTTAGTATCAGTTTTATGCACTTAAAAATGTAAATTAACACCAGTTATGATTTTGTGTAGTTATGATTATTGATTGATTCCCTATTTTTTACTTTTAACGATTTATAGTTAAAAGTTTTGCAATTACTTTTCTTTAAATGTATTCATTACCCTATGCCATTTAAAACGTAATGAGATTTTTAATTATAAATCGTTATTAAGGTTGAATAGATACTTCAACGATGATAAATTTACATAATGTTAAAAAGTACTATCCGAACGTACGCTACTGACCTTTTTAAAACGTCTCTAGTAACACGATACTGTGCTTACATTCTTAGCTTATCGTAATGTTCTCACAGCTGATGTGCACGCGTTCATTAAAATCCTTCATTTGCCAGCGAGACTATAATAACAAACTTCAGTTAAAGATAAAATTTGAAATTGACAATTAAAATACTGGGATTACTGCCGTTTAAGAGTTTTATTATTGTGGATTAGTGCAGAATTATTATAGAAATAATTTTTGTAACATCAACTAAGGAATTTCCGTTCATTATTGTAGCATCTTTACCAAAATTCAAAGTTTTTTCCTGTTTTACAGCTACAATTTGTAAGGTATGTTGTACCTAAAGTATTTTGAGTTTTAGAGTAAAAAAAAAGCTTTGTTTCAGGATATATCGTGAAAATAAATGTTTCATTACCAGTTGCGAAAAACTTATGAAAAGTGTAACGTTTTGAAAGTTCAGTCAATTTTAAAAAGTAATGCTTTACATGTCAAAATTAGAAAAATATTTTATTTAGAATTTATCAATTTAACACTTAAATATGTCATATTATGTTCGATACTAATAATCTAACATGGTTCCTGTGAGTTTTTTTTCTTTGTTTTAAAAACCAGATTAGCAAACTAGTTGCTATGCATGGTTCGGACGAGTGAAAATAGGCTGTAGATGGATTGCTTAGAAGGAGGACATCTCACTGCGGGATTCGTCTATGGTTGGCTTACTGTAGGATTAAGGGAGAAAGGCTTTACGTAACGAAAAGAATGTATCAAAAACTAAATCCAAGGTGGTTCGCCGAAAATAGTAGTCGCAATTGACTATGGTCATTCACTATGTCAATTAAATCATATCAGGAAGCCTTCATTCGAGGATTAACCACTGGTTTGAAAGCTCCCACAAAGCGTGGCCCTCGTTTTATTTTACTTCATGCTGGCAGCAAACAAGGTTTTATAAATGGGGGAGAGTTGACCTTTCTAGCAAAGAAGAACAGTGTGGATTATCATGATGAAATGGATGGAGCTACTTTTGAGACTTGGTTTAGAAATTCTTTGTTGCCCAATTTACCTGCAGAACCAGTTGTAGTAATGGATAATGCACCATACCATTGCCAAAAAATTGAAAAGACACCAAATCAGTCTTGGAAAAAAGAAGAAATATGATCATGGCTTTGGTCAAAAGATATATATTTTGACGATGATTACCTGAAAGCAGATCTATTGGACGTGGGGAAGGCTTTCAAATCTAATTACGACAAATATATTCTTGAAGAATGTGCAAAAGAATACCTCCGTACCAGTGCGAGTTAAATGCCATTGAATTAGTTTGGGGTGATGTAAAACAGTATATCGCTAAAAAAATACCACATTTAAAGAAGGAGATGTTTGAAATTTAATTAGTGAAGCGTACGTTCAAGTGACAGCGGAAAAATGGAACAATTATGTTAACCATGTAATTAAAACAGAAGGCAAATTGATGGATTGATGGACGATATTGAGCCAATACTTAAAAATTTGGAAAGTGATATGGAAAGTGACGTAGAAGATGAAAGTGATTTCGAGTGATTTGTGCTAATGCTGAACTTTTTGCTGTTTTACTTTTTATACTCATATTATTTGTTTTCAATTTATCACTCATTTATATAAAAGCACAATTAAAAAAGTGTAGTTTGATAGTATACAATAATTTATTAGTTTTAATGTTTCTTTATTTAATAAAAACCAAATAACTATATTATAGTTGTACTTTTTTATTTACCTAAAATTCAAAAACTCGAAATAAAACGTTTGACTTTTAATTATACTCAAAATTATTAGTTTTGTAATAGTACTGGCGTTAACTCATAAAGTATGAAATTATCGAAATAAATCTTTTATTAAATATTTTTGCAAAAAATCCTCGAACACGTCGATTTTCATCTTAAATGAGACATATTCTAGTGTAATTGTTATTTGCAGATCAGCTTTTGTTTCCGAGTTATGGCGATAGCGAAAATATTTTAAATGGAAACCCTAATTTTTTATGATGGATTTGGAAAGCAATTTCCAAGATGCTTTTAAAGTTTTAAAACAAAAATTAAAAACAATCAAGAGTTCCAAGTTTTAATAAAAAAGATTAAAAATTCTTTTAAGAACTGCCATAAATTTAACGCTAAGTCAATTGTTACATGGCTACTTGATTTTTTATCAAAAAATTTGAACTCTTGATTTGAACTTTGATTGAATAACAATCAAGAGTTTAATTTTCTTAATAAAAAAATCAAGTATCCATGTAACAAGTAACTTAGCGTTAAACTTATGACAGTTCTTCAAAGAATTCTTTTTTTTTATTAAAACTTGGAACTCTTGATTGTTTTACATACAAGTATCATAATACAGTATCATACTTTTTTAGCATATTGATCTTAGCATTACATTATCCTTCCAAATCCATCATAAAAAATTAGGGTTTCCATTTACAAAAAATTTCGTTATCGTCATAACTCGGAAACAAAAGACGATCTACAAATAGCGATTGCATTAAAATATGTCTCCTTTAAGATAAAAATCGACGTGTTCGAGGATTTTTCTCAAAAATATTTAATAAAAAGATTTATTTCGATAGTTCCAGACTTTATATGCGCACTACATGAACAGCAGCAAATTTTGAAATTTTGTTTTACTACCGCTGTCAGAAGAAGTGACTACCTGCAATATAACTTGCTCGAACAATAGGGATTATAAAGGTTTATGCAGTTACAACTACAATATTTAGAAAGTGTTTTTAAAAGTTGCTTGCAAGATGTTTGGCAACCCCGTTGTCCATAAGAACACACACTGTAGTCTAAACGCGAGACGATCAATAGAAGAACTACTTCTCTGCATATTCTGAAAGTTGGAAGCTGAGATTGCAATAGGATCAGTAATAAATGTATTAAAATGTAACATAAAGTGTCAACTGAAGTGTTAACTGTCAGAATGGGGTTACCTAGTTACCTAAACCAATCGATGCTATTTTATGTATAGGCTAAATTAAATGCTAATTAATCTGAAATGAATTTAAAGAAAAGCACCTTAACATAAATCAATGTTTGTACAATGGGATCACTGCTGGCTGTATTTATGAGATGATTTATAAAGAACAAATTGGTAGGTAAATAAAGCTAATGTTATTTTAGCCAACTATGCAAAAGAAATACGTCCCTAAAGTTAGCGAAGCCCATACACCAGGAGAACAGGAAAGTATATGGGAAATTAAAGGCTAATTAAATGCCCTATTTTTAAATTTACGGCTCAGCTAGTTTTTCTAAAACCGCGGGCTTCGCTAACTTTAGAAAAAGTTAGCGGAGCCCACATCAAAAATCTAATGTAGAATGCGAAATTTAAAAAAGTAACCTATGGAGAATTAAAGGCTAATTAAAGGCTAATTAAATGCCCTATTTTCAAATTTAAGGCTCAGCTGGTTTTTTTAAAAACCACGGGCTTCGCTAACTTTAGACAAAAGTTAGCGGGACCCACATCAAAAATCTAATGTAGAATGCAAAATTTAAAAAAGTAACCTATGTAGAATTAAAGGCTAATTAAAGGCTAATTAAATGCCCTATTTTCAAATTTAAGGCTCAGCTGGTTTTTTTAAACACCACGGGCTTCGCTAACTTTACAAAAAAAGTTAGCGGGACCCACATCAAAAATCTAATGTAGAATGCGAAATTTAAAAAAGTAACCTATTGAGAATTAAAGGGTAATTAAAGGCTAATTAAATGCCCTATTTTCAAATTTAAGGCTCAGCTGGTTTTTTAAAAACCACGGACTTCGCTAACGTTAGACAAAAGTTAGCGGGACCCACATCAAAAATCTAATGTAGAATGCGAAATTTAAAAAAGTAACCTATTGAGAATTAAAGGCTAATTAAAGGCTAATTAAATGCCCTATTTTCAAATTTAAGGCTCAGCTTGGTTTTTTAAAAACCACGGACTTCGCTAACGTTAGACAAAAGTTAGCGGGACCCACATCAAAAATCTAATGTAGAATGCGAAATTTAAAAAAGTAACCTATTGAAAATTAAAGGCTAATTAAAGGCTAATTAAATGCCCTATTTTCAATTTTAAGGCTCAGCTGGTTTTTTTCTAAACCACGGGTTTCGCTAACTTTAGAAAAAAGTTAGCGGGACCCACATCAAAAATCTAATGTAGAATGCGAAATTTAAAAAGTAACCTATGGAGAATTAAAGGCTAATTAAATGCCCTGTTTTCAAATTTACGGCTTAGCTAGTTTTTCTAATACCGCGGGTTTCGCTAACATTATGAAAATTAAGCGAGACCCGCATCAGAAATCCAATGGTAGCTTGCAGAACTGAGAAAGATATTCTATAGGGAATTAAAGGCTAATTAAAGGCCGCAGAATAGAATCCATAATAACGGTCGTTGATAAGTTGATTTTGACGATATAATAATAATAATAATTGCTACAACCCATCACCTGGAAACCAGGCCCCAGAAGCTATAAGCTTGTGCAGGAGCGAGGGGACGATTATTATTATTACGTAGGCCCTATGTGCGGCTGCAGCCGATTTACAGATGTATTTGTAAAAGTTCGAGACGCGTAAGCGGAATCTTGAATTAATTAATCTTTAATTCTGATGTATAAATGCGTACTCAAATTGGGAACTAAATTATCTGAAATATTAAGAAACTAAAAATTCTCGAATACAGCAACGGTTACTTCCTGAAAATTTCACTCTGGGTTCTGCTAGATTTCGCAATGACGTGCCATCATTTAAAAAAACTACATATTATCTTTAATGTTATGTTACTTTATTACCTTAAATGTTTAAATTTTATTTTATGTATAATTATTATACAGGGTGTTTTACTTAAGATTCGTATCCTCTGGATAGGTCATAGTACTGGTCAATAGGAACAAAAATCCTTATGCCATTTTTGATTTTACGCACATCGAAAAACATTTGCTAAAATGGTCAACTTTTGGGAAGTGCTGGAAATAATAGTCAAAACAAACTGTGACATCATCTAGCATCAATGTATCAGATATCACGTTCAAAATACAGTTAGGTAGATCCAGCTCCAACTGCTAGTCTTAAACCAGTAACCATCAGCCCACTTTTTAAAAACAATTTTTTTCTCGGTTATTATGAAAGATAATCACTTAAGATAATAAGGTTTTTTTGTCGCATTTTATGTGTACTATCACCTGTTCAGAGGATACGAATCTTCACTGAAACACCCTGTATAAGAAAGACCTGCATATTTACAGAACAGTATTTTTGTAACTATTTATGTACAAGTAACTATTTAAATAGCTATTCTTTAGCGAAAACTAATAACGCAAATTATATTTTGGTGTTTCCGTTCAGACTGTTTGCGGTTTTGCGAAAGTCGTCGTACTCGATCCATTTATCTTCTGCTGGGCATAGAGCTGTGTAGTGACCCGTTGATATACTATCGCAGATTCTTGTTGAAAAGGGTTTCTGAAACTTCACAATTCCCGCCAATTTATAATTTGGGTTTTGAAAACGAACAGATTGTGGTATGTCGTTCAAAGCAACCGGTGGCATTTCTGGTATCAGCCATAATTTTGGGAATGCTCTGCATGAAATAACAAAAATTGATGAACAAAACTGTGTAAATGCGTCAGAATTGAAAGGCAAAGCTAACACAAAAATCGAATCAACAGGTAAGACAAAAACAAAACATGTAACTTGTAATTGCAATAACTAGTTATTTCCGCTTTGATGTTTTCATGATAAGGTTTTTTAAAAACCTAATGATTTTGTCTTCATATTACTAAATTTACATCTAAGGAGCTATTAACTACAAATTAATATATAACAGTATAGCAGTATAATGTTTGATTAATTTGCAAGGATCTTCATGTACGTTGTGACGTCAGACCTACCAGAAATGACACCGGTTGCTTTGAACGACATACCACAATCTGTTCGTTTTCAAAATCAAAATTATAAATTGGCGGGAATTGCGAAGTTTCAGAAACCCTTTTCAACAAGAATCTGCGATAGTATATCAACGGGTCACTACACAGCTCTATGCCCAGCAGAAGATAAATGGATCGAGTACGACGACTTTCGCAAAACCGCAAACAGTCTGAATGGAAACACCAAAATATACTTTGCGTTATTAGTTTTCGCTAAAGAATAGCTATTTAAATAGTTCCTTGTACATAAATAGTTACAAAAATACTGTTCTGTAAATATGCAGGTCTTTCTTATACAGGGTGTTTCAGTGAAGATTCGTATCCTCTGAACAGGTGATAGTACACATAAAATGCGACAAGAAAAACTTAATATCTTAAGTGATTATCTTTTATAATAACCGAGAAAAAAATGGTTTTTAAAAAGTGGGCTGATGGTTACTGGTTTAAGACTAGCAGTTGGAGCTGGATCTACCTAACTGTATTTTGAACGTGATATCTAAATTGACGTGATATTAAAATCCAAAAGTTGACCATTTTAGCAAATGTTTTTCGATGTGCGTAAAATCAAAAATGGCATAAGGATTTTTGTTCCTATTGACCAGTACTATGACCTATCCAGAGGATACGAATCTTAAGTAAAACACCCTGTATAATAATTATACATAAAATAAAATTTAAACATTTAAGGTAATAAAGTAACATAACATTAAAGATAATATGTAGTTTTTTTAAATGATGGCACGTCATTGCGGAATCTAGCAGAACCCAGGGTGCAATTTTCAGGAAGTAACCGTTGCTGTATTCGAGAATTATTAGTTTCTTAATATTTCAGATAATTTAGTTCCCAATTTGAGTACGCATTTATACATCAGAATTAAAGATTAATTAATTCAAGATTCTGCTTACGCGTCTCGAACTTTTACAAATACATCTGTAAGTCGGCTGCAGCTGCACATAGGGCCTACGTAATAATAATAATCGTCCCCTTGCTCCCGCACAAGCTTATAGCTTCTGGGGCCTGGTTTCCAGGTGATGGGTTGTAGCAATTATTATTATTATTATATCGTCAAAATCAACTTATCAACGACCGTTATTATGGATTCTATTCTGCGGCCTTTAATTAGCCTTTAATTCCCTATAGAATATCTTTCTCAGTTCTGCAAGCTACCATTGGATTTCTGACGCGGGTCTCGCTTAATTTTCATAATGCTAGCGAAACCCGCGGTATTAGAAAAACTAGCTAAGCCGTAAATTTGAAAACAGGGCATTTAATTAGCCTTTAATTCTCCATAGGTTACTTTTTAAATTTCGCATTCTACATTAGATTTTTGATGTGGGTCCCGCTAACTTTTTTCTAAAGTTAGCGAAACCAGTGGTTTATAAAAAAACCAGCTGAGCCTTAAATTTGAAAATAGGGCATTTAATTAGCCTTTAATTAGCCTTTAGTTTTTCATAGGTTACTTTTTTAAATTTCGCATTCTACATTAGATTTTTGATGTGGGTCCCGCTAACTTTTGTCTAAAGTTAGCGAAGCCGTGGTTTTAAAAGAACCAGCTGAGCCTTAAATTTGAAAATAGGTCATTTAATTAGCCTTTAATTCTCCATAGGTTACTTTTTAAATTTCGCATTCTACATTAGATTTTTGATGTGGGTCCCGCTAACTTTTTTCTAAAGTTAGCGAAACCCGTGGTTTAGAAAAAAACCAGCTGAGCCTTAAAATTGAAAATAGGGCATTTAATTAGCCTTTAATTAGCCTTTAGTTTTCCATAGGTTACTTTTTTAAATTTCGCATTCTACATTAGATTTTTGATGTGGGTCCCGCTAACTTTTGTCTAAAGTTAGCGAAGCCCGTGGTTTTAAAAGAACCAGCTGAGCCTTAAATTTGAAAATAGGTCATTTAATTAGCCTTTAATTCTCCATAGGTTACTTTTTAAATTTCGCATTCTACATTAGATTTTTGATGTGGGTCCCGCTAACTTTTTTCTAAAGTTAGCGAAACCCGTGGTTTAGAAAAAAACCAGCTGAGCCTTAAAATTGAAAATAGGGCATTTAATTAGCCTTTAATTAGCCTTTAATTTTCCATAGGTTACTTTTTTAAATTTCGCATTGTACATTAGATTTTTGATGTGGGTCCCGCTAACTTTTGTCTAAAGTTAGCGAAGCCCGTGGTTTTAAAAAAACCAGCTGAGCCTTAAATTTGAAAATAGGGCATTTAATTAGCCTTTAATTAGCCTTTAATTCTCCATAGGTTACTTTTTTAAATTTCGCATTCTACATTAGATTTTTGATGTGGGTCCCGCTAACTTTTTTCTAAAGTTAGCGAAGCCCGTGGTTTTTAAAAAAACCAGCTGAGCCTTAAATTTGAAAATAGAGCATTTAATTAGCCTTTAATTAGCCTTTAATTCTCCATAGGTTACTTTCTTAAATTTCGCATTCTACATTAGATTTTTGATGTGGGCTCCGCTAACTTTTGTCTAAAGTTAGCGAAGCCCGCGGTTTTAGAAAAACTAGCTGAGCCGTAAATTTAAAAATAGGGCATTTAATTAGCCTTTAATTTCCCATATACTTTCCTGTTCTCCTGGTGTATGGGCTTCGCTAACTTTAGGGACGTAAAACAAAGCTGTATTTTGCTGGTGTTAACATAATATTGTGACTCAGTTGTATCATATGTCACATGTTGATATTGTTTATTTATTTTTATTTATTTATTTGAGTGTCAACAGGAAGAAGCCGAGGTAGCTCAGTGGGCATGGCACTTGACTACCAAGCTTAAGGTCCTGGGTTCGAATCCCAGGGTAATACATTGGCATTTTTAAATTATCTAAGGCTTCCAGGTCGACTCAGCCTGTGAAAATGAGTACCTGGGAAATCATTTCCCGGGGTAATAATAGGCGGTCGGTGCGTAGAGCTAGCCACTTTGCAACCCTTGAGTGCCGTACGGCTCAAGCGATAGCGGCCTGCCCTGCTATGAACCCCAATGGGCCTTCGTGGCCTGCGAAAGGGAACTATATTATATATATTAACAGGAAAATACCAAAAAACACCCATACAGTAAATACTAACAATTTACAAAAAAAAAGTATCACTAACCAGCTTAAGAAAAAAAAAAGCACTACGAAACAATAATCAAAGTCTTAAATTTAACATTTTTTAAATACGTAATATGCTTAAAGTTAAAAGTCAAGGAAAAAAAAACCTCAAACCAGCAACATAATACAAAGAAAAATCTATACAATATTTATGCATAACGCAACAATAAAATTCTTTTGTTTCAATAAATCCAAATAAAAATAACAAAACATTATTATTACAGAGCTAAACAAGTAAGGCTATAACAAAATATTTACAAAATTCGTACATAATAGCAAAAGAGAGTCGCAAATTCCGTAAATGTATAATATTTAATTTTCTTTTGAATTGCTGAATCGAGTAAATAAAAGGATCGATAAAATAATACTTTTGATTGTAAGATCTGACTATTCGATTTAAAGGTGACGATAAACAAGAGTTAGTCCTGCTGAAGGCAAAATTGAATAACAGCATTTCTGGTTGGTCGTGATGGAAGATTGAAATTAATCTGCACAAGTAGATGCGGACAATCTAGTACTGATAAGATAATTTTATACAAGAGTATGCAATCAGTAATGTCCCTTTTAATCAACAATGGCAACAATCCAATTTCTTTGCATAAACTATAGTGGACACATCGAATTTTCTTTGTATAAATCTAACAAATCGTTTTTGAATAGCTTCCAAAGAATTGATATATGTATGATATAAAGGATTCCAGACTAAGCTAGCCCAACATAGAATACTAGAAACGTATGTTATGTAAAGAGTTTTAATGGCATGTATATTATGGAATGGTTTAGAGGTTCGTATAATAAACCCTAATACTTGACAATGACTATGATTTTTTGACAATATATTCTATGTGTTTAGAAAAAGTTAGTTTCTCATCTAGGATTACGCCTAAATCTTTGATATTATTGACTTGTGATAAAACATGATGCGAGAGATGGTATTGGAAATCTATCCGTTGAGATTTTCTGTTAAAAGAAATTTTGTGGCACTTTTCAGTTTTCTTTTGTATACAATAATTATATAAGCGATCTTAAGTGTTCTTGCAGTAACGAACAGTCGTTAATATTTTCAATCTTTCTAAAGATTTTTATATCATCAGCATAGATTAGTATATTGAAATGTCATATGCAACTAGTGATGTCGTTTATATATATTATAAAGAAGAGCAGACCCAGATGGGAGCCCTGAGGTACACCAGATGCAATGCTAACATAATTCGAAAAGAATCCATTAAACTTCACAGATAATAACCTGTTTGATATGTAACACTTAACCCATCGCAGTAAGTCAGAGGGAAGACCAACAGCTTCCAGTTTGAGTATCAAAACATTATGGTCAATCTTATCAAAGGCTTTACTAAAATCAGTATATATGGAATCAATTTGTAGTCTGATATCCATATTCTTCTCTAGATAATCCACATATGTTACAAGATTTGCTTCCACCGATCTTTTAGGTAATAAGCCGTGGTGTGCATTACAAATACTATTTTTGACGCAGGCCATAGTTTTGATACACAATTTTTTCAAAAATTTTAGGAAACAGGATGATAGTTAGTAGCTAATTCACTATTCCCTGATTTAAGAATAGGTACGTGTGCCTTTTTCCATAAAGCTGGAAAAGTACCTTCTGAAAGAGACAGATTGAAAATGATGGAAAGTGGTAAGGCTAAGTGTAAAGCACAATTGCGTAAAAGCAAACCAGGTATCCCATCAGGACCGACTCCCTTATTAATATTAATTTTTTGTAGGTAGCTCTCAACAAAATTTGGCGTAATCGTTATAGATGGTCTATTAAAATATTTGGAACTAGCCGAGCTATCTGAAGTGTTGTCATTTACCTGTCCATCGATAAAGACAGAACTAAAGTATTGTGAAAATAGATTACAAATAGCTTCACCCTCAGTAGCAGCAAAGTCATTGTGAATAATTCTAGACGGAGAATTTAGATTGTTTTTCTTAGTTTTCATGTAGGACCATATACGTTTTGGATTATTTACAATGTCACACTCGACAGAACTAATGTGATTATGAAAATCTGATGTAATAAGATATTTGAATCGACCACAAAGTAAGCTGAAGGTTAAATAATCTATATTATTACCAAATTGTTTCCATCTTTTATGAAATTTGAACTTCTCTCTTATTACACTAATAGTCGATGGGGTAAACCAAGGCCAATAGCGAGTAGAACGAGACCGCCGTAAAGGTACAAAGGTTCTTATAGTATCATTATTAGTGCTTATTATTGATTTATGAGAAACGTCTGCAGTCACAGTTACATTTACACTGATTTTAAATTTGCTTTAAGTAAACAAGTCTGTGAATAAGACCTATAGGCTATATAGTAATAAGGCCTATAAGTAAGACATATTTGTGAAATAATTTATTAAACCATGGTATATTGTCCAAATCGTAAGATTTAAACTGCGGAATATCTAGACAGTGCGATTATTCTCATTCTCAAACACTGTGTACTATTAGCTCCAGCCAGAATGCAGTTTTTTGGCCGTAGCTCAGCAAACTTTGAAAATCCTATGCATACATCTGGATTATTTACTTTACACTGTCCATACATTTCTTTGAGGTTATTTAAAACTAATCGTTTTTGCATTTGAATTTTATTTCCCTTATCTCTGAGTAAAACATAATCTTTCTTTCCAGGGATTGGTGTGCTTAGGTCACCAGAACAGTAAAAGTTTTGAACCAAGTCAGCAGTCTCTTGATCAAGAGTTTTGCCGGGTTTTGGATTAGGAGATGAAAAGATGCCTCTAGACTACACTAAATCTTTCATTTTTCTAACCATGTAATTTGAAATGTTAAATTCATCTTGAAGTGTTTTTTTACTCTCCAACTTTTAGGTAATACAGTAAGAATCTGCATCTGCTCACTTCAAGATGATAGTATTACTGAATCCTTAAATTATTAAGTACAAGCATTGTGTTTTCATTCATGTGTCTCGGTATTCGGTGAGACAGCCAGCGCTACCTAGCGCTGGATGACCCAAACCCTATTGAACTACGTGATGTAATAGAGGTGAGGATCCGAGCTTGAATTCTTTTTTCATATTTCAACAAAAGCAACAAGATACTAAAGCTTACCCATTAGGGTAAGCAGTTGGCACCTAGTGTTTCTTTAAGCTGGAGGATCATTTCTGCCTTATTAAACCACATCTTCTCATCTTTCTGAAGTAACTTTTACTAGTTTTCTTCTGGGTAGCTTGATTCTTGTAATCATTTTCTCTTAATTTGTGTTTCATCAAATGATTGTAAATTAGCATTTAAACCTACATTGGCAGTAATGGCCTCTTCATCATTGACACTAGATGCCACTTCATTTAGTGAATTCAGATCAGAACAACCTAAATCATTGTCACTATCGAATTCCAACTCTGACAGTTTTTTTCTACATTTGCCACATATTTTCTCCGCTAATATTAGGAATGCTTTTTTTTCTATCATCCATTGCGACACTGAACACAAATTTCTTTTATGATTGTAATGTCTCTTTTCTTTGAAAATATTACAACATAGAGCTGAAATCTGGGGCATTATCTTTATGCTTTTATGAGTAGTTTGAATAATTGCACACTGTAGTTTAAATCTTATGGTTTGGACGATATGCCATGGTCTAATAAATGATATTTCACAAATATGTCTTAGTTATAGGCCTATTCACAGACCTATTCACTTAAAACAAATTTAAAATCAGTGTAAATGTAACTCCGTGTGACAGCAGACGTTTTCCCATTAATCAATAAAAAGCCCTAATATTGTAACAAATAGAGAAATCCCTATATGCGGACGGTAGAACATTCCAGAGCGAAGCGTCATACACCCGCGAGAACCCGTTGGAAGATTCGCGGCCCGTCTACAATATTCGAGCCGGGTCGCGTGTATGACGTAACGTCGCCGATCTTTCTAGTGCATTCTACACACTTCCGTGTGGATATATAGCAGCCGCAATGGGTCCGGCGAATCATTAGTGTTTAGCCGGCGTATCGAAGTGTGCTCTGTGTAATTAGTAATCAAATATATTAGTGAATAAATGTTTAATAATTGTTACTACATAAATAGTTCTTTTATAATTTACTTTAAGTTTTTAAATATCTAGCATTTAAGTTCATTAAATAGTTTATAATTATAGTGTTTTAATTAGTGTATTTAAATAATATCTCTCTTGTGAATAGACGATTTAAACAGCATTTTTGTTATTATTTTAAAAAGAACACAAGCAAAATACAGCTTTGTTTTGCATAGTTGGATGAAATAACATTAGCGTTTATTTACCCACCAATTTGTTCTTAATAAATCAATTCATAAATACAGTCTGCAGTAATCCCATTGTAAAACCATTGATTTATGTCAAGGTGCTTTTTTTACTTAATTTCAGACTATCTTAGTATTTAATTTAGCCTACATAAAATAGCATTGATTGGTTTAGGTAACTGACCTCATTCTGAAAGTTAAGTTTTCCAACTTCATGTTACTGTTAATACATTTATTACACACTCCATTGCAATCCCAGTTTCAAACTTTCAGAATATGCAGAGAAATAGTTTTTATTGAACATATATTTTTTGAAGATTTTTAAAATTTCAGATTTTTGAAATTTGGAATGTAAAAGATTTCAGTTGTTTTTTTTTAAACAATAAAAATTTTACATTCCTATCATGTTATACCTAGTAAAGTCGTAAGTTCTGGTACACGAATGAACGCATCCAGTGTGAGCGCACCATTGAACGCACTCATTCCATTTTCCCTGTCATTTGAAAGCTGTCATGCATGCTATACAAACACGTATAAAGATTTAGGCATCAGTTATTTATCATCATGGAATGGTGCGACATCGAAAATCGTGTTGTTATAGTTGGTCTAGAAAAATTCGGTGTGGAAGGAGGCGATATTTTTTGCACTCTTACGCCGCTCGGTGTAACTCGTAACTTCATATATCGTGCTATAAAGTTATTTGAGGAGACTGGTGGAGTGTCTAACCACCCAAGAAGTGGACGCCTCAAACAGTGAGAACACCGAACGTGATCAAAGCCGTAGAGAACAGAATCAGGCGAAAACCACTTCGAAAGCAAACAAATCTTATCGCGGGAGATGCAAATCTCGCAAAACACCATGTCTCGTATCATTAAATATGATTTGGGACTCCATGCCTATAAGAAACACACTGGGCTTCAGCTCACAGTGGTGTTGAAGCATTTTTTGTAGTTTTTCTATAATCGCCAAAAAACCGTGTACCAGAACTTATGACTTGACAAGGTACATCATATTAAAGCCCATAAGCTGTAAAACCAAAATATCAGTTTGTTCAAATTATGGATGCTGATTTGACTAAGATTTTTTTAATCTTATACCACATAGAGAGCATCAATGACCAGGGCTCATATTTAGCTGGACGGATATCATTCGATATGTACATACATACACACTGTATTGATAGTGTATAGAAAAAGTAAAAATAAAAGTCTTAGGCAGTAACTTAAGCTACCAATCTGAAATACATCAAGTACATCGAGATTACTTTTTTAAGTAGCACGCCCTGCATATTTTTCGTTATTGATAGGTTTAAAAAGTATTTTCATTATTTAACCAACATTGGTAAAAAAGTAAACTAAATATTTTATTTAATTAAACACTCGAATTGCTTTCCTTCAGTATCCCAGTCTGGTATAAAAAGCTAATATGCATTACGCCACTTCTTATTACATTTTTAAACTATTAAATCTTCAAACTATTAAATCAACATTTTTCACATTACCTGCTCACTAAGACGAAGATTTTCCTTGTGTAACCTCTCTTGTTCCTCTTCTTGCTCTTTAAGTTTTCGAATGTATTCTTCACTTGCTTTAGATTCGGCATCTCGCTCCTTTTGCAATTCCAACATATCCTTGGCTTTTTGAATTTCATACTCACGATGTATTTCTCCAGGATTGGTTAAACGCCTAGGAACTTCTGCATAAATAATAAAATGTTAAAGAATATCAAAGGTTTGACTAATTATTATAATTTAAAAATGATGTATGAATTGACATGTACAATGGTTATGAACAGTTGCAGTCAGGCTATGTTTACACAAGTGGCATGCCAACATGATTTTTTTTTGATAAAAATGATTACAAAACTGTTGGACCCTCAGCTTACCGATATGCTTAAAGTTAGTTGTTAATGCTGTCAATTGGCAGAACATTTAGTATAATATTTCACAGTCCATTTTAGAGTGCAATTAGTCATGTAAAAAAACTTTATCCAATGGCAATGATATTTTTTGCCACGGTCAGAAATATTATGATATCATGAATTGTTTTATAGATGTCAATGCCAGTAATCGGATGAGTATAAAAAACCCAAAATCAGTCCACTAAACATCTTCAAAATCAAGATAAAGGTTGTTATATACGAGGTAAGCACCATAAATTCTCGGCCCGGCAGGCATCTACAGGTGCCAACATGTTCAAACTCGGTTGCGTTATAGTTGAACATATAAGAGGCCTACACTATATATATTACGGCTAGAAGCGTAATAGATTTTAGTAGCCACTCAAGCATCGTGACGAGTGCATGAAAATGTCCCAGCTAACGAAAATTGAGTACCGCGTGGTCATTAAATATTTAACAAAAGAAGGGCACACACCTAATCAAATCTAACAACGTTTATGGTGATTTATCTCCTTCATATTCCACTGTAAAAAAGTGGTCAAAATGTTTCCGTTTGGATCAAGAATCTCTTGAAGATGATGAGTGCACCGATCAGCCAATTAAAGCGGTAACGCCTCAAAAAATTGCAATCATTGAAGAAATGGTATTAGAAGATCGCCGTTTGTAAGTTAAGGAGTTAGCAGTGAAAGTCTGACACTTCGGAAACAAGTGTTCGCCGAATTCTTCATGACCATTTGGGCATGAATAAAATTAGTACAGGATGGGTATCGCGTCTTTTGTCTGCTGTTCAACGTCAACGTCGCGTCGAATGTGCGCGCTCGTTTTTAAACTTGTGTGGAGATGACCCAAAGCCGATTTTGGAGCCCATTGTCACTGAAGATGAAACAATGGTTCTGTATTATGATCCTCTATCCAAAAGAGAATCGATGAAATCGCGGAGGCCCGATGAACCTCGTCCCAAGAAGGCGAAAGTCGTTCAATCGACAAAGAAAGTTATGGCAACAATATTCTGGGACTGTGACGGCATTTTACTGATTGATTTTAAAGTACGCAACACAACAGTACATAAAGACTGTCCACGAAAAAATTCATCCAGTTTTGAATTCAATTTTTCTACCTAAGTGTGCTTTGAAAAAAAATGTCAACAATAATTTACGTATCTGTTAAATTAAAGTATTCAACAGCAGTAAAGTTAACATTGTTCTTAATTTATTTAAAAAAATGTCGGGTTCTCAATTACAAACCAGAAAACTTAGTTTGTGCACAAAGCAAGAAAACCCTAGTTGCTCTCAATATAAAATTGCGAATCATATTGAAATTTCGAGAGCCACCTTTCAAAACATATTAAATAACTTCAAGAAAACTTTAACGTTGGAAAGAAAGCCAGGTTCATGTAAAAAATCGGGACCAGTTGATCGAAATTTAGCAGAGGGTCATTGCTACTTTCAAAAGAAATCCTAACCTTTAGAAATTAGGTGTTTCAAAAAGTTATGTTTGGAAAATAAAAGGTCAAGCAAAATTGAAGTCATATAAAGTTTCTAAAGTACCAGATCGATTCGAAGAAAAAGATTTGGAGGCGAAAAACAAATGAGAAAATTATATACTCAGTTATTGACAAAATTCAATTGCGTCGTTATTGACGATGAAACATACACCAAAGGCAATTTTGAACAACTTCTTGAGCAAGAATATTATGTTTCTACCGTTCGAGGAAGAGTAGATAAAAGGTCTATGGTACGTAAAACCTCCAAATTTCCTAAAAAATACCTAATCTGGCAGACACTTTGCACTTGTGGTAGGAAGAGTGATTTTTTGTATAAACGGGCACAATTAACCAAGCGATTTATGTTGAAGAATGTTTGGAAAAGCGTCTATTACCTCTTATAAGATCACATGATGCTGCTGTCTTGTTTGACCCGATTTAACCACCTGCCATTGCGGTCAACGTCCAAAGAATTGTTATGAAAGGAATAAAGTACAAATTGTATCAAAAGATTCGAATTCCCCCAACTGTCCGGAGCTTTGGACAATTGAAAAGTACTGTGCTATTGTTAAGCAAAAATTAATGAAAAGCTTGGAGGAGGCTTCTAATATCTCCGATTTTCAAAAGAAATGGAAAAGCATTACTAATAAAGTGACAGATTTAACGTACAAAATTTAATGAGAGGAGTCAAGAGAAAAGTCAGACAATTCTATATGCATAGTTAGATACTAATTACTTTTTTGTTTTTTCGAGTCTTATAACTATTAATAAGTGTTTAATAAATATATGAGTTAAGTATGTTGTTTCTATAATTGTAAAAGCACATCTTGTTCATGGATGAATTTTTTCGTGAAAAATGTCGAGGAAAATTGACAAGAGGTGTTTGATTATTACACGACAATGCACCCGCAATACTGCCGTAATTTCACAAGCTGCCATTCACGAGTGCGACTTTGAAGCATTGGATCATCCACCGTACAATTCGGATATGGCTCCTAGTGACTATTATTTATTTTCCAATTTAAAGAAAGATCTTAGGGGATGTAGTTTTAAGGACGAGAACGAGTTGCAAATAGCTGTAATTGAACATTTTGAAGGAAAAACTTCAGATTATTTTTACAAGGGCATTGAATTATTAATTCCACGTTGTAATAAGTGTATTGACATTAGGGGAGATTATATTGAAAAATAAAATTATTATATTTTACCAAATTTATTTTTTCTATATCAGGCCGAGAATTTATGGCGCTTACCTCGTACTTACATTGGAAAAATAAACCATTAATTAACTCAGTGATCAACAAATAGAAAAAAGTCTAAGAGACATTACATTAGATTATTCAATGTTAATTTAGTAAATCAATGGTCATTAGACATTTTTCTGTTCACATACACTATTGTGATAGTTAATCAATTTTAGTTATTTTAATTACTATGACGTTTCCCATAGCTTGAGATTTCCCATGGACTGACTATACATCCTTTGTGCTCATCCGATTGCTGGCATAGAATCTACAAAATGAGCCATATCATTAATTTTTCCAAGTGCGTTAAAATTAATCTATATCTGGGTTCTTATAAATTTCTTTTAAGTTCCGTTTAACTAAAATTCCTAAATAATCATTTTTAATCGTAAAATAAATAGTCGATATATGAGGCTTAATTGTCATTTTTTTGGAAGTCTGTAAAGCTAGCAGCGTCATTACATGGTTCTAACTATATTCATAATTAAAAGCTCTTTAAAGGCTATTTAAATACTCAAATAGTTATTTATGTTACAAGGCCGTGAACTACGACTTTTTTATAAGAATGAATATTATTTCAATATTTCATTTAAATAATCATTCGAATAAAAAAAAAGATAGTTCACGGCCATGTGGCATACAAAATTTTGTGTGCAACTGTCAAAAATTACCAAAATTAAAGTTTCGATCAAACCTTTACATAAAATTAAATTTAGCAGTGTGCTTTGGTATGGTAACTTGTATGGCTTGTGTAGTTGCTGTTTATTATTGTCATTCCTATTTAATTGAAAGTGGTGTTTTTTTGTGCTTTTTTAAGGAAAATGAGCAGTGAAAGTGAAGACGATTGCTTTCCTAATACTCCACCGGAGTTACAAATCGCCGCAAAGGAGGTAGTTTCGAATTTATTACCTGAAAAATCGAAAAAAATTTACGAAGCTACGTATCGACTATTCAAGGACTGGTGTGGCGAGAAAAAGGTTAGAAACATTTCTGAAAGTGTGCTTTTGGCATATTTCGATGATAAATACAAGAATTGTAAACCATCAACGACATGGTCTGCATATTCCATGTTGTTATCTACGATAAACATAAACAACAATATCGACATAAGTAAATTCTCTAAACTACTGCCCTTTTTGAAGAAAAAATCAGTAGGTTACCGACCAAAAAAGTCACGTACATTGTCAGGAAAGCAGATTAAGCAGTTTTTGGAGGAAGCCGATGATGACAATCATTTGCTAATGAAGGTAATTAAAGCAAAATGCCGCTGAACGTGTATAATTTTTTTAAATTTTAGGTAGTTTTGATTTTTGGAATCTCAGGAGCTATGAGAAGAGAAGAATTGACAAAGCTGACTGTTAATAATATAGAAGATCGAGGATGCGTACTTGTCATACACATACCTGACTCCAAGACACATCAAGAACGAACATTCACAATAACTCATCAGGATTATATTCAACTCTACCAAAAATATTATGCTCTACGTCCTGCTAACGCGACTAGTCCACGTTTTTTTAGGTATACCAGAGGAAAATATGCTAATCAGGTTGTCGGTATACATAAAATTGGAGAAATTCCAAGTATTATTGCTAAATTTCTGAAGCTGTCAGATGTGAAAATGTATACCGGCCACTGTTTCAGAAGATCATCTGCTACTCTTTTAGCAGATTCTGGAGCAGATATTACAGAAATTAAACGTCATGGTAATTGGAAGAGTACCACAGTTGCTGAAAACTATTGAAAATTCAATTGAGCAGAAAAATAAAACATGTAATAAAATATTAAATTTTCATAAAGAAAAAAAAGACAGTACTTCTCTTGCTCCAACTAGCTTGCCAGCATCATTTAAAATTTTAAATGAAACAAATTGCGCCTCTACTAATGCTACTGCATCTTCCTCTGGTATCAATGTAAATAATGCTAGCGGTAGCACATTCAATTTTTATTTTAATAATTATGAATCTTTTGTTCAGTATTATTATATGTATAATTAACAATGTTTGTAATCACATAATAAATAACGTTCGAATTATCTAATAAAAGCTAATTTCATTCAAGATCATGACCCGTAAAAAAAAGTCTTTGTCGGCCGGTAAAAAAAAGTCTTTTTTTTACGTTGTCAAGGCTTTGTTTTACTATAAACAAATGTGCTATTTCATGACTCAAAATCATGCAAAAAAGGTGACGTTTTTTTGACAGTTGCCCACAAAATTAATTTTTAGGTTCTATTTTTTTATTTGCTTTATTAACAGATTCTGCTATACTTCAACCGCAAATACAAGAAATGAGTTATTTTCGTAACCACACCGGAATAAACAAATATGATCCGGGGTAAGATAAAATAAGAGTGCAAATTTCACGTTGCTAAAAATTCAGTGACGTACACTAGGACCAACAGATTTTCATTACTGATTTTACTTTTATTTTTAATTAAAATCAGTTTGTTCCGCTACTGAATCTTTCTAGCTTATTTATTGTTTATTTTATCATTTAGACTACAGCTTGGCCTTCTAGAAGCATTTTGCACCAACGTGATTTGTGATAACTAATTTCTTGTATTTCTGGTTGAACTACAGCTTAAACAAAAATTAGCAGCACTCACTAACAAAAATGAAGTTTAACTGCGTTGGATCGAAATGTTTCTGAAGAATAATATCATATTGTGACACATCATTGATCATCTTTGATTCATGCTTTCTTTTTAGTTCCCAGAAAATCAGACCAGGGAAGGTCCCTTTCTTTAGCTTCAGTTTTGTAAATAAACAATAAATAGTTTTGCCCCTACACTTTTATTATATTCAAACGGTGTAGTACCCGAGGTAGTATCTAGTGATGTAAAAAAACGGTTTTTTTCAGACTGAATAAAAAACATGTTTTATTTTTGAAAAAAAACACTTTCTGGTTCTTTTTTCAGCAGACGGGTGCTTAATAATAAAAACTTCTTGTAATGATTAGGGAAACAAGAAACCAACCCATTACTTTTATACATATATCGATGACCTATAACCTTCAATTTAAAATTCGAACTGATCGTGAGGATTATTATATTTAGTAAATCAATAGGTAAAAAAAAAGTTGAAAATCTTATAGCAAGATCAGGGCATAGGTCAATATATTTACTGTCATTTAGTTTTACTGCAAAAGTTACATATTTAGTAGATAGTTTTTAAAACATTGAATTATATTACAGTGACAATTCAACACATTATCAACTAATCAAATGTCATAAATTTAGTCAAACCAATTAACAGCATGCTGATTACAACAATAATCACCATTGGTGGTAATTACAGAGATAATTTGTTAAATTTTCACATGAATTTCACTTTTGGTCCCAATTTTTTTGGTAATCTTGGCCATCATATTAGATTATACTTGTAGTGATTCAGATGATAAGTGCGAGATGTGCTTTGCACTCATCACAATTTCCATCTCAATGAACTACGTGTGACATTCAAAATTATCGGCAAAATTGGGACCACTAGTTGTATTACATGTATATGACACATGATGTTAAATCAGCCATTGGAACTTATTAATATGCTTAATTACAAAGCTATCACAGCAATAGTAAAAAACAAGTGATCATATTATCTTATTTTGGTTTGCTTCTAAGAACATAATTTGATTCAAATTTTCTCTCATCGAATATAACTCGTACTACGATTAATAATCGATGATTCTACTTGTGAAACTGGAGCACCATATTCAACTCGCCCTATAGGCTCATTGAACTGCAGTTTGGTTTCACACGTACATGTCATTGATAATAATCTTACCACTTGTTATATTACAGCTGACAATCCTCTCAGACAGAAAATGAACAATAATGAGCATAATACATAAACATATAGACTGATATAGACATAATATTCGAAATTATGTCTATATCAGAAAAAAAAACAGATTCAGAAAAAAAACAGACACACATGGTTTTTTTTTGAAAAAAACCTTTCGATTTTTTTCATTTACATCACTAGTAGTACCTGATATCTTTTTAATTGTAAGTAGAAAGGAAGAAAGTGGTAATCTTGCTGTGCAAGCAATAAAAAGTGGTAACTATAAAACGGCAAAGAAAATATGAGAAATGCTACTTTTTTAAATATAATAAACATAAGTAAATAAACAAAAGAACCTTAAATAACCCCACTTTTCAAATGCGAATTGTGGCTAAATGGTTGTTGGTACAAATTTAAATTTTTTGGTACAAATTTGTCTTTAATTAGTACTAAATTATAGGTTAATTTTTTAAATTTTTTTGATGTGGATGTGTTCACTTTATTGACGTGGAAAAATATGGAAATAAAGCCTTAACATGGCAAGCCATATGTCAGTGCGGCGGATGGATAAAGCTGGAACAACCAAATCAAACCTACTTTATAATTTTTTGCTAATTAATTGCCACAATACCGATTTTATTGCCACTTATTTAAAAAAAAACGTGGTTGTGCCAGGTTGATAACAAGCTAGCACAATCATAAAGTATTTTTATAAACAAGTGGCGGACACTACGTTATATTTTTTTGCTATTTATTTGCTAACTAATTGCCACAATACTATACATTTTTCAAATTAATCACCACGCAGAAATTAGGGTAAACACCCTTATAAAGCCGTCGATACTATTACTCCTATTATGCGACCAAGCAAAGTTAGGGTATAATAAATAATTGCCACAACACAAACAAACTATTTGCGGGTTACAACGTAGCTTGGACTTTAACCCACCCATACATATACTTTTTAAATTAATTGCCACTTGAAAACTAGAGTAAACACCCTTCAAATTTATGCCGACGCTACTATTACTCGTATTACGCGACTAAGCAAAACGAGCGGTATAATAAGTAATTTCCACAGCACAACCATGCTATTTGGGGATTACAAAGTAGATTGGACTCTAACCTACGCACACATATAATTTTTAAATTAATTGCGACTTGAAAACTAAAGTAATTACCCTTCAAATGCCGATGCTACTATCACTCGTATTACGCGACTAAACAAAAGGAGCGGTATAATGATTAATTGCCACAGCACAATCAAGTTATTTGAGGTTTACAAAGTAGATTGGACTCTAACCTACGAATACATACAATTTTTAAATTAATTGCGACTTGAAAACTAGAGTAATCACCCTTCAAATGCCGACGCTACTATTACTCCTATTACGCGATTAAGCAAAACGAGCGGTATAATAATTAATTGCCACAGCAGAACCAAGTTATTTGAGGTTTACAAAGTAGATTGGACTCTAACCTACGCATACATACAATTTTTAAATTAATTTTTTGCTAATTAATTGAGTAATTAAGTAAGTAAACTAGAGTAATCACCCTTCAAATGCCAACGCTACTATTACTCGTATTACGCGACTAAGCAAAAGGTGCGGTATAATAATTAATTGCCACAGTACAACCAAGCTGTTTGGTTAGAGTCCAATCTACTTTGTAAACCCCAAACAGCTTGGTTGTGCTGTGGCAATTATTATACCGCACCTTTTGCTTAGTCGCGTAATACGAGTAATAGTAGAGTCGGCATAAATTTGAAAGGTGTTTATTCTAGTCTTCAAGTGGCAATTAATTTAAAAATTGTATGTATGCGTAGGTTAGAGTCCAATCTACGTCGTAAACCTCAAATAACCATCGGCATAAATTTGAAAGGTGTTTACTCTAGTTTTCAAGTGGCAATTAATTTAAAAAGTATATGTATGGGTAGGTTAGAGTCCAAGCTACATTGTAACCCGCTAATAGTTTGGTTGTGTTGAGGCAATTATTTATTATACCCTAACTTTGCTTGGTAGCCTAATAGGAGTAATAGTATCGACGGCTTTATAAGCCTAATTTCGGTGTGGTAATTAATTTAAAAATTGATTAAACGTGATAATAGTATCAGTATTGTGGCAATTAGTTAGCAAATAAATAGCAAAAAATAATAACGTATTGTCCTCCACTTGTTTATAAAAATACCTTATGGTTGTGCTAGCTTGATATCAAACTGGCACAACCATGTTTTTTTTTTAAATAAGTGGTAATAGTATCAGTATTATGGCAATTAATTAGCAAATAAATAGCAAAAAATTATAAAGTAGGTTTGATTTGGTTGTTCCAGCTTTATCCAGCTCAGTGCGGCTTTAAATCTAGCTGGATAAAGCTGGAACAACCAAATCAGCACAACCAAATCAAACCTACTTTATAATTTATTGCTATTTATTTGCTAATTAATTGCCACAATATCGATTTTATTGCCACTTATTTTTAAAAAAAAAACGTGGTTGTGCCAGCTTGATATCAAGCTAGCACAGCCATACGGTATTTCTATACGAAAGTGACGGAAACTACATTACATTTTTTTGCTATTAATTTGCTACCTAATTACCACAATACCGATATTATTACCACTTGTTTTAATAAAGTACCATGGTTGTGCCAGCTTGATATCAAGCTAGCACAACCATAGGGTATTTTTTTTAAACAAGTGGCGGACACTACGTTATATTTTTTTGCTATTTATTTGCTAACTAATTGCCACAATACTATACATTTTTAAAATTAATTACCACGCAGAAATTAGGGTAAACACCTTAATGAAACCGTCGATGCTATTACTCCACTTATGCAACCACGCAAAGTTGGGGTATAATAAATAAATGCTACAACACAACCAAACTACTTGCAGGTTACAAAGTAGCTCGGACTCTAACCTACCCATACTTTTTAAATTAAATGCCACTTGGAAACTAGCGTAAACAGCCTTCAGATGCCGACTATACTATTACTCGTATTACGCGACTAAGCACAAGGTGTGGTATAATAATTAATTGCCATGGCACAACCAAGCTGTTTGGGGTTTACAAAGTTGAATGGACTCTAAGTTACCCATACATATAATATTTAAATTAATTGCCACTTGGAAACTAGAGTAAACACCCTTCAAATGCCGACTATACTATTACTCGTATTACGCGACTAAGCACAGGGTACGGTATAATAATTAATTGCCATGGCACAACCAAGCTGTTTGGGGTTTACAAAGTTGAATGGACTCTAAGTTACCCATACATATAATTTTTAAATTAATTGCCACTTGGAAACTAGAGTAAACACCCTTCAAATGCCGACTATACTATTACTCGTATTATGCGACTAAGCACAAGGTGCGGTATAATAATTAATTGCCATGGCACAACCAAGCTGTTTGGGGTTTACAAAGTTGAATGGACTCTAAGTTACCCATACATATAATTTTTAAATTAATTGCCACTTGGAAACTAGAGTAAACACCCTTCAAATGCCGACTATACTATTACTCGTATTACGCGACTAAGCACAAGGTGCGGTATAATAATTAATTGCCATGGCACAACCAAGCTGCTTGGGGTTTGCAAAGTAGACAGGACTCTAAGCTACCCATACATATAATTTTTAAATTAATTGCCACTTGGAAACTAGAGTAAACACCATTCAAATGCCGACTATACTATTACTCGTATTACGCGACTAAGCACAAGGTGAGGTATAATAATTAATTGCCATGGCACAACCAAGCTGTTTGGGGTTTACAAAGTAGACTGGACCCTAATCTATCCATACATATAATCTTTAAATTAATTGTCACTTGGAATCTAGAGTAAACACCCTTCAAATGCCGACTATACTAATACTCGTATTACGCGACTAAGCACAAGGTCTACTTTGTAAACCCCAAACAGCTTGGTTGTGCCATGGCAATTAATTATTATACCGCACCTTGTGCTTAGTCGCGTAATACGGGTAATAGTATAGTCGGCATTTGAAGGGTGTTTACTCTAGTTTCCAAGTGGCAATTAATTTAAAGATTATATGTATGGGTAGCTTAGGGTCCAGTCTACTTTGTAAACCCCAAACAGCTTGGTTGTGCCATGGCAATTAATTATTATACCGCACCTTGTGCTTAGTCGCGTAATACGAGTAATAGTATAGTCGGCATTTGAAGGGTGTTTACTCTAGTTTCCAAGTGGCAATTAATTTAAAAATTATATGTGTGGGTAGCTTAGAGTCCTGTCTACTTTGCAAACCCCAAACCGCTTGGTTGTGCCATGGCAATTAATTATTATACCGCACCTTGTGCTTAGTCGCGTAATACGAGTAATAGTATAGTCGGCATTTGAAGGGTGTTTACTCTAGTTTCCAAGTGGCAATTAATTTAAAAATTATATGTATGGGTAACTTAGAGTCCATTCAACTTTGTAAACCCCAAATAGCTTGGTTGTGCCATGGCAATTAATTATTATACCGTACCCTGTGCTTAGTCGCGTAATACGAGTAATAGTATAGTCGGCATTTGAAGGGTGTTTACTCTAGTTTCCAAGTGGCAATTAATTTAAAAATTATATGTATGGGTAACTTAGAGTCCATTCAACTTTGTAAACCCCAAACAGCTTGGTTGTGCCATGGCAATTAATTATTATACCACACCTTGTGCTTAGTCGCTTAATATGAGTAATAGTATAGTCGGCATTTGAAGGCTGTTTACGCTAGTTTTCAAGTGGCATTTAATTTAAAAAGTATGGTTAGGTTAGAGTCCGAGCTACTTTGTAACCCGCAAGTAGTTTGGTTGTGTTGTAGCATTTATTTATTATACCCCAACTTTGCGTGGTTGCATACGTGGAGTAATAGCATCGACGGTTTCATTAAGGTGTTTACCCTAATTTCTGCGTGGTAATTAATTTTAAAAATGTATAGTATTGTGGCAATTAGTTAGCAAATAAATAGCAAAAAAATATAACGTAGTGTCCGCCACTTGTTTAAAAAAAATACCTTATGGTTGTGCTAGCTTGATATCAAGCTGGCACAACCATGGTATTTTTTTAAAACAAGTGGTAATAATATCGGTATTGTGGTAATTAGGTAGCAAATTAATAGCAAAAAAATGTAATGTAGTTTCCGTCACTTTCGTATAGAAATACCGTATGGCTGTGCTAGCTTGATATCAAGCTGGCACAACCACGTTTTTTTTTTAAAATAAGTGGCAATAAAATCGATATTGTGGCAATTAATTAGCAAATAAATAGCAATAAATTATAAAGTAGGTTTGATTTGGTTGTGCTGATTTGGTTGTTCCAGCTTTATCCAGCTTTTAAATCTAGTCCCTTATTTACTCAAGAAAATCTGAATACAGATTGATACTGAAAAGAATGTTTAAAAAACGACTGTTGTCAATGATTAAAAACCATACAGTGCCTACCTTATTTTGGCCAGGCCTAGCTGCATGTTAATATGCAGCGGCCACTAGAAAATGGTATAAACAGCATAAAGTCGATTTTGTCGAGAAAGACCTTAATCTACCAAATCACCTGGAGCACGTCCTATAGAAAGACATTGGGCATCCTAATATACATTTATTGACAAAATATTGGTTGACTGAGAGTTTAGACCACACGTTCCGCACACCATTTGTCCCAGGTGCCTGAACAAATCGTTTTTTATCCTATTTATCCAGGCGCTTAGACATATAGACAATTCCTAAAATAGTATATATCCTTACTAGAAAGCCATAAACACAAGAACATAAGGTATAAGATAAAAGCACGATTCGAAAACTGCACATTAATTCCCAAAATACATTTTAACTTTTTTACCTTCAGCGAATTATATAATCATGAATGTTTTAAGAAACTGCTGTTTGATAAGTAGCTAGCTAACAGAACATCCAAAAGGATATGTAGTAACTGCCACTGATGTTGACACATGTAATTGTTTAGCATAATATTTTTAAATGCTTTACAACTCACGAAAACTAGTGATTTTACCTTAAGAGTAATCATGCAAAGCAAACATTTCTGTTACAGAAAACCTACCTACAGAATAAGTGTACTGTATCACATCACTAGATGAAATTCAAATTCAACCATTCGCAGCAAGTACTTCTAAAAGTATCTATCACTACACTATTCGGATGTTTGTTGATATTAAATAATGCAAAAATAGCAACAAAGTTGTGTAACACATATTATCAATAAAATGTTATAAGAATCCAATATAAAATCTAAGGTAGTACATATTAGTTTTTATAAAAAAATCGAATTTTTTAACAAAATGACAGCTAATTGTAAGGTTATGTATAAACACTAAACAAACCTTCTTCAATGTACTCCTCATTTCCAGCTAATTTATTTCGCACTTGCACAGGGAAGGATTTCTTAATGGCATCCCACAAAAGACTATTTACTAATTTATTGTCGTTTTTCGACGATCTTCTAAGCCAAGAACCAATTCTTACCCTACACAGAGGGCACACAAGATTTGTGTTTGCTACTGTACCATCAAAACACGAAGAACAAAAGACATGATTACATGGCAAGGTTACTGGTTCTATAAGGATACTTCTGCATATTGGACACAGCACATCGCTTAACGTTAAATTATTGTAATTGTTATTATTATTTGTTACACACACAGTTTTGACACTTCGTTTCGGAGCCATATTTATTTATCTTTGACAACTGGTGAGAAACAGAATAGCCAACAAAACAATTGAACTTTACGTACTATTCAGATCGAGTCGCCAACCTCATATTTATACGAGAGAGAACTTTTTTCAAACTGGATTTCCCGCGTTTTCCCGTCGCTAATGTGTACGGAATAGTTTCCTAACAAATAAAACTATTCATATTTTTTATATTTACAATATCACGAACCACTTTAAAAAATTCAAACTATAATTTTTTACTAGCCGTCAGTTGGTCAGTATGTCGATATAGTATATTAAGTATCAAGAACAGTAAGGACAGTTTACCGATCGACGACAATGTTTGGCGACTGAGCGAAGCGAAGTCGCCAATATTGGAGGAGATCGGTAAACTCCTTACTGTTCGAGATGAGATGCTTATACTATTTTTTGTACGATCACTATGAATACAAAGGTATTAACTAAGGAAATATCCCGAAGATGGTAAAAAAATAGATTTAAGATAATTTATTTTTGCCCTGTATATCCACCAAATATTAAGTAGGTTTTGTCGTTACCATGGATACGTTTGTAATTTTATTTTTGAATGTCACGATATTTTTGTCGTTACCATGGATACGTTTGTAATTACTATTATTTTTTAATGTTACGATATTTGTCAAATTTGTGAGGAGTGAATCTGAAATAGTATATTAAGTATCAAGAACAGTAAGGACAGTTTACCGATCGACGACAATGTTTGGCGACTGAGCGAAGCGAAGTCGCCAATATTGGAGGAGATCGGTAAACTCCTTACTGTTTGAGATGCTTATACTATTTTTTGTACGACCATTATGAATACAAAGGTATTAACTAAGGAAATATCCCCGAAAAAAATAGATTTAAGATAATTTATTTTTGCCCTGTATATCCACCAAACATTAAGTAGGTTTTGTCGTTACCATGGATACGTTTGTAATTACTATTATTTTTGAATGTCACGATATTTGTCAAACTCGTGAGAATGAGTGAATCTGAAAACGAATATAATTGGGATATTGAAGAGGCCTGAGCAAATTTAAATAAACAACATACATTTTTTTAAATAGTCCAATCATTTAGAAAATAAATGATTTCTCGCGAAAGAGACATCTAAAGATCATGCATTTATTTTATAAATTACATATAATTTACTTACCGTTCTGTTTTTGACAGAACTGAACGGTAAGTAATTACTTACCGACGCGTTTTTGCTTAGCAACCAGTAAATATAACCTACTGTTCTAAAACCAAGTATGGTAAACAATCCGAAATAGCATGGTCGTACAAAAACGAATATAATTCGGATATTGAAAATGCCTAAGCAAATTTAAATAAAAAACATACATTTTTTTTAATAGTCCTATAATTTAGAAAATAATGATTTTTCCGCGATCGCGAAAGAAACACCTAAAGATCATGCATTTATTCTATAAATTATATATAATTTACTTACCGTTCTGTTTTTGACAGAACTGAACGGTAAGTAATTACTTACCGACGCGTTTTTGCTTAGCAACCAGTAAATATAACCTACTGTTCTAAAACCAAGTATGGTAAACAATTCGAAATAGCATGGTCGTACAAAAAAGTATGAAATAAATCAATTTATTCGTAAATAGTCAGTTTTTAAGCAAATTCTAAAACACGATTTTTGTTTTTAAATAATATCCATCTTTTGAGATATCTGCGAATGTGTGACGTCATTTGTGTTAAAATTGTGACGTCATCAATGTTTTTTTTTATTAGAAACATCATATTTACATACATCATAGAAGGATCATATCTCATGTGATACCTCTTTTGCAGGTCCGGATTTATGATAGGAAAGGACCTAAACTAAAAACTTTTTGAGGCTTCTCTTACTTTAGAGCTGAACCAACACCACCTACATAACAAGGCCTAACCCCGGCTCCACACATACGTATACGAATATTCGTGTGCAAACACGAATATTCGTGACTGAATGTTCGTTTGCGAATGTATCCGAACAATTCCCTACACACTTCGCATACTGTAAGCGAATATTCGCGTATAGTGTATAGAGGCTGCCCCGTGGAGGTTAGACGAATGTTTGAAACAAATGAGGAATAAAGTGTATTTGAGTGTCCCAAGTGCTCAAATACCATTACCACACGCAGAAAACATTCCAGTGCCAAAACCAGCAAGCCCAGACGTGTCACCGGGTATTACTCTTGTAACTTGCTGGAGTGATTAAACGTAAACAGAACAATCAAATCAAAAAGTCACGAATATTCACTAGTAATATCCCGAGTGCATGTCAAATTGTCGATAATTTAATTTTCTCGAGTGCGCGAATGCGCACAAGAGAAAATTAAGAGACAATTTGACATGCACGAGAGGACATTTTGGCAGACTATTTCCCGAGAAAAATTTAAATGATACAAAGAAACTTACTTCTGTGTTAAAAAAAGGTTTTTTCTTTGAATTATTGCACCGTCGGTGATGATCATGTTGGTCTTGAATTGGTATCTACGGTTACCTATTGACAACAATTTTGTTCGTGAAAAAATAATTTCAAAACATTCAAAATGAGTTTACGTTTTGGGCAGAATTCCACGCAAGTAATAGATGCCGCAGTGGATAAACTAACTCCACTGAATACGAAAAAGTCAAGAGATTCTGCGTGGAGACAGTTTCAACAATTTTGCGATGAGAGAAAATACACATTGACGAAGGAAACTTCTGTCTCACAGCTGGCCGTAATTCTAAAAGATTTTGCTTTCAACATGAGACGTAGTGATGGTGAAGAATATAAAGAAAGTGTTGTAAAAACACTGTGGAATACAATAGCGAAAATTTTGCAACAAAGATATTATGAAGAGTTTAACATTATTTTCGATCCTTTTAAGGATGTAACGTTCGAATGTGCCAGAACAGCCAGAGATGCAAAAAGAAAACAGTTGCAAAAGTGTCCTGAAAAAAGAAAAATAAGTGCATCTAGCTTATCACAACAAGAAATTGATAAAATGTGTGCTATTTGGGACGAGTCGACTCCGGACGGACTTCAACGCAAGTTCTTTCATATTGCTTCATTTGAACTGGCGTGGAGAGGAGGAGAGGCATGTAATTGTCTTTTAAGTTACTTTGAAGAAGAATTTGACAAATACGGCAATCCAACAGGACGTATAGCTTATAATCCTATTTTTTCTAAGACAGCGCAAGGAGGAAGTCACCGGTTGACAGAAAAAAGATGGTTAGTCCAAAACACCACCGAGCCTGATAAATGCCCAATAAGGTATTTAATATAAAGCATGACATCAAAAAATCTATCATTATAATTTTGCAGGCTTTTCAAAATGTTGAAAGAAAAAAGAGAAAAACATATTACGGTAGATCGTCAGTAGGTATTGCGGTACTTGAGACCTGCCCCTCCAGTTTTTTTTTGGCCACGCCTGCTGCTCTCTGATTGGCTATCCCTCTCCTGTAGCTCCTCCCCTTGCTTCTGAATGGTCGACGCCATCTTGGATGACACGCCTACTATTCTCTGATTGGTTGAAGGCGGCCATTTTGAAAACGCCTACTATTCTCTGATTGGATGACGGCCATTTTGGAACTTCGGGCGCCATTTTACCACGCCCTATGACGGGAAACTGTATTATCGACAACATGCATGCTTCTAAGAGATGGCGCTATGAAGGAATACCGATAAACTATGTACTATTACTACTAGGGGGCGGCCTCATGAAGAAATCTGTATTATCGATTACGTATGTACTGGTTGATAGAGGGCGTGATCGAGGTTTATTATTTTATATTAATAAATTCCACCGATTTCTCAAATAATTATCGTCATTAATAAGATAATTACATATAGTAATAATTAATTCAGCATTAAAAATTTGAAATTCAGCTTTAAACGCAAATCGCTGACCTGCGCGATATAAACGAACCGCCAGTTTTCTATCTGTCTCTACCATTATATAAATTTCTAATATAATATTTACGTCGAGAGATTGATTGATCATATAGCTGATATATTAATTAGCTGCATTTTTCTCTTTCACAACCGATCAATGAAACATTTCCAGTGTGTATTTCTTGGTATCCCTTACAACCCTAATATAATTTTACATACAGTGGTATTTCATTTTAAAATTTGTCATTTTGAAGTCGACATCTTAGATTTCCCACTCTTGAATTTTTAGCTCTGGGGGATTGGATCGAACATCTTTTATCCCTTTTAACTAGACGGAAACACTCTCTCCTTCTCGCTGTCCTGCGTACCTTGCTATCTCTCTCAACGAAGAAATCTGTATTATCGCCTAACAAAATTACGGATATTTGCTAATAGATGTAGCGTTAGTATGAATACCTCGTAGACACGCCCATTCGTGATCTGATTGATCGATAGCTTTTATCCATACCCAGATGGTCGGTCTGTCATCTTGAAACACGTTTTGAATGGTTCGGCCATCTTTTTTCCTACCATAGGCGATCATCTTGGAATACGTTCTGGTTGGTTCGGTCATATTTTATCCCTACACCTAGCGTTTAATGTCTTGCGTACCTAGCTATCTCTCGCTACTATTACCTACAAGTTCTGCTACCTTTCTCTCTCACGCACACACTGTACTCTTTCTACCTTTTCTAGAAGAAATAATAATGTCAGATAGGAATTAGATTATGTTTCTACTTTTCGTATACCCTCTATCGCGGATAACGATCTACCTTTTTATATAGTCGCCCTTCTCCCTTAATCATGCTAGTAAATGAGACATCAATGTTTAAATATATTATTTATTTAGCTATCTCTCTCTCGGTAACTTTTTCGTATATATCCCTCTCTATTCTAGTAACTTTGGCTATCGACAGGGATCGAAGCCCGTCACGCGGTTTCAATTAACTCAACAAAGGTCCTTACAACGACGACGACGACGACAGCTCGATAAAACGTTTAAAATTTTGAATTTGTCATTCTTGAAGTCACCATCATGGGGATTTCCCGCCCTAGAATTTTATATTTCACAGCTGACTAACCACGTGATCAAGACCGCTGTATTCTAATGCAACTTTCTACCCAAATAGATCATGAAATTTAAAGGAACAGACAATCCTTGATACCACTGCGAGTTTTGCAGGCTCGTCTAACCGTCGTATCTATGTCAGTAGCTGCTCTTCGTAAAGGGCTTTCTTCGGATCTCTATGTTAAGAACATTACGTTAATAAATACACACAGACTCTTGAATCACGTTCAGGGATCGGAATGGTTTCTAACACTAATATGTATCAACGGCTGAATTAACTACATAAAAAGAGAAAAACCTAATTCTAATGCAGAAAGATAGTAGGTAATAGGACACTTGGGCCGCCTGCGCCATAAATGAAGCGGAGCATTGTAGTCGGTTAACGAAAAATCAACGATACTCTCTACCTTACATTAAAATGATTAGCGGTTACATGATTAAAGGTGATGATGATTGAGGTGAGAATTATTAGCGGTTACCTGTGAAATTATTAGCGGTTACATGATTAAAGGTGCTGATTAGCAAAGGTGATGATTAGCAGAGGTGTAGATTAGCAAAGGTAATAATTAAAAAATTTGATATGGTTAGAAGGGGTGAGGTAATCTGTGAGTAATCTGTGTTATGATTAATTTGATATGGTTTACCTATGACATGATTAGAAGGGATAAGGTAATATGTGATCTAATTAAAGAATTTGATATGATTATAAGGGGTTAGGTGACATGTGATCTGAATAAAGGTACGGCTTTGATAGGGTGATCTGCTTAAAGGTGTTGATTTGAAAGGATGATCTGAATAAAGGTAGATTAGCAAAGGTGATAATTAAAGGATTTAATATGATTAGAAGAGGTGAGGTACCCTGTGATCTAATTAAATTGATATGGTTTACGGCTACCTATGAAGCGGATACCTATGATACGTATGATAAAAGGTGTGAGATGAGAATTGGTTAGAGATAGCTTGCGATATGATTAAAGGTTAAGGTACGGCTTGATAGGGTGATCTGCTTAAAGGTGTTGATTTGAAAGGGTGACCTGAATAAAGGTAGGGATTTGATAGGATGATCTGATTAAAGGTAAGGATTTGATAGCGTGATCTGCTTAAAAAAGGTATTGATTTGAAATGATTAAGTGAGAATTAGCGGTCACTTGTGAAATGATTAGCGGATGTGATCTAATTAAAGAATTTGATATGATTATAAGGGATTAGGTAACATGTGATCTGAATAAAGGTACGGCTTTGATAGGGTGATCTGCTTAAAGGTGTTGATTTGAAAGGGTGATATGAATAAAGGTAGGGATTTGATAGGATGATCTGTTTAAAGGTAAGGATTTGATAGGGTGATCTGCTTAAAAGGTATTGATTTGAGATAGCTTACAATATGATTAAAGGTTATGATTACAAAGATGATAATTGAGTAGCGGATACCTAAGATATGATAAAAGGTGTGAGGTACCTGTGACCTGATTAGAAAGGGTGATCTAATTAAAGATAACGATTTGATATGATTAGGTAATATGTGATCTAATTAAAGAATTTGATATGATTATAAGGGGTGATCTAATTAAAGGATTTGATATGATTAACGATTACCTGACATACACAATCTGCTACATGTGACTGATAGCATGATGAATGTGGCTGATATTTATTACACAATAAAGTAAAGGCAATTAGTTAGTTAAAAGAGTTATCGTTTTATATCTTATACGTTTTATTATTTATAATTTCGATATTACAAAATCAAAAATCTAAGTTTACGAATATTAATACCAATTATACATGAATAAACTTTATGAAGGTAATACACACTCACAATCTAATCCTAAACGAATGTTCGTCTTTTCTATTTCATGGTAAAGTTCAGCAAACGCTCTTTCCTACTGCTGTTTATTTTCGATCTGGAGCTCAAAGGGCTGTAAAGAGAGAGAAACAAAATTATGATGTGTTAATATTAAGGACCCCTCTGTTGATTATTTCATTATCCAAGGTAGACCAATACTCAAATAAAACTGCGTAAAAATCTTTTGAAATTAATACAATTTGATTCAATTACCTGAAAATGATATACAAATAAAAAAAAAGAGATACGTACGTACGTTAATTAAGTAGAACTGTAACCCTCATCGACGTCATTCGAATCCATAACTGCAAATTCTGCTACCATTACATCGTTGTATGGATTCACATCAACCGGTACACCGTTGATATGCACAAACATATTTTGAACAGCTATTGCTTCATTTAATAGATTTATTAATGAATCTTTAAGAACCTCCATTATTATAAAGAGAGTAGGAACTACAATAGCATAAAAGGTTAACATTCAGTCGATCAATTTAAAAACTTATGATAATATAATCGAAAACTCACCTATCGATCTTGAAGCTGTAAAACACAGTTGTCTTACAATAATGAAACTGATTAAAAATGAGGCTTATATATATTCTCACACATTTCTTAATAGTACTGCATACATCTGATTGATAAAAATAACATTTCTCCGATTAGAAATATAGTAAACACTAATTATAATTTATCGAAACTATTTGCGTTTCACAGGCTTGAAATAAAAATCTGTTAAAATGTGTTTATTGTATTGTAATTTGTCGAATTATTATCGATATCAATTTCCTATTAATTAATATAATCAGTAATTTGTTTACAATAAGTGTGAGAATATTAAACACATTTTAATCATTTGTGTAGTTCTTTTGATTTCGTTTTGGTGAGAACCGGAAGTAGTTCAACTATAGTTTGATTAAGAGGGAAGAAATTAAAATAGATTATTCTGTTATATTGGATTTAGATAAAATTGAAATAAATTATTTGCATTTCATCATCCAGCATTGCTATTTACATTATTAGCGAAATGAAAACGTGTGTGTGTGTTTAATAATTGATATAAAACGTTTCTTAAATTAATAATTAGTGTTATTCATTGTGTGTTTATCGTTTAAAAGCAGGTATGTGTATTTTTTTGAAATGTTTTTATATTTAATTGCTAGAATTAATTTGATTGATTAATTGTTGTAAATTGTTTATTATTGCACGTTGTATTATTATTTATTGTGTTTTATATTTAACTACATCAAGAATAAACACTGTGTAATATTGTATTTCAGCTATTGAAATCATATCCGAGCTTATTAAAAGACTGATCTCTTATCTATAATATCAACAACACATCAAAGGTAGGTTACCTTTTGCTTTTAAATTGTGTTAATTTTATTAGAAGATTTTGTCTGTAAAGATATAAAATCAATACAATTTGCAATAATTCTATTGACTGTTTTTCATAAAATATTATAATATTTCTAATTATAAACTTATATTAACAATCAAATCCCTTTCGATATCTACCCTTGTCTAGAGAACAATCTTTATTAATAACTAAAAAGTCATATGGTTCGTTCAATAATATTTATATGTAGTACCTACGTTTTATTATCTGGGTTACCCTCTTTCTATTACGCTTTCTATCTATACTTTTATCTTAAGGCGATAGGACAAGCTTATCCCACATTAAATGATCATTACAAGACGCGTACTGCGTCGCGACTACTTCTACTAACGTCCATATACGAAACATTTGAAAGAAATAGACTGAGTTATTTGTATTTTTATAAAATTGCAAATGTAGCAAAAAGAAAATGTTTATTAGAAAAGAAACTAAATCAGTTGGATAGTTAAAGATTTATAAAATGGAGGAAACACGTTAAACTGAACAAATTTCTAATATTTGTGTAAATAAATGGCATTAAAAACAAAACTTGGTTACTATATGTATTACAACATTTAATTTCTAGACTTCCCTCTAATCTATAAACATATAGGTAACTACCCATAATTGTATTTTATGCAAATTTTGTTTAATTAAATAACAATATTAATATTAAAGTAAAAAGCTGCATTGCCCATCTCATTTTCCCTCAGTTATTAGGCTAATGCACTATCTTTGTCGTATATCGTCGAATTCTAAATGTGCATTTGACGTGTATTATGGAATTACAATCGCCCATATAAGATGCACATACTGACACGTCGCTCATTTCTCGTAATGAAATAGTTGGGCAACTGATTTATGTTGTTCGTATCTGTTCGTGGTCGGTGTACGGGCGTCGGATGCTATCGGCTGCCGGTAGCAGTCGAGTGCCCTTCTCTGTTCGATTAGGTAACGCACGGTAGGATAAACAAAGAGAAATTGATTCTTTATTACAGAAGTTTATTGAGAAATAGAATAAGAATTACGTTAAGATCAATTCGTTTGAAGCGTGGTCGCGTCCTATGCTCTTAATATATGCTCTTAAATATCTATTACTTGACTAGGTAACTAAAATACTGAAAGTCATGACGCATGAAAGTGGAAATAAATAAAATCTACAATAAACAATGATTTATAACGCTCTATTATTAAATACCGTTGACCTTACCTGATCATGCTGTAGAAGGAAAAATCTTTTAAAAGTTTTCGTGTAGAGATAAATATGACTTTCGAGCTTATCTAGAATTTTCGGAAAGTACTACAAAAAATATATTCTCAATAACGTATTATTTATTAAATCTGTACAGTAGCACAGTGGAATGTTACAATTTGAAACTATAGAGATGAATTGTTTTTCTTTAACAAAATCAAAAAATGTAGAATTGTTTGGAATTTATGACAGATGATTATTATATTCGAATTCTGCTAGGTAAGCTTCAACAGATTCTCAAGTTAATCATATAATATATCTTATGTAATTAGGAGATCAAGCGATTCTTTAAATCCGAGAAGATGTATTGTAACGCTGAGGCGCCAGCCGAGGCGTTATAACATTGTAGTGGTCAGACCTACAGTCAACCAAATTTATCAAAGTAGCTGTAGCAAGTCAATTTGTCACTAAAACAATTTTCATAATCATCAATTTACCTAGTTCTGTTATTACATACAAGTTCAGGCAAAATATGTAATTTATTTTTAAAAATAACAACTATTTGGTTAAATATAAAATGTTGGGGATGTTTATTACAGTTTCTTTGGGGTTGATAACTTGATTTTATGTTTAGGGATAGTTATTACAGGTTCTTTAATGTTGGTAGTTTGGGTTGCTAAGGGGTAGTTAAGAGACGTGGGGTTTTTGTTTTGAAAACAGAAATGAGGGGTTGGGAAAACAGGTAGTAAGTAGCCATATTGGCTTGGTTTGTAAAACTGAATATAAAATTCATGTAAGTGTATATCTGTTAATTTAATTTATGTTGATTCTAGTTGTGTGGTGTAATTTTTATATTATTTAATTAATCTAAAACCCAAACCTCTAAATCTAAAAGATTCGTTTGATACTTTTAACAATTTATAAATTTATCCTTTTGATGTATAAATATTACTAGAAAATAATGTTTTATTAACGTTTGTAGTATCCTTACAACTAAGTATTGCTAACTAGGAATGTCATTTGTGCATTTATGTAGATACGACTACTACTGTTATGTGTCTTATTGTCAGTACTTATTGAGTTTTTAGGTTAATGTTTCTAACCTAACTAAATGTTATACTTTGTGACTGAGAGGATATTTCCCTAGGTATTAATCTCCACGGTGGTATGAAAACCCGTGATAGGCCGTGTGAGAAACCCTTAAACCTTTATTTATTTATTTGAGAGGAAGGCTCCACGGTGGTAAAAAAGCCCATGATAGGCCGTGTAAGAGAACCCTCAAACCATTATTTTATTTACTGATATTTCTTATTTCGTATGTGTCTTTTATGTGTATATAAATGTATGGTCACAACGTATCTATTGCTATGTCAAATATGATATGATTTTTGTTCAGTAGTTCTTGTGTATTTATTTTAATCTGGCACTTTTACCTTTTCTAGTTTCTCTGTAAATCTTTTTGATTGACTATTTCACTCAATTTTTGATGTTTTATGTTGAGAGATTTGCGTTTGTCTATTTATAAATGCCTAGTATAATCACACAACTGTATCAACTTGATAAATTGATTTATTGATCTGTATTGTTTAATGTAACCAAACTAAATAATCATTTGATCACATATTAAACTTGTAGCGTGTACGTATTTAAGCTGGGCTAGCATATAATTTCAAGGAGGTTTTTAGAGAACTAGCCATTGATTTGTATCAGTTTAAATACGTCCCTCCTCGCTCAAGATTAAGAATAAATTAATAAAATAATACAATCATATTTAATTGTTCTTTTATTTGTGTTCTTTTACTTGTGTTTTCTCTTTCTCCGTCCGTATGAAGTGGATCAATCGTTATCAACCTTGGTCACATGGTATAAAAAATAATCACAACGTAGGATCCAGTTTGTTAAATATCAAGTTTGTTCTTTTTGTTATATTTATCTTTATAAAGTTTGTCATTTGTAAGGTTGGTAATACTGTGTCAATTTCCGGTTTGTTAAATATTTGAATTTTACGCGGGTAGAGTAAGATGGGCCGTGATCGTCTAGTGGGTAGGGACCCCGGCTCATTACAACATCTTCGAGGATTTAAAGAAGCTTGATCTCCGCATTGCATAAGTTGTTTTATTTTATTTCGTATTTCAATCCTAATTTCTCCCTTTTAAAATTCATCCGAATCTTTTTGTATTTACGTTGCCAACAACAACGGAGATCAAGAACGTCTTGAACTCCGGTGTCATTGACAACGGATATAAAAATATATGTCATTGACAACAGAGATAAAGATATACTTTATTTTACTAATTGTGGTATATAAACAATTGTTTGAAATACGAAATGAAATAATAAATAAAAAAAATACAATTTATATTTATGTTATGCGTTTAATATTATATAAATGTTATAATTTACATAAATATAATATAATAATAATATATAATAATAATAATAACGTTTATTAATCATGCTTTTCTTTTTTTTTGTACAATTCGATTTCCTATACTAAAATTATTATTAACTAACAACGCAAACTTATAACAAACGCTGAACGAACTCATTAGGACCTAATAGGTTGTGCATGAGTTGGATAGTGTGTGTTATAATGTTTTTTTTTAATACATGTGTTATACATATTAACATTTTCGTTTAATTATTTTGTTTAGGTATGTATAGTTTTTTTTTTAAATTTATTTATTTTTTTTTGTATTATATTTTCTTACCTATAAACTATGAACAGAGAGTTTTGAATTAATTTTTTTTTTTTTTTACTTAACTAATTTTAATTTTAATTTTAATACAAACAATATTTAATTTACAACATTTATAATGTAAAGCAGAGAGTTATAACTAATTATTCAATCTTTAATTTTGTAATCTGTTTATTAGTTGTTTCTATTGAAACAACACTTAATATACAACATTAATTTATTATACAATTCAGAGATGATTTACAGCCATTCATTCAATTAGTCTTCGAACATATTTCCTTTCCAGATTGAGGATAAACTGTTTAAATCTGTTTTTTAGTAAGCTGTATGAGTTTATGACTTGAATGTAATTTTTGTATATCTCGGGGAGACTGTTGTAAATTATATGGCAGAGATACAAATACGAGGCTTTTCCCACAGATTTATTGCAAAAAGGGGTTTCGACTTTTCCATCTGATTTGTAGCGTGTAGAGTGTTTATGGTTAACTTTTCTTAGCATAATTTTATTTTTATACATAAATATTATTATATTATACACAAACAATTGTGCTAGATCCATTATGTGCAATTCACTAAAAAGTTGATTAGAAGGGTAAGTTAATTTTTTTTTATAAATAATTTTGAGGAGTTTTTTCTGTAAAATATCTAATTGTTTTAGGTGAGTATAAGCGACGCCACCCCAACTAAGAATTCCATAACTTAAACGCGATTCTACAAGTGAATAGTATAGAACCTTTAGTAGTGTAAGGTTCAGATAACTTCTTAAGTATTTAAATTTATACAGAAGGCATCGCAACGTTTTGGCAATGTTTTCTACTTGGTGGTTCCATCGCAAATGTTGGTCAATTACAACGCCCAGGTATTTAATTTTTTCAGTTGATTTTATTATAAAGGTATTATTTTTATCTTCTATTTCCAGAGTATTGTAAATAGGAAGACTATTTATATAAGAACCAAATGCAATGTAGTAGGTCTTTTCTAAATTTATAGAGAGAAGCTTTGCCCTGAACCAATTTATAACTTTTGCAAAGTCTTGCTCAACAATACTTTTTAGCTCTGACCATGAATTTGATGAATATAGTACGGCTGTGTCATCCGCAAAGCTGATGAATTTACCAGCACTCTCAAAGGTAAGTAAACTATTTAAGTAAAGATTAAACAATATGGGTCCCAATACTGTGCCTTGCGGAATACCACACTGTATACTTTTCTTTGTACTTGTTTTATTATTAATTTTTACTATTTGTTGTCGGTCCCTCAAATAACTTTTAAATAAATCGAGTGCTACACCTCTAATGCCCACATCTTCAAGCGCACGTAGTAAACTAGAGTGATTAACAGTGTCAAAAGCTTTCATTAGATCTAAGAAAATGCATAATGTTGGCTTTCCTACATCCACTGCTTTGTACACATCACCCACTAAAGCTATTGCTTCATTTGTAGACAAACCCTCTCTGAATCCAAACTGACAGGGAGAAAGAATGTTATGCAACTTTACATATTTAGATAGTCGTTCTTTTATGCATTTCTCAAAAATTTTTGCTATTGTTGATATCACAGAGATTGGCCTATAGTTGTTAATAACATTCCTGTCTCCTTTTTTATGCAATGGTAATACAACTGCCAGTTTGAATTCGTCTGGGCATTGTCCAGTTAACAGTATCTGATTAAATAAGTGAACCAGAGGATCGACAATATATTCAGAAATTTCTTTAAGAGTTTCCGCTTTTATTTGATCTAACCCTGGCGATTTATTTGTTTTCAGATCTTTAACAATCTTTTTTATTTCATTTCTTTCTATTGGTATTAAAAACATAGACTTTGTTTCTATTTTCCCACAGGGTAGTATTGCAGATGGCGGTGGAATGTTCTCCGCAAGTTTCGGACCAATGCTTACAAAAAATTTATTAAATTCGTTTGCCATTGTCTCATCATCATCAACTAACCCGTCTTCGGTAAGTATAGAGTCAATTCTGTTTGTTTTCTTGTTTTTACATAAACCAATATTTGTTATAACATTCCATAATTGTTTAGAGCTATGACTATTTTTGTTGATTTCCTTTTCATAAAAGTTATATTTTGATATTTTTATTAATTTGTCTGTATGTTTACGGTATTCTAAATATTCTTGTTTTTTATGTTCGTTTTCGGGTTCTCTTTTAAATTCACGATATAAATAGTTTTTTCTATTTATAGATTTTACTAATCCCGCTGTTATCCATTCGTTTCTTTTTTTTTCTTTACTGCTCTTTTTAACTTCTTTGGTATTCTGGTTAATTAATAATTTAAGATTCCCAATAAAAAATGTACACAACGACTGTGTATTTTTATCCGTGTAATAGAACGACCAATCGATATTTGATAAATCAGATCTTAATTTCTTATAATCGATATAGTTATGTAGTATATCTTTTGGTACGGGTTCACTTGCTAGTGTGCGGTTGTTTAGTAATGATGATATTGATATTACAGTAGCTCGATGATCGGTGATATTCCCATCAATTACCATTGCAGTGCAATGATCATTTATGTCTTTTAATTGAGTTTTTATAAATATATGGTCTATGCAGCTGCTTGAATTACCTTGTACTCGTGTAGATTTATTAATCAGTGAAGTATAATTATTCATACTGAGGCTATCAAGATAATTGTATAGGTGAATGTTATCCTCAAATAGATTTAGATTTATATCACCAACTATTAAATGACTGTGGACTGATCCGTTTCCTATCTCTTGCAGGTACTGATCAAAACTCCGTATAAAATTTTCTTCTTGGGTGGAAGGAGGTCGATATATAGATGTTATTAAAATATGAGTGTGATTATTTACTGTTATTTTTAATTGTATTGCTTTACATTGATCAATAAATACTATTTTTGAAGAGTGAGAAAATCCTTGTTTTACATATATTATAACCCCGTCATTCTTATTTATATCTCCCCCACTGTAATAATTTACATACCCTTCTAATTTATATAAATTTAAATCTTCAATTTGGAAAGTCTCGCTTAGTACAATGCAATCGTAATTTATGTGTTGTTGACTGAGTGTAATTATAAATTCATCAAAATTTTTTGACATGCTACGTATATTTTGATGTAACAATTTAAAATTTTTTTCAGTATGTAGACATTTTTGTTGATTTAAATTTTGAAAATCCCTTAATTCGAGTGTATTAAATGGTTTATAATTTATATCCCTAATGTATGGATCCATGCTATTATCAATTTCTCAGTTTCGTATATAAAAAAAAAGAAAGTTATCGATCGAGTTATATCTACTTTTTTACTCCTACTAAAAAGCAATATAATCACATATTTACTTTTGAGATGAGCGCAATCTGTTAGTAAATGATGAAGTACTATCTAACTTTGACCTTAAAACTAAAGGATTTTTTTTTTGTTCTTTCACACTTTGTTTCTTCTCTTTTTCGGACTTCTTCTTTTCCTCGTTCTGGTTCTCTAATACAAACACTTCTTCTGCTTCGATATCGTTATAATTTTCTAGATCTGGGAAACTAGACCTATTAAATTCTCTTGGGTTTGGTGTAGATGGTGCACTAGAAGATTTGCCTTGATTTTGTACCTCACTGTTCCTCAACTCATTCACTGAATATGGTACTCCCTCAACGTACAATTTGTTTCCCTTTATATAGCAATTTTCGTTATTTTGCTCCCTTGCTTGTTTTAAATGCGTTCTTAGTATTTTTTGTTCTTCTCTCTGTAAATATGTTAGGTCGTGCGCAATACTAATAGATGTACCCTTCAGTTTTGGACAGTTTTTTAGGATTTCTCTCTTTTTTAATTTTGATACAAGATCGATCTTAAAAGCAACTTTGTGTGGATTCTTTAAAGGGAAAAAATTATTAATGTCTGAGATAGATAAATTAACATCCATGTATTGTTTTAGTTTTCCGCAGATTGAATCTACAGAAACGCTCTCATTTTTTTCTAACAAACCAAATACTACTATGCCGTTTTCTCTTTTTTTCCTATCTAGATTTTCTAGCTTGCGTTTTAGATCACTGTTTTCTTTCTCTAAATTTTTAATTTTTAAATTTAATTCCTCAAGCTTCAGTAACACGTTAGCCTCACTGGCCTGTATGGTATTTTTTAATTCGGTTCTATTTTTCTTTATTTCATTTAATAGTGTATCATCATTTTTAGACATTTTATGTTTGTTATTCTCAAATTCGTGTATAAACTCCTTTACTGATAGGCGGGGAATTTCATGCAGTTGATAAAGCCAATGGATAATTGTGATTTTATTCTTTATTTATACTGATATTTTAATTTGTTTTTAATTATAATTTTTTAGATTAAAACTAATTTGGTATAGTCTGATATGTATCCATGCGTAAAACTGTGTTTAAAAACGAAATATTACATACCCTTTTAATGAATTATTTATGAGGCAAAGATTATAGCACTGACAACTTTAAAGACACACACATATCAATAATAAGTCAATAATCAAAATAAGTCATATTATGTATTTTCTCATTAAATATAAATAATAAAAACGTTCATTTGTATTATTCATCAAAGTATTGGAGATGTTTAAAGTATTACTTGTTTCTTATTAAAGTACATAAACGAATTAATTGCTCCATACGTCCTTTTCAAGAGTATTTAGTTTCAAATCAATCTTATCCGGTCAAGAAGCCATCTGAAGGGTATGACGAAAGAACAAGGAATGTCACAATTTTAAAAGATTTGAGATGTGTGCGGCATCCGTTAGGAACTAAAGTGACTATTTAGCGTACAAACTGCCATGCGAAAAGAACATACCTAATACATGGAAATAGTAATTTACGTTATAAGTCCTGAAAATGGAATTTTCCGGAAGTCCGGAACATCGAAACGAGACTGTAAGACCATTTCCAGGACGTATGACGTAATGCGTTTTATTTCATACTGCAATTATTGGAATATTGGTTTAATTTAAAAAAAATTATATAAAATAAATTTCCGAATGCAAAATATGGACATCTATAAGAACGAGTTTCCATGGTAACTGATTACGTACTAAAACATTGTCCACTTGATTGATTGTATTTGCGTCGGGTAAAATTTTTTACAGTCACAAGTCCTGTAATAGTATATTACATGTTGAGTTGGTAAAGGATATCTTTACAAGCCAAGCGATAATTGTTTGACCGAGACGGTACGTCGAGGTCAAACAATATCGCGAGGCGTGGAAACTTTACCAACGAAACATGTATACTATTTTATTCACAATAATTAAACTTAAGATAATCAAAATAAAAAGTAATTTTAAATTTTAAAATAAATTTTTTATAAACTGTCATAATTTCTGTCATAATTCCATCTATTGACCAAAAGAAATTTTAAGTAAGGTTTCATTCTTCGCCGCTAGATTGCGATGTATGCGCTCAGTATTTTAAAATTAGAAATTAATTAATTCCATTGTAATTATTAAATATAAAATACGGAAAAATAAAACTAATATTAAATAAAAAATATGTTTTTAGCGTTAAATATATTTATAAAAACTTAAATTTAAATCGGATAAAACGTCCTGTTTTAAATTATTCAGAAAAAACAGTTGGCCATAACTTTACATGTCAGTTTTACAGACATGTAAAGGAAATTGTTAACCACTTTGGTGTTGCTATAGCAATAGCTTACTTACCAAGGTTTTTACAACATATGAAATGTACATATTGCAATATGATTGTGAATAAAAATTTTTACAAGCATACTAGACCGTAAAATCGCATGTTCTGGACTAAAAAGTTTGACGTAAAACTGACAAATGTGACACAGTATGAAATAAAAATTTTTACGGTGTAATATTTACTACCTTCAAAAGAATACTGTTGTCAACAACAATCAAAGTATCTCTAATCAAAGATAGTGTGACATTCTTTGTTTATTCCTCATACCCTTCATCTAATCTAAGTTATTCAAGCTATGTAGTCAATGCATAAAAACAAACGGTTTTGCGCCCAAACATTGATAAGTATATTCTCATTAGTTCTTTGATATATTTATTAACTTCTGCTATCCGTATATTCTTCGTGGCCAAAGTAGTATTTAGCGAATGTGAACGTAAGAACGGATGTAAGCGACAGTTTGTTTTAATGCGGTTAGTTATTATTAACCTGAATAAACTTTTATTGCTATAAATGAAGTTATTGCTTAAGCAGAAACAATGCTCATTGAAGTAGACTCGTAAAAAAAGATAGACAATGGTAGTAGCTAAGAAAATATATAAAAGAAGAAAAATATAAAAACTGTACTGTAATGAAAGAATATTGTTCTGGTGCTCTCTACTAGAGTTCCTAAATATAAAATGAGCTTGTGTTATTCAGAGTTAAGTCATACATGTCAAAGTTTCCTAGTGACATTTCATGTTTTGAGACTATTTCTTAGAAGGTTGGTTAGCATGAAAAATAAATTAAACTGTCAATATGACAATTATATTAATCTGAAATTGGGTACAGTTAGTACCTTAATAAAAGCTGTCGTAAATTAATAGTTATAAAATTGATATAATGTTCTATAGCTGTTTTGAAAATTCTCTATAAACAGTAAATAAACGTCAATACGAACATTAAAAAAACTTTTACATCATAAAAATAAACATCACATAAAGCATAACCTAAAATTTATTAATGACAGCTGCTGAATTTTGTCACTAAAGTAAAAAGAGACAAAAATATCTCTGTTTCAGACAGCTTAGTTTTGGCCTACAGATAGATTTTGACATCCGTGTCCTAACTCTAAAATAACACAGTTAAAGTTTTCATTCAGAAACTCTACTCTCTACTTTGGGTAAGTTCGGCATTGTAACTCTTTTTGCTCCAAAAGCTCTATTGTCATAGTTGCAATTATTACAATAATGGAAACCGAGCTCTTAAGGTAAGTCCTCACAGCAGCGGATCCGCAGGCGGATGTCATACGATTGGTCGGTTTGAGTCGATTTGACTCCAACCGACCATTCGTATGGCATCCGCCTGCGGATCCGCTGCTCTGAGTACTAACCTTTAGAGTTAAATAGATCTGAATGCCGAACTTAAGCTAAGTACTCACAGCAGCGGATCCGCAGGCGGATGTCATACGATTGGTCGGTTTGAGTCGATTTGACTCAAACCGACCAATCGTATGACATCCGCCTGCGGATCCGCTGCTGTGAGTACTTACCTTAACCCATTAAAAACATAAAGGTGTGGATACAGTGTTGCCAACCCTACCGACTTTTTGGTAGATCTACCGACTTTTACCGAAATTTTCAAAACCGATTATTTGATAACTAATTAAAACCTGTAAGATTACTTTATGCTAATCGCAGAAAAGTTATTAATTACTATTTAATTTTCCCCGTTTGTATCTTACAATTTTTGGGGAGTCCCCGTATTATTTAATAAAATAAACAAAATTTATATAAGATAGATTCGGATTTTTGTAGCAGTGATGATGAGTGGCCATTTTAGTATTTCTTTCCAGAGTTTATACTCAATTAATATGTTTAATGTTTTATATGTTCATTACTTGATTACTTCATTGTATAGAATTTATAGATAATAGTTTTTTATAACTGGGTCATACCTACCTACCGATTCTTGCCGAAATCTACCAATTGTTAGCAACACCATCTACCGAAACGCGTAGTCAGAGGGTTGACAAAACTAGTGTGGATGGAACTAAACTAGTATAACAGGAGTGAACAAGTGCATACAAATCCTGATTTGCCAGAAGGTGATTTTATTACAATTAAAAACTATTGTCTTATAATATATAATCTACGACCAATGAGCATTTCTAAGTCTGAGTGTCTAAAAATGTAGTTAATAAAAAAAATATATCATAGAAAACTACAGGTCCTAGAATTATTTGATGCTTTCTTTTTAACACTGCATCTAACGGCTTCTTCAAATACTTCACTAAGATTTATGCGATCTTTAGCTGAGCATTCTATATAACTCTCCGCTTTTATTCGACGTTTTAATTTTTTGCCTTCCTTTTCACTAATAGTTTCTAGACTAGGATCTGTACGTAAATCGACCTTCGTTGCTGAAACAAAGTAAGTTTAGATATAACATCACTTATCATATTTGTCCAATAATTTGCTAATTAATACTATAAATACGTTAAACAGTTAAGTTAATCTCTTTACTATTTATAACTTAAAAAAGTCTTACCTACTAATATAACAGCGGTATGGGGCATGTGATGTCTTACTTCAGGTGCCCATTTTGTACACACGTTTTCGTATGACGCTCGCCCAGACACAGAAAAGCATATTAGAAAACAGGTCGTCTGAAAACAATAGTTTTACTTTAATCTCTATATTATTCAAGATTAACTTAAATTAACTAAACTATTAACTTTGCTCTCCATTTAGAATTCAATTATTTTATTGCAATTTCCGGTCTCTCTTTTTTCTATTTTCCTATTTTCTTTCTTCTTAGCTATGGAGACCATTTTACAGATTTTTAATAAGCGTTCTGTTTATCTGTGCTTTTTTAAGTGGAGACCAATATGTGAGCATTTCTTTAACTTTAACTTAAAAAAGAGCAGTTAACAAAAGCAGTCTCCCAAATTAAAAGTTTGTTTGTTATTACTTATACAAGGCTATAGCCTACAGGAGAAAGAGATTTCCTGACCTTTACAAGTTTTTAATGAAGAAAATTTAACTAATAATGTTATAGGGATTTTCCGAGAAGTGTGGGCTAATAGTAGCCTTTTTGGTTTGTTGTATTTTCCTCACTGCTTTTATAATAATCATAATAATAATTGCTACAACCCAGTACCTGGCTAACCAGGCCCCATAAGCTAAAGCTTGTGCGGGAGGAAGGGGGCGATTAATATTATTACGCAGGCCTGTCGTATGGCTGCAGCCGACTTACAGATTATAGCCCATATCCCACATTTGTGTTACAGATAATGAAACTTATATTACTGCACTAGACACTTTGTTTTGAGTTAGTCCAGTTCTGTCAGTAAGCACTGACATGGTTTTTATGTTGAGTTAATCCTGTTATTCTTATAGGCTTCATAGTGACCCTATTCCTTCCATATCTCGTTATGCTGTGCTAGTACCATTACCTGGTTCCAAGCTATATTTCGCACACTACATTCACCGATGACAGGTCTTCCTTGTTTTCTCTTACTTCATGTTATATTCCAGTGCTTGCCTCGTTATGTCGGAATATTTTTTCTTTGAGTGTCGCCGATCCATTTCCATAAAATCCCTTTTATGGCATTTTTACCTATTCTTGATTGGTAATTCTCCACAGCTCCGCATTTAAAATTTGATTTAGCCAGCATATTTTCATTATTTTTTTGAAGTTTTTTTTATTAATGTTTGGATTTCTTTCGCTTGCCGTTTATTCAAAGTCTGTACACTTCAAAACAATACTCCATGGAGCATACTCATTGTATTGGGTATTAAAAGATTCGTAATTTTGTTTTCATCGATTATTTTGAAAGCGCTTCGTGCTTTATATTTTTTTATTTATACGTCTCTGAAAAATCCCCCGTGATCGAATACGATACTGTCCAAACATTTAAAATCAACATTTTGTAACTTATTTCCCTTTAGCAGCACCTTTGATATGTCTCTGGAGTCTCGACTGCACATTAATTCTATTTATCCTTTTTGTATTCGTTTCCAGTCCAACAGCGAATGGAGTCCCTCTCCGACATGTTTAACTTGTTTTGCCAATGGCTTTTGCTTTCGGTTATTATGCATAGTGTAGGTCTTCTAATTTTTGACCACTGAAACTTTTTATGTTGTCTACCATTTTTCTCATCGCCCAATCTATGATTAATAGTATATTGACTTACAAGTGCAGAAAAGTGCCAATTTCTCACGAGTGTGAAATTGGCGTTTTTGCACGCGTTACACACTATATTTTATCTACGTCAACAAAAAACAGTAATAAACCACCAAAAGCTAAGAAAAGTATATAACCTAGAATTTATACTCGCATTAATATTTTTTACGTGAAATCTCTGGTAACAAATTAAGAGAAGTAATGTGAGCCGCTTCCACAATGTCTGGAGGTGTACAAGTGTACACCCCATTTCCTCATCATCGGACTCACTCATGATAATAATAATAACAATAACTACTACAACCGTTAGCCTAAACCAAGGCCCCAGAAGCTATAAGCTTGTGCGGGAGGGAGGGGGCGATTATTATTATTATGTAGGAATGTGCGGCTGCAGCCGACTTACAGATGGAACAGCGCAAATCCCACATTTGTGTCACAGCTAAGGAAAACTGCAGAAAACCTTAACCAGATCTGCCGGCGCCGGGAGTAGATCGCGGGCCGCTTGGGTGAAAGTCCGGCACGCCAGACATTACACTACCAAGGCTGTTTATATGATACATCTAAAATTTCAAAAACGACAATAGTAAAAATTAAATTTTTAAAGACACTATAGTAATAATACGTTTACAATCTGTACAATTTCAGTCAATCCACTATTTAGTACTTACAGCTAAATAATCATACGTACCATGCACTCGTTTTCAAAAAGTAACTTTATATGAACAATCACAATTCAATTGCCAAGGTTATTAACCCCTTTGCTGCAAAATGTCAACATATTCTCGCATTCCAGGTATTGTGATGACAAGGAAGGTAGGTTTATGTAGGTGTAAAGCTTTCATTGTTTCTATTGTAATTTAGCAATAATAATAAATAAAATTACATCAATAATTATATATGTAAAAAATTAATCAATTTTATGATAAATTGAATAACAATTTTTAATAACTTTATATAATGAGAATAACCAAGTTATGTCAAGACGCCTAGATAACTAAACGGTATGAGGTCTGGCTTAGCAAACAGGCGGTCCAAGGTTCGATTCCCGCGGAAGCAATAATTCTTCTAGATGAATTCGCATTCAAAATATAATTCAATGTAAAACAGTAATGAAACAAAATAAACTAAGCGTTATCTAAAATAACATTTTATATTTCAAATAATTAATAATACGATAATAGTGCGTGTGCTGACATTTATGGTGTTTTAGTGGAACTACGGATCGTGGGGAATCATTTCCCACGGTCATTACCGTTCAGTTTAGAGATTGTGAGCAATGAGTCATTTTCACGATTACTATATGGTGCGGAATGTGTAACTTTTTATAGTGGTCGTAGATGAAAGTATAAAAAAAATATATTTTACGGTTTTTATTCGGCGAAGTATTATTCAACGCTTCGCGATTTGTGAAATAAACATATTAAAGATGTTTTATGTTACGGACTCTGAATCCCAGTGCCTAAATATTACCTAACTGCTCAATTTTGAACTACTAAAGAACACTTATGATTGCTTACTTACGTTTGGGTATGAAAGAGGACGTAGTCTTTCATAATCTTCCTGTCCGGCAGTATCCCATAATGCCATATTATATTCTTGTCCATCTACTGTTAATTTTTCAGCGTAGTTTTCAAATCTAGAAAAAAACACAAAAATAAAATTTTTGGAATATACCTTAAATCTAAGTAAACGAATGACGTAAGTAACTGATAACCACTATATATTAATTTAGAAACGTGAAATATTTTTTCACGCATGGTGCACAAGCGAGTCTGAGCATTTTAACAACAGCCAGTTCAGCACTTAGGATTGACACAAGCTGCAAAAACGATCGCATCGACGAATCCAATCACCGTTTATAGATGCTAGTACACTTGATAATGTTGTACACTTAATAAGAGACTAGGATCTGCAGTGATCATACTGCTGACTGCCGGGCGCATTAGTGTCTTCTGCTTTCAATGGAAGAGCAGATAAGTTTGTCTATGAACGCTGACATAATCAGCAAATTAAAACTACTGACGACGGCGCGATGGGAAGGATGCAGCTAAGATAATCAGAAAAGAAGTTCGGGGCGCTTCTTGACATTTACAACTATCGTTGTGGAAATGGCACTGACGAATTATTCCTCATTCGTGATTCTCTACGCCCATTGAAAAAAACTGATTCAATCCAAACCCGACTGATTTAGCATCAAAGGCTGAAAGGTTCTGTATATGATTGGACACATGAAAAGCTTCTAGACGCCCAGGACGTAACGTTTTCCGTTGTCACACACTTGGAAACTGCTTATTTAACACAAATAATCTTTCAAATCACTCATAAGACCGCACGACCGAAAATAGTTATCTTATTCTAGATTATTGGACACTTGGGAGGATTCTAGGCTCCCAGCATCAACAGCACTTGGGGCGAAACGAAACACTTATACAATATTGCATATATTCTCACAGGTGTTAGGCATACCTAAGACATGGTTTGTAGACGAACCGGTACTTGAGAGGTCTTCTAGGACAGTGTTTCCCAAGGTTATTTTTCTGAGGAACCCTTATACAATATTTTACATATGGCAGAACCCTGAATTACCTACACATAATTTATTCCAACATGCTCGTAAAAAATAAATACAAAAATATAAATAGCCCAAAATAAAGAACAAGATAAAATAAAATAACTTTAGAAAAACTTTATGAAGTAAAAGTAAATGATTAATTATTAATTTAGTATTTTAGACTTTAATATTCTCTGAAGACTTGGTTTAATATTTTATAGCAAATTCGTATGCAGTATGCGTATAAAATGCAGCATCCAGTTTACTGCGATGTTTCGTTTGAAAATCTACATTCATTTAAATATGACAAAAGGCAACAACAAATAAAATAGTAATTAGATCATTATTGTAGGAGAGTTTAAAGCTTTGCAACTTTTGTTGTATTACAGGACTTGCATTGCATTATATTAATTTCATATTTCAACCTTAAATTAATATAAGAATTTATTTCATAAAACTACGTTTCATAAAATTATTGTACCTTATCTTCGTAATATTACAACTCGTCCCGCGGAACCTCAAAATATTTTCTCGGAACTCCATGGTTCCACGGAACACACTTTAGGAACCACTGGTCTAGGAGAACAGGATCAATAACGCAAATGCTTCCACTGAAGTTTTTGAGGATTTTAAATAAAGGATTTGTTCAGCATGAAATTCAGGACATATCAAATTTTCTAACTATTCAACAATACATATCCAAATCGACTGACAATTTCCCAGCCCACAACAACCAAATCGAATGAAAAGTTAGAGAAGTAGGGCACGTTAGAGATATACCTAGAAGCGGTCGGCCAAAATTATCGTATGAAAATAAAACTTGATGTTTTACTAACAAGATAATCTTCATTCAAGTGGCATCCATTTAAGATTACGTCAGTACATGAATTGGCACGAGATAATTCCGGAGACTGTGCTCTTGTGGTACTATGAACGAAAGATTGTAGCGCTGATCCATTATTTGTCGAACGTATTATTACCCTTGTCAGTCGCCAGAACTGTCGATACAGATCTACTCAAAATCCACATCGGATGCAACAATACCGCACATAAGGTGAATGAGTGTGCTGAGAGAGTGGCTAACACAATTATGGGCCCATTCCTTTTCGAAAAAAACTTTAACAAGAAATTGGTATCTGCAATTTCTCTAGAAGGGGTTACTACTAAGTTTAAATAACTTATTTCCGAATGCTGCTGACACTAATCAAACCAGATGATGTTTTCAACAAAACGGCTCTCCTTCCCATTTTTCAGTGGCAGTACGTGATTATTTTAACGCAACTCTTTCCAAGGTAGATGGTTTGGTTGAAGAGGATTAATCGATTGGCCGCTAAATCTCCCGACATGAGTCTTCTTGACTATTTGGTGTGTGGGTATCTAAAGAGTGAAACTTCGAGGATTTAAAAAATCGTATTAGAGTAGAAGTTTTAAACAGTACCCCAGAGAGTAAATATAGACACAGTTCAAAGAGAGTTTGTTTCACGACCTAGAGAGTATGCAAAAAAGTAGTCATTTGAATTTAGTGAGTGACAGGTATGAGCAAATAACCGATTTCAAAATTATTGAAGTTTCCATAATTATTATAAGCACACGTCTGTATTATTTAGTAAAATAAAAAAGTTAAAGTAATATCACACGAAGGTTAATTAAGGTACAGGTGCAAAGATTGCATTGGCAGTAGAATTCAGAGGTTTACGATAAACTCGTACATTTTCTTATTCTTATAGCAGACGAGATAAACACCTACAATTGAGATAAATACTATAAGTATACGAACTAGTTGCATTTGGTATAAATATCTGCACCTAGTCATAGAGTTTGAACAAACATGATGTCATCGCATTGCTGAAATTACTGTGACGTTTTAAATTTCATATACTGTTTCTTATGTATAATCCTTCAATGTTCCATTTATAACTTAGACAGTATTTCAGATCACGTGTTCCTACAGAATTATCGCCGTTTTCAAAATTTTTAACATGGTGATGTCCATTTATTTCTACGTCTTTCTTTGATTTTTCTGGCAATTTGTTCATACGAACGTAGGCTACATTACCGTTTTTAAAATGTCTGGTAGCATACAAATTTTCACTACAAGAATTCAATTATTACTTCTTTTTTGTTAAAAAGACATATAGTAAGTAATTACCGATTACTCATGGCCCGTGAGTAACGAATATTATTACTTAACAATAAACACACATAAGTTATTTGTTTAATTAGTACAAAAATATACATGCTTATGGGATGAATAGGAAAGTTGCCGGACGAAGCGTTAGCGGAGTTTGGCAATCTTATATGGGCTCCAAACACGCATTTTTGTATGAATTAAACATACTACTTTTCTCCAGCCGTTTTTATCTAGTAAACACCGTGAACGGACTGTTTAGAACCAAAAATATAACGTTAAAACTACTATTTATATTGACTGCAATGTTTTATGGAATTCTTGTTTCCGAGTAACAAAGGGTAATTTTAATATTAATATAATTAAGAAATATTCACAAATGTGTAATCTCACTCTTAAAAAGTACTTAACCCAGCTCTAGCCGATACTTACTTGAAGTTTGAGAACTTGTAAGAAAAACATAGAAAATAACAAAAGAAGAATGAAAAGGTATTAAAAAAGCCGCCGTGTAATTTTGTTTCACTCTGTAGAATTTTTATTTAAATTATATTATTTATAGTATTCCTCCAGAATTTAAGCCTATATGCTGGCTGTTACATATACAAAAAGACTTTAAGCAGCAGAACTGATTCTAAACCAACAACCTTATGTAAGACGTGGAACGATAGTTGCTCCGATATTTTCTCCTTTCAATATCATACATAGAATGTTATGTAAGTATTACGCTACTAAAGATAGTTTCCCGTACCTTACACAATAAATCGGCCATATCGTCAAATCCAGTTCAACACTTAAGATCTCAATCAGTAAGTGCTGCTAACGTAAGTTTGAAGTAATATTCAGTATTCGTAATATTCGGATATTAGTATAGAAACGTGCCTAGGTAGCGTCCTAAGCTGAAATGAGTACACGTTTTCCAAAAAATCACTCTTTGGTCGATAACTATAATGGCACATTGCGCTCCAAGTACTTCCAATGAAAGTTTTAATATGTATCAGTATCGGTCAGCAGAGCCAGATCTACCATTCGGCTGGAACATATAGTGGAAGAGTTGTAAGCCTCCCAAAGCTATTATACATCGATAATATATCGAAATGGATAAAGACTTTCTATCAGTGCAGAATGAGAACATGTCATTAGATTTCGACAAAACTTGGCATGGCCCCAAAACAGGCCTTGGAGTTCCATAATAACAAAAACAAATGTGTACTTCAGGATTTACTCCTGAACCCTTACTATGATTTTATCGATGTTAACAATGATTGTAGTTAATTTATAATTAAACAATTTTAAATCTAAATAACATATAATTAAATTTATGATGAGTGGCGGCTGGTATATACGAGCTGCCGTGCCGCAGCCCTGACTAAATTTTACAAAAGTTATTAGCAGTCATTAAATAAGTCATAAGCAGGCATAAAATAAATCAAAATGATCGAGTTTTACCAAGTAAGGCTCGATACAATAAATAAAGCCAACTATTCCACCATTAGCAAAGCATTGGTGTTTTTTTTATTTGAATCGTAAGCCCAATTTACACGAGTATGGTTGCTGTGACGTCACACTAATAGACCAATTTTTTTAGTTCGGAATGGACAGTACGTTCTTTACATGATGGTATGTTTAGTTTATTGGTATATGTTAGGTTTTCATGCTATATGTTTAGTTTAGCGCAAAACTAAGACTAGAAATAAATTCTTCATTCTCAATTTTATGTAACTAAATTTATGTTTAAGGTGAGCATGTGGAATTCTGTATGACTGTTCCTCATTTGTGAAAGATTAAACCTCAGTTCATTCGGTTAATCTTTACATACTCTATGTTTCAAGGCACTAAAACACATAGAGAATTTACTGCAGTAAAAATTCTTCAAGACCTATTTTAATGAAATTAATTCAAGTTTAAATTAGTGATTTTGGCGAAGTGTGATAAGACCACAGAATTTTAAGTAATTGGTATTCCATTTTTTTACGATCTAGATATCTTTCATTGAATTCTACTTAAAATGTGGTTAACTCTAAACTTAGAGCAGCTCAGAACAACCTGAGTAATTTAAGGTGTCCTAGGTAAATATTAATGCGCTGCCGTCAGTGTTAATATATGGCGCTGGAGTGGTGCAAAGTTAGTATATAAGAAGTTGTCTCACTGCCCTAGAGTAACGGAAGGGGAACAGCGAGACTTTAAAAACTTTTACTGCCGAATATATTCTGCATTATTATACAGTTGCATTAAAACGGTAATACTTTTTTCTGATTGAACTATTTCGTTCGAACAAATTAAGTATGTTAACATTTTTGTGCCTTAATACTTTCAGGTAAGTACCAAACAAAGATATAGCCGAATTACGCATTTGTAATCGTTTTAAAACATAAAAACACTGTTACTTATATTAAAGTGACGAGTTCTTTAAAATTATAAAGAAATATACATAAGAACTGAATAATAAATAAATAAAAATCTTATTAGAGAAAGGAATGATTTCATAAGAACGGCATTTAAATTACAAAAAATACTAAGCAAAAAACAGTAAAAATGAATTGAATCCAGCTTATTTATATTGTTAGGTCGTTGTTCTAAGAATTGCTTAACGGTCATCAAATAACATTATTTTATAGTTTCGTTCTTTATTAATTTAAAGTTTGGTAGATTTTGTTACTTATAATAAATTGATTTTATATTGAAAAGTCCTTTTTCTAAATTATTAAATTATATTTAAGTAAGTTAGAATTCATTTTTGATTAGTAAGAAATAAATATGAAATAATATTACAACGTGTTTTAGTTATGATGTTAGATACTTTATAAAAATATTGTGTTATCACCAAATTATCATAGGTACATATAACTGGTTATACATGTCACCAGTGACGTCACCCTTCAACTGCTAAAAAGCGTCCGTGAGACAACTTCTCATATACTAACTTTTTGAGTAGTGTATGTTTGTAAATTATTAACAAAAGTAAAATCGGAACTGGAAATAAATTTACCAAGAAATATTATCATTAAATCCGCAAAAGTTGCAACGGGACTATATCTACTGCTTACTTATAAGTTTCTTTTTATTTTCTCAATAAATTGATATCAAATTTACTTATTGATTACTGTTTATGTTTATTATTATTTATATTTTTATTTCTAACTTGATTGGTTTTTATGTCAGGTCACGCGGCGCTGCCGTCGCTTTAGTATACTTAAGTGAAAAACCGGCGAGCCGCTCGGTTGGTTTTTCTATCAAAAACAGCCACCGGTAAAATGCCTTCGGTGCACATCTCTACCTAGGGCTAGCGTAGATGAGCATAATAAGTTCGAAGTAGTTACTGAGTTACCTCGTGCTGAGTTGTAAAAGATCAAGCTTGGAACGATCGGGCTCTATAAATTCGTTTTAAAATATTATGTACCTAATAGTTGAATTTTTATACTGAGATCATAAGAGATCTTAGAAGCTTAGAACCATATTTTTCTATTAGCTCTTGCAGGAACAAGCACAAAAAACACTTCGTAAATATAATTACAGTCGGAATATAACCTTCTCTAGCCCTCAAGACAAGTCAATTAAGGTAAGAAAATTGCACTACAAATGCAATGAAATGATAATACCAAAAAAATGTTTATTTTTTTTAAATATTTTATCATTAAGCACAGAACTGTAATAAAAGAATTTTTATTTCTCGACATCTTGGACAGGTGAACGTAGCGAACTTTTGTCGATGATAAGATGCTCTTTTTGAAAGACCTTTTATCTTTTAAATAAGCGCATACTGGATAAAGATTTCTATTAGAATTCTAAAATTGGTTTAATTGTTCTCCTACTACAATCGGGATTCCTAAGATTTTTCTTCTTTGTCAGTTTTATCAGGATTTCTCAAAACTCAAACTGATACTCTATGTAAGTGTTACTAAAATCCTATTTTATTAGTTAAGATTAATTCAAAGAAGGATTGCTTAATATGAGGCTAAGAAATTGCTTAATTTTTATTTTGTTAATTAAAGGAAATTTAGTTTATAAGAAGTGTGGGAGGATGCATAGACTTGAGGTAAACCGCAAATGAACTCATGAAAAGGTCTTGTTAACCACACTTTACTTTACTCAAGCAACAATAAGGAAACATGATGTTGACTGAATGGAAAAAGGTGTGGGTGTGATATCATTCATGCTCATCTTCATATTGGTGAATTTTTAATTCTTTTTATGTCATGTCATGTCTTGACATGTCATGCAGTGTCGAACATATCTGGCAATATCACATCTCAATTTTGGACAATAATATTTAAAAGAAACGGGAGCAATAATTTTAGAAATACTCAAGTGGCCACTTCGTCATAACAAAATTTCAGTATGTCAACACGTTGTCCATTAGAAGTAACAACTCTTATTTTTTAAAATCGAAATGCCACCTCCTTTATTTGTAACCTTGAATTAGATAGGTACAAAAAACTTGCTCTAATATTTGATGTATTCTAAAAAAGATGTTTCTTAATTTAAAATAGAATATGCAGCAATACGCAGTTATCTAGTTCATCTATACCAGGGATGCTCTGTTAATAGTTAGTAGCAGGCCATGGAAGCTCAATTGGCTAGAAACAATTGCAACAATTGAATGTCGCATCAGTTGACATTCGTTACCCACAATTGTCAAACGTTCCGGTTTCCCTGTGAAACGTAGTTAATTTTGTAAGATAAGTAGTTGTGCATTTTCGACGAACAAAAAGTTCGTGAAGTCTGTCTGTCTGTCGGTCTGTTGCCTTTTTCCATGTTAACTTTTTTGAATTTTTCTTTTTGGAATCTTATAGTACATCAAATTCTAAGAGACTTTTGGTTGAAACATTTTTTTGTATCTCTTCGGGAAAGTGGTCAAAATGACCACCGAAGATATCGGTAAATTTTTGAAAAATGAAAATTTTTGTATTTTTTAAAAATTTAGGAAAAAATAAACATTTTCAGCAACTTTTTTTTTAACGAAAAGTCTTAGGACTTAGAATTTTTGTTTTTATGACAACTAATGTGTTAGGTCAACATTAGTTTTCAAAAATAAATTAGTTTAAGTATACAGTTGTTTTTGTTCGTCATGGCAATGCTAGCTCTGCGCATTCTCAACTGGTTAATTCAGTTAAGATGAGCATTCCACGAACTGCCTTTAGAGCTATGATTTTCTACGCCTATAAAAGACAGTTAGGATACCAGCAAAGCCATGAAAATTTGATAGCAGCTTTTGGCGATGCTGTCCCTTCATTATCCGCTGTTAGTCATTGGTTCCGCGAATTTCGACGAGGGCGAGTGCTGCTAGAAGACGAAGCAAGACCTAGAAGACCTGCGGAAGCTGCCTGTTCAAAAAGTGTTGATCGTGTGGCAAGCTTGATTCAGTCCAATCGAAATATTACTTATAGGGAGATTCAGGAGGAAGTGAAGATTGGATCCTCGGCGGTGAATACCATTTTGCATAAACATCTTGGGGTAAGAAAGCTAGCAAGCCGTTCGACACCGCATTTGCTCTTAGAAAGTCAAAAACAGGCTCGAGTAGACTGGTGTAAATTTATGTTGCAAAAATTCGACGGAGGAGCTTCCAAGCAAGTGGCATACATTGTAACTGGTGACGAATCTTGGGTATACAGTTACAACCCTGAAACTAAACAGCAGTCTAGTGTTTGGGTATTCGAAGATGAAGGTATTCGTGGCAGAAGCGTCAATAAGAAAATGATTGCTGTTTTTTCCTCCGAAGTGGTCCTGTTGCTGTTATTCCACTTGAAGATCGCAGAACTGTTAATTCTGAATGGTACTGCGAAGTGGCTTTACCACAGATGTTTGCAAAATTACAGACAGGTCGCTAAAAGACCGGTTTGCGTAACATCTTAGTCCATCATGACAACGCATCCTCCCACACTGCTGCAAGAACATTGGATTTTTTGAAAGATACGGGAGTTCAATTGGAAACTCATCCTCCGTATAGCCCAGATCTGGCGCCGTGCGACCTTTGTTTGTTTCCAACTGTTAAAAAAATGATGCAAGGTAAAAGATTTTCCAACGCAGATGCAGCAGTTACAGAATTTCAAAGAATTTTTGAGGACCTTTCAGAAAATAAACTTTCCGAATGTTTTAAAAAGTGGTTTCAAAGAATGCACAAGTGTATTAGTCTGAATGGAGATTATTTTGAAAAACAATAAAGATTTTTTGTTAAAAAATGCAACGGTCTTTTTATAACTAACAATTTTCAGCGCAACCCTCGTACAAAGTTTTCTGTTCGTAAAATAAATCTACACCAAGTGAACATCGCTTTACAATATGTATATAAATTTCTAATTAAAAAGTTCAAGAATGTCTTGAACAAATATTTTATAAAATAAATACTCACACTGTAGGCACATATTCTTGTGGAAATTCGTTTTTCGTATAAGAATGCAACAGGCAGGTTTTTCCAACCATTCCATCTCCGACAACTGTTATCTTCACATGTTTTACGTAAGATGCCATTTTATCACCTGCAAGGATAAATAAAAAGTTAAGAATTAATCAATTTTAATAAAATGTTCGTTGAAAGTGATTACTTTCATAATTCTGTTGAGGCAGTTAGGAAAAGTTAGTCAACATCAGACTAGTCAATTAAAAGGCTTGTTAGGAGTCTGCCTGAAAAGCTGATTTTTTTACTCTATTTTGGGACTGGAAATAGATCTTTCCCAGCCGGAGTCTGGGAAGGTTTCTATTTTTCTTTGCACAAATCGTCTAAACGGAATTTGTTTCATACTGTGTCGCATTCTTTGATTTTCAGGTCCAATTTTATGGTCCCGTAAGTAAATCCCGTAGAAAATCTTCCGGTGCTGAAAGGATTAATGTCAGGACAAATGTCATTTGGACATATTCTAGCAGTAGTTCAACACAACTAATTCGTTGTTTTCGAAGTACCTCAGTTTTGTTATAAGCCTGTTATATTATTTAGAAGCAAGAGACTAATGAAGCAAATCTTCTTTCAAAAATAAAAAATGCGACACTGTATGAAATAAAACGTTGGACGTTATAGTATGCCTGGTAAATGATCTTCCACAGTAATAGTTGCGAATTTGCAGGGGGCACATTTAAGCATGATAAGCATAAGTACGTTTTAGTGGGTTCCTTTTCTGATATAAGTACGTACATACAGTGAGGATTTTATTTCGCTGAACATCAGCACTATTAACCCTATGTTCAGTTTAAAAAAAAACATGTCAATACATTAAAAGCAATTACGAGTACAATATATCCAAGCAACCTCTAATAAAACAATTGCCATTAATGCCATTAAAAAGTGTCAAACAAATCGCAAACTTGTTGCATACTATCATTATTGCAATTGTACCAGCGTACAATAGCAGTTTTTTCATCTTTTAAATACATGCCGTAAACCCTCGTGTAAACCGCAAGTGCAAAAACTTAAAAAAAAAATCAGTTTTGACACTTTTTAAGGACATTAATGGCAATTGTTTTATCAGAGGTTGCTTGGCTATGTTGTAATTGCTTGTAATGCATTGACATGGTTTTTTAAAAACTGAACATAGGGTTAATACTTATAGTGCTGATGTTCAGCGAAATAAAATCCTCACTGTATATGTATGTATATACACGAAAATTTTGCATTACCTCCTTGTTTACAATTTTACCTTTTGAAAGAGTGTTACAACGAACAACGTCTTTAAAATCTAAAAACTCTCAGAGTCATTATAGCCGTAGAATTAAACTAAATACAATTATTTTTTTGTTTATTGTTTCCAGCCTTATTTTGTGGAACTCCATAATCATGAAATAAATAAAGATTAGTAAAAGTTTCACAGTTTTCTTAAAATATAACCTGGCAATATTGTTTCGACAGCTATGATGTCATTATCAAACGTAATATAATTATAAACAAACACGTTGCTAAGGTAGATACAAAAATAGGTAACTAGATAAAATAATAATAATAATCAGAATTAAATATCTAATACTTCCAGTAACGGAGAATTACTGAGCTCAAGTTGTTCATTCATTAAAGGTACCCTGAGTTTGTGTTTATATATCTCAAAGGCTTCTAAAATGTCTAATTTGCGTTTGTTATTACAAAAATGTAGGAATTTAATATTATTTTGAGGAGTCATTGTGTGATTTTATTCTAAAAGGTGTTTGGCATAATTAGATTTTTCAGGCTGTTTATTTTTGTAATGACGTACGTGTTTTTTATATCTTATGTCAAAAAGTGTTTGCCCAATATATACCGAACTACAAAAAGAACAATTTAAACGGTAAATGCCCGATTTCATGATATCATGTGTTCTGTCTTTAGCATTAAATAAAAATAAAAAAGTGTTAGTGTTGGTTTTAAATTTTATTTTATATATATATTATATATTTATTATATATAAATATATATATATATATATATATATATATATATATATATATATATATATATATATATACCATATTTTGGCAAAATATCAGAAAAAATTGCACATATACTAAGAAAAACCAACAATTATAAAATAAAATTTAAAACCAACACTAACACTTTTTTATTTTTATTTAATGCTAAAGACAGAACACATGATATCATGAAATCGGGTATTTACCGTTTAAATTGTTCTTTTTGTAGTTCGGTATATATTGGGCAAACACTTTTTGACATAAGATATAAAAAACACGTACGTCATTACAAAAATAAACATCCTGAAAAATCTAATTATGCCAAACACCTTTTAGAATAAAATCACACAATGACTCCTCAAAATAATATTAAATTCCTACATTTTTGTAATTTGTGTCTTCTGTTTGATTGTCAATGGGATATATTCTTTTGATAGCTAACCTATAATCTTTTTGTTTAAATAAAGTGTCAATCATGTTCGGATTGTAATGATTTGTATGTGCTAGTTGTTTAATGGTTGATATCTCTTTGCTAAAATCTGGTTTTGTTAGTGGAATAGTTAAAGCTCTGTGGACTAATGATCTGTAGGCTGCTATTTTATGTGTTTTATGGTACAAGATTCATTTGGTATTGTTATGTCGGTTTGTGTTGGTTTTCTGTATATGGAAAATTCAAATAGATTGTGTGCGTTAATCTTGATATTTAAGTCTAAAAAGTTTATAGCCCTGTTTTGTTCTGTTTCTAATCTAAAATTTATGTTAGGGTGGATACTATTAATAAGAATTAAAAATTCATTGATAACCTCAAAAGAACTGTCAAAACAAGCTAAAATGTCATCAATAAAACGAAACCAGAAGATAATGTGTTTAGAGAGGTTTAATTCAAATATTTGATCTTCGAACTTGTACATAAATATGTTAGCTAATAGATGACTAAGAGAATTACTCATAGGTAAACCATCTTTTTGTAAATAAATTATGTTATTAAAAGTGAAATAATTTTGACTTATACAAAGGTCAAATAATTGATTTAACTCTAACCTTTTAACTAATTCTATATTACTATTGATCAAGAAACTATCTAATAAAGGAATACATTCTTGTGGGGGTATTCTGGAGAACATGTTACAAATATCCAAACTAACAAGTTTTGAATGTGGTGGAAGATGTGTGTTTTGCAGCTTATCTACTAATTCTAATGAATTTCTAACAGAGTATTTCGATTTGTAACCTATCGTGTTAATAATCTGGTTCAGTTTTTTGGATAAAATGTGATTAGGTGCATTGATGTATGATACAACTGGTCTTATTGGCATATTCTGTTTATGTGTTTTGACTAGTCCATATAGTTTAGGTGGTTGTGAATATATCCCATTGACAATCAAACAAAAAACACAAATTACATATCTATACCATATTTTGGCAAAATATCAAAAAAAATTGCACATATACTAAGAAAAACCAACAATTATAAAATAACATTTAAGACCAACACTAACACTTTTTCATTTCTATTTAATGCTAAAGACAGAACACATGATATCATGAAATCGGGCATTTACCGTTTAAATTGTTCTTTTTGTAGTTCGGTATATATTCGGCAAACACTTGGAAATTTTGACATAAGATATAAAGAACACGTACGTCATTACAAAAATAAACATCCTGAAAAATCGAATTACGCCAAACACCTTTTAGAACAAAATCACACAATGACTCCTCAAAATAATATTAAATTCCTACATTTTTGTAATAACAAACGCAAATTAGACATTTTAGAAGCCTTTGAGATATATAGACACAAACTCAGGGTACCTTTAACGAATGAACAACTTGAGCTCAGTAATTCTCCGTTACTGGAAGTATTAGATATTTAATTATTTTAACATATCTAGTTACCTATTTTGTATCTACCTTAGCGACGTGTTTGTTTATAATTATATTACCTTTGATAATGACAGCATAGCTGTCGAAACAATATTGTCAGGTTGTATTTTAATAAAACTGTGAAACTTTTACTAATCTTTATTTATTTCATAAATACAATTATTTCCGTCTATGAAATAATTCTAACTAATATAAGTTAGAGTAATAAGATTTTCTTAAATTCGGTATCATTCCCAGATATACAGTGTTTAATAAGTAACACTTACTTAACACTAAAAAGAATAAATAATCAAATTTATCTGAGCATCGAGCATCTAATAACATGACTCTACAATTCCAACCGCATCACCACAGTGCACCACCCGCTAACTAAAATGCTAAGTGCAGTAATCAAATGAGTCGTTGCTTATAGTATGCAAGTATAGGTATGTAGTATATTGGAATCTGCATTACCGTTCTGTGCAACTTTAATGACCCTAAAATAGTAAGTACTCTATTTTAGTATTTTTGCTGAATGAAATTGGCAGTTTTAAGTTAATTAAATATTACAAATTTAATAAATAAATGATAATTAATTAAATAATAAATTAAATAAGTAAATAATAACCATAATCTTATTTTATGTAATTTTATAAATATATTCTGGTAACATTGTTTTTTATGTTCAAACAATTTCTAAGGGCATTGCTTCCATGCACCGCACGCCATGATATTGCCGAGACATTGCATCATCAATATTTTCATGATAAAACCAAATATTGACAAAATTCGCCGAATCGTTATATGTGAGTATTAAAGGAGATGGCGCAACCTACTGATTTTTCTATACAAAAAGTCTTAATGATTGATGATAAGAATTTTGAGCGATACGCTTTGTACCTACGAAGATAAGGCTAAACTATTCCATTTTTCGTAGCAGCTAGCTAGCAAATACTCCTCAATGATGCTTGCAAATGCTATTATTAAAAAGATTTAGACGGTCTGTATCGAATGCTGTTTGATAGTCTAACAGCAAGCAAACATTGAGAGTTTACTAGTACCGCAGCCGATATTAATGGTTCATTCCAGTCAAGATTGACATCGCAGTTAAGAGCAACTCTGTCGTTTTGGAAAGCAGACTTAACACGATCGGTCGTGCTTCCTGTTTGAGAAACCCATTGATGTACACTTTGCAGACAATTTTAAACCTTACGCAAGTTTATCTTGTACAGAAATTTTAGTAGCAAGACCTACTCAGCAAAAGTGTTATCGGCATTCCCTTTTTTCCGAGAATTAACTTTATACTTAGTTTCTAATGATCCGTAGTCCTTTCCTGATTCTTTACTCTGTGTTGCATTCTAAGTACACAGTGTCCCATTACTTACAAAACCAGCTGCTAGGCCATTTAGCCAAGGCTGTACTATATACGCACAGTGGTTCAGACGCAATTTACTTAAATCATTGGATAGCCTGCAACCGCTGTCAAGAATTAAATACCGTTTTCGATTTATATGCATTAATATTGCACTGACACGGAGCAAGTTCGGAAATAGTGCGCGTTAGCATGAACATCGAACACATAAAAGTAAAACAAAACAACCTAACCTCGATTGCTCTTATACAAGGTGTTTCGAATCGTTATGTTCAAATTTCGAGAGTGTAAAGTAGGTTCAATTCTGAGAGTAAGAAACACAAAAGTGGTAAGTCGATTTTTATTTGTTTCGGAGATACAGGGCTATGAAGTTTTTTGCAAAGTAACAATTTGTTTTCTGAAGAGCAACAAACAATATTAATGAATAAGTACTAACTTAAATTTAATGATTAATTCATTTTCACTCGCCGGCAGTAACGCTTCCTATTTGGAGATTGTTTTCGCGTATTTCCTGGGCAGCCTGCTGAATGCGCTCCGATATAGCCTGTTTCGTATGCATGCACACATGCAACCCGAGAAACAAAAATCAAAGTGATTATGATCCGGAGATCTAGCTGGCCATGCAACCGGTTCACCACGACCAATCAACGAATGAAATGTGGTGGTGCACCATCCATTTGAAACCGGATATCCCTTGTTAGTATTAACGTTACATCTTCCAAATTCCAAATAAGTGCCAATGAATTTGTTTGATTGGGCAAGATATAGGTTGCAGTTCCAGGAAGGTTTTTTTTGAACCATGGACACCATTCAAAAATTAATAGCCCTGTATCTCCGAAACAAAAAAATAGACGCACGATGTCTACCGTGTCAACTGATTTTAGGTTATGTTCGTTTGTTTTGATGGACATGTGGATAGCGTAAATTGCAATAATCCGTTATTTTTATTAGAAGTAATTTGTTACTCTTTATCAGATGTTGACGATGAATTAACATAGATTTTATTAGAAATGCAACCGAAAGAGGTTCCAAAAATTAAAAATTTTATGGTACATATAAGAGCAATAGAGGTTAGGTAGTCTAGTTTTGTTTGTTGACATTTGGACACGCGTTCGATTTATAGTTCATTTTTGTGCTCGATGTTCGTGCTAACGCGCACTATTTCAGAACTTACTCCATGCCAATGTAATATTAGTGCCTATAAATCAAACGCTATTAGTCAGTGCAGCATCAGTGCATATAAATCGAAAAAACTATAAGTCGTAATAGTATATTAAGTATCGAGAACAGTAAGGACAGTTTACCGATCTACGCCAATATTGGAGGAGATCGGTAAACTCCTTACTGTTTGAGATGCTTATACTATTTTTTGTACGATCATTATGAATACAAATGTATTAACTAAGGAAATATCCCAAAGATGGTAAAAAAATAGATTCAAGATAATTTATTTTTGCCCTGTATATCCACCAACCATTAAGTAGGTTTTGTCGTTACCATGGATACGTTTGTAATTTTATTTTGAATGTCACGATATTTTTGTCGTTTCAACATAAATAAATAGATAGCATTCGTTGTTATTATTATTTATTGGGTGTTTTTTCACAGCAAATTTAAATAAAAAACATAATTTTTTTTAAATAGTTCAATAATTATTTAGAAATAATGATTTTTCACGAAAGACATCTAAAGATGGTGCATTTATTTTATAAATTACATGTAATTTACTTACCGTTCTGTTTTTGACAGAACTGAACGGTAAGTAACTACTTACCGACGCGTTGTTGCTTAGTAACCAGTAAACATAACCTACTGTTCTAAAACCAAGTTTGGTAAACAATCCGAAATAGCAGGGTCGTACAAATAGTATATTAAGCATCAAGAACAGTAAGGACAGTTTACCGATCGACGACAATGTTTGGCGACTGAGCGAAGCGAAGTCGCCAATATTGGAGGAGATCGGTAAACTCCTTACTGTTCGAGATGCTTATACTATTTTTTGTACGATCACTATGAATACAAAGGTATTAACTAAGGAAATATCCCGAAGATGGTAAAAAAATAGATTTAAGATAATTTATTTTTGCCCTGTATATCCACCAAATATTAAGTAGGTTTTGTCGTTACCATGGATACGTTTGTAATTTTATTTTTAAATGTCACGATATTTTTGTCGTTACCATGGATACGTTTGTAATTACTATTATTTTTTAATGTTACGATATTTGTCAAATTTGTGAGAAGGAGTGAATCTGAAAACGAATATAATTAGGATATTGAAAATGCCTAAGCAAATTTAAATAAAAAACATACATTTTTTTTAATAGTCCAATTATTTAGAAAATAATGATTTTTTCGCGATCGCTAAAGAAACATCTAAAGATCATGCATTTTTTCTATAAATTACATATAATTTACTTACCGTTCTGTTTTTGACAGAACTGAACGGTAAGTAATTACTTACCGACGCGTTTTTGCTTAGCAACCAGTAAATATAACCTACTGTTCTAAAACCAAGTATGGTAAACAATCCGAAATAGCATGGTCGTACAAAAAAGAATTTTAATACTATAAAATATAACGGGTGTTTTTTTAAATTTGGCGTCCTAGTTAGCTATGACTATGAGTTTGTTGTGAATAGACCACTATTTTTCAAATGTCAAAATGTCAAAACTTAAAAGTGAGGTTAGGTTTAGATACACTGCGGCGTGGCGACATTCAAAGGTGCGTTCACAATCGAACTCTCATTGCTTGCTCTGACGCCAAATTTAAAAAAATACCCGTTAGTATGAGCAAAAAATAATACCATCAAAGATGCCTTTGGAATTTTGAACACAAATTTGAATATAAAATAATCAGAATCCTTTGACAGTGACAGTTGTTATAAATTAGATATAGTTTTCTAGTGTTATAAGTTATAATACACGTAAGTAACATGGGATCAAAATTCCAAAGACACCTTTATTGGAGTTACTTTTTGCATACTATACATAAGTGCTTTAGAAATCCATGGGATAAAATACCATTAAATTAAATGGTTGAATAAAATTAGTTTAAAGATGAATCACAATCAATAAATTGCGAGGCTATTCTTGAAACTTTTTACAGCGTTAATACAAACAAAATATTGAAGTTAATAGTAAATAAAGATACAATCCGTTTTAAGCAATCGAGTCTAGAGTAACCACAGTAAGTATATTATAAATAGGAACTGGAAAGCAAAAGAAATAAGAATTAAAAACCAGTACAACAAATTTAATATCGACAGAAATCAAGTTTATATTATAAGATTTTTTGTTTCCACATTTTCTAGGTTCGGGAAAAATAAAATTAAAGATTTTTTGACGTTTTTGTCTAGTCAAGTAACAAACATCAAAAAATCTGGTTTTTTCGGATGATTATCCAATCAAAATTCCAATTCCGGTCCATTTCGATAATAGTTAAACTAGTATATGTGAAATATTATCGCGCATCCTTGCTACCATATTTATGTAGCAAATTTAATACTACTGCTTGATGTATAACAACAATTTCACCGGTGAAGAAATTCCATTTATACTTCATCTGAAGGAATCTTTAGTTTTTCTTTGATCGTCGTTCTATTAATATTGTTTTGTCCTGCAAAGCGGGGCACTATTCTTTGATTGTGTAACAGAAAAGTATAATGAATAATTTTTCTAAACACTTTTACAAATTCTTGTTTGACGTTTCTTATTTTATTAAAAGGAAATTTTAAATTGAAAATGCAGAAAATTATTGTAAAGTTGAACTTCCCTGGTAAAAAACAAGAGTGCAGCCCATGCTATATACACATAAAAAACAAAATATCAACTCAACAGGAGTAGCGGCTCTACTCACGCTAATAGCATTTAATGGCAATTTATAAAATCAAAATTATCAATATATGTTACAGTCTTACAGAGCAATAAACTTACAATTCTTACAAGTTTATGGCCGACTTGAGTTGCTTAGTGTTATGTTAAGTATCTGGAATTGTGTGTGTTGATTTTCCAAAAATACTAGAAAAAGTATTGGACTATTTATAATAAGATTTTAACACATGGAGCAAGATATCATTGAGTAAAACTGATGTTTTACTTTTCAAACACTCTCTTCATCATATATTGTTTTTTAAGATTTAGTCAAGAAAAGAAAAAAAACCAATTTCCAGAAAAATAATAAAACTGCTATGTGACTTAATATTAAAAAAATGCTTATAAATAAGCGTATTTATAGTTTCTGGCAAAAATTATGAATAATATATCCAGGGTCTACCTATTAGTTAAGCTACGCATTTCCGGCTGACGCGCCGTCCTAAAATGGTTAATGCCGTGAACATACCTACAATAAAGAACTAAATATGGAATACCTTTTATAAGTTTATTAATAAACTGTCAAAACTTCAGTTTTTTCGCGCAAAACTACTTTTAGTAGACTCGTCTAATAATGACCAATAACTTTACACTAGTTTATGTATACTTAAAAAAATTTAATAGGTGCTAATTTGTCGTAAAATATGCTTTAATAATTGTTCTTCAATAGTAATTAACCATTACTATAGGTACCTACGTGTCCTGTCATGTTGATGTGCACCTGTAGTAAACATACGTAAACCATGTGACCATCTTTGTTTTAAAATAACTATACGGAAAAGTAAGAGTGAGAAAGATATAAGGTTTGAAATTTGTAACATAAGAAACAGCATTTTAATGTAGGGAGTCCAAATAGCTTGACTTTTTTGCTTTAATTTTCAATGTAAAGTTATTACTATTTAGTGAGTTTTAGAACCGCTGGAATCGCTCGAAAGTCTTAAATCGTTTTATTGCTTACCAGCACCTCTCACTTTGGCTCTCTTCAAAAGAAAAGATTTTGTTAGTTAAAATCAGAACTTGCCCAAACGGTATAGAAACAAGTTCATACTCAAATAACAATGTTAATGACTAAAATATGGGTATCCTCTCCCCCAGTGTATACGAGCTGGATTCAAGATTGGTTAGAAATCACCTAACTGGCATTAAATCATTCGGTTTTATTGTACGATACAATTCTTTATTTGCATCAGTGACCAAATTACGTATTTTGAACTGCATTTATATGTGTAAGTACTACATATCAAGTCTTTTCTCAGAAGTATATTTTTTCAATAGCTTTTGCAAACAAAACAAGGAAGTAACCTCTATAAATATGTAGCTTTTAGAAAAATCGGCTACCTTATTTAATTTTTAGTAATAATTAAATATATTAATTAAAAGTACCATATGTAACAGATATGTAACGTAATAGTATCTTTTGATTAGTTGTTTTTATCTTAAAAAAAGAAATATTATTTCTATAGGACGGCCATCAATTTTATGTAAGTATCACTTGCAAATTATTTATAAAAAAACTGTTTCTATTTTTCACATTTACTAAATCCTCACTAATCTATAACAATAACAATAACCAACGGATTGGCTTCATCCCCATTCATTTAAGATTCATAGCCATTAAAAAGCATACAGTAATTTTGTTGGTATTGCTGCGATCAGAAACAACTAAACCTGCTGCAATATTGTATGAGATCTCATTTTGAGTCACTCCAACTATACCCATTAATTTGCTAATTACCTACAGTGTTACTGTTATACAGATGGTTAATACCACTTTTTAAAATTACCAACAAATACTTCTAAATTATAACTGTTAATATTTTAGACATATTGATAGGTACAATTTTGCTAATATTTTTAATACTTCGTAACATCTGATTTAGATAGATTTACCAATTTCTAATAATTGTTGATTGTTAATTTTAAAATTACTACAAAGACTATATGAATAGATAGTAGTTATTGGATCTTCAAATCTCTCTTTAAAAAAATATTTAAAAGTTAGTAATTTTTATATCACCGAATTGCGGTTTACCATTTTCAAAGAACTTATTACTGTTTTTGTTAATAATATTTAGGTTTCTCCAGTTCGGTTTAGATATCTTAAAAAACTTGATGTTAAGATGACACATTTGGTATATTAAAACCATTTCATTTTCTGGTTTTAATATATATCTTCAACAGTCTACGCAAAATTTTCAATGATTTCTTCTTTCTCCAAAATCTTTCACATTCACGCAAGTAGTTGTTTCTGATAGTGTTTACCTCTAAGCTTTTGAACTTCTTTTAATACTTTAGTACTTTTTTCACACAGATTCCGATTATGTAAGGCACTGCATTTATTTTACCTATTCCGCGGAAAATAGGCTAACAAAATTGCACAAAAATCCGCTATAGGTTCAAAATGTAATTACATACAGTTTATCCCACAAGACCATCCGGTCGATTCGTTAGATTAGAAGAGTAGCTTGGTATATACCTTTAGTAGCGACAAACTAGTTTTTTGGTATGTAGAACTCAGTCGCCTTGTTATAGCGATAGTATGCAGTGTTACTTTATTACGAATGCAGTGTATGTTGATTGAAACATTTCCCAGGTAGCAAAGGTACGTCATAATGACGTTAACATCTAGTGGTGACTCGTCATAAGACGTCAGTGGAGCAAAAGTCGACGACATAATGACGTCCAGTAAATGACATTAAAATGACGTGACACATATCACGTCATATTGTCGTCTTTTCTAGATAATAGGTTTATTTGTACCGATTTATTTATAGATTATTATTTTACCGGTTTCCAAAATCAAAAACTAAATGTTGCGATGTGGCATTTTCTATCGTAACTAATATTAGCCTTACTTCAAAAACATTTTTTTCCAGTTTTTGTTATATTTTCCATAATGGAATATGTTTCAGTAAGGCTATTGTAAAGACTCATTGCGCTTAAAGCGTGTTATTGCGGCGAAGACAAACATTTATCTATATTATTTTCGTAAAAATATTATTATTTTTAGTTCATTTTTAATGTTTGATAAATTTCAACAGTAATTCATGAACTGCAGCAGGATGGTGCTACTTTCAAACATTGAACCAATCGGTGTAAGCATCACTGACGCAATACGCGCACGCAGTTCATCTTGGTTGTTAGTACCAGTCTTTGTTCTGTCGTTTATGTGCAATTTGCTTTCTCTGCCATTTTTTGATTTAAAGGTTTAAGAACTGAACATTTTTGTAATAATAATAATAATTGCTACAACCCATAACCGGGAAACCAGGCTCCAGAAGCTTACGCTTGTGCGGGAGGGAGGGGGTGATTATTATTATTACGTAGGCCCTATGTGCGGATGCAGCCGACTCACAGATGGAACAGCGCAAATCCCACATTTGTGTCACAGCTAAGGAAAACTGCAGAAAACCTTAACCAGATCTGCCGGCACCGGGAGTCGACCTCGGGCCGCCTGGGTGAAAGTCTGGTACGCCAGACATTACACTACCAAGGCTGTGGTGAAATACTTGTCAGAACTTAAAGTACGGTCTATTACATAAATATTTGGCAAATGCGTTGGTTTGGTTTATAGGTTTTGTGGCGATGCCTAATATTCATAGCATTTGATTTATCGTTGAAGTCTTCCAAGGAAACATTGTCACTTTAGATGTCCTTCATTAGAAATAATGAGACAGGGTCAATGAAGCTAGACTGTGGACTATGTTATCTTTAACTTTAATGAGCAATGAGCAAATACTTGTTTGTAATTTTTAATAATTCTTTTGGAATATCACCCTTCAATGTATGTTATATTTTTGTATTTGTATATTTTTCAATATATAACATTAATAACTAGTAGCTTCATATGTATTCCTAAAGATGTGGGAGAAAAGGGGTACCAAATATAACGTGAAAAAGACGTCAAGTTAATATGTTTATAAAACGTGAAATTAACGTCTAGCATATGACGTCATTGGTCTGAGACATTAGGAAATCATTACCACGTCATATTTACGTCATACAACGACGACATTAATGTCACTCAGTGGCCAGTTCATGTCGTTTTCACGTGCATTGGCTACTTGGATTAAAGCGGTGTTTTGCATGCACTCTCTCAAAAGGGCAACAAATGAGTGTTACTGTGGCAGTCCGTTTTCTACACACTCCTGATTTTGTGCAAAGTGAATAATGCAGATGATGAATAATAAAGAAAGTTTCTGCAATGTAAAAGAAGAAGATAAAGAAATTAAGATCGAGCGGTCGTAGGTTATCCGGAGAAAATTCAAACATTCGTCAAGTTCGAATAGAGCTTGCTAGAAGAAGTGTTAATGTAGATGTAGAGCTTATGGCAATCAAACCGTTTGCCGTTTAAAAATTCATAAGATTGCACGGTAAAGTACTAAGCTGAAAGCGCTGCTTACCGTGAAGCAACTACTAGATAAATTTGCGGATAGAAGAACATTTATAGAGCGAAGTGGGGGTATTGTAATCTTTACTGACCAAGCTTCTTTTTGGGATTGGTATCGTATCTTAGAAGGGGATTTGCGCTGTAAGTATCAAGAAAGTAGTCCAGCTCTCGATTAAGCACTCCGTTAATGTTCCGTTAATTTAGAACATTATACCTTTTTATAGCGACATTAAATTTTTTTATAGGTGTTTGTCATTGAAGACTCGAAGGTACCGTGCTATCCTCGAGTGCTGAAGTGATAAATTGACAAACACCTCAAATAATAAAAAAATAAACCGTATTTTTCAAGTTGTTCATTACTACTTTGTTAATACTTTTAACGATTTCATAGGAATTAGTGGGATAATGAACTGGAATTGCGGTACTAGTGCGGTAGTGAATCTGTTACATTATCAGTGTGGATAAAGTAACTAATATGCTTAGTGAAATGAATGCGAAAAGGATTTACGTTACGCAGATAATTTTTTAATATAATTTAAAGATGGCGCTTCTAATCAAGAATTCGAAGAGTTCTATTAAATACAGAACTCATTTCCTCGGCGGTAGAGTTCATGGCACTTTTTTTAAGTGGTATCCCCTGTAGACCTGTTCCACTGCCATATGCTTGTAACTGAAGAATTACATTATGATAAATGTATTCGCTTTGAATGTCCAGCTTGTTCATTAATCAATTTAATATTTTTTTCTTTCTCGTTGACTTCAGTTTCATCTTCTATTGTAGCAATTATTGATTAGCAACTGCAAGACGCTGCACATTTTGCTTACACTTACAGGTCAACTGGAGCAATTGTTAATAATTAAAACGTCGGCATCTTCAGCTGCTTGCCGGATAGTAAAGTTGCTCTGCTTGAACGCAGCCCTGGTATATGAGACCGGTGTGGGCAGATTCGAATCTCGCCTTGGATAAGGTCATTTATGATCACCGACGGAACCCGTTGTTTGACCGAGGTCATTTATGGTCACCAAAGGAACCCGCTGTTTGACTGAATCTTAAGTGCGGAGAAGCGAAGTGAGGTTTATCCCGCTTTTTGGCATATGGGAAACTGCATGCCGCCAGGTAAATGTGCTTAGGAGCTATCCCGACCACCCTATAATCCGGGCTGCAGCCGGGTACAGTGATTGGGAGAAGCTCTGAAAGCCATTACACTTAAGGATAGTTGCGAATACATTGCCTCTCACAATCAAGACAACTTCACATTAACGGGTACACACTGGGAGTCTATAACGTGTAGACTTAAACGAAGCTCTGTCGAGGGCCCACCAAGCCTATATATTGGTAGATCGGAGTGGCAAAACCATTAAAAAACCAAGTCCCGCCACATTTGAGGTTGGATTCGATCGAGCAGTGGCCCCAACCTCTGTCTCGGGGAGGAGCTTATGAAGGTATGAAAGAGGACTGGAGGGCTCTCTCTATTCAACTGAGTTAAGTTGGGGGAATAGTCCTATTGTTGGACAGGTACTTAGCCCCGTATAAAAGAGCACGGGAGGGTGCCGGCGGGTGAGCACGTGTTAAGTCAATCTCCGGTACTAGCCTGGATAGCTAGTAGAGGGTGGATAGGCAACCTCGCTTCTACCAGTGAGTTACTGGGAGCAATTGTTAGCAATTGCGCGCTGATTGGGCGTATCCCAATCACTTCCTCTTGGAAGGAACGTGGAGGTATGTTTATATAGGGACCCCACGTAAATCAATGACAAATTCTTATCCCCTTATGCACCTGTTGGTTGTTGGTTGGTGCACCAAGCACTTTAGTTATATTTAAGGTTATGTTATTGTTTAGATGGCTGATTTGTGTAGTTAATTTGTTTTAAAATACAAAAAAATAACTAAAAATTGAATACTGATAAGGAGCAGTTAGAGATTTCTGAAGTAGAAAGAAATGAGGTTTAGAAACTTTACGTTAGTGCACAAGATTTTAATCGACCAATGATAGGTAAAACAGAAATACTTTCATAATTTCTTTCAGGCACGAAATAAGCGTTTTATTTGGAACTTTGGGAGCAACACGGGAGTAACACCAGTGTAAGATACTCCTAGTGTGCGTGACTCTAAAAAGAAAGCATTATATATGTAAGGTGTTATTAAGAATGAATGGGGGCATCTTTTATGCACGACCTTGGAACTCATAAATAGCCACGTACTGAAATAACACCACCTTACTTGGTCATTTCATCGTAGCGCTTAAAGTAAATACACTTATGCGTTAATTAAATGTAGAAAATAACGACGATTTATTTCCTTTACGCATGCCTTCTTCCAGTTTCGACTGGGTCACCGGGCAAATGCCTGGTGGGACCTTCATATCGGGACCTCTCGGGCCCTAACCTCCGATAAAAAAATTATATATAACAGGAAAAATGTTCACCTGTTAACTTATGAGATGATTAATACAGTATATACCCCTGTCGTTGGTTATTCACTTGTACAAATCCCGAATATTAATAAATAAATATACATGGTGTAGCTAAAATGCTTGACCAAACTTTGAGAGCGAGTTCTCTATACCGAAATGAGAAAAAACAGTTAATATGGCTAAGGAATACTACCGCCATAATTATTTTAACATTAATTTCTAAATAATTGTTTATGCAGCTTTGAAAAACAAACTGTCGATGATAACATTGAATCTGAATCGATTGATAACAAACACAGATCAATTTTTTATTTTCAATCATTTTTAATTTCTTTCAAGTTCAACGTTTAACAAGTTGTTAAAACTTGGCCAATACCCTGATAGGTTACCCATTTCGCAAACAGCTGGACATGATTTTTATGTATGGTCGTGCTAATAGTAATGCTCGCGAGGCTGTACGGCTCTACCAGGAAACGTTTCCAGACCGACAGTAACTAGACTACTATTCGTTGTGTGACAGTAAGTTTTTGCTGTATTGTTTCATCGATTTCCAGAGAGAAGAACAACTGCACCAGCTACTGAGAATCGAGGAAAGTCAACAGTAGCCCAAATACCTAGCCTAGATGAGCTTGTTCTAGAAAATGTTGCTGTTAATCTGGGTGCCGAAATTCAGCACGAAACAAACGCAGGTAGAGTTCTGTGTTAGTCACATGACAATTTACAGGGTAGGGTACTCCATAAACAGCTTTTGTACCGTTAGGGTTTGCAACGTGTGCAGGGTCTTATACCTGCTGATATCTCACCACGATAAAACTTTTGTGACTGATTAGTTTGGCAAGTCGCCGATCCATTTTTTTGTTTCATCGTTGCTTTTTACATATTTACAGGCAACTTTCAGTAGAAATGACATCACGAACTTCTACAACTCCACAACAAATTCACGTGCAATACTTCCAGCAAGACACCAGCAGTAGTTTGTAACTAATGTGCGCGCAGTTATTGCACACGTGTTGTCAAAGTGACTTACGGACAAATTCTGCAGGGATTTTCTTATTAATGATTTTTCGCCGGAAATCGAACAGGTGTAATATGATTTATTTATCCAACCTCCATCTTTAAATTTCTATATGCGAGGACTATGCTGAGGATTTCTCTATGCGGGCGTCAGAACACATCAGGCGGCTAGACGAGGTACAATACGCGGCTATGTTTAAGCGTTTGCTAGAACGTTTATATGGAAGTTATAAAGCGTCGTCGTGGATAGAAGAGAATTCAACTAGTGTTCGACCGGCGTATTGGAATGTGCTTTATGTAATTAGTAATCAAATATATTAGTGAATAATGTTTAATAGTTGTTGTAATAATAAATAAATAGTCCTTATATAATCTATTTTAAGTTTCTAAATATCTAGCATTTAAGTTCGTTAAACAGTTTATAATTATAGTGTTAAATAATTCGTTAAGATTAAATTGGTGTATGTAAATAATATTTTTCTTGTTAATAAACGATTAAACAGCATTTTTGTTATTATTTTAAAAAGAACGTTACAATATTAATCGCCACCGAAAATGTATCAACCCTGATTGTATTACTCAATGCAGATAACGGCAGTACCTGCTTTGAAATATCAAGCATAGACCTTATGTCATAGGGTCTCGCTGGCAGCTGTATTGCAGCTGGAAAAGCCCAACAACTACATGTCTAACACGGAAAAATCATAACAGAATGTTGTAGTATATTTTTAAGCGCTATTATTGTCTATTTAGGAAATGTTGCAGTATGTCTTAAATTATTATATGTTACATACGGTTACAATTTGACAAAGATTGATTGTACAAAAAAAAAAAGTTTTAGGCAAAAGTTATGGAAAATTCTATTCTCTACAACATTTATAACAACTATTTTCCCCGAAAAATAAAGCGGAACCGAGATATTGTGCACAAACCATTTTCAACTCCCTAAAAACCAACATGGCGACTTGCCCCAACCCCCTTTTTAATAGAACTCTTCGAATTATTGATTAGAAGCACCATATTTAAAATTTTTGTACAATTTTATTGATCTATTTTTACTCTTTTCAGAAAATTGTAAAAATAGTGTATGCAGTAGTTGCACAAATACGGCATATTACTTTTTAGGTACAACTTGTCTAAATAGTAACTATTTTGTTATTTCTCGAGTTTCGTAGGTAAATAATAGTAATTCGTGAAAATTACATTATGTTAAGTTTTACCAACTAGTAAGTATTACTATTAACTTAATAATTGTTATACGCAAAAAATAGATTGACAAAATGTAACCAGTAACTAAAATACTAACCAGTTGGTGCCATGAAGTACGAGAGATGTTCCGTCACCTCGATGTCTCCCCAAAAATAACAAACAAGCAAATCCACAGCGAACTGAGATTTAAAAAATGTTGGGTTTCGAAACAAACGCTCGAAGATGAAGACAAAACTACCTGCACTAACGTTATGCTTCTAAGATATCAAACGCTTTGATACATACATTAATAGTGGGCTATTAATAGAATTATCATTTTTATCAATTAAAAGGTCTTTTCATTTTTTCGTAGATACACCCTTGAATTAACGATCCCTAAACAATTGTCATTTTTGCCTATGCTATAATTTGAAAAAACAACAAAGAAAATAGGTAATGGGCGGCTAAGTTGGGCAAAAAAGCCAAATAAATTTTTAATAAACAAATCAGCTTTACATAAAACAGGTAAGAAAGATTATAAAGTTATAAGATTTTTGAGTAAAAATAAATGTCAGCGGTATTACAATTCATAGTAGTATGTATATATAATTATTATAGTGTAGCGCGCGTGTTTTTTTTTAAATAAAACTAAAGCGATATAAAAAAATACTATCATAGTCATGACACGATTTTACTCTAAATAAACAATAATCTTAAGATGAATAAATTTTGAGAAAACGCAATCAATAAAAGATAATAAATTTTCCTATGAGGTAATTTAATGTATATTTACTAAATCAAACGTCCCTATGAATCTTTTATATTGCCAAAATTTTATACAACAAAATATTAAAAAAAATGTTATATGAGGAAAACCTTCTGGGCGTATCCATTAAAAGGATATATATAGATAATTCAAATAATAATAACCATTGTCTTTTATATACGACAACTAATAAATTATTCAAACCTCAGACACTTAATATTATTCCATGCATAAAAAATTAACATACCTTAGCAATAATTATTACCGTGCACCATACAAACCAAAACTACATGTTGACAATAATGAATAAACTAACAAACGAATTAATAATAATAATAATAGTAGTAAAACTTTAAAAGCAGCTGCATCAAAATAACTGGTGACAGATATTACAGTATATGTGACTCGAAGAGGTAATGGCTTTTATCACTCAGAGGAAATTCTTATCAACACCTTATCTAATCTTCGTTACGCTAATTTGTACTTACTGAATTTTTAAAACCCGTTGTAATATTAGATTATTATTATATTATTATCATCATCCCATTATTATTAAAGCATGCATACCGACAAATATACTCAACAAATACTAAATTATTAATAATATAGCAGACCGAGGCGGTTCTCATTTTTCCCAGTTTCCTAAATTATTTGTTTCTCTACGAGTTTATGAATGAGTCCTGTGAGTCATTTCGTCAATTATTGTATTTATTTAATGAATGGTCATTTTACACTGCCCTAATTTTGCCTTATAGTAATTTATACTTTGTCAGTAGTGTACGTAGGCCATTTATCTAATACCATTAATAGCAAAGAAATTTAAATAAGTTGAAATATCCCTAGTGTGCGTGTATATAACAATGTATTTTTAAATATATCTATAACATAGGATAAAGGAAATAAAATATCTTCATGCGTGATTTATTATGTAATGTAAGCAATTTATGTTACACCACTGTATTGAAATAGATGTATCTTGGCCTACAAACCATTTCCTCAAGTTTAAAGTTCGCTAAGGTCAAAGTATGATAAATTAGAGGTGTTAATATCCTATGATGATGTATAATAACTTTATAAAATTGCAATTAATAGTGTTTCTTTGCGTTCTATATTGCAAAAATACTGTAGTGATAACCTAATATTTTTTTGAAAATATAAAAATAAAAATATATTAAAAATATATTAAAAAGTAAAAAAGGATAAAACATTGATAATAATCAAATAATAATAATCAATAATCATACCTATCGTTTTTGCGTAACTTATTAATAACAATAACGAAAAGCAATATTTAGATTCTTCTACAGTATGTTCCAGTTGCGTATTTAGGGGCGGCTATCGGGCTGAACCCCCCCTCCGAAAACTTCTTAATAGTGTTAAAATCATTTTTATAAATTAGCCCCCCCCCCCTCCCGGAAAAGACTTCTAAATACGCCACTGGACAGAGGATCAAACAGCGAATCTGAATGGAAACAATTATACACAGCCAAAATTAGTGTTAGCCCCCTGCCCCCAGTTTAGCTCGTTTATTTGAACTAAAGATTGCCAAAGAGGAAAAACACTCGTACACGTCAACAGAGAACATTTTGAACATATTTTGTATTTAAAAAGTGTTTTATTTTTATAAAATAATGAATACGTTTTATTCAAAGTTTGTATAAATATTACAATTTAACTAAATATATATATCATCAGGCGCGTGCTGGGCCAATTCTAGGGCCCGGGAAAATATTACTTAGAGGGCCCCACCACCCCATTTCGGTTAACTTTTTTTTGATAATTTATTTATTTAGAATAATTATTAGATCATCTATTATATGGGATTCATTAGTAACTGTCAATGCAATTTTACGTTCCTCTTGTGGAAAAAACTTGCAGAGAATGAAGGTTGTTGTAGCAACGAGTCTGGAAGACGAGAGAGCCATGAGGTCTCATCCACCACAAACTATGATTTAGCAATTGCGAGGGTAAAAGTCTGCGTGAGGCACTATCAGCCGGATTATCTGATGATTGTAATACCATGACGAATGAAAAATACTCGATTAGTCACAAATGTGTTGGAGTCAGTGGCGGTCGCTGCATACGTAAACCCGGGGCACTCGCAGTGCAAGACATGATCATATACTGCTTTAATGTGTGCGTACGAACATGATAGCGATATACCAGTTTGTCGTGTGCCCCGAGTTTGACGTATGCAGCAACCGCCACTGGTTGGAGTCTGGGAGTTTTCCAAGCGATCAATAAAACCTTTCATCAACTCTGCTGCCAATACAGAACGCACAATTCGGCAGAATATTGAACTCTTAAATATGCTACAACAGCGGATCGCAACCATAGGGTCGCGACCCATTTTTGGGTCGCAAAAGTTTCAAAATGGGTCGTATAAATATTTATTTTTATTATATCATTTAGGTTCATGTTAAGAATATATGCTGTAAGATCCTGTAAATTTAAGTAACCCCCCTCTCCCTCTCGTATGGGTCGCCTTACCATTTTATTGACATTTTTGAGTAGCTAGATAAAAAAGGTTGCAGAACGCTGCGCTACAGCACTGCAACCAATTTTAGACGCGTCCGAGATTGCATGAAGTTCTTTTTTGACGGCCGAGTCTAAATTAGTAGGCCAGGCAAATTAGTATTGGTACTCAATCGACGCAGAATTTAATGCCCTACATTTTTGGTTATAAAAGACTTTTCGATTAAACGCTGAGAAAATCCGAAAATGTCGAGGTTTTTTAACATTACGGTTGAAGCCCTACTCAGAAATCGGGGAAAACTCAGATTATTCTTAGCAGAGACCTGCTTGAGTGATTAAAACAGTTTCCAAAACTTCGCCCGTTTTTGCAAGGCAGCCCTTTTTTTGACCTAATTTTAATGGTATATAATACATCTGACAATTTACATCTTTAAATTTGAAAGTTAAGGAAGTTCCAACTTCCAACTTGAATAAATTCCAGTTATTGATCACTGCCTCAGGAACAGGGTAATCCCAATCTATTTTCACCATCCATAACTGCTGCATAAACCTTTTTGCAAAGAGAACCACTGGGGTTCAAAATCTTAAAGGATCGTAAATTCGCACTATTTCCGATAAGATATTTCTTTTTGTGCAAGGGCGATCTATAGGGTGACACAAGTAGAAAAAAACGTCGGCCGTGGGGTCCCAATAAAGACCTAACACCTTAATAAAGATAGAATTGAAGTTTCTGGGCAGAACCTACAAAATGATATATTCAAATTACGTTATCAATATAAATATGATTACGCAACGTATCCGCAACATCAGGATACTTCGATTCTTCTAAATTAGCAAGTCTTGAATAGTTTGCAAGGCTAAAAAACGAGGAAGAAGATTAGATTAAATCGTCGCTATTCGTCAGGTATGGCCGAGTTGAACAGCGACGAGGTATATTCCCGGTATCCCGGTGGGGCAGCACGCGCCTGTATATCATATTTAAAACAGCAATTTCTTAAAAAAACGCAAACGTGCCACACAAACAGAAGATTGAATATTAAACTATAAGTATAAATATAGTTACATTATCCCATTGGAACAGACGAACAGTGGCGGCTCGTGCCTTCCTAGGAAGGTGAGGCTCGAAAAAAAACTCCTGCTGCAAAACCCAATTTAATCTGTGGGCGGTGCAATGTGTAAATAATGCTAAAGGTGCACCAGATCCAATTTCAGGCAGTTTAACTCTCCGGCCATAACGCTAGCATCATCGTAACATTGAGTAACTAATTTTGGTTTAAAATTAAAGGGTTATAAAACGTCAGCTATTAGATCGAATAATGCATTTGCAGTTCTATCAGCACTTACGCCAAAAAACCCTAAAATTCGTTCTTTTAAATTGCCATTATTTACAAACCGGACAGTAATGGGGCTTGTAATTTTTCACCAATGTCTGTTGTATCATCAGCAATTATTACAAAATAATTTGCATTATTAATTTCACTGTCAATAGATTCTCTTAAATAATTCTCGCAACAATTAGTTAATTGATTTTAAATAGTTTTTGACCAGTAAAAATGTTTTTAACTTCTTCAGCATGTTCGCTAATCTCGACATTGCGCTTAATCAAGCACTCAAATATTTATTTAAAGTTGCCACGATTATCTAAAGTAGTCGATTCAAGCTAGCTCCGAAATGGTAATTTCTGACTGCCTAATAAAATTGTAACGTCAATTAAATAACATATAAGTTGCCGATTTTTTTACATGCTCATTGTAGGTATAAAACTGTATTTAAATATGCGTGTTCTTGCAAAGATTCTATAACTGTAGAAACGCTGTACGTTCAAATACGCTTAAAACCTAAAAAATTTTTAATACGTTCCTTTGAATCGTTATATTTTTTTACGCCTCTGGAAAATATTTTTAATCATTATCATTTACAGCCTTGGTAGTGTACTGTCTAGAGTGCTGGACTTTCACCCAAGCGGCCCGCGGTCGATTCCCGGTGCCGGCAGATCTGGTTAAGGTTTTCTGCAGTTTTCCTTAGCTGTGACACAAATGTGGGATTTGCGCTGTTCCATCTGTAAGTCGGCTGCAGCCGCATTTAGGGCCTACGTAATAATAATAATCGCCCCCTCCCTCCCGCACAAGCTTATAGCTTCTGGGGCCTGGTTTCCAGACTATGGGTTGTAGCAATTATTATTATTATTATATTATTATTATAACCAATTATAACCTGTACTGTTTTAACCATACAATTTTAACAGTGTTCTCAGTAATTACTGTCACAGAGCCACGTATGCATTGCATAAGTGGGAATTTAATATTGTTTATTGTATTGAGTCATTGTGTGATTTTGTTCTAAAAGGTGTTTGGCATGATTAGATTTTTCAGGATGTCTATGTCTGTAACAACGTACGTGTTCTTTATATCTTATGTCAACACTCTAAAAAATTACCGGTAAATTTACCCTAAAAATGGAGGCAAGTATGTTACCTCCATTTTTTGGGGTAAATTTACTTCAAAGTGTAATTTTCATAAGAAGTGTGAAATTACAATATTAGATTAAATTTGCATTGTAATGTTTCCTTTTTAAATAAATTTACAGATTAAAATTACTATCTCAATGTAATTTTACATTTTAACATTAAAACACCTGTGTAAAGTTACATGACAAAGTTAATATTTCATGGAAATAGTACTTTTCAGGGTTAAAACACAAATGTGAAAATACTTCTTTAATGTAACGATGACTTGCGAAAGTACTTGCAAATTCAATCGTTCCTCTGAATATTACTTACATTGGTAAATGGATTGTATGAAACAAAATAAAATCAAAGTAGTTTTTATTGAATGTATGTACTCATATAAAATATAAGACATTAACAGAACTTCTTTTAAGGGGCTTTCGGAAATATTTGGTCTCTCAAAAACATTCAGATAAAGTTTCGATTCCACCTAGAAAATTTAAAAATTATAAATTATATAAACAATTATACACGACTGCCTTTCTCATTACAGTTATGCTAGTTTATTTCGAATTCTTCAATTTTTGATTCATCCTAGAAAAACATTAAATTAAATATTTTTATTTTATTGGTTTAAATTTGTAATTTTAACATATACTTACCGATTATTACTTTTCAACTTCTACTATAAAATCAAATTCTTCCCACCTTGGGTCATACGTGCAAATATTTGCCTTTAATAAATCTGCACTACACTACAACGAAAAACAAAATATTAATGAGCAATGAACACTTCGTTCGATATCGATAGGGTACGCTCGCCGTTTGCGAAACCTATAACAAGAAATCATAAAAGAATTGGTACACACCATTCCGACCATTCCCCAAAAGCCCAATTTGGACTGTTCATAATGGGTTCCTGAATTCGTTTACGAAGCGAAGGTCCACCACTCATCAACAAACAAGTGCAATCAGCGAAATAGTATCTCATCGGTTAAAAACATATTAAGGGCAAAATTACACTATACTTGTTAAAGTTCATCTTATCTTTAACATTACACTAAAAATAAATCAAGTTATTGAGTAATAATACATTTCCAAGGAAAGATTTTCTGAGTTATGTAAATTTACATTATGGATAGTGATTTTAACAAGTTAAATGTAGTAGAAGTAGTTATATTTGTGTAATTTTACACAACTAAAGAATATTTTAGCACAAATAGTAAAACAACTATTAACGTATAGGTAAAGTTAAATTTTAGAGTAAAACTACCGCAAATAAGAGAGGAAAGTTAACTCTTTTCCAAGGTAAATTTCAACTCATTTTTTACAGTGAAATTTCGAAGTGTTTTTCCAATATATACGAACTACAAAAAGAACAATCTAAAATGTCGGTAAATGTCCGATATCATTATATTATGTGTTCTGTCTATAGCATTAAACAAAAATGAAAATTGTTAGTGTTGGTTTTAAAGGCTATTTTATAATTGTTGGTTTTTTTAGTATATGTGCAACATTTCTGTTATTTGTCAAAATATGGTATTGATATATATGTAATTTGTGTCTTCTGTTTGATTCTTAATGGGATATATTCTTTTGATAACTAACCTATAATCTTTTTGTTTAACTAAAGTGTCAATCATGTTCGGATTGTAATGATTTACATATGCTAGTTGTTTAAAGGTAGATATCTCTTGGCTAAAATCTGGCTGTGTGAGTAGAATAGTTAAAGCTCTGTGTATTAATGATCTGTAGGCTGCTAGTTTATGTGCTTGATGGTGACAGGATTCATTTGGTATTGTTATGTCCGTTTGTGTTGGTTTTCTGTATATGGAAAATTCAAATAGATTGTGTGTGTTAATCTTGATAGTTAAGTCTAGGAAGTTAATAGCCCTGTTTTGTTCTGTTTCTAACGTAAAATTTATGTTTTGGTGGATAGAATGGATAGAGTGGATTAATAAGAAATAAAAATTCATTGACAACCTCAAAAGAACTGTCAAAACAAGCTAAAATATCATCAACATAACGAAACCGAAAGATAATGAGCCGTATTCGCATCTCACTAATAGTCGATTTCATGGAGACAAAAAAAAGAGATTCCTCGGAATTCGCCTTTTGGACACCGATTTTGATGATTTTTTTTAAATTGTAGGCAATCCACTATATTTCAAAGTCTAAATGTTGGATTTGTCCAAATGCCCTGTTTAATTGTTATTAACAAATTAATATTGTTTGCATAAGGTGCTAATTAATAATTAAATAATTTCATCAAATTTTATTATAATTGTAAAAATTAGGTATTTATAGCTTTTTGGGGTCGTGCCCGAAAGGTGCACGGTGCAAAATCGGTGCCCAAAAGGCGAATTCCGAGGAATTTTTCTCTAGGAAACCGACTATAATAACCTTACACTATTAACAGCATGTTTAACTACCATGGTGACCAATTCTAATCTTTTCCCACGTATTAGAATTAGATAAAGCTATCTCTATTCTTGTTGATCTTAAACACTACTTTAGTTAGAGACACTTTTAATTGATTTAATTAATTGGCTAGTAATACGGCCCAATGTGTTTAGAGAGGTTTAATTCAAATATTCGATCTTCTAACTTATCCATAAATATGTTAGCTAACAGAAGACTCAAAGAATTACCCATAGGTAAACCATCTTTTTGTAAATAAATTATGTTATTAAAAGTGAAATAATTTTTACTTTTACAAAGGTCAAATAATTGAATTAGCTCAAACTTTTTAACTAATTCTATATTACTATTAATCAAGAAACTATCTAATAAAGGAATACATTCTTATGGGGGTATTCTGGAAACATGTATCAAAACGAATATCAAAACTACCGAGTTTTGGATGTGGTGGAAGATGTACGTTTTGTAGCTTATCTACTAAATCAAAGGAGTTTCTAACAGAGTATTTCGATTTGTAACCTATCGTATTAATAATATGGTTCAGTTTCTTGGATAAAATGTGATTAGGTACATTAATATACAGGGTGTTCCGGGAAAATATGCAATGCTTTAAGGGGGTGAAAGGTGACCATATAGAGACCCCAAAACTGATAAAATAAAAATTAAAAATTAAAAAAATTCGGATTTTTCCGTATTTTTGCAAGTCACGAGTCGACTATGGATTGTTTGTAAGATTTTGACCCTGAATTACTGATAAAGCAAACAATGATCTCACATCTGCACTACTAAATTAAAAACTGACCTCCGCTACGTACGTATCAATTACAGAAACAACAGAATTGAATTTCAGCAGCGGTTGCTGAGTGACTCACTACCTTGATGACTTGATCATTTATTAAGGTCGGTAAATAAAATGTAACATAGTTCGTTGACCTACTTGTGATGGAAACATTGCTTATTTTTTATTTAACAAATGTCATTTTAACAAAATGAGTAAAACTTACCGTTTAGATACAAGCAATCTTTATAACATGTGTTCAAAAACTCCCGTACCTCTCGAGCAAAGTGTAGTGGTGCTCAATAGTGGGAGTCCGTCGAACACTTCATTGACCAGAAAATGTAGGAGCGCCAATCACCCGGTTAATCGTTGGAGCAGAATAAAAGGTCTTATGTGGCTGTTGTGTGAATTAAAAACACCCGCCCGAGTAAAACATTTTGTGCAAACTGGGGATTTTCCTGTTTGCGTTCCAATAGCCATTGGCAAAATTGCACTCGCGGTATATGGAGTGTACTTTTTGAAAATGGTTGATTTGAAAAGTTCCGTTCATTCAGCAGGCGTGTTTGGTTCTGCTATAATTTAAACAGTAACTAACTATAATTAATTAAACTACCGGGTGATTTTTTAAATTTCTGATCTAGAAAGCCATGACATAATTTTAAAACAAAAGATGCGGAAAACGTAGGGCGTAGTTTGAATCGTTCGATTTGTCACAACTGTCAGATTTCAAAAATGTTGACATAAACATAACCTACTCCAGTGTTGTTCTCGCTTTTGCCGTCTTTTGTGCTTCACTGTTTCCTCGTGTTTTGAATTCCGTTTCGCCAGTTATTATCTCGGTTATTATCAAAAATCAGTCTTTTTCAAGACTAACCTTTCGTTTGTGATTGAACGCTTAGTTTACAACGTTATTTTGGAGTGTTTTTCATCACAACAAAATGGTGTTCACACAGGAACAAAAAACATTTATGATCGAAGCTTACTTTCGTAATGGTCATCAAGTTAATGGTCAATGGGTGTATGAAGCCGGAGCATGTCTTCGGGAGTTTCAAGAAAAATTTCCAGATCTTGCGGTGATAGAGGCAAATTTTCTCATGACTCTGTCTTATGTGGTGAATCTATTCCGAGAAACTGGCAGTGTTCAGCGAAAAACTGGAAGTGGCAGACCAACAAAACGAATTCCTGAAACTGTTGAAAATGTAAGACAAATAATGGAAGATGACCCTCATACGTCCTTAAGAAGACTTTCACAACAAGTGGACTTATCTTACAGCACATGTCAAAAAATTGTTAAAAAAGACCTGCACATGCGTCCCTACAAAATGCAGGTTTATCAAGAACTTCTGCCGCCAGATTATGAGAAAAGGATATCCTATTGTAATTTTTTCAATCGGACAATGGATAATGATCTTCTGGCAGTGGCGGATTTAAAACTTAAGGGGCCTGAAGCGTTACAAATTTTTGGGGCCCCATATCAATTACTACAATTTATATACCTTTTATTTTTTTATCAAAAGTTAAGTACATACTATAGTTATTAATATCAGGCGCGAATTCAGGAAATTACCTCCTCAAGATTTTTTAAATAATCACACTATACTTTATCTACGACCACAAAAACGTAATAAAACACCAAAAGCTAGGAAAAATATTTAACCTAGAATATGATTTGAGATTGAGATGCTGGATTGTCAAAAGTAGACAATGCTCACAGTTTGTGGAAAGCAGGTGTTAGTTGTAAAAATTAAGAAATGTGTATAACTCAATGTAATAATCGTAACTTTATATGCTGGTAGTCGACATAGTAGCTCAGAGATAGAGATGTCGCTCAGAAAGTGGAAAGCCCAGGGCTCGATTTCCAGCGGGGCTGATAATTTTTTCTACATGGAGTTGCATTCAAAATATAATTTAAAGAAAAACATTAATTAAACAGAATAAATTAACAGAAATAAAATACAAAATGAACACAAACGTGTTTTAATAAAGTGAGTTTTGTTGATGAACGACTATTATACTCACAATTTTATAGTGATACGTGTATAAATCACAAGCGAGCTGCCCGTAACTGAAGACTGAGGAGAACCAAAAGCTCGAAACAGCTGTCTTAAGGTGCCGTCTGTGATTTATACACATATCACTATAAAATTGTGAGTATAGTCCATTAACAATCTCTAGCTTTTAATTTTATTAAAAACTCACTTTATTAAAAACTCACTTTATTAAAAACTCACTTTATTAAAATACGTTTGTGTTCATTTTGTATTTTATTTATACTAATTATACGGTCGGACGCTCGGCCGAATTTTATTTTGTATATTCCTGTATTGGATAATCAAATTATGCTGCTTAGTAGTGCTATTTGATACCTACAGGCGATACCACAGTTTCTTGATGGTGTTAATGTTATTTCAGAGCTAGTATAAACGCTTGGGTGATGTGTGTAGAATTCACAGACTAGCTATCCCTAACTGAGGACTGAGGAGAACCAAAAGCTCGAAACAGCTGTCTTAGAATGCCTTCTGTGATTTATACACATAACACTATAAAATTGTGAGTATAATAGTCGTCCATTAACAATGTTAACTTTTAAAAATAAATTACCTAATCTTTATCTAAAAGTTGTAACTATGTATATTTCAAATAATAAGAAATATTGCATGTGCTGACAGCTATGGCATTTTAATAGAACCATTGATAATGCGAAATCATTTCCCACGGTCATTTCCGTACAGTTTAAAGATTATGAACAATGAGTCATTTTCATGGTTACTAGACTTTGTGAAATATGTAATTTTCTATAGTGGTCGTAGATAAATTAGTTATTTGTATACCAAATAAAGTTGTACTTTTTTATCACGAATATGGAGATTGTTGAACGCCATAACAAGTGATAAAAAATCAGCTTTAGTGCTGAGGTGTACATTATGTTTTTTCTGAAATCGTGAAATTAAGAATTTAAAATACAAAATGTGCATTTAATAACAGTAGATCAGGCAACTAAGTCAACGTGGCTCTGTGTGACTTATGTCAAATAAATGTGCAACAATGCAAATAAAAATGACAGATAGGGTCCGTAAAAGTTCTACTTTATGTACCATTTCAGAAAAACATTTTTTCTATTTTGCGTCTAAAATAAATCTGTTAAAGCACCCAAAACAGTTCGTTAATTTGAGTGTTTTAATAGCTCAACTTTTTCAAAGTTGGTAGCAATGAAAAAAAATGAAAAAACAGCAAATTGACAAAAACTTCACTCTAAAAATCTTCAAATGTTACATCAGTGATGTCAACTACCACAAAATTCCCTAAATTTTAAAATTGCGATTTATTTTAATTTAAAAGGGAATAAAAGGCGAAAAATAGCATAAAAAACTCGTTTCATAAGTCATTATTGCCTTATGAAACTCGTTCTTTAATATACTAGTTATTATTCCATCATCAGTTCATTTATAATGAAGCTTTTCTGCTTTTAGAAGCATCAATTTCATCAATAATATTTTCAAAACACTCAAAATATAAATTTTGCGTAATGTCATTTTCAATAAACATTACTGATAAATTTTTTAAATGACTTTGTCCAACACGTTTAAGAACAAAGATAAGATAGATCGTTCTCCAGTTGCATTACATATCGGTAATGTAAAGATTTTTTAAAAAATTGTTTCAACATTGGGAAATGTTGATAATTGACAAATGACATTAAGGAATTTCACCCATTCGAAAGCATGGTACAATTCCCCTTCCCCGAATGTAAGTCGGACGACCGCGCAGAGTTTGCTAGAAGACATTGAAGGCAAGCCATTCGGAGCGACAGAGATGATACATTCCTTGCAGGTCTGCTGCGAAACTGTATATTGCATTATAAATTTTTACCCATCACTCTGAATGCTTGCCTTTTCGCACAAAACTCTATATTGCGTCTACCGCATACCGTTTTTACCCGCCTGTACACGATATGATCTGTTTCTTGTTTCACTTTTTTCGAGAAAGTGAATTCCCACGCCAATAATTTTTATTTGTCGCATGTCCAGTGCGGTTCTTAGGCAGGAGGCCTCTGCGGGGCCCCCTGACTTGTGGGGCCTGAAGCGGCCGCTTCGAACGCTTGTGCCTAAATCCGCCACTGTCTTCTGGACTTGAGTTTCTTTAGTGACGAAGCTTGGTTTCATCTTTCGGGGTATGTAAACTCACAAAATATGCGGATGTGGAGTGCAGAAAATCCCCATTTTTTTCGAGAATCGCCTTTACACCCTCAAAAAATTGGAATATGGGTGGCCATTTCACGAAGACGGTTAATTGGACCCATCTTTTTCGAAGAGTCTATCACAGCTGAGCGGTATCAAAATATTTTAGGACAGTTCATCAATCAACTTGACCCTGAAGAGTTACGTGATGGTTACTTTCAGCAGGATGGAGCAACAGCACACACAGCCCATACAACTTTAAATTACCTAAGACAATATTATGACGACCGTTTAATCAGCAACCACACCGAGAATATTTATCCACCTCGATCACCAGATTTGACGCCCCTGGACTATTTCTTGTTTCCGACTTTAAAAAACACCATTTTCAAAGAACCAGTACACACAATTGATGACTTGAAACAAAGAATCAGACAAGAATGTGCAAGGATTTCACCAGAAGTGCTTATTAGAGTGTTCGAGAATATGAAGCGCCGAGTTAATTTGTGTATAGATGCTGAAGGTCAACATTTCCAACAGTTGTTGTAAATTTTGAATAAATATTGTGTTAACAATGTAAATTGTTATAATTGTGAATAAATCTTGCTATTTCTTAAATCCAAGGAATAAAAATTGAAGCGAGTTGTAACCATAACCTAAACTTCTCAAGTCAATAATCACATCGAAATTGCACTTAAACTCGCAATAAAATGCACACTTTGGTAAAAGCATGTTTCGCAAATGATCACTGTTTAAATATTTATCAATTTGTTTAATAAATGTAAAAGTAAGTAGTCAATTTGTCACATAAATGACATTTGGAATAGCAGTGTGATCAACGCTACGCCCTACGTTTCGGTGACCTTCGATACGGCGTAAAAATCACGACTTACTAGATCAGAAATTTAAAAAATCACCCGGTACTTAACACTACCTCACTCAAGTTATTAATTCTAAAACGTCTATTAATACGTAATCGAAACTGAAGTTTACGGCACCCTTAACACAAAGAAAGTTGACAACAAACTGCATACTGCAAATTACAAGCTTTAAAGATCTGAGTCATTAACAGTTATACAGATGGTCAAAATTTATTTAGGTTTATTATTTAGCTAAAACGTTTTAAAAGCACGTCCTAATGTTTTGTTTTGCTTACAATTTAGAAGAATTCATTTATCCGACTTGGGTTTATTATGATTAATTTTTTGATGACCTTTAAAAGTATGTACTATTTAATAGGCATAATTTTCATACAACTTTATCTACTACTTTGCAGTGGCGTGCCTATTATTTTTGTAAGGGGGGTTGTCATTTCAAAGGGACATTTCAGTAAATTGTTAGTAAGATGTTACTGTACACGTGTTCCCCTATCGCCCTTTAACGGGACGGGCACATTTTTCAAAACACCCTGTATAATACAACTGATCTTATAGGTATATTCTGTTTATGTGTTTTGATGAGTCCATACAGTTTAGGTGGTTGTGGGTTTTTATTTATGATTTGTTGCTTTTCCAATTCTGAAAAGCAGATATTGCAGTTTTCTAAAGCTTGTTTTATTTCTTTTTGGAATTTTGTGGTTGGATTTTTGTTCAAAGTTTCTAAATTTTCTTTATTAATAAATTCAATAACTTTTGAAATATCTTTCGAAATAATTACCAAAGTGTTACCTTTATCTGTTTCAACGGAAATTAAATTGTTTTCTGTGTTTTTGTGATTAATAGATTGAAGATGTGATATGTTAGATATTTTATTGTACATATTTTGTTGTCCTGTTTCAAAGACACCTTTTTCAACAAATTCGAAATCTAGAATTTTGCATAGTTATTATGATCTCTCTTGATTATAGTTTCATATTCAACGGTCAAAACTACTTTAATTTTGTTACTAAATTTTGGAAAAGAACAAGATTTGAAACCTTTGTTAAGAAATTATGTTTCTCTGTCACTGAATGTTATATTCGAAGTTTATGAAACGAGGATAAAAGCTTGCAGTGAAGAACTATGAAGAAGCAATTGGAGTTAGAAGTACCTAGTGAGATTACAATATTAGACGGATTACAAACTCCAGGTAAATGTTCCACAATCTGTATTACAAGTTTGATTATTTGGTTGGTAAAGTGTGAATCTTCTAGTGAGGTATTTCACTGCATCTCTGTCTTGAAGATTTACACGATTTGAGCACGAGCCAGTTAACAGAGAATCTAAACCGACTATTGACATTCACTCATTTCTTCAATGGTTTTTTGCAATGTATCTTTCCAGAAGGGCTACAGATGCAGAAAGGATTCCGTAATCGAGGTGCGTAGATAAGGTTTGAAGTTCTTTTATTAATTATGTTATATTTTCAGGAAGTTCGATGTTGAAATTTACTGTTGTGCTTGTCGAAGTCGTAAATGGTAAGAATTATATAATAAATACAACTATTAAAATACACTAATAAAAACGTACCAACGGAAGTGAGATGCAGCATCATGCTTTAGCACTCTCCGACCAGAAAATGTTCTTCTATTGCAATCTGTTTTGAAAGTGCAGGCTACAAAGAATCTTTCAGGTATCTGTAATTGTTGATCTGTCGAAATAAGATAGTATTTACATCAATATGATGTATATACTTGATGTATATGCTGTTGGTGTTCATAACCTCAACGTAATATTTGAAACTATTTTTCTCGTAAGATAAAATTCGAAAGAAACTCATGAAATGATATTGTAGGATCAGTACTATTACACAATGCAATGCTGCGGTTATTCTTTTTTCTGTTAGCGCTTGCCATTACTAAAGCTAACGAAAAAACAGCAAAAAACTACGAAGATTTAAACAAACAACAAAGAAACAACGTAATTATATTATAAAATAAAGAAAACTACCTTAAAAATTAGGAAAATATAAGTTATTGACGACACGCGCAAAACCGATAAAAAGTATAAAAGCGCGCGAAGTTGGCGTAATTTGAAATTAACGTACGTGTTATCTATCCGTTATCGCGTTTTCGTAGTGGTGCCAGCGGAGAAACGAACTAATGGAGTGCGCAAGCTGGATAACAGACTTCGTCTCGTGAAATCGGAAAGATCGTGTTACAAACATACATAGTAGAGGGAGAGGGAGAGGTGACCTTGCTAAATGTATAGACCCTCTATTTCAAATAGTAGCGACATTGTGGAGCAAACCTGACACCAACATTAATAAAGAAAAAATTACTACATGCATGTTGGTATGGAAATTTAATGAAAAGTTGTTTAAAAATTACAATTACGTAGGTAAATATTATATTAATTAGATCGTTTTTACAGAAAATGAATGCTCATATCAAATTAATGTTGAAATGTGGATAGCTTTGTGCATGATTATTATTTAACCTAAGATTAATTGTAAGACGGAATGTCAAATCTGGTAACATTCAGTGTCACCAACATCGTGGTGTTTTTACTCCAGTGGCGATACTCATCAATCGTCGATACTATTCCAAATAAAGGCGCTATAGCTAAATGTATAATTGACGTTGTTTTGTGCTGTCGCACGTATAAAATTTCGAAATTTTGCCATAATTTTATAGACACGAGGACACGACTGCACGAGATAGTTTGCATAACTACCCATTTAGCAAGCTCTGCTCCGCTGTGCTGATAACCATTAGAATTTGACTTTACAAAATTATAAAAGGTTAGTATATTTTGCGGTACGTTCACAATGAATGTTTCGCAGCCAACGTCGACGTCAAATTAAAAAAATCCATCCATCATAATAAATAGTTATTGTTTCACTTGCATATTTATTTGTTGATTATACCTGTAATACGAACTATATAAACAACTCCATAACAAGCAGGGCATTATAATTTGTTTTTTAGATAACATGTGCTATTAAGACTTTTTTGATTTCATATTGGTAATAACCAACAACAAAAACATTTAAATTTAAAGTTTCATATCTTTGTTTGACTTTTGCCAATTTGGTAAAAGTTGTTACCATCCCACAGACATAGAAATTCCTAGTTTTATAAATCACCCTCTTGGCATTATCATCATTTTAACGCCCTTGGTACATAAATAACTATTATGTACCAAGGGTGTTATGATGATGATAATGTCAGGGGGGCGACGATAGTCGTAACCCGTTATGTGTAAGTTGTAACCTATTATGTGCGTTTTTAATAATGACCTAGTTACAAAAACGACACTAGGAAGACACTTTTTAATGATACGCACTAATAAGGGTCAGAGACGAGTCTAACCAAAACCGAACCTTCCTCTCGGTCTTCCACAGTAAAAACCAAATCGAATGACATTGATTCTATCAAAATCCGTCACCGTTTAGGAGTGGGCATACAGGCCAAATCAACTGACTCTTTTCTTTTAAGTACAGTCACAGAAATAAGTAACGTGCGCCTGTTCAGTACGCAACACATCTTATACATTTATGTTACATACAATAAACATAACTTTCTGTTATAGTACTGTCATTTGGTGCTCAAAGAAGAGGTTACCTGGAAAGTTTTCCGGGAGTTGTGAAAATTGATGGTTTTATAGATTTCGGCATGCTCTTTTCGAATTTCTACTTTGCCACCTCGTAATTTTGCCGCTCGCGCCGCCATATTGGAAAAATGCAGCCTAAAAACAGTTTTTTGATAATATCTCCTTTCCGACTCATTTTACGATGAAAATAGTTATGTAATAAATTAAACTAGAGAAAATTTCCTATAATTTATGTAGTAACCTTTTTTTGTATAATGAATAGTTTTAGCGTACGAGCGGCGCAAATTCCACTCCAACACGAATTTTGGCCAAAAAACTCATTTCCTCACCACCATGAGGTAGAGTAAGTGGAGCGTTTTTTATCGTGGTATCCCCAGTAGGCATAATCCACACGCAATGCACTATTACAAAATTTAGCGCATTCTCCTTCTCTTCGCTATTCTTGATGGACCAGGTGTTGCGAGTTCATCGTCTTCAGTACCGATCGAAACGTCGCAGATAGAAATTATCTGATGGAGGACAATGTGTTGTCTCGTAGACCGTAGAGCGAATACCCTCTACAACGATTGCTGCAGCTGGCTTTATAATACGCCGACGTTCTTCTGTCTTGTCGCTTTTTTGGTTGTATCAGGCTTCCGTCAATAACTTATACCCTGTGTTGCGGAAACAAATCACAGGAGCCTTATTGGCAGTGACAGCAATTAAAATATCGCCACCATATTTTTTGAGGAGTTGTGCTTTCACCGTTTTTATGTGTGGGCGGTAATCACTTTCAATTTTGGTCATCAGTTTGTCCAGAGAAAACTGACACTCTTCAGAATTCTGCTCGAGATAAGAATAAATATACTGCATTGCAGTATCGATCTCGTTTGCATACAGACCTCTTTTTTTAATTTCTTGTAGGTGGTGCTTGGTACAATTTTTTCATGCACGAGTTGTGGTACTGTGCTTTGACTGCGACCAAATCATTGACATGCTCGAGACGCTCAACAATCGCTCGACCCCAATCATCATTACGAGCTCTAGCAAGTTCTGAAATACTGTTTTTCATCGATAACTTACGTACGCTGTACACAATATTACGATCGCACAAGCACGCCTGTTTTTGTTTCGCTATAAACTCTGCTGTTATCTCAGCAGAGCACAAAAAGCAATGATCTCTGAATGAGAATGTTGGGTACGTGAATCGTAGCTGTGGATGACAAATCGCGACATCGCTTCCTCTACGCAAAGATGCAGCGATTAATTCCTCATTATTATATCGTTTTCGACATACATCGTAAACCACTATCGATCTCAGTCCCTCCAAGAGTTTGCCCTTGTTGTCCTTTCTTCGAACACTTGACTTACGAAAAGTCTCCAATCCTTTTTCCTTCACTTCCATTACTTCACTTCCTTGCAATGGATTTTCACAAATAAAGCAGTTCACTTCCTTAGAAGCCATGGCTCTAAAAATACGAACAACACTGTTTAACGATACACGTGTACTGATGATTCAGCCAGAATACTTGAACTCTGTCGGCAGATGTTTCGTAGAAGAGAGAGAGAGGGGGGCCGACACAAAGGCGGCTCGTCCCCTTTATACCTGCGGAGGACTTTACAGGCCGTAATAAGCCGGTTTTTCAATGCGTAGTACAATATTTTTCGTAAATATACGAAAAACGCGTGTTGGTGAAGATGTATGTTGGTTTGTGGCACTAGTACGCTGAAACTATTTATTATACAAAAAAAAGGTTAGTACATAAATTATAGGAAATTTTCTCTAGTTTAATTTAGTACATAACTATTTTCATCGTAAAATGAGTCGAAAAGGAGATATTATCGAAAAACGGTTTTTAGGCGCCATTTTTCCAATATGGCGGCGCGAGCGGCAAAAATACAAGGTGGCAAAGTAGAAATTCGGAAAGAGCATGTCGAGATCTATAAAATCACCAATTTTCAAAACTCCCGGAAAACTTTCCAGGTAAAAGTACCAAATGACTGTACTATTATTAAAACTAATTAATTTTCAATATATAAATTCATAATATAAAATTTACGTATAAAAATAATAACATGGAAATCGAATGTAAAATTCGAGGCGACTTATTTCTGTGACTGTACATATTTTTATTTTAATAGCTCTAAAAGTATCAATTTTATAGAAAAAAACTTCCAATAAATTTTATTCAAAATTTTGTGTTCTACAAATTTGGTTATTACCATTTTTAATGTATCATCAATCGTTAACTATATATTTAGCAATAACCATGTTGGAGAAAGTTTGGCGCGCTTTAAGTATAAACCTATGCACTATACAGAAAAAGTTTCGAATAAAAGTTGTAGAAAATGTTATTATCTACGAAAACGATCTGTACTATTTTGGTCGTACGATGCACGGTTCACGAGATATTTGCTAAAACGTGTTCTCCAAGATGGCGGCTAACGCTCAACCCCCCCTCGTCCCGCCAACTTGACGTTACATTCAGCGGACACCCCCGAACATTTTCCAACAAGAAAATCAATTCTGTAGAAGATTGCAAAAATAAATTACCCGGTTACTGGCCTAGTTATCATAAAAGTAAAACGTGCAATGGTCGGTCAAACAAGTGCCGTAGAATTCAAAATACCATAAAAGCCAATGCATGCAAGAACAAATGAAAAGCTTTATTTAAACCTAGGTAAACGATTTTTTTGGTAGCTTTATGTGTGGCAAAATGGCTAAAATCACCTTTTAGTAAACCATATTAATAAAAAATGTGCGTCTTTCGATTTGTCTACTTATGCTACAACAAAAAACAAATTGGCAGATGAAGAAATCGGTAGCAACTTCTGCTGAGATGCTGTCATGATGGCAAATCCAGTTTAGAAGAACAACATGTATCAAGGAAAATTATGTAGAAGCAATAGTAAATACAACTATTTAAGGTTATCTTTTCATTCTGGCAAACGGTTGTCTTGGTCTGCAAACGGTATATGGCAGACGCCTCTTAAAATGGCAAAAATTGCATTTTGGTGAATTTAGGAAGCAACGACCACCAAAGTTTGTATACTATTTTATTCACAATCATACAGCAATAATCAAATTAGGAAACCAGTATGAAATATATGTTAGAAAATGGCTAGGTACTTTCCAACCCGAAAATTGATAAGAAAGTTTCAAAACAACTGTCAAATGTAGCACTTTCCAACCTGAACTGTCATATTTCACTTCAATTATGGTCAAATGAAATTATATACTTTAAAACGTTTGACATGTAAGGTAATTTGATTATTGCTGTATGATTGTGAATAAAAATTATTACATTACTAAACAGATTTGGGCACTCTATTATTAGTTTAAAGTATTAGAGACAGGAGTTAACATAAGCATCTTTATTACCAGAAAACAATATTCCGAAAGCAATACCATTCTGGCAAATCAAAGCTGGTGACTTAGCCTTGATAATTATAATATACTTTGCTTTTAAATTAACTTTTTTTTGCAAAGCTCTTCGCAGCTGCCAACAACCTGGGCCCTTAAAACATTCGCAAATTTGGATTTTCAACGATCTCCATGGCCTTTAACGGAATATTGAGAAAATCACAACTGTATTTTCTGCAAAAGTACATATTACTAATACATCTTTTACTACTTTTATTACAAATCTAAATATAAGTACAGAAATAAATAATTCCAGCAGCGACGGGATTTGGGGGGCTAGGGGAGGCAATCTCCCCCTCCCAATGTTGGGTGGGAAAACTAAGAAAAATTTTTGCTTTATCATTGGATATTTAAATTAATCAAATTTCAAGAGCACGATTTTGCCTCCCTAATAGCGGACCTGAAATCCCGCAACTGAATTCCAGATACAGAACGATACATTACATTAAAATACAAGATTTTGAACTTTTGGATGACTTTTTAATACTACATCGCACAGCTTCTTCAAACACTTTATGCAGATTAATTCGTTTTACAGCCGAACATTCTATATAACTTGCAGCTTTTATCTGGCATCGCAATCTTTTACCTTCTGCCTTGGTAACAGTTTCTATTTCGGAATTTTCTCTTGAATCAGATTGGGTTGCTGAAAATAAAAAAAGAATAATTTAAAACTAATAATGTTAATTGTGTTGCATAATTAAAGTGAAACAAAAGCGTATTAGAAAGAAAAGCAAAATGCGAAAAAACAATAGAAATCATTAGGTACCTACTATAGAGCATTATGCTATTGATGACTAAATGTAAAATTCACTTTCCGCCAAAAGGGCATAAGTAAATTATGGATGAATGATAAATGTGTACACTTCAAGGTCGTATTCAAGGGGGGGTTTAGGGGGGTCTGACCCCGCCCCCCCCGAAACTAAACTTAATACTAATAAAATGACAACAAAATAAAATTATTTTTCTATTCTGCTTCCCTGCGAAAATAAATTCCCCCAGAACCCCCCACCCGGAAATAAATTTCTGGCTACGGCCCTGGTACACTTAATACCTAAATAAATATTACATGAGTTATCGTGAGTAGTATTAAAAAATAAAAAGTATACTACGGTGAATAGATATAAGACATCGAGCCTAACATTAGAACTAACTTTTAAATGGATTTTCTATTACAATCAAGTGAAAAGTAATACACGTATGTACTCTGTACCTATATCATGTCGTTGGTCTGTTTTAACGTCTTAAAAGGATTTTTAAATATCAACTATTACTGACAAGACATACATATGACACTTTAGCAATTATAAAGTTGTTTTAAAGAACAATTTACCTTAATTATTCCAATCCGGTAGTAACGTGCCATTACAGAATTGAGTTTGGTAAAAAGTAGTTGCTATAGTAGCTTACTGGACTGAATAAACGAAGCCATTTAATTCTGGACTAGGACAACTGGGCGCAAGATAAGTGGACGCAGAGACAATTTGGCACGGTACAAGTGGACGAAAAGACGACTGGGTCCGAAACTCTATTTGGTATACATGCTACGTTAAAATGTTTCTAATAAAAAAAAAGTTAGATAATCAAAATAACAATATAGCGGAAGAATACGTACAAATCGCTTTCAATACATAATAAATTGTCTATTAATATAAAGCCAACTTAAAATATATTTAGAAAGCGACACACCTTTACATTATGTGAAAAAGATATTTATGTGTTTATTCTGAGACATTCCTGGCAAGTATTTCATCAAATTATTGTTACTTATTATTATTGTTAAATCTAATACTAGAAAAACTAATGGTGAATAATTATATTCGTTCAATCGAAATGAGAACATTGTGATGTATTACTTACATATTATACAGCATACGTACGGACTACTTTAGCCAATTAAATTGGAAACAAAGTAATTCAAAAGTAGAAGTACGTATCGTCGCGCAGAAGTCAAAATATTTTATTTTCCAGTAAGTAATTCCAGTCTAACGACGTTGTTTTCTATATTATGTATTCCAGTATATGTCGAGATTCTTGACGGTAGCATTAACATTAACCTGTATTTCATATTTATCTTTTTTATTAGTACTAAAATAAATTTAGGTTTTTTTTTGCGTTTGACTGCATAACATGGGGGGGGGGTGACACGCCCAGTGGCGATCCCCCGAAAACTTAATAGTTAGTTAATAAGATTTAAAGTTTTTGTCTGATTAAATGCCTAGTAACATTATTATTGTATAACAGACTGATCACTAAAACACTTGGATTATGGTGCAGTCTGTTCATATAATTTGTTGTTTAACGTTTTATTTCATCGCGCACCCAAGGAATTCTAAGGTTCTTGTGTAGTGTTTCATTACCAGGGCCATAACGAGGCATGGACAGACTAGGCACTAGCCTAAGGGCGCAAAACCCGCGTGATTACTGTATTATAATATAAAAAAAATGTTAAACATTTAAGGGGGGCGACAAAATTGATCGTGTCTACAGATAATTTTTGTCTAGTTCTGGCTCTGTTTATTACTTATATTCCACTCCGCGTTGGCTAATGCACGAATAGTTTTATGTTAGAACCTTTGTATTGCATCTAGATTTGACGATTTAGCACAACCCCAGAACTGGATCTCATAGGTCCATACAGGAGTTAACACAGATGGGTCCTAATAGCCAGTGCAGCTTCTTCAGTTTGATATCCAGTGCGAGATACAGATGATATCACAAATATGCTAATTTTGGCTTTACATATAAATAAATTATGTGAGTTATATAAAATATGTGTCATTACACAATTTATTTTGTATTTTATGTATTTGTTCGTCCGCATTGTCTTTATCTTAACCCTACAAACAATTAACTATATAGCTTTACTTTTTCTGATCAGAAACATTTTAATATAGTATGTATAGTTAACAGATTTTCGCTCCCAGTTGTCTTTTGCATCTACTTGTCTCGCGCCAAGTTATCCCTGCGCCCACTTGTCTTGAGCCCAGTTGGCCGCGTCTACTTGGCCGCGCCCACTTGGCCACCAGTTGTCCCATCCCGATTTAATTAATCGTGAGAGGAAACAATTACCATACAAACCAATGCTACCGCATAATTACGGTAACTACATCATTTACTAATTTATTGAATAAAAAAGTTCTTCATTTAAGTCTTCACTTAAGAATCAACAGCGCTATGTGAAATAAGATGATCTAGTACGATGAACGTCCGTTAATTGATCTAACATTTAACTCATATAGATACTGTAAAAACTTGTTTACCGGACTTATAAGGATATAAGGTAAAAAATAATTAGTATTACATAGTTGAAATGTAGCAAAATCCTTAGTATATTCCTCTACGACATTTGCTTTTAGTAGCAATATAAAGATAGGGTCCAAATAAATCTAATACGTTAATTAACCATAATTTCTCAAGATAACTTACCTACTAATATAATTGGAGTGTTTGGCATGTGCTGTTTTATTTCAGGTACCCATCTTGAAGTTATATTTTCATATGAATTTCGTCCTGATATTGAAAAGCATAGAATGAAGCAGTTTGTCTAAAAACATGTTTTTATAGATTATTAATTTTTGTGTAAAGAAATCCTAATATAAATGGCAGTGGTGTTGGAATTTGAGAAGGGAGGGGGATCAAATATTCAAGTTTTGGTTTGGAGCAGTTTATTGTGGGTTGTTGTAATATATTTCGTGTTCATGTATTTTAATTTTGTTCAATTCACTCACTGTATTGCATTTCTATTTATAATTCATCTTTTTAAGTCAAATATTCATTTGTCTAATGATCTCAATGAGTTTATTTTTATTATACTTTTATCGTGATCTTTTTCTATATGCCCAAATAAGATAACCTTTATGAATGATTGTTGACGGTAATATAAGCACTCCGATTAAAAAACTACTTCCTTTCTTTTAAAAACTTAGAACGCAGACTGAATGAAAATCTTCCTTTTCAAAAATAACTTTTTAATTTGTTAATTGTGTACACTAGACTTCTATTCGATATTGTATAGTCGATATAGAATAATTAGAACCAACAAAACCAGTACTCGAGACCTCTAGTTTATTCTCACCACATATCTTTAATCACTCTGGACACGTGTTTCAACAGCTAGTTATCTTCAGCAGACACTGAAAACCTACAGAAGATGACAGCCTAGCTATCAAAACACATGTCCAGAGAGATTAAAAGTGTGTGTGGTGAGGGTGAAGTACAGTTTCTTTATATTCATTAAAGTCTCATACCCTACTCAACACTATACTCTTGTATAATTCTTGTTAAAAACGATCGGGAGATTTTGTTGCGTTACCATGAAATGAACGTGCTTAATGCAGTGTAATAAGCAATTACAGGGTGGCTCATAAGAAAGACATCAACCCAGTAAACACACACACGTTGGAAATTAGTCATAACGTTATACATAAAGACGCTAAAATGTCGCCAGAATCTACGTGAAAAAAAGCGTGTTTACGCAACGTTTTAATCAATTTTAGGTATAGAAAACGTGATAATAAACAATAGTATATTAAAGTATTAGTTTCATAAGACAGGCTAAAAGTCTTATGCAACGAATACTTTATAATATTTTATCTATTTGTCTTATTTTTAATCATTTTAAAAAAGAAATAATTTAATTAACAATGTTTTTTAACAACATCAAGAGTTTGCAGTAATATATTACGTGACTTAGACGTCAAGAATTTAAGTAATTTATGACCATTAAATTAAAACGTTATATAAACGTAGCAAACTCACTATTTTGTTGATAATAGGTCGATTACAAACATTTAAAAAACGTCTTTTCTAAGCCGTTTAAAATCGACCAAATACCAACGTTTCATATTCAACGTATAACGTTATTTCAACGAACATACGATATAAAAACATTTTTTCAACATCTGTGTGTTTACTGGGAAACCTCGGCAGGTATATAGACATCGATAAGACAAACAAAAAATCCCTATAACATTTTTTCTCAGAAGCGTAGTTTTCGGAAAAAATGCAAATAAAAACGGGTATAATGTTTTTAGCACATACAGTAGTGTTTGTTAGGATCTTTAAAACAAGATGTTTTATGGTTTGTTATGTTTACATTGCTGATTCTGCAACATGGTCATTTTTACAATTTTATGAGGTCAGTAATTTAAATAATTCCGCGAACGCAGATAATTAAGAAAAGGATATTGGTGTAGGTCAAATCATTGTAAACGATGATGATTCGCAAAATCGGGGAATCCCCCCCATTGAATCACGGATATTATGACCTAATAAACAAGTAAATGGAGCATCTGGGTCAACGCCTGATCAACGCTTGTGTAAACAGATAAAATGAGATCAGATTTCGAGCAACACTGATATTATCTAAGCTGTTAAAAATGTCAGCGACCAACGGTAGGACTAAATATGTATAGGGGAATAGAAGTTCATTTTCATTTTACTTCTCTTCTTAAAATTAACTAAATTAATGTTACTGTAATTAAATTACATTTTTAAATTTTGTACTTTTAGTCTAGTAATTTTTGTGACCCAGATTTTCATTTTCTTGTTTAGGTTAGCATCATTAATTGACACTAATTAGTAAATTCCATAGGCGATTGGAATTTAATGTGGAAAACTCTTACCCACTTTTTTACTATTGAAAGTTGAGACTAGATTTATGGCGGGTTTGGACTAGGAAAATACACAGTGATATGTTATGTCATCATGTTTGTCTTGCTTTAAAATTTCAAACCTTGCACTTACGTATACAGTTAACATTATTTTTTATAAATGATATCAATATCACCATGAGCGCGAGTTACATATAGCTCTAATTTCTATTACATTAAGTCACTTTTTACTTAAACTACCTATAAATGTTTTATGCAGTCGAATATGCTGCAATTTATTCTGAAGAATATTTCATTTAATGTAACTGTTAAGTCCGTTCTGGAGTGCCAAGGTCTTCCGACCCTGCGCACAATCTAAATATAGCCACGTTTATCAAGTCACGTTCGCTATGCATTTCTACTTGCGCCCACGGACGTTCCTGGAATCGTATGGAAGTCAAAGCAAGGGCAGTAGCCAACAAACAAACCCACACTCAGGAAGCACCAGCTATAAAGGCAGGTTCCAGCGGTAACCTTGTTAGAAATAATCCATCAGCGAGCAGTAACGTACAAGACCACCGAGCCAGCGATAAGTGTAGGGTTAGTAAGACGTAGTCAAATTTGTCGACTTAGACTTATTTGTGTATTTATCAATAAATACTGTTATTAAATTCTGGCCTCCAAATTATTTAATTATAATTGGCGACGAGGATGGGATACCGTAATTTGGACTCAAAGAAACATTCGATGGAAAGATTCTGAGCCCAGATTGATTTTTAAATCTTCATACGGCATCACGAACATTTTGGCGGACCAGAACCATCTACGTGGCAAGATCCAAAAGGAAAACACCTTTCTACAACGACAATTCTGTGGAAAACGTCGGACGCAACGTAGAAGGAACCAAATTGGTGACGACGCCCAAGGCAACGCCCTAATTAGCAGGTCATTAGCGAAGCGAAGCCTCGACCGAAGATCAGCTGCCGTTCCCTGCACTCCACGTCGACATCAAGCGGCGTCGCTTTCATGCTGTGGTCCCTGCTTCGAATTATCTCTCCTTTGGCCTAAAATCCAACGAATTCTGGACAGCAAGATCATCGTATCGTGAGTTACTTTTAATATATTTTAAGGTGTAGAGGTACAAATTCCTTTGCAAAACTACCAAGTAACGTAGAATTGTTTATACCATTTCTCTTTTTATATATATAATTTTAATTGCTTTGTTAATTAAAAGAATTTCGTAAAATCTTATAACAATGGCAGTACAAAATAATGCACAAGAGCATATTCCTCAAGCAATAATTAGAGAATTACCGCCGTTTGAAGTCAAGATAAATGAACAAATACCTTATTTTACGGGAAACAATCTTGTAAGATTTATAACCCAATGTGAAAAAATTATTCAGATCTATTATGATGAAACAGATCCCCACAGTATTAGAAATCGTTCATTATTTAATTTATTTGTTGCGAAAATCGATGATAATTGTTATTCGAAAGTCGCAGTTTACAATCCACTGACGTGGAATGATTTAAAAAATTCGCTTATTAAGCATTTCAGTGATCCAAGGGATGTTGAAACCCTTACATACGATTTAATTAATTTAAAACAAAATAAAAAATCATGTTCTGAATTTTATTACGAATTCTGTGAACTTTTTAGCAATATTCTATTGAAGATTTCCCCCAACGAAAAACCAACTTATGAAAAAATAAGTAGAAAGTTTTTTGTAAGAAATCTCAACCCTCAACTAGGCATTAGCATTGCTGGTCAAAATCTCGATGAGCTAGCAGACGCCTACCAAGCAGCCGAAAAAATAGAAAATGCATATCCGGACTATTTTAAGTCCAAAAATGATCATTTAAATCAGCAAAGATTTATACCCAATAAACCATTTAAGCCTAATGTTCAAAATATGAGAACGGTACAATATAATAAACACTTTCCGAGTTTTAACAGATTTAATCAACCATTTAACCAAATGGGTAATAGGCGACAATTAATGCTGCCACCTAACGTGCAGAATGATAGAATAACTACCAACCAACCCGCAAGGCTCGATCAAGCTCGTGGTAATCGAAATTTCTTTGCACAAAATGAAAGACGAAACCTACCTGATTCAATGTCAATTCAGTATAATGTCAGATCGGGAAGTGCAAGGCAACCCCCGCAAATACAAACTTCACGAAATAATCATTTTCAGCAAACCAGATCACCAAACTTCGTTTCTCAAGAATTATTTAAAGTCGAAAATACCGAATCCAATAACGGTGATTTTCAAGCAGATTGTTAAACTTATTTAACTGAATTTCCTGAAAGTGAATGTGCAAGTCAAAGTCAAGATTATTTTGATGATCGAGATAATTAATTCAGCTCGTTACCAAGTAATAACTCAGATGTCGATGATCAAAATTTTTTATTGACAGCCTCTTCAAACAACCTAATGTAGCAACTTTCGAAATCAATAATTTCGAAACTCACAATATACTTCCCTATGTAATCCTCAGACTGCCGTTTTGCCGCCTCTTGGTGGACACGGGGGCGAGTTGTAGCCTCTTTAACCCCGATTTTATTTCGAAAAATGTCAATTTAAAGATAGCCAGCATTAAAAAGAAACGAGCAGTAATTACTGGTGCTACCGGAAGAACAATAATTTCAAACGAAATTAACCTACCCCTATTTTATAATTACAACTGCAAGACTAATTTAAACTTCAAAATTTTTAAATGTCATAAATATTTTGACGGCATCCTAGGGATGGACCTAATTGCCCAATTAAAAGCTGACATCCGTTTCCTCGATGGCGGAATTCGATTACCTTTTTGCATATTACGCTTATATACACGGCCCCGTGAAACAAACTGTTCACAAACCGAATTAACCACTAAACTCAAAACACGGTCAAAACCAAATAAGTTGATCACAACATCTCCTGCACCAAACAAAGAAAAGTTAAGTCAGTCATTTCATTTCGAAAAACGAAAGGAAAACATTCAACAAAGCTCGAATTTTAATGCTTCTGCTAATGTTGTTAATTATAATGAATTTAAAAACATATCTTCTGTTGGAAATTTTCCGGGTCGACGAACTAAAGGAAAGATTCAAGACAAATTGCCAGACGCAAATCAAAGGGATGAACTAAACTTAGAAAAAGATATTAGGACCAGTCATCTTAATATTGACGATAAACAAAAATTATTTAAAATTTTAAAAGAATAAAGTTATTTTCAACAAAGGAAAATTAACGTTTACTAATCGGATTAAACATGAAATAAAAACAACAGATGAAATTCCCATTTACACTAAGAGTTATAGATTTCCTGAAATCCATAAAAATGAAGTTAAAGAACAAATAAAAAATTTACTAACTGATGGAATTATTAGACCATCTGATTCACCCTATTCCTCCCCTATTTGGATAGTTCCCAAAAAATTAGATGCTAGTAATGAGCGCAAGTGGAGAATGGTCACAGACTTTAGAAAGGTCAATAAACACACAATAGATGATAAATATCCACTTCCTAACATAGAAGAAATTTTAGATAAATTAGGAAAATCAACTTTATTTACAACGTTGGACCTTCGTAGCGGCTTTTTCCAAGGTCAACAAATAGAAGTCGAACCAAACAGTATTCCTAAAACTGCCTTTACTGTTGAAGGAGGTCATTATGAATATTTACGAATGCCCTTCGGTTTAAAAAATGCGCCCAGCACTTTTTAAAGAGTTATGGATAATGTATTGACTATTGAAAGATGTGATCGGAAACTCATGTCTTGTATATGTTACAGACCGTATATTAAATCGGTCCGTTTATATAGGACCTAGACCGTATGTATACAGTCTAAAATACGCAGACCGTATGTTAACAACTTGATATTTCATATACGGACTAGACCGTATACATACGGACTATCGCGTTTCAGACCGTTTGTTTAAATCGGAACCACTGGTCGGAACGTTACATGTGATATTTTTAGTTTTTCAACAATTTACTAAGTTTATTGTAGAGCCACGAAAAGAAACCACGAAACCTCATCAGCATGTCACATTCTAGCAGATAAACAGTAATCCAAATGCAGTATTTGTTTAAATGAAACGAAAGTGATTTCATCAGACAACACTCATCCAAAACGTGATATTGGATCAACTGTGAGAATTCTCGTTCCAGATATCGATCATGGTAGAAGAGACTCTCGGTCATTTTTAGCGGTAGTTCTAGAAGCTACAGAAGATCATTTCATAATATTATAGACGCTCAGAATTTGGTACATGCCCTGCTAACATTGTAACAATTGATGATTCCCCAAAGAAATGGAAATTTCTTTGAGATCTGTGGCTACAGCTACGTCTACTGGACATTCGCAAGGTTTTAAAAAGTGTTACTATAAAACTAGATTTCAATCAAACAAATGTGTTTGTCGAAAAAATAATGTTTTACGTAATTCCAAATATCATATAGCATAACCTGTACAAATATATAAATAAAAAAGTAGACATTCAATTAATTATTTAACATAAAACTACCAATATTAAATTCATATACGGTCTAGATGCAGTTAGGCCGTATATAAATTGCCTAGACTTTTTGTAGACTAACTAGTCCGTTTATAAAAGAAGATGCTTTTTATACATACGGACTAATATCTTCAGTCCGTTTATATACGGACTAGTCCTTTTACATACAGTCTGATTTATACATACGGTCTGTAACATATATATGGATGATATTATTATTTTTGGTAGTGGACTACAAGAACATCTCGAAAATCTCCGAAAGGTCTTTAAATGTTTAAAGGAAGCCAATCTTAAAGTACAGTTGGACAAAAGTGAATTTTTGCTGAAGGAAACAAAATTTTTAGGTCATGTAATTTCAGGAAATGGAATTAAACCTGATCCTTCAAAAAATTGAAGTCATTCAAAATTTTAAATTGCCTTCTACTCCGAAACAAATCAAAAGTTTTTTGGAAATTACAGGTTATTACAGAAAGTTTATTCATAATTATGCCAAGATTGCCAAACCTCTAACAAGTTGTTTGAAAAAAGGAAATAAAGTAGAACATACCCTATCTTTTATTCAAGGTTTCGAAACATTGAAACAAAGCATTACTAACGAACCAGTATTACCTTGATTTTTCAAAATCATTTAACATTACGGTAGACACCTCAAATTACGCAATTGGAGCGGTCTTAAGTCAAGGACCGATAGGAAGCGATAAACCTATAGCTTTTGCTAGTAGGACATTGAATCAAGCTGAAACCAATTATTCAACAATAGAGAAAGAATGTCTATCGATTGTTTGGAGTGTAAATCATTTTCGACCATACATATTTGGCCGGCGTTTTCATATAATTACCGATCATCAACCATTAATTTGGTTATTTAAAATGAAACAACCCAATTCACGACTCGTACGATGGAGGTTGAAATTAGAAGAATATACCTATAATTTAATTTATAAAAAAGGAAAGGCCAACACAAATGCAGATGAATTAAGCAGAATTACAAATGAGGACTTACATCAATTAAAGGAAGGTCAAGCCGAGAAACACAATGTAAACAATTTTGAGATCAATCATAACGATGATAACACTTCTTTGGCTACAATACATTCCCAAGAATCAGACATAGGTGCAAATTATCAACTTGTAGAAGAACCAATTAATAAATTTACTAAACAAATCGTTGTTCGTTTTAAAATACAATTGGAACTATGCAAATTAATTTCTACAGAAATGATTTTTAGAAATCATCAAAGGAGAACTTATCATTTACATATTAACAAGAAAGAAGAGAGCCTACTGCAACTTATAAGAGAACAAAACGTAAATAATAATAATAATAATACTGCCTTTATTGAGTTTTATGTTGTACATTATAGTAAAGATGTATTAGCATTAATGTTAATTTTAACAAGTATTGTACAATGAAATTGTTAGTGAAAAAATACGCTAATAAAAGAAGGCGAAGTTCAGCTTGTCAAGAATTGACAGCTGCTCTGCCACTTAACCTTCTGTATCGACAACTTACATCTCTATACATTAGAGTTTTAGGCACTCTGACTATTTTGTAAATACAAGTAATATGTGTAATTATAAGATAACTAATTATGAGATCTTAATTAAGGATCATTATATATATATATATGTGTACCCCGGAACCTCAAGTTTAGATTATGTACGTCTGATCGATAAGTTATTTTATTATATAAATAGACTGGAGTTTTGTTCATAATGATATCATGGAACAAGACTGCAGCATGCAGAAGTCTTCTACTAGACATGTTTAACCACTGCAGATCTCTAAGTTTGTAAGACACATGATCGTACTTTTTTATGCCAAAGATCATTATAAGGCAGGCGTTTTGCAATTTTTGAATTCTGTTTGCATCTGCGACGGTTAGACATGGATCGTCAAGGATATCACAGTAATTGAACCTAGATAGGACATATGATTGACAAAGCATTACCTTTAACTGCATGTTTAAGAAATGTCTAGAATTATAAATCATTTTTAAGCAGGCGAACCCTTTTTGTATACACGAAGATATGTGACGATTAAATCTTAAGTCGTTATCAATACACACTCCAAGATCCTTTACATACTCTTTTAAGATAAGTCGGTCGCCGTCAATTTGAACATTGATCCTGTCCATTACAGACGCTCGCACATGGTTTTTACCAAAAAGTATAGCTACCGATTTTGATGAGTTTAGTCTGAGATCTAGTTTATTAGAGACAGAAAGAAGTTTATTTAAGTCCGAATTTATTCTCTCGCATGCTAGTTGGACTTGGGATGCTTCAAATGTGTAATATAGCTGAGTATCGTCTGCGTAAAAATGTGCTTTGCAGTACTGTTGTGAACGACTCACAACTCATATATTTTTGTATAGATACGAAATGGTACTAGGCAACGCGTATCAATAAACTAGTAGAGTCAAATAAATAATTCATAGATATAAAACTGTGTTTTATTCCGTCTAAAAGAATTAATAATAAGTGTAACATTAACACCGCCCAAGTGTTAACCCGTTACAAATGGTGACCCCACGTTCCTGAAGAAGAATTTAGCAGTATTGGTCTTTACCTGCTGCATTGAATTCTCCAGGTGAACCACATGTAGTTGCTCCTGCGTTATCTGTCATCAGCTGCTGCTCGACTCCTGTCATCGTAAGATCCTGCCTTACTTGCTTGACTTGTCGTGGCTGGCTGAAGGTGACCGTTGGAACCGGAACTAGTGCTCTTTCTGATCCGATAAGTTCAAATCATTTATTTACTTATTTAATATTTCAAATGGCGACTGTCAAAGTTCCATTTCCAGTTTTTACGAGTAACGATGTCGACCTGTATTTTATTTTGGTAGAACGATACTTTGCTCGCATGCCGATCAATGATGAACTCGACAAATATAACTTGTTAACACTAAACTTACCTTTCGACGTTTTAGGCGCTCATCGCAACTTGACCATTAAAACTCCTAGACAAGAACCATACACTACCTTGAAACGGGCAGTAATAAAATCTATTATAGGCCCAAGAGAATCTCGCATTAATAATCTTTTGGAGACTCTTCAATTCTCTGGTAGTGTCAAAGAACTACTCTTTGACATCCAAAAATTGGATCTGGGATTAACTGAGGAATTAACCAAAGACTTTTTAATAGCTAAACTGCCTACAGAACTTAAAGTTCAGTCTTTCAATTTCAATGACTTGCCATTAATATCCTTTGTAGAAAAATTAGATTTAATTTATTCTATGCAAAAGGCACCACAACCTTTGACTACTACTGCATTAGAAGCGAAACTAGACAGTTTGACGACCAATACCCACGTTTCAGATCGGGCGGGGTAATGTTGTGAACGACTCACAACTCATATATTTTTGTATAGATACGAAATGGTACTAGGCAACGCGTATCAATAAACTAGTAGAGTCAAATAAATAATTCATAGATATAAAACTGTGTTTTATTCCGTCTAAAAGAATTAATAATAAGTGTAACATTAACACCGCCCAAGTGTTAACCCGTTACAGTACTTAAATATATTTTCTAACACAGAGATGTAGATTATAAATAATAATGGAGCAAGTACTGATCCTTGCGCCACACCTTTGCTTGTTTTTTCAAAGCTAGAGATTGAATCAGCTACTTTCACTGCTTGTTCTCTATCGGTGGTGAAATTGCATATTAAAGCAACTACCTGCGTAGTAAATCCGACGAAATGTAAAATGGCAAATAGTGTTTTGTGATCAATTGTATCAAATGCTTTAGAATAATCTAAAAGAACAAGGAGAGTTACTTTATTTTGATCTATTGCTTGTATAATGTCATCCACTATAGTTAGTAGGGCGGTACTGCAGCTATGTTTTGATTTGAAACCTGATTGTAAATGTGGAATAATGTCATTCACGCGCAGGTGGGTACGTATTTGGCTTTCAATTAATTTCTCAGTAACTTTGGATAGTAGTGGCAAAATGTTTATAGGACGTAAATCTTTGAAATCTTTTGGACGTGATATTTTAGGTAGTGGTGTAATAATAGATTTTTTCCATGAGTTTGGGTAAACAGACTGGGTTAAGCAATAGTTGATTATATGAGTTAGGATTGATAAAAGAAAAGGTATGCACAGCTTTATTATATAGAGATTTAGTCCATCTGAACCAGTAGCATTTGAACGAATTTGCAGGATAGTTTTGAAGACTTCGTCCTCAGTTACTTGTGTGAATGAGAGTGTGGATATGACCGTCGGTTTTAAATTGTTGTTGTAGTAATCAAGAAATTCATCTTTTTGGGAGACTGTGTCAGGAATACAATTAATAAAGTAGTGATTAATTTCATTTGGATGTTCAAATGCGGAGGCAACGACGTATCTTTTGACTTAAGAGATATATTGAGTTTTTTTAAGTCGTTCCATATCAGCTTGGGATTTCTTGTTTGATATACGTTATTAAAATAGGCTTTCCTTTCTCTGCGAATCGCGGTTGTTATTTGATTACGAAGGGTTTTATAATGATTCCAATAATGGAGAGATTTTTCTTTCTTAAAATTTTGTAATGCATAATCACGGTCTTTCATCATAATTTTGATAGTGTTTGTAAGCCAAGGGGCGGGTTTTTTTGGAAACCGGGATGTTTTAATAGGTGCGTGGATGTTCAGTAGAGTTATCAGATTTTCATTTAAAATAGAGACTTTGTCGTCTATATTATCAGTGTCATATATATTTCGCCACGGCAATGATTGCAGATGATCGTTGAACTGTAGATAGTTAAAATTTCTAAAATCTCTGTAACTGCGAATGACATTAGTCCGTTTTGTACCAGGAAGATCGATGGTGCAGTGGACGAGATGATGGTCAGAGATATCAAGGCTGATTACCCTTACATCTTTTATAGTTGTTTTGGAATTTGTTATTATGACATCTAACAAAGTAGCAGAATTTTGAGTGATACGCGTCGGTTCATTGACAATCTGAACGAGGCCCATGCATTCTAATGATGATATAAATGTCTTTACTACAGGAGCGTCAGGGTTTAGAAAGTCAAAATTTAAATCACCGAAACAAAAAATATAATCGTATCTTGAAATAATTTCAGTCATGGTGCTTTCAAAATGATCTATAAATTCTTAAATAACGTTATCCAAATTTAGAGTCCCCCTAATATCAATGAAGAACTCTCCCGAGTTACAAATCTATTTCGACAACTCAAGCTGATATTTTATCCGCACATTTTAGAGGATATTGCCCAAGAAGAACAATTTGAAATTATTAAGGCATATCATATCGGAAAAACCAATCATCGTGGAATTAATGAAATGCTAAAAGCTATCTCGAAACGTTATTATTTTCCCAAGATGGTCGAACAAATTAATAGGTTTGTAAATCAATGTGAAGTGTGTCACAAAGCGAAATATGAAAGAGCACCAATTCAAATTGTACCAGAATTAACCGAAACTAGCTCTAAACCTTTTGAAGCGGTTAACATTGACATATTTTTTATCGATAACCAAATTTTTCTTACGCTACTTGACCAATTTTCAAGATATTTGGTAATGTATCTATTAGAGAGTCAAAATTCCACCGAGATAATATCCAAATTAACCCAATTTTTAACCAAATTTCCTATACCTACAAAGTTTATTGCTGATAACCAGGGGCAACCACATGGTTGCTGAATGGGTAGTTGAGTGCACAATTTCGTGTAGTCGAATGTATAGGTATAAAATTACGTAGGTTACGGTACGGTTAGGTATACATTCGACTACACGAAATTGTCACTTAACTACCCATTAAGCAACTATGTGGTTGCCCTTGCTGATAACCAATTCGACACTATTAACTTTAAAGAATTTTGTCAATTATATAGGATTGCATACCACTTTACTACTCCCAGATCCTCTACAGGTAATAGTTATGTCGAAAGAGTACACAGTACCTTGATTGAACATTTTAGAATAATCAAAGAACAAGAACAAATGGCAAGGATCATAACCATAACTAAATACCCCTTAATCGTGATGGCATACAACGATACAATCCATTCTAGTACGAACTATAAACCACGAGATATAATATTTGGACACATTTAACAAAATGTTGAGCTATTTGAAAGAAATCCGCTTTCAGAATTAAGAAGCTCATATATAACTAGCCAACAAAATACCATGATTAACCTATATTCAAAAATCAAAGATAATGAAGTTATACGAAAGAACCACTTGCTCGAAAAACAAAAAGCTAAAGCTACCAATGAACAAACCCCCATTGTAACCAATGTTCGGGGCTATGAACATCACAAACCATGAATGAAAAATAAACAAAAGTTTAAACCCGTTACTCTGGTTTCAGATAAAAACCAAGTCGTAGTAACCGACAGCGGGAAGAAAGTGCATAAACGGAATTTAAAAATCAGAAAATTCCTAGAGGATGAGCAACCAGATAAAGCTCCTTCAACTTAATACACTCGAGGAAAAAAAACGCACCACTTGAAAACACACCAAAAATACCAAAACTTCAAACCGTCATAACTCGGCGGATTTTGGACGAAAATGGATGAACCTTTAAGTGCTAAATAGTTTAAAGTGTCTAGTTTAAGGGCATGTGAATGTTACATTTAAGCTTTTCCGCTCCCCGCCATCCCCCGAAGAATAAAAAATGTTTTTGATTCAAAAAATGTCAAACTTTAACAGCTTGTACGGTGTACCAAAAAAATCGTGGACCCAATCGACTGCCAGGGCAATAAAGTTCAGCCTTTTTTCTGTAAAGTTCTCAAAACTTCGAGTGCCTACGATAACTTGGCGCGAAGTTATGAATTTTTGAAATTTACCCTGCATTTTGTCGGGAGTCTTTCGTCTTCTGCCAGCGACATTATTACCGGTTGAGTTTGAACATTTTTTCTTAAATTCAAAAATTTTGAAAAATGTTTTTAATATAAACATTTTTTTATTAACTTTAATTTTTTTAACGTGTAACTGCCGACATCAGCGTTACCCGATGTGCACCATTGGAGGAGGAGGTTGTCGGTCGGATTTTACACATCCTGTGTGTGTGTGTGTGTCGCATGCTAACTCCTACCTCCAAAAGAGCAACAATTCGTGCACGTTAAATGCCCGTTAATTGTGGCATTGTAACGCTTCGAATAACTTTCTGATACTGATTAATTTCAACATTAGTAAAATAAAAATCAAACATTAATTTAGGCACTTGCACATCGGGTAACGTTGTCGGCGGTTACACGTTAAAAAAATGAACGTTAATAAAAAATGTTTTTTGTTAATTAAACATTATTCAAAATTTTTTGAATTTGGAAAGGAAAAGATTCAAACTCAACCGATAATAATGTCGCTGGCAGAAGAGGAAAAACACCCGACAAATTGCAGGATAAATTTCAAAAATTCATAACTTTGCGCCAAAAAATCGTAGGCACTCGAAGCTTTGACAACTTGACAGAAAAAGAACTGAACTTTATTGCCTTGGCGGTCGATAGGGTCCACGATTTTTTTAGTACGCCGTACAAGCTGTTAAAGTTTGACATTTTTTTAATTAAAAACTTTTTTTCTGCGGCCGGTCGCTGGGGGCGGAAAGGCCTTTACGTAACATTCGCTCACACGCCCTTAAACTAGATACTTTAAAATTTTAATTACTCAAAGGTTCATCCATTTTCGTCCAAAATCCGCCGAGTTATGACGGTTTGAAATTTTGGTATTTTTGGTGCGTTTTCAAGTGGTGCGTTGTTTTTCCTCGAGTGTATTATTGTATCATTATTATTATTGTTATTATTACTGTTAGTTCTTAGTTCATTTCCAAACTTAGTTTAGATAACAAATACGGTATTTTACTCATTAATCAAAGTAGTGGTAGAATCAACGAAATTACTTACACTTATGCTTTTAGATTAGATTTGAAGCTCTATCGTAATCAATATTTAACCTTACGCTCCACATACGTTAATTTGCCACAAACTACACAAATTAATTTGCACATGCTACACTATCGGCTCAAAATTTCACAGAAGACGCTAATTTTCATAAACATACCTATATCAATAACTTAATTCGTGACGAAATTCTGTCAAGCAATCGGGTAGCGAAAGACAATTAATTGATATCAATCTTATAAATCTAGATTGCAAAAAGTATACATAAAACGAAAATTCTCTGTACCCCAATAAGGTATTTCGTTCAGTTACAGATTTTGAACCACGAAAAGTAACAAAATTTCCAATTAGTCCACAACGGCACAAATCTCTCTGTCATATTAGAATTTCCATTGTTAAAGGAAACTACTTACGAAATGTCATACCAGGACCAAATTCAAATAATTCAATTATTTTGTCCTCATATTTATATAGAAAGATGCTCACGGTAACATGGTTGTCCGAAAATATCCAGTGCAAACAGCTAATGTGTTTTCTGTTTCAGGCAGTGAAAATCTAGTAGATCAATGTGAAGCAAATATTTTTTCGCCATAAAAAAATTGCATTTTTAATTGTATATATCATGTATTGTAGAAACTTTAACTGGTACTTATTTATTAATAAGGTTCAAAATAAACAACGGTTGAAGTTCATTGTACAACAATTCAGCCACTTAGACTTACACAAAATGTCGAAAATATTAAATGCAACTATACTATGTAAACAGTTGCATTTATACATTGTAGGTTTTGGTCTATATCACTATCATTGTTATCATTATGAGGAAATTATTTAAGAACTTAAGGAACTTAAGATCGGTTTTTCTCAGAATTTTTGTCATGCAAACTTATGATTTATTTGCATTATCATAAAGGGAAGATAAATCACTATCGGATTCCACTATTAATAGTTATTTATTGTAAAAGTGTTTTAGACAGCGTTTTATCCACGCAAGAATGTTTAAACGCGAGAGCGAAGCTCGAGCGTTTAATTTTCTTGAGTGGATAAAACGCGTCTAAAACACGAATGCAATACAACGTTTTATCCACAATCACAGTCATTTAGAATCAGATTTCATCAAAAAATAATTTGACATTTCGCTCTGACAGCGGCTGTAACGTTAAAAATTATTGAAATTAATTTAAAAAATCGTGGGACGTGTTGAATGGTTGCTATCATGTTGCGATTGTTTATGGACTCCATTTGTAAAAATTCATCTTACTATTTGAAAAGTGGAAAAGATGGAAGAGATTTGTGAGAACGACTTTATTCCTGAACAAATACTTGAAGAAGCTCAGAAAGCAACTTTAGATTTATTGCCGTGGAAGTCAAAGGACGCCTACGAAAAAGTATTTGCCGAGTTCAATAATTGGAAAGAAAAAAGTGGTGTAAAAGGAGCAATAAACGAAGAGGTACTCCTAGCATATTTCTACAATGTTAATAAAAAGTTTGCGGCATCAACATTATGGACGAAATATTCTATGTTGAAGACGACATTAAACGTGCACAGAAATATAGATATCTCAAAATACAGCAAGTTGATCGCCTTTTTGAAAAGCAAGTCTCGCACCTACAGACCTAAGAAGGCCAAAATTCTTGAAAACAAACACATCAAGCAATTTTTGCAGGAGGCTCCAGATGAAAAATATTTGATGATGAAGGTACCTAATAGTTGTGATTTGTGTTTGTTTGCATTCAAATTTACAGTTTCTTCTTTAGGTGGGACTTATAATGGGTGTAGCTGGCGCTTGCAGATGTAATGAGTTGACGTACTTGAAAATTGAAAATGTCCAAGATAAACGAAAATATTTGTTTATTACGATTGCTGACACAAAAACCTATGTTTCACGAAGTTTCACAGTAATGGAAGAGGGTTTTTCTGTTGACGCTCTGGATATGTGTAGGAGGTATATGCAACTACGCCCAGCTTATATGGCTTCCCAGGGCAGATTTTTTTTACGATATACAAATGGAAAATGTACATACCAATCTGTGGGTATCAACACCATGTCAAGAATACCTGCTACAGTGGCCTGTTTTTTGCAATTACCGGATGCTAGTTCCTATAGTGGTCATAGCATGAGACGCTCCTCAGCTACATTACTGGCTAATGCTGGTGGCGATCTTATGGCCATCAAACGTCACGGTGGATGGAAGTCGTCAAATGTCGCAGAAAGCTACGTTGAGAATTCTTTATCAAATAAATTAAAAACAGCGGAAATGATTCAGAAAGAGACTGCCAAACAAGTTGCAATGAACAATACCGGTGAAACTTCTTGTGAAAGTTCAATTCCAGCCACGGTTGAAGTTAATCTGTCTTCGCCAATAAAACAAAAAAATAATAACAATGTTTTGTCTATTAACGTGAATATTAATGTAAATCTTAACAAATAAATAAATTCATTGTGTGTTTTATGGCGTGTTTTATAGCGTGTTTTATGGCGTGTTTTATGACTTATAAAACACTAAGGTTTTATAGACCACATTAAAGGTCGCCAAGCAGTTCAATTATGACCTTATAATATAGTGATTGTGGATAAAAATCTATATTCTCATTCAAATTTTTTGTGATGACGTCACAACTAACAAACATTTACAATGTTCAGATCGATTTTTCTCAGAATTTTTGTTATGCAACCTTATGATTTATTTGCATGATCATAAAGAGAAGGAAAATCACTATCGGATTCCACTATAAAAAAATCTATATTGTCATTTAAATTTTTTTGTGATGACGTCATAACTTAGAAACAAATGACAGTCGGAAGGTGAATCGCACATATTAATGTGTATTTTTAAAAAACAAAATCGACGTGTTTCAGCGTTTTTAAAAAAACCGGTTCAGTTCGCTTTTTTTTTAATATTCCATACTTTAATCCCACCCTGTGTATATCTTACGCATTAATAAAATAGACTGAAAGGCCAACATTTGATGCAAGTTCTTATACATAAAGCTAAAGTTTACTTTTGAAATGAAGAGCACCAAATTTCGAAACCTATAACCGTTTGAACGTTTTTATAAACGGGTAGACAGTGTGAGTGATGGGGGTAGTAGGAAAACCCCGCTCGCCCATCTAGCAACACTGCTGACGTAGTGGTGTGTTTTAACACTACTCCTAACACCCAACACTAAAGTCGGGAAATAAAAAGATGTCTAACACTTCTCGAGACTTTAAGATAAACAGTAGCGGAGCGTCAGAGCATTTTGTTATCGGAAGTACTAACACTAAAGTTGGTGCATTTATCAAGTGACCCAAAAGCACGTCTATGCGTGCGCATAAGCCTGAATGGTACTCTTGAAGGTCACCAAAATGTTGAAATCTTGAATTGCCAAACCAGTGGTAGTGATAGAAAGGGTAATATATAAAAATACATATTTAAAATAAAGATGGATATACCTCATATAGCAACGCTTTTTGTAAGCAGGTCTCAGTATACAGGGTGTAACTAATATAACTAGAAACTTTGTAATGGGGGGTAATGATTTAGAGCATATTTTCCTTATCAACATGCGGTCGCATCATGCTAGTTTTCGAGATGTAACGAAGTTACTAAATTTTGTTAATTCATTTTTGGGTGTGCTAATCTTAATAATAAAAGTGCTTATCGACTGTTGCAATCAGTCGCCGCTCGGATAAGCGACCGACTCTAGCGAGAGCTCGCGTCCCTTCCTTAACCGATATTTGGCGTGCGCCTCTCCGTCTTACTCCTACTATTTCCCCCACGCTCCGAAAGAACCTATATAAAGACGTGCAAGCAACGATTTATTCAGTTCCATCCCGGTTCATCCTCAACTGGGCAACCAGTCAGCCGACCGAGCCATAAGGATTTTTAGAGTAAGAATTCTTGACCGTATTTGCTGATTCCTTTTCAGCCGCGACCTCACCCTGTGTCCACCGTACCTTACCCGAGACCTCGCGATGTGTATGCCTGGTGGTGTCACCCGAACTTTCACTCCTACCGCAATCTCTAGCCTTATCCCCCGTTCACCGACCTTACCATACCCGCACGTTGATTTTGCTGCCGTAGGTTTTCCTGTTTTGCACCCGCTTGCTATGGCCACAATAGAGTGGCATAGGGTAATAGTTAGGGTTTGAGTTTAATGTTTGCTAGAATTTATTATTAATAAAACCATTTGGTTAATATTATGTGTTTTATTTGCTAGTATTACCACCCTCTTAGGGAGAGCTTTAGGGGTAGGTAGAGTGATCCAGACAGAGCCGACTTCAGCAACCCCAGCAGTTCCCTGGATTATCCTTTCTCCACTAGCAGTCACCCGGATCCGTGGAACATACCACGTAAAAATAACTGCCGCCCGAGAGTTACCGCCGATCACCGAAAACCACACTGCGCCACTACGTGAGCAGGCCCTTTACAGATTTGGTGTCCGGGTAGAGACGCTTACCGAGGCAAGCCCGGGGCCCCCTTACAGAGAAAATTGCAAATTAAATTTTAATCATGTCTAATGTACTCACATTACATTTAAAATAATAAACAATCAAACATTTAAATTAAAAAAAACTTTTTTGTCTGTTTCGTATTTTTAATGTAATGCAAGCAGTTCTTTAGATTTAAAATGTGATTTTCTCGAAAACTAGCAGGAAGCGACCACATGTTTCTAGTTATATTCGTTACACCCTGTATATTTATTTCTTTTCTTTTTTTACTTACTGGGAGCCCCACACCATATTTGTGCCCGGGGCCTCAAAATCCAAAGGGCGGCGCTGTACGGAAATTTCCGAACCAGCAGGCACCTAGCCATTGGATTGGTTGAAGAGGATAATTGTAGATGAGGAATTTATCCCACCAAATCGCGCATTCATTGCAAGACCTTCGTCAGTGGATTGCGAAAGAATGTCACCGAATTACAAGTAGGTAATATTTTTATTTCACGCCTACACTACGGGAGAAACAACATCTAAGGTCATCTGTCCCCCATCTAACATGCAACACGAATACACACATCCATAGTTGAGGTGGGGGAATCCCGCCACCCCAAGTGGGATTCGAACCCACGACCTTGGAATACGAGTGATGCACTGACACCACTCGTCCACCACCGGCCCGGAGGTACTATTATTGTATGATGGAGTTTGACGGGACACATTTCGAACACTTACTAAAATAAAAGTTTGTTTCCGTTTCCAGTATTTTTGCTTTTTATTGTATCTTCATTTCAAAATGCATTTTATTAAAGCTAATCAACTACTCTTTTAAATTTTAACACTGTTGTAAAGAAAATTAATAGAGAATGTGTCATTGTACCCCTGTTGCAATGTAGTAACATTTTTGAAAAGGATGTTATTGCCCCTAGGGGATGGCGGAAATTCGGTAAATTTTTGGCGGAAACTTGTCCTACCCGATAATAAAAATCGAGGTGTTGAAGAATTTTTCTACAAACACAAACAACCATTTAAAATAACGCGGGTGTTTTTTATAAACTGCTTATCTAGCTCTATGAAAGATTTGTTAAAAATTGACTTAACAGTAGAACCGAGGCCCCTGCCTTGGTTCTACTCTTAACAATTGATTAATTTGCTTTATACAAATTTGCACAATTTATAGTTTCTAAACTGTAATGAATACAGTTTTTTACATTTTTGCAACTAATCCATTTCTCCATTTTTTTATTACGACACAAGGCGCGGAAATTCTCAAATACCACCAATTTCTTATTTAGACAAACGACCCAATGACAGCTTTGAAGCATTTATAAATGAAATGACAATTCTTAAAATTACAGAATAAGAATTTATCTTAATAAGACCATTCAGCAGACTTACCGGTGATAAACGCGTGCTGCTCACCGTTAGATTTTAACCTTAATTTTAACTGGATGAATATCGGTTAATATATTTAAATTTACTTGTCAAATATAGAGTGGCATAACCTAATTTGATATTTGTAATAATAATAATAGAGCAGCTAATGTTAGCTGAAGATAATTTAAATCTATATAGTAAATATCAACAGTTCTTTCGAAAGAGACCGTAAAAATATCTATTAAGCACAACAAAATAAACGTCAAGGGGCGCTGTTGTAACCTCACTTTAATTGTGCCGGTACCGGGCGGTAGGTATGTATACAAACCATATTTATAATGTGGTGACCAAAACAACTACCGGTGACTAAGTCACCTTCCGTCATGGAGCTGACAAGTTTCGACGCTATCAGTTCATTTGTTTAGTTTTAATTGCTCTCTTTGCAAAGCTAGGTATTTGTTGCACTTTGTCGCGATACTGAATCGAGAACAGTGAATCAACCTTAAGTTTTGCTTTAAACCTGGAAAAACTCCAACAGAAGCAAATAAAATGTTAAAAAGAGTTTACGAAAAAGCTGCAGTGACTCTCAAAACTAACATTCAAAGTTCACAATGGAAAACACCCAGCTCACGTCGACCGAAAAAAGCGTGCCGATCTAAATCCAACATCAAAGTTGTGTCGATTGTTAATTTTTTTGATCTGGGGGAATTTTGCTGGCGGAATTCACGCCCAAGGTACTAATGTGAACTCGGAATATTATTAGGGACTACTAGAACGTTTGCGGAATGATGTGCATCGAAAAAGGCTGACGAAGATGGCGAATGGCTCTGTTTTGCATCACGACAATGCGCCCTGTCACAAAACGCTCCTTATCCAACAGTTTTTGTTGAATAAAGAAATGACTGTGTGCCTGCACCCGCCGTGTTCGTCTGATTTAGCACCTTGCGCTTTCTGTCTCTTTCCAAAACTGAAAATTACCATGAAATTCAATAAGGCGTGGTCTAATTAAATGCGCGAATTAAATTAATTGATCTAATTTAATTAAATTAAATTAATTCACGGTATCATTTGCATATCTCATCTCTCACTTACATAACTCATCTCTCATTTGTACATCTCACCTCTCTCATTTCTCATATGCATAATCGAATTAAATTAATTCACGGTATCGTTTGCATATCTCATCTCTCATTTGCATAACTCATATCTCACATGCATTCACGAATTAATCACGTTTTCTACAGTGATATTTTAAATATTATACCCCGTTCTCTCAAGAATGCATAAAATTTTCGAAATATCTGTTATTATTTTACTTAGCACATATAAAAGTAGCAAAATGAATTTCTATTTTAACCTGTTAACTTTTATGTACTTTATTGTGCTATTCAACTTGACCCTAATTATGATTAAATGAGAAAACATATTATCAAGCTATTCAAAATTCGAATGTTTAGAAAAATGGGTAGCTCTTACTGAATATACGAAAAATACGTTTTAGGTATGTATTGAGATACATAACATTTCTCTCATATATGAATTTGTATACAACGATCTAGATCTTGCTACCGTATACGTTTAACATAAAAATAAATGAAAACTATAAACTTCTTTTATCGACATCTTTCTGTCTTTACTTTACCTAGGTAAACCAATCCTAGATACAGAGTTTTATTCGCTATCTTCTGGTTGAGATCGACCACTTTATCTTCGGTAAATTTGGAATCAAGTTGTCGACAGGCTTCGTCTACTGTACACTTTAAAACAGACGGGTAGCAGTAGTTTAGAAAACGAGGATGAGATTATTTCAATTATTTCTGACCTTAAAGAAGAAGGTATTATAGAATAAAAGATGATGGTTATACAAAATGTTACCCTCAAGTATACTTTTCTATTCTGTGGATGTATATTTGTATGTTAGAATATAAGTTGTCTAGTTTCAAATATGTATATTAGAATATAAGTTAACTAGTTTCAATAAAAAGTAAAATATTTATCTGTTTTTATTTCTCCAGGTTAAGTCTTCAGGGTTCCCATAACTGTAGATATTGCAAGAGGTAACTACCCTGTGTTTCAAAGTTATAAAGACGTATTACAAACATATGTTATAGACTTATATTTCGAAGGTATCGAAAATAATTACAAATTAGTATTAATTATACGAGTTTACTATAGATACGATGAATATCCTACAAGAGTATATAGTATATTATTACATATCTGCGTATTTCGAAGCTATTGAAAATGGATGATATATTGTATAAATAACGTTAAAATATGAGTTTACTATAGATACGACGAATATCTACATAGGGGCAAAATTATACACAGTAAGAAGGCATATGTAGAAATCGTTTACTAGGGTAGTAGATATAACGAAAAAGGCTAAAATCTGATCAAAACTACATTATGTCTAGAAACTAGAAAATTATTGTACATAAAATATATATAGGTCATTTGTTGCATGGCTGTAACGTATATCCTATATTACTTTGTACAACTGCGTTCATCAGGTATGCAATCACCAGTAGAATATCATACGTACCTGGTATAATATAACCTTATCAGTAGGTCCCTCGTAAATATATTGCAACCCCAGATACCATAATAAGAATAATTTTAATTTTATTTATCAGGCGATATACATTATATTATTTTCATATATTAGTATGCAAAGTTATCGTTTCAATAAAAAGTAAAATATTTATCTGATTTATTTCTCCAGGTTAAGTCTTCAGGGTTCTCATAACTGTAGATATTGCAAGAGGTAACTACCCTGTGTTTCAAAGTTATAAAGACGTATTACAAACATATGTTATAGACTTATATTTCGAAGGTATCGAAAATGGTTACAGAATATTATTAATCATACGAATTTACTATAGATACGAAGAATACCCTACAAGAGTATATAGTATATTATTACATATCTGCGTATTTCGAAGCTATTGAAAATGTATGATATATTGTAAAATAACGTTTAAATATGGCGACGAATATTTATATGATGCATAAACAATAAGAACACATATGTAGAAACAGTTTACATGGTAGTAGATATAACGAAAAAGAATTTTAAAAATAATGCTATACAGTATTTTAAAAAGTTTTAATTAAATAAATTTTTAAGAAATCATAACAAACGATTGTTTTCTTTCAAATTAGAATTTACGTTCCTGAGAAATAATCAACTAAATAGTTGAAATCAGTTTTAAGGAATGTTTGTTAGTCGTATGAAACAATACATTTTTACTAGATAATTGTAAATGAAAAGATGCTAGATAATAATTACATGACCATTATCGATTTACTTGTAGACTGTATTTTAAATGTTTATGGATTTAAACATGTCAAAACGCAACAGAGATAATCCGACAGGTGATTGACAGTAATCTTTAGAGGTACTTTGTATGCTTGAAAATAAATTTTTTCTCGTATTATTACCCTAGATGTTTCTACATGTTAATTACGTATAGATCTATATTTAAATATCAATTAGGAATGGCAACATAAGATTTATTTTAAAATAAATTTATGATAGAGAGATGACAAATGAGAGAGGAGAGAGGTGAGATGACAAATGAGATATGAGTTATGTAAATGAGAGATGAGATATGTAAATGATACCGTGAATTAATTTAATTCGAGCATCCATATAAGAGATGATAAATGTAAATGAGAGATGAGATATGCAAATGATACCGTGAATTAATTTAATTCGTGAATGCATGTGAGATATGAGTTATGCAAATGAGAGATGAGATATGCTAATGATACCGTGAATTAATTTAATTCGAGCATCCATATGAGAGATGATAAATGTAAATGAAATGAGATATGTAAATGATACCGTGAATTAATTTAATTTGTGAATGCATGTGAGATATGAGTTATGCAAATGAGAGATGAGATAAGCAAACGATACCGTGAATTAATTTAATTCGAGCATTCATATGAGAAATGAGAGAGGTGAAATGTACAAATGAGAGATGAGTTATGTAAATGAGAGATGAGATATGCAAATGATACCGTGAATTAATTTAATTCGCGCATGCATGTGAGAAATGATATATGTAAATGAGAGATGAGATATGCAAATGATACCGTGAATTAATTTAATTTAATTAAATTAGATCAATTAATTTAATTCGCGCATTTAATTAGACCACGCCTTATTTGAATATTAATTAGATCGCGGGTCATTTGCATAAAAAGGGTAGGGGTCAGCTCAACTGCCCGAATACCTACTTTCTACTGTCGCATGAACATGAAAACCTATAGTACACTTTGTCACTAACTATTTAAATTACTAAAAACAGTTACGCATAATATATTGCATTTTTGAAAAGGGTTTAAAAGACACTGCCTTAATTAATTATAGTAAGTCAATATTTACGTTTGGATATGACAGCGGCCTTAATTTTTCATAGTCTTCCTGTCCTGGTGTATCATGCATTTCTACTTGATAATTTTTATTATCCACATTTATTGTCCTTGTGTAGTGTTGAAAACTGCGCAAAACAAAGAAAGGATTATTATAATAAAATACACTACTTTTATACTTACAGTGAAAATGAATAATCTGGTAATTTGTCGTATACGTAGGCATTTAAAAGAAAAGTTTTTCCTATGGCATCACCTACTACTACTACTTTAATAGTTGGAAGTGTTTCCTGATTTTCCATTTTTTATATTTTTCAAAAAGTAAAAACACTCGCACGCATTTCTTTTTAATATAAGTTTAAATAATAAAACACATTATTGAGGAGATCGATTTATATAGCTTTCTATTATAAAGACGTTGCTATCTAATCTTTGTTGTCTTTTCTTTATTTCTGGAAGAAATATTTTTAAGGAGAATTAGTCACCAAATTAGATGGAAATGATTAAAAAAGATTATCAATTATTTGGGAAAACATAATAAAAAACCCTTTTTCCTTAATGTGACGTAGGTATGTATGTATACTATATATTATGTATACTGAAAATATGTGAAATATATTCTTCCTTAGATTATATTATTGTAACAGATTATCGCTTACACCGGATTTCCTGATTATAAAAATCATACCTAATTATCGTGTTTTGTTTTGAAAGTGAAACACATATAAAAGTCGCAGCGGCAAGTTTTTACAAATTTATACAGTTACAGAAACTTTTAGCGGTAAAATTTTATTTCTTTTTGTTTATATATTTTGTATTTTCTTTTGTATAGACTGTTTTTTCTCTTTAATATATTTTTTTTTGCTTTTTTTATGTGTATTAATGTAAAATTTAATTGTCAACATGTAATATGTCAAAATGACATATTACAAAAAATTCAAGAGAAATCTAATTATTGGAGATGGAAATTGTTTGTTCCGAGCAATAAGTTTACACTTATTTGAAACTCAAGAACGTTATAGAGAATTACGTATTAATGCTGTAGAATATATTGAAAGCCACTGGAATGACTTACGTCAGTATACACTTAATTATGAAGATGTCAATTTAACTTGTGAAGAATACTGCAATCAGATGCTTAAAGATGGCTCATTTGGAACTTCACTAGAAATATACGTTCTGTCCAAACTATACAATCTTTGCTTCAATATATATCTAACTGAAAAATGTAGTACCAGATTCGTTAATGTCACTACTAGTCCCTTAATCATTAACGACAATGGCAATTCTGACAATAAAATCATCTATTTACTACTCATTGGGAACCCTAATAATGGGCATTTTGAATTAATTACACCAACGGTCAGTGAAAGTCAGCCAGTATCTCAAAATAAAAACAACAAATCATATGAACCATTGTCACCAATAACTTCTTTTACTAATGAAAATACAAAGTTAGAAGCTATATGTGATATTTGTGGGAAGGGATATAAAAATTCAAAAGGACTAGGAATACATTTAAGCAAAAGTCATCCTAAAGAATACCGTAAGCATCTTTTACTAAAGCAGCAATCCAAAAAGATCCAAAAGAATTCTAATTCTTTAGAATCTAAAGACATTAATGAAGATCTTAATAATTCCCATAGAAATGATTCTGATTCTATAAAAAAATATAAAAGTAAACTAAAGGAATGGATTTCTAATTTTGATACTATCTTAGATGACGATGATTTTTGCTGCAAAGTAGACAGTTTCTTACATTTTTTAGCAACAGCAATTGATTTTTTACCGGGACCAAAACACCCTGCTAGAAAATTTTACGAAAAACGTAAAAATAAAAATTTTATAACTGAAAAGCGTAAATACGCTGATTCTTCAAATCCCATACGAACAAGTAAGAGAGATCGTGAAAAACGAAAAAATAAATATACTTACCAACTCGCACAGTTCTTATATTACAATGTTAGAAGAAAAGCGATAAAACTCGTACTTGGAGATGATGCAGTTAAATGTAAAATAAGCAAAAACGATATACAAACATACTTTTCAAACATATATTCTATAAATCAAATGATAATCAAAGATCTTCTTATCCCCCGACAATAACAGAAAATGAAAGAATTAAATTAAATGAAACTTTCGATACTTCTATTTCCAAAGAAGAAGTAACAGCAGCGATTCGAAGAATGGCTGTTGATACATCCCCTGGTCCTGACCATGTTTTAGTAAGAGCTTTAAAAGACGATCTGGCATATCAAGCAATTGCTAAGATTGCTTCAAGAATTCTACAAACTGGTATTGTACCCCCTTGCTTTAAACGGGCAACCACAGTTTTAATCTTTAAGAAAGGAGATGAGAAAGATCTTTCTAATTGGAGACCGATCACTATCTGTTCAGTAGTACGAAGATTAATAGAACGTATTTTTGAAAAAAGACTTCGTAATTATGTGTCAATCAACAAAAACCAAAGAGGATTTACTTTCACTCCAGGTACTATCATTAATACTTCATTAGTTAAATATGTGTTGGATAATGTTAAGCAGAAGAAAGGTACAACAACACTAATGTTTATAGACATAACAAAAGCTTTTGACAATATTGGGCATGGGCATTTACACAAAACATTGCTTTCTTTAGGTATCCCTGATAAACTTTGTAGTGCCGTATTTAATCTTCAGATTAATAACTTTACACAGATTAAAGCTAATTTGGAAAGTACCACGCCAATGAAAATTACAAAAGGGGTAATGCAAGGTTCACCTCTCTCGCCGCTTCTCTACAATTTAGCAACTGATCATTCTTCGAAGAATTAAGTGAGGAATCAATTGCTAATCAATACGGTTATCAGTTAGACCCGAATCTTCCTCCTTTAACAATATTAGGATTTGCCGATGACATCGTCGTTATTGCAAATAATCGCAGCTCTGCAATACATCTCACTGACATCATAGCACAAAGATTTGAAGAGATTGGGCTTAATATAAATTATAATAAATGCGTAGAACTTACTATAGAAAACGGTTTTCTCAAACATGAAAGGCAAGATATACACTCACACTACAATATCCCCTGTCTAGCAAAAGATCAAACTGTGCGCTATCTTGGTGTATCTTTTAACAACGACATCGTATTTAATGCTAAATCTACATTATCAGAACTGTATAGCAAAATAGATCGTCTCACCTCCTCGCCATTACTAAATAGCTATCAGAAATTTACTATCTTACGTTCTTCAATATCACCAACCCTAATTTATGAGTTTTTAACCATTCCTCCAACAAAATACCCGATTTCGTTTATATCTGCAGCAAATAAAATGATTAGGAGCGCAACCAAAGAAATTCTTCAGATACCAGCTGACACACCGGACAGTATGTTATATACAGATAACAAGTATAAAGGACTGGCATTATTTAATGTTCATTGGGAAATCTATCTGCAGCACATAAACTCTTGCAGAATTTTACATTACGCGAATAATGTTCACCTTATGCACAAACGCGATCTATTTAAAGAAGTTACTGATTGTTTGATACATTTAGATTTAAAAAACTTTACAGAAACAACCGGAAATAATTTCCCTAAATCAGTAGTTATTAGACAACATTTACGTCAAAAAGAATTCGAGAAATGGTCACAGCTACCTCATAAAGGTAAAGGAGTGGCGCTCTACCAAGAATACACTCCTGCTAATAAATGGATTCGCGACCATAAAGGGTTATCGGATAGTGAATGGAAAGAGGCATTAAGGATGACTGCAAATGTTTGCTGCGTAAAAGCTGTTCCTGGCAGATCCCTTGACACAAACCTCTGTAGGCATTGCCACAGAGAGACAGAAACACTTGCACATGTCTTGGGATCATGCTCATACAGCGATAATTTACGTAATGCACGTCATCATAATGTCAGAACAATGATTTCCGATGCTTTTCGAAAAAAGGGATACAATGTATTTGAAGAAGTACCTGGGATTTCATCAAATGGAAGTAGTAGGTATTGGGACACCTGAGACCAGCCCCTCCAGTTTTTTTTTGGCCACGCCTGCTGCGCTCTGATTGGTTACCCCCACTCCTGTAGCTCCTCCCCCTTCGCTGTGATTGGTTACCCCCACTCCTGTAGCTCCTCCCCTTGCTTCTGATTGGTCGCCGCCATCTTGGATTTCCCCGCCTACTGCTCTCTGATTGGACGTGCGCCATTTTGGAACTTTGGGCGCCATTTTGACCACGCCTGCCCGCCATTACGGGAATCTGTATTACCGGCAATCTGTGTGCTACCAATAGAGGGCGTAATGCTACAATTAGTGTGTATTGCTAAGAGAGGGCGTCATGAAGGGATCTGTATTATCGATGCGTTGTGTACTACTACTAGGTGGCGTGTCATGAAGAAGAAGAAATCTGTATTACTACAGAGAGGCAACCATTTTATATCACAACATCTTGCATGCGCGCGCTAAATTTGAATCCGTCAATTTTAAATATTTGTCATTTTTGCATCTGTCATTTTAAATCTGTCAATTTTGCTTCTGTCATTTTAAATTTGTCATTTTTGCATATGTCATTTAAATCTGTCATTTTAAATTTGTCATTCTTAAAGCAACCATCTTACCAGATTTGAATTTTAGCGCTAACTTAGGGATTGGATCCTTTCACTAAGCTGAAACGTCTCCACCACTACCTTTTCTAGAAGAAATAATAAAGCCATATAGGAAAAAAAAAATTATGTTTATTAATATAGTGTTAAGGCTACATTTAATTTATAATAAAAAAAAATGTTGATAGAATGCTGGTGCTTGAGGACTTCAGGACTGACCTCTGTTTTCTATTTGCGGTTCCAGGGGCTGTAACAACAACGACAACAATAGAACATTAAAAATGGGGTTTATTGTATAAACTTGATGTTTACTCGTACCTTATTTAACTCCACAAACAGGCAGTCATCATAACAGTTTGTTTTCCCCATGTACATCAAACCTAGAGAAATCGTTTTAGCTTCAATCTGCTGGTTAAGCTCGGTAACCCTTTGATCTGTTAACTTATCGCTGATTCGCTTTGGTAGAAATGTAACATGCTTTTCAGCAACAATAATCACACTTTGACGCTTATCACGGCAAACGACTCTTTTGAATTGTAGTATCTCTGCAATTTCTTTTATTTTGTAATCACATAACTTCTTGATTGGCTTCTGGCTAACGGGAGATTTGTTTAATTGTTGTATTAGCAAATCCATTTTTTCTATGTAAAAAAAATAGACAAAAACTTAACACTCACAAGAATAATAAATGATTATTTTAACATACCTAGTTCAAGCAAACAATAACAATATTACTATCACCGTAACCGATGTCAAGAACCAACTAAAACGGAAGGGGGTTTGACTGAGCTTTTATAAACTTCGAACCTGCGCGAATGAACATGATTTTAGATAAGATCTTAATTTATCACCCTTCAGAACAAAAAGGGTATTGTTAAAAAAAAACCTGCACTGTCAATTAATTACTTGAGATCAGATAAAAATCTAAATTTATTACCCTCGAAGATCGGTCACATAGATAAGTGCTACCTACATTTACAGCGCAGGTGTTCTTTAGGGTATTGTTAAAAAGGGATCGACACCTGCACTGTCAAAGTAACACGAGTAGATAAAATCTAAATTTATTACCGTCGGAGCAAAAGGATATCATTAAAAAGGTAGACACCTGCACTGTCACGAGTAGATAAAATCTTAATTTATTACCATTCGGAACAAAAAGGGTATTGTTAAAAAAAAGGGATCGACACCTGCACTGTCATGTAACACGATTAGATAAAAATTTAAATTTATTACCCTCGGTGTCGTTTTTATAATTTACTACAACATTAAAATTTTAAATTAAACTTTTAGATGTAACTATTGATAACCATTTAATTTATTACACACACACACACACACACAGACCCTGAGCAAAGAAACTCGTTAACGAATAAAAGAACACCTGCGCTGTAAATGTAGGTAGCACTTATCTATGTGACCGATCTTCTAAATAAAGGTTGACTGTGTTAGAGCATTAAAAGTATTTTTTGTCATACTTTAGACATTTTTTATTAAAAATATACCTATTTAAAGAAATGTTTTTTTCGATTTATCATAATCACATTTAACAGAAAAAGTTTCAATGGATTATAACATTGATATACTGTAATAGCAAAATAATCAAACATTTCATCACTCTTTGTATTATTAAGTACCTGTAAATCTCGCACGTTGACGGGTCTGATTTCTAAAGCTATTTCCAGGTAAAAAGACCTTTCTGTCTCTTAGAGCATTTAAAAGAACACACTTTAAATTTTTATAGAATTTGTAGGTAGCACTTATCTATGTGACCGATCTTCTAAATAAAGGTTGACTGTGTTAGAGCATTAAAAGTATTTTTTTGTCATACTTTAGACATTTAATTAAAAATATACCTATTTAAAGAAATGGTTTTTTTTCGATTTATCATAATCACATTTAACAGAAAAGTTTCAATAGATTATAATATTGATATACTGTAATAGCAAAATAATCAAACATTTCATTACTCTTTGTATTATTAAGTACCTGTAAATCTCGCACGTTGACGGGTTTGATTTCTAAAGCTATTTCCAGGTAAAAAGACCTTTCTGTCTCTTAGAGCATTTAAAAGAACACACTTTAAATTTTTATAGAATTTTAAATGCTAATAAGGCGGTCAAAGGGGGCCTGATAATGTATTAACAAATTATCATAGGTACATATAAGTGTATATTATACATGTTCCCATTGCATGTTACGTTTCAATTGAAATTAATTCAATTAGAAATCACTCGTGAGACTTCTCGTTCGTTAACATTGATAGTATACGCATTATTATTAATTTAGATTGAACAATAATAAATATATAGATGCATTATTTTATACGGTGCCCTTTTTATAGCGTCGAATCTGCTTAAAAAGACTTATTGTTCTTTCGTTTAAATATTTAGGTGAATTTTAAAAGAAAACACAAAACGTCTACCTGCAGGAACAGATTTAGAAATTTATTATCTACCGGACGGAATACACCCTTATTTTTATGGTTTGATTGTTCAATGCTGTCACCAATATATATTTCTTGAAAAACGCCATCTGATCGACCCATCTACCGCAAAAATCCTACCTTTTTGTTCGATTAAAGCTGTAGATTTCATTATATATATATAATACTGCATGTACGAGCTCTATAATATTTACCATTATTATTATTTAATCTGCCTGAGAATAAAAAACTTCTTTAATCTATCTGTGAGCGGTTTCCGTGAATTTTATTTTTTTTGTAAACCGTTATAAAAATTTAACAGGGGTAGAACTCGTATTTATTGTGTATTTCATTTAATTATTATTATGCAGTCGTATTTAAGTGAACCTGTCTTCTCGACATGATAGAACAAACAAAAGGCTTTAAATCAAGACACACAGTCGCATTTTTTTTTCTTTTCATTTCATATTTGAAACTATTTACTAGAAAGCTGGTAATTATGAAATTTGGTTTTTTAATAAATTAAACTGTCAGTGTGGGGATTATATACAGATCTGAAATTTGATACAAATAATAATAATAAAGGCAAAGGTGTACATTAGAATTTTACAAGCCCTTAAAGAACGCAATATTAATTACAGAGATGCATGGGTCGGGTGTCTTAAGCTATTTACATATGTTACACTCATAAATATTGCGAAAATGTTAACGACACTACCACGTTAAGATATACTAAAGCTATTCGACGACAGTTACTACATACTTTTTGAATGTTAGCAAGAGGCGATATCGATTGTAACCTTTATTTAATACAAATGGAATTATTGCGTATTACGAGCCACGATTAAAGGTGTCTCTAACTAAAGTTTCGTTTAAAATCAACAAGAATAAAGATAGCTTTATCTAATTTAATAAGTGGGAAAAGATTAGAATTGGTCACCATGGTAATTAAACATGTTGTTAATTTAACAGAGAGATGCGAATACGGCCTATCGTGTTTAGAAAGATCCAATTGAAAAAATATATTTGATCTTATAAGTTATCCATAAATATGTTAGTTAACAGAAATAAACCGTCTTTTTGTAAATAAAGTTTATTATTACAAGTAAAATAATTTTCGCTGATACAAAGATCAAATATATTTTTTCAATTGGATCTTTCTAAACACGATAAGCCGTATTCGCATCTCTCTGTTAAATTAACAGCATGTTTAATTACCATGGTGACCAATTCTAATCTTTTCCCACCTATTAAAATTAGATAAAGCTATCTTTATTCTTGTTGATTTTAAACGAAACTTTAGTTAGAGACACCTTTAATCGTGGCTCGTAATACGGCCCATATTATTTTTTGGTTTCAAAATTCAAACAACTGAAAGTTGATAATTGAAAATACTCCATGAGAAATCAAGTCGTTCTTGACATTGAATCCATATATCCTAATTCTTATCTTATATAACCTATTATTATATAGGTACTCTGTGATAACCATAGTAATATCTGGGTAAAATCCAGCCATTATTTTAAAGGTTTAATTTTCATTGCAGTCAATTTCGACACTTTGAGTTTTTTAACATTTTTATCAGGGGGTGGTATCTCTTTTATGTGCTCTGTCAAAGAGTTTGAGAATTATCGCCCCTTCTATGCAATAAACATTTGAGAGCATCGTTTAAAGATTTCTATCTTACAGACCATCGTTAGACAAGAGTAACAAAATTGTCAGAAAGGTATTTTGCTTTCACAGTTGTTATCAGCTAATCAGCTTTAAAAAGGCCAGTTATACATATAGCTTATTTACGTAATCGAGTGTTTTATTGTATTAGAATTTATAGACATGACAATTTTTCCCTCATAAACTAAGAACAGCTCTTAATAAATATAAACTGTTGACCCTGGGCAGGGGAATAAAAATTATCTATGTTGAGATCTACATTTTAAACATCAGTAAATTAATAGGCAGGTGTTCTCGTGGGAACTTGATTTTTACCCCAACTCTCAGGTCTATCAAAGGTATGCTGCGCATCACCAATGATAACCCTATGGGATATTACGCAAGATCTTGTAGTTTGGTAACGTAACCAGGCGAGGGGGCTTGTTCACTGTTTGGCTATAAAAACCCAAACTCGTAGCAATACCTGCTATATAGATGCTCGACTACAGTTCAAGAGCTTCATTACGTTTAATGGTAGTAAAATAAAACTCTGAGTGTGTGCGTGTGTGTGTGTGTGTGCTGGTACCTGTCTAAATCAGCAACTTTAGCCAACCATAAGGTAGGATTTTTCTCTTATTTTTGTAATGATTCATTTGTACTAAATTTACGCGTTGATGTTGTTTTAAGAGAGAAAAAAAAAACATCATGTCGCTATTATCATTAAACGAGCTCGAAGACGGTAACAATCTAAATGAGTTACAATTACAACAACAGTTTCGACAGTGTATCTTAGACGCAGGAGTCAGCATACCTATTTCAGTAGCAGCGCTTATTTGTTATGAATATGACCATCTGCTATCTAGCGGGGAGCAGCTGTCTGATTCACGTCGTTATACATCGGCCCCTGTTCAAATACAGAGCAGTGACAGTGAAGAACATATGATCAGTGCGTGTAATCAGCTTTTACGGGAGGTAGAAACAATAAATAGACGTTTAGGAGTGAACTGTATCACATTTGTTAAATTTATTCGTTTATAAGTTGATAGGGGCTACTTCTACATTCTACTATGAACCATATTATTATTATTATTGACATATCATTGTTCTCTAAGACTATAGTATATACATCATTTTGTTATATGAAAAACTTACATTATCTTATATCCTAACCTAAATATTACATTGTACAACTATTGGCAGGTATGCTATAGTGCCTCAAGGTAGAGTATCATATGAGCCCGGTATAATATAGCTCTTATCGTCGTGAGGGCTTAGCGCGATTATATACATCATTTTGTTATATGAAAAACTTAACATTAACTTATATCTAAACTTAAGTATTATTTTATACAACCATGTTTATCAGGTATGCGATAGTACCCTACGGTAGAGTGTCATGCGAGCCCGGTATAATATAGCGCTTATCGTCGTGAGGACTTAGCGCGATTTTGGTTTGAGAGATAGTTGCAACATTATGTTTATTGGCTCTGAATAATTTTTGCTGTACAGATGTTTCTTTGCCATCTGATGAACAACTCACATAGTCATCAAATGTGATGATGTTTTTACTATATGTTTCTTAACACCCTTCGCGCATCGATAGTGTTTTTCACTATGTGTTTTTAATACCCTTTTTTTGCCTTCTTAACTGTTCGTTTATTTGCCAGAACCCGCTGAATGTTTACGGATATATTATTTAATTTTTCAAATTTGTTAATATCCTTTAACTTAATAGGAAATTCCAACTCGTTAAAATGTAGTTCATTCTCATATATTATGTGATATGATTTTGACTATATGTTTCTTGATAACCCTTCGCCCTCTTAACTATTCTTTTATTCTCAAGAACCTGTTTTACCTCGCAACACTTTAGGAATTCTTTACGAGCTTTTGGTTTCATGGTATCAATACTGTAGAACTTGACATGCGGAAGAGGGCCAATGTAGTTAGCGTTAGAATACTCCACAATTTTGATCGGAATTTTGAATGTTTATTACAGCTTTCTTCTGATGGATAGGATCCGGAAGTGGTCTTCTTGTAATCAGAGCTATTATCAACATAGGCCTTCCCTACGATCAAAGCCCTGGGTAGACATAGATTGTCAGTATTCTTGATAGCTACAATCCCTCTACGCTTGCTGCACTCTTCGGCGAAGGTACTGCGGGCTGAACATTCGACGCTCCGGGTATGCAAACCATATTATCGCTATAACAAATTCGGGCCTTGTCGCCGAAACGACGTCGAACAGTCCTGTATGAAAGCCTTCGGTTCGATATGCTTGGTTTTAGTTATTACAGCAGTTCGCATGCGTCCCTTAAATGCTGATTTCATATCGGCCCACTTCACGCGATCGCAAACTGTCTCTTTTCGCTGACTATTACTTACACCTACAGTTTTAAGGTTTTAATAATCTCCCTATATGATCTCGCTTGGGCCAGGCGGGTTGATAGATGATTCTTAACCCCTATAGATGTTTCTTTTTTCCAGTACTCTATTGATTCTCCATATAGCCGAGGTGACATCTTATAACATAATCCGAAACCCGTTTGGGAACTCTCCTATTAGATTCGTGTGTTGCTTACGTGTGCGGTATACATCTTGTTCACTGGTGTCGAAATGTTCATGAACGTCTTGTTTAATTACTTCATACAGATTAGGCGTTTCTACAACGTATACTAGGGAATCTGTATCGCTATAACAAATTCGTGCCTTGTCACCGGAACGTCGTCTCATGTATGAGTAATGAAAGTCATATAGTTTCAATTTTTGATATATCCAATATACACATGCCTACATATATGGACTTGTTGAAGTAAACTTCCGTTTTATCAACTCGATAGCCACTAGATCTTCGAATTTTTAACATTTAATCTATAGAATAACTGGAACATCTTTTTGCATAAAGATTAATGAAAGTCATATAGTTTCAATTTTGATATATCCAAAACTGTGTGTCGAAAGCCTGCCCGTTATGAGCAACTGCTACAACTTTTTTTTTTAATTTTTTACGCATCTCTAACAGGTGTGTAAGAAAACCATCTATACATTTTCCACGCAAGATCTGTTCTCGCAAACCATATCTTACACAGGTGGTAGCAGCTGATGAGTCGCTCTCGGGATGAGCGGTGTGTTCAGTAGCAAGGGATGTTTCTCTACCTGTTGTCTGAATTCGGGTATTCTTTTCAACAATGTCTTCATCTACTACTACTTAGTGTACTTACCCCAGAAGGAATTCAGCATCAGTTTGAACATTTTTATGAGGCGACAGAAAAGACCTGAACAGTCCTTTAGGAATTCCCTTGGATACTTATGCTTAAGATTGCTTGCTAACCATGTTCGTATACGGCTTGAGAAAGCAGTTTGTGTATCCTCCCAATTAATACGGTCTAGCTAGGCTTTTCCTTTCGTCGTCACGCTGTACCTCTACCAGCAACTAATAAGGCTCTCGTGGTTGTCAGGGTGTGTAAAAGACTTAGGGCGTTTAGTGCATGGGATTTTATATCCTTCATGACTTGATTTGAAATGGTTTTCATAGCAGTCAGCACGTGAAAATGACTTGGGGCATTTAGTACCCTGAACTCTGTTTCCTTGGTGTGTCTTCATATGACGCGTGAAATTGGAGCGTCGAATGCTCAGACCACTTATATCAGACAATTTTTGTTCCATCTTGGCTAATGAACAGGAATAGGAACTCTGACCTCGGTATGATTTAGGACGATCCCTTTGACATCGACAGCCACGTGTATCTGCCCGGTGGTAGGTGAATATACCTTATAGGCGTAGTTTTTAGACCCGCCTGATATAAACTCCGTTTTTGTTTAACTCGATAACCACTAGATCTTCGGTAAAAATATTGCTAGATCTGAAATTTGATCTTGAGATGAGCTCTTCAACACCGTAACACCCTTCCCGTTTGTTTATTAGTTTGACTATTGATTGTTTTCTAATATCCTTCATCGTCTCGTCGAAAACCTGGGGTTAAATTATTTAAGAATGTAATAATTAGGTAATTAGTTGTTGCTGTAAATTGTTCAATCATCTTTTGTCAGTATAGTGTAGTTATAATAATAATAAGTGAAGCTGACAAGAGTTATACCTTATGTACAGTAATTATTAAAAAAGATGGTGAAACGTAAGGGTGATTGAATGTAAATCACAAGAGGATACTCAGGGGAACATACTCATGAAATAGATCTGATAAACGCGATTTTGTTCTTTTCAATTATGTAGTAGTAGTAGTAGATCAAGACATTGATGAAAAGAATATTTGGCATAACAAAGCGTACAAAGCATTCAATAGGATGTTTCATGAAAAACGAGTATGTCTTCATGGTTATCGGAGCAGATTTCAACCTAATAATAATTGTTTAGTTATTTTGATTATTGTCTAGTTGTTTAATAATTTTAAGAAACATTGTCGTCGTAGAATAAAAGATGTTCTATCATGGTTATCCGAGAACAGATAGTTGTTTAGTTATTTAATTATTGTTGTTTTGTTGATGTTCAATAAAAATTTTGAGAAATATTGTCATAGAATAAAAAGATTAATGTTTTATATATGTGTATTATTACTATTCTCACCCAGCTGTACCATGGCATGAAAAGTGATAGCTATAACTGAGAGAGAGAGAGAGAATGAGGTAATTACCTACGAACACCTGCCTGTGATGATGATGACGTGTCAGCGACAGGATGAAACTTGTCTGCCAGCGATGCCTACCTGTTTACCGTATGCTTGTTACTGAGCATGCGCTGGATCTAGGTAAGTATAGGTGACTATATAAAGCCGACCGTTGTTAGCGTGTAGCAGTAGACAGTACGTGTGCAGCAGCAGTAGCAGCAGCAGCAGCAGCAATTACGATGATGTCAAGCAGTCCTAATTATTGTTATGATAACTGTGTGAGCGAACCCCTGGAAATAGGTAAGTTGTTGTTGTTGTTGTTTATAAAACTTCAAGTTTATATGCTAATTTGTGTCTATTTTGTTGCTTCTTTAGATGAAGAAGGTTCGGATGTTGCAGATCATGCATCATCATCATCAACAGCAAGTGCCGACAACGACGACGGTCAAGCGTGGAACAACGAAGTCGAAGAAACAGGTAAGTTGTTTAAGACTTTTGTGTGTGTGTTTATGCTTATATTAATCGATTATTGTATTATTATTGTTTAGCGTTCCTGTCGCAGCAGCAGCCTCTATACTACGCTGATGACGCTGTAGCAGCATCAGCAAACTTTACCATCATAGATACACTGGTAGCAGCAGCTAAACGTGAAGTACGTGTTCAACTGCTCGGGGCTGTCCAGTATCCGCTGTATGTTACGAGACCTCCAGGGGAAAAAGAAAACTACGATCATATACACAACATCCAAGTAGGACTTATTCAGCACGATGACGACGACCAGGGAGAATTTGCCGTGGTAGTGAAGCTCGAGTGCGTGAATAGCATATGTGAGTATGGTGAATTGGTGTTGTCGGAACGGGACTGGTTCGAGCTGTATGATATACGAGTCGAGGCACTGTTTAAAAATTTCTTTCATGGTTGCTGCTGTTGCAACAAGGACAACAGTGTACTACATTGCGATAAACATTTGAAATTCCATCTATGTGACAATTTATACATCGAGATTATTCACAACGAGTTTTTCGGCAACAGGGTTGCCATACATGATACACAGCGGACTATAACCTTAAAAGATTACGAGTTTCAATCTATACTGCATTTAGCACCGTTGATCAATCATCATGCTCGAACGTTACGTCACCTCGACTTTTCACGTTTCTACCACGCAAACATAGAGAACGTAGCAGAAGGTCAACTGAGACGCCATGAAGATGCCTATAAATCGCTCCCGACATCCGATTCAATTTTATTCACGTCCGAACTGTTATGCGGATACTACTCAGCTACCAGTTTAATAGACAACACAGCAGCAGCAGCAATTGGTGGTGGATTGAACGCGTTCATTTTATTAGAAATAATAAAACATTATCCGCAAAAGTTTATCGATGCCGTACGTACACGACTGCAATCATATCAGCAACAGCAGCAGTCGGAGACGTCAACGACAACAACGTTTGCACCGTCGTATTAAGAACACCATGGCGGAAATAAACTATCTTAGAAATAGACTGCAAAAATATTTGAACAATTTGCAAGTGTTACGCGATGATCTCAACTCATACTGTGTAATGAATAATTTGTCAAATCATATGTTACAATTGTCCATTAAATATCAAAATAAATAATATGTATAATATGCATTGTTGTTGTTGTTTCATTTACTAGCACAGGGTGAAGGGGTTGACTATATAAAAAGGTAGATCGTTGTCATCAGCGAGAGAGTACACGAATAAAGCCGAAGATTTCCGACGGCGAACATCCTAAGCTACAAATCCGGTAAGTAGTCATACTATGAGAGAGAGAGAGAGAAAGAGTTTCAACTTAGTGAAAGAAGGATCCAATCCCATAGTTAGCGCTAAAATTCAAATCTGGGAAGATGGGTGCTTTAAGAATGACAGATTTAAAATGACAGATTTAAATGACAGATGCAAAAATGACATATGCAAAAATGACATATGCAAAAATGACAAATTTTAAATGCATAAATGACATATGCAAAAAATGACAGATTTAAAATAGATTCAAATTTAGCGCGCGCATGCAAGATGTTGTGATATAAAATGGTTGCCTCTCTGTAGTAATACAGATTTCTTCTTCTTCATGACACGCCACCTAGTAGTAGTACACAACGCATCGATAATACAGATCCCTTCATGACGCCCTCTCTTAGCAATACACACTAATTGTAGCATTACGCCCTCTATTGGTAGCACACAGATTGCCGGTAATACAGATTCCCGTAATGGCGGGCAGGCGTGGTCAAAATGGCGCCCAAAGTTCCAAAATGGCGCACGTCCAATCAGAGAGCAGTAGGCGGGGAAATCCAAGATGGCGGCGACCAATCAGAAGCAAGGGGAGGAGCTACAGGAGTGGGGGTAACCAATCACAGCGAATGGGGAGGAGCTACAGGAGTGGGGGTAACCAATCAGAGCGCAGCAGGCGTGGCCAAAAAAAAACTGGAGGGGCTGGTCTCAGGTGTCCCAATACCTACTGGAAGTAACAAACGTATAGACATTATAGCATTTTCAAAAAATTCTTCGATTGGCTACATAATAGATCCCACAGTACGTTTTGAAAAGGCCGTTGGTCAACCTGAAGATGTAAATAATGAAAAGCAAGAAATTTATAATTCGACCATACCCTACTACAAACAGAAGTACAACCTCAAAAACATTGAAGTAATCGGTTTAATGATTGGTGCTCGCGGAACAATACCTAAATTTCTTGTGGACTTTTGGAAAAAATTCAAATTAAACATTTCGGACTTAAAAAACATCGGATTGGTCACATTACAAAAATCAATTTATATATTTAGAAATCATTGTTATAAGACTTTTAATAATAATTGTAATATAAGTAAATCTAGAATCTAGATGATTGTTATGTTAATTATGATTTAAGTTTTATAGTTACTTTAATGTTTATTTTGTTACACTTGTTCATCTTTAATTGTTATTACGAAAAATTAATTTATTGTTAAACACTTTTGTATGTTATACTTTGTCATTTGGCAACCCACTTAATAGTGGGAAGTTATTATGTGTTATGTGTAATACATAAATAAATAAAAAAAAAAATATTTACATTACATTTTACGTCACTTTTTTAACTAACAGCTACATATAAATTAATAGAATTTCATAGGTACCTTGAAGTCAACTCAACTGTTCGCGTCAACTTTTGATTTAATGGTAATATACGAGCCCTAATAACTGAATATTCGGACAGGTGCAATTTTGAAATAAAAATCAGTCATTTCAATCTGTCAGCGCTTTTTGAATTTTATGTTTATATTTTCAACTATATTCAAATCACCTAGGTTACAGCGGGTTGCTTCCAAAGCATTATTGTATTCCATCTCTCTCTATTCTGTAACGAATATATGAAAAGAAAAAAGTAAACAATAAAGAGAGAGAGATGAAATTCACTAAAGTTTTGGGAATATCCCATGGTTGCCCAGGTGATTTGTGATGACTCATTTCTTGTATTTATGGTTTAGGTATATAGTAGTTAACTTTTGTAATAAACAAGATCTGCAGAAAACAATTTTTAAAAATTTAACAAAAATCTTCGGACAACATTTTATATTGACAATTTAATAAGAAGTAACATATCCCTTTGCTTCATTCACCGCTTGAATTTTGGCTGACACACTTGATACTTCGCGGTTACAGTATTCTGAAGAGAATTGACGCCCCACTTTCTGATAATTTTAAATTTATCGGGGAATTGTTCTTTGCGGGGTGTTTCTCAGATGTCCCTTCATCTTCTGCCGCAAACTTTCAGTAACACTAAGATCCGGACTGCTTGAGGACCATTCTAAATCTCTGAAATTATGATCTTCAAACCATTTTGTGGTCGTTTTTGATGTGTGAAAAGAAGCACCATCCCGTTGAAGGATGAGATCGCGGTCAAGATAGAGGATTTTAACGATTGGTAACAAGTTAGCGTTAAGAATTGGCTAATACTTTTCAACATTAACTGTGCCCCAGTCAGCACACTGACGTCATAATGTTGCCGTTTCTTTGGCAGTAACGACGGCAAATTGTCGTAAAACTGACATCATTATGTCACAGCCCACAGACGTCAATATAGGACGTCCTTAAAACTTCCTATACTAGGACTAAGATAGGAATTATAAATAAATAGTTGAATATTGGAAATAACATTTATTATATACTACAGTCAAAACATGTCTATATTGTGACCACCTGATTAATATGACCAGTATTCCTTGGCCCCTGCTAAAATAATATCGTTTTAATGAAACTTGTCCGTATTGTATTGTACGTCCAAAAGACGTCCTTTTGAAGACGTCTGCGTACGTCCCATTATACGACGTCTTATGGACATCATTTATTAGTCATATGACGTCGTCGACCAATAATGACTTAAAAATAACGTCATTATAACCTCAGTGTGCTGACTTGGGCCGTCTATGAACTCAAATTTTCCTAATCCTCCAGCTGACATATAGCTCTAAACCAATACGTCTTGAGACAACTTAACGGGACGCTTTACGCAGTCTTCTGGAAACTGGAACAAAACTTCTTAAAACGTACAGTTAAGTTTTCTCAAGAATGAATGAAGTAATGATTTAGTGGTGTATGTTAGCTAGAGGAATAGGAATATTTTAGTTCATATACAACACACTTAAAGCTGAAAATTGTAACTGTCTGAATACATAATAAAATGTATTTGACAATAATAAAATTGTCTCATTACGGACATTTTCTATTGAGTAACCATTATTTGCCAGTGTTGGGCAAAATTCGATCTGACTAATGATTGAAAACTAATGACTAAAAATTTAATCATGACTAATGATTAATTAGTTTCAATCATACCCTGATGACTAATGATTGATTAGTTTAGTCCTAATCAATTAATCAAAACTAAAAAATTTTTATTGAAATTGAGGCTACAGTCAACATTCAGACTACTACCCTAGAGCTATTTACGTTCTACACTTAGCTACTCAATAATCAAGTCCAATTTATACGTAAAAAAATAAACACGAAATCAACCCCTAAATAATAAACTGCCCTTCATAAAATTATGCCACAAAATCAAAAATGATAAAATTCAGAAAAACCTTGTCATAATTTTGGACTTAGTTAAGGACTATTTATTGTCGCATAAGCCAGTTTTGGAATCATCCCCTTAATTGGTAAATTATCTCGTGCAAATAAATCCAAGAAAATAAATAATAAAAAGCTGGTAGAACGTTTCATTAATTCAAGACTATTGATTGTCAAATAACTCATTTTTGAAATCATCCCTTATATTGGTAACTTACCCCATGAATAATGTGAATTAAAGATGAAAAACCATGCTATAATTTTGGACTAATTAAAGACCATTCATTGGTATATAACCCATTTTTCAAATCATCCCCTAACCTGGTAAATCCTCGCTACCCTTATGAATAATGTCACGAAATTGAATACGCAAGAGTCTGAAGAAACTGTGCTGTAATCTTGAACGAATGAAAGAGTATTCATTGTTTCAAACGCCATTTCTGAAATCATCCCCTAAACTGTCATTCCCCATAAATAGTATCAGGAAGTTAAGTAAAATCCTTAATGACCGAGCCATCACTATGGTCTAATTAAAGACCATTCACTGACACACAATCTATTTTCGAAATCAACCTCTAAATAGAAAACTACCCCGAATAAATAAGGAAAGATTAAATAGGGTAGGAAAACCCCATGTTATAATTCTGAATTAATCAAAGACTATTCATTGGCACATAATCCATTTTCCAAATCAACTCCTAATATAAAACTACCCCACATGAATACGCTGCCCATACCATACTAGTTGGGCCAGTTTTAATTTTGTTAAAGCACTGTTTTTACCAAAGAAAAAATGCTGAACGTACTTTAACAAAAATAAAAGTGGGTCAACATACAGAAGTAGGTATTCATGTGGGCTAGTTTCTTTATTAGGGGTTGATTTGGAAAATGGGTTATCTGCCAGTGAATAGTTTTTTTTATTTTATAGTTATGGCTTGATTATTCAGGTTTTCTTTAACTGCGTGATATTATTTATGGGGGGGGGGGTGACAGTTTAGGGGATGATCTCAAAAATGGCGTTTTAAAAAATGAATACTCTTTCATTAGTTCCAGATTAAAGCACTGTTTTCTCAGACTCTTATGTATTCAATTTTGTGGCATTATTCATAAGGGAAGCGGGGATTTACCAGGTCAGGGGATGATTTCAAAAATAATAATAATAATAATAATAATAGGTTTATTGATCAAAATACAAACGGCATTGCTGCCCCTTACATGTAATTGATAATATATAAAAATGATACTATTAATACATTAGAGTAAATTACACAGTGTACAATTAAAAAAAAACTAAATATACTATAAATACCAGGAAAACAAAATAGTACGTTAATACAATCATGCAAGCAGGTAACGGTAGTAGCTAATGTAAACAACATTATTTATTAATTATTGTTTTTTTTGAATCATGAAAAATATCTGAAGCCTCCAGTATTCTATCGGAAGTTAATTGCACATGGCTTAAGGGGGTAATTATCATTGGTACCTGAAATAAGTTCATTGTTGTTTGTCTAAGATGCATTACTGGTATTCTAAAATTAATGAGTTCGAGTAAAATAGAACTATCAATAAAGTTGTTTAATAACTTATTTACAAATAGAGCCATTGCTATATCCCTCCTTCTTGCCAAAGTAATTAATGTTAAATCATACTTATTTCCAATAAATTTCAATTGATCCAAATAAGATATGGTAAATGGGTATTTAGGATATATACCTATGATTTTCTTATACAACCACCTAATGAACAATTTTTGAACTTTCTCAATACTGTCAATCAACACATATTTAGTAGGTGACCATACAACTATAGCATATTCAAGATCAAGGACCGATCGTACATAGATATTAAAAAGATTACATAATAGTTTGACATTATTGAAATACTTGATATTTCGGGTTATAAAGAATAAATTCTTATAACTTCGTCTTACAATATCATTGACATGATTGTCAAATGTGAAAGTATTACACTGAAAAAAATATTCAGGTTAAATTAACCAAAAATGAGTTGCAGCAACCCGAGAATATGGTACAAAAAGTGACAACAATACTTATGGGTAACACGAACTATACGATTTTAGTAAAATGTGTTTGGTTAAATTTACCCAATAAGGTTAAATCAATCACACTCCCATATGGTAGAAGCAACCGGTAAATAGTTAAATTTACCATACCGTGTTAGGTTGTTTCAGCCTTGCATATAGTTAAAATAGTCTTAATAGTATAGTTAGATATACGAAATGAAACAGTTAGAAATGAAGCTCATATAGTTAAATCAACCTAGTAGACTAGTAAAAGTAACTCACGATGTAGTTGCATTAGCTTGGCTTTTCTGGCTGATGTAATAATATTGGATTGTAAAAATACCTATATGTCAAGTTAATTCAGCATCTTTCTAAGGTGGAATCAGCTACATATGATAGCAGTCATGACCATTGCATATAACTAAAATACCATTCTGCTTAGTTGATTTTACCCATCGATTCAAGTTCACATTACTATATTTTCTGGTTGTTTCTACCAGATGACATTGGTGATTTAAACTCACTATTTTTGGTAGTTTGCCTAATTTTCTCTTCATAATCTCCAAATTTCCCCCACTCCCTAATTTTAAGTCTTATTTTAAGCTAATTCTAGGAGAAACCCTGTAATGATATGGGAGGAAAATGCACATTGAAAATATGAATGTTTTTAATTTTTATGCCTCATTTCAATGTGTATTACCTTCATCTGCTATATAAGGTTTTCTCACAGAGATAGCTGAAAATATTTTCAGAAACTGATGGAAATCTAGTAATTCTGAAGAGCAAATATGGCCAACTAGCAATAATAGTGAGTCCAAATCACCAATATCATACTTACACAAAAAAAGTCGAAAAGAAACAAATTCAATAAAAAAAACTGTTATTGTTCAAAAATGAAGGCAAGACAAATAAAATAAAACGATATTTACTTAAAAAACTTACATTAGAACGATTAATTATATTGTATTCATTATAGTCAACATCCGGAAATAATTATCCAAATAATTATAATTATGATAACATGTGACAATTATAAGTACAAATTAAAAATTCCAATAAAAATGTAAATCTAAAGAAGCGACTTTTTCCTTGGTTCCTCGCTTAGCTCTCGTCAACTATAAGGTGGCATAACCTCTTTCTGGCTGTCTGATCTAGGATATCTTTCTCGAAGTAAAGATCTAATAAGGTTCTGCCCTGTAGGGCTAGTTGGAGTGTTACAGCATACACTTCCTGCAATGAAAAGAGAACATTATTTAAATTTCAGAAATGATAAATATGTCAAAAATATTGAAGTAAAAAATAATAGTCAAATCACTATAGTACAGTCTTACAAAAAATAGCGGAAAGTCGAGTTAAGTCCGTGGATTTTTGCATAGGGCTTCCTTGTGGATTGTTAAATCACCCCCTCAAAGTCAACACCTGTAGGTGGTGAGCTCGAAGAGATAATTAGGGTAAACCAGGTCCCCTAACGGTTTTTGTCATTTTTCTCAAAACTATTAGGTTTATTGAGATGGAGATTAGGTAACATAATGCTTATTTAAATCCCTACCAAAAATGCTTTTTCGTACCTCGCCTTTGTTTTGTGTATTCGAAGAAAGAAGGTATGTCATACATGGATCAGCAATTTGCACCAGTAAATTTGCTCAAGGTACATTCGGGCGTAACTTTTTTGGTCTAATATTCGTCATGAAGTAGCTAAGAAAAATTTGTTGAGATCCGGACGCGATCGTGGTCCAGTCATCTTTTACCTTAGCATCTCTTCGTCAAAACCCATCAGGCGAGGTTATCGATATTCTTGGTGTCAGTCGGCTGAAAAATTCGTATTAGCAAGTTAATTCTTAGGAGAGTACACTGTACCACTTAATTTTTGTATCCAACCCAATACGTACAGGGTGTTTCGCCTATTTTGAAATCCGAATTTTCTTTATTTATAAGACCTTGGTATCGAGCAAATTTTTCTCTTGAATGACTTTTGATGTGAAATTGAAATACACGATTTAATTCCTGATTTGCTCGTATTGTACGGGCGCCACAGTAAGGCAACAGTTTCGTTTTAAATTGTATATTTCAGTTTTACAGCAAAAATCATTCCAGAAAACTTTACTGATCTTATAAATAAAGGAGATTAGGATTTCAAAACAAACGAAACACCTTTACATAATAGGTTGAATAAAAAAATTGACTAGTACAGTGTACTCTCCTAAGAATTAACTTGCCAAAACGAATTTTTCAGCCAACTGGCACCAAGAATATCGATAATCTCGCCTGATGGGTTTTGGCAAAGGGATTTAAATAAGCTTTATTTTACCTAATCTTCTTCATCTCGATAAACCTAATAGTTTTCGAGAAAAACGACAAAAACCGTTAGGGGCGTGGTTTACCTTTATCTCTTCGAGCTCACCACCTACAGGTGTCTCTTACAATCTCGAGGTCAGGAATATTTTGAAAAGTGCCCCGAGTCACAGATGAAGAATAATTTTCTTTAAACATTCCTAATCGAGACAGAATTTCTGGTTACTAATTCAAGCGCGTGTGAGATTCGGTACGAAGATTTCACACCAAACTTCAAATTCAAAAAAATCAAATATGAAAATAAATTGTCAAGAACTTTCCAGTGTAATTACCTACTGTCAATCAAAATAAGACTATCCTAGTGGTCAAGAAATACTGGTATTGAATTTTCTAAGATATGTATTTCTGTTTAAAGAGGTTTAGATCGTTATACAGTTGAACCAACTGGAGGCAGCGGTGAAACACTTTACTCTAAGCAATGTGTTAAATTACTGAAATATCACAACTATTCATACTCACACTTTCATTATTCCCTTCGACCTGGGAGATGATGTAGGAATGCTGTATGTATCTGCGGCAGGATCCAAAGAAATACTATCCTGGCTGAAGGATGGATTAGAACTATAGGCGGCCTCAGATTGACTTTGAGTAGTGCTGGTGAACTGACCAACTGGTGATGGCAAGTCTCCAATATCTACGTTCTGAAGATCAGTTGTAGCAGCTGACTGAAAAGAACAATGTAATTCTGTTACTGTAATAAATAGTAATTATTAGTTCTTGAAGTTCAGTCTATAATACTACATTTCTTATGGCAACATTTCGAGAGCCCTCCCTTGCAGAGACCAGGTCCAGAAATGTTTATTTAAAAGGTTATTGCCCAAAAATTATTAAAAATCACGTTTTTACGTTGTAGATAATTAAATTTTAAAGTACTAACTATACTTTAAAGCGTACTAACCTTATTGACTGCAGTCCCCTGCAACCGGTATCAAATCTCGGGAGATAACTGCTGTCAGGCATTTCTCTAGTAACAATAAACGGCATAATTAATTTTCAATAACAATGAACTACTATCCATTTTTTTTCTAGAGTCCTCTGACTTTGAAAGCATATTGCTCGGGAACTAATGAACCAAATTAAATATTTTATATAAGAATATTATATTTCTAACTGGTATACTTTTGTTTTTATCGGACGATACGCAATAAAAGGTACCCATTTTTAGGGACAATTTCATTGAAGTAAGTTCACTAATTTTTTTCTCAGAAAGTATATGTCATATATCTATGAGATTTTTGTAGGGGTTAGAAAGAAACCTTGCGGTTCTTATACTATTGTTTTTCAGACAAAAAAGCGTTTTATTTAAGATTTATGTGAAAAAAAAGCGAATAATGCGTTCTTGTTTATTAATAGAGATAGCGTCAAAATTTTTTCGCTAAATCAACACTTTTTATGCGTAGACATTATTGTTTTTAAAAAAATGTTCCTAATTTTAATAATAAAAATGCGGAAACAAAAAAACGATTTTTGATGATAAGCGATTTCGACAAAAACGGGTTTTTTGTTATTGCACTTTCATTGTTAAAATTCGGAACATTTCTTTAAAGAAAATAATGTCTACATATGAAAAGTGTTAATTTAGCGGAAAAAATTTGGCGCTATCTCCATTAATAAACAAGAACGCATAGTTCGCTATTTTTTCATATATATCTTAAATAAAACACTTTTTTGTCCGAAAATTAATAGAATAACAACCGCAAGGTTGCTTTCTAACCCCTACAAAAATCTCATAGATATATGAGATATACTTTCTGAGAAAAAAAATATTTAACTCACTCTCAATGAAATTTTCCCTAAAAATGGGTACCTTTTATTATGTATCGTCCGATAAAAATAAAAGTATATCAGTTAGAAATATGATATTTTACTGTTACATGTAGAAATAAATTTACTATTTGCTCGTTTTTCAAATATTTAATTTGCTTCAGTAGTTTTCGAGCAATACGGTATCAAAGTCAGAGGACTCTAGAAAAAAAAAATGGATAGTTGTGAGAAGTTCAACTTATAAAGAATGAAATACGTTTAAATTATGTTTAAAAACAAATACTAGATAATTCAGAAGAATCAATCTTTAAACCTAGAAATTCGATGGGTTTGCTCTTTAAAAATTTATGAATTCGCTGAGACTTGAAAACTGGAAAAGTAACAAATTTTACGCGTTAATGACTGTGGAACAAGTTTATTAAAGTACATAAATACATAATTAAATTATGCTTAAAGACCCGACTCATTGTCAGATATCGAATTTTAAAATTTTTTTTCTTGTCATTGTAAGACAGTTAAATATTATTGGTATCATGAACAAATAAAGTGACTTACCTTTGAAGGTGTCTATGTACTATGTACTAGGTGTGTAGGGGTTTTAGGCCCTCTGCCAATAAACTTTATATTCACTTGTAACAGCACTCGATAAAATGAACTCGCGTTTGAAAGACACAATATAAAATGTCTTTTAATTTTCGCAGGCTAAAAAAGCTGATATAGCATTTTTAATAGGAATGGTATAATATAAAAGCAACTTCACAAATACACCCAACATAAGCTGTACAGTATTTATTATAACTCGTAAATAAAATTTAATTCCACAGACGTTTTATCAAAACATAAATGCATATTGTACGTGACTGATATATGTTATGGATATCAAATAACAAAGCTACTTTTGTTTTTATGTACGTATGTATGACATCATTATTCTAAATTCAACTTTATTTTACAAAGTGAAAACTACTATTTCGAATGGTAACCGTAAGGTTTGGTTTATTTTACCTGTTTATATAGTCGATTAAATCAATTTTTTAAGCTATTTTAGCCTGAGTTATAGACTGAAATAGCCCTGCTAACGTAAAATCCTTGATAAGCTGACTTTACCCATACTAATGGTTGATTTTACTAGAAGCCTAGTAAGATCTGCCAAAGACCGATTGACCATAAACAAATAGTTCACTTTACAAATCGTTTGTTTATTTTGACCTAGATTTTTAGTTAACGCTGCTAAAATTAAGTTAGAACAACAAAAAATCGGTTTACTATAATATAGTTAGTGATATTTTTCTCAGGTAGTGAACAACACAAAATGGGTTATATACCAATGAGTGGTCTTTAATTAGTCCAAAATTATGGCACGGTTTTTCATTTTTAATTCGCGGCATTTTTCATGGGGTAATTTACCAATATAGGGGATGATTTCAAAAATGAGTTATCTGCCAGTAAATAGTCTTTAATTATTCCATAGTTATGGCTCGGTTATTCAGGTTTTTACTTAACTTTGTGATACTATTTAATATTTACGGAGTGTAACAGTTTAGGGGATGATTTCAAAAATGACGTCTGAAAAAATTAAGACTCTTTCATTAGTTCCAGAGTACAGTTTCTTCAGACTCTTCTATGTTGAATTTTGTGGCATTATTTATAAGGATAGTGGTGATTTACCAGCTTAGGGGATGATTTCAAAAATGGGTTATATACCAATCATTGGTCTTTAATTATTTCCCAATCAGTAATTGAATTAATGCAATTAATGCAGCTTTTCATTTTTATTTTCGTAGATATTTACAAGGGCTGATTTACTAATTAAGGGGTTGATTTTTAAAATGGATCATATGCTGCTGGATAGTCTTTTATTAGTTCAAAATTATGACCTAGTTTAAATTGAATTATTATTTATATGCTGGGGGTGCCAGCTTGAGCCCCCCAGCGCCCCCACTGTAAAATTTTCATTTCTAACGAATAGTGGTTGGTTCAAATTTTTATTAATTGGTCCATAATTAGTCCAAAATCATGGCACTAAGATTTCTAAAAATCGACAACGTAGTGGGGGTGCGATCTTCTGTCTACTGACGTAAATTGTGGATGCTTAAAAAAGTATATTTGGGAGTTATAGACTATAGGGCAGGGGTTCCCAAAGTTTTGCCTAGGTGGGCCAAATTGTGAATACCAAAATATTTGGCGGGCCAAAAAAAATTGTATGGAAAAATAGGTTGAAATCAATAAAAAGTTAGACACAAAAGAAAGATTTATACTAATTTTATAGCATAATCGTTCTTTACTTATAACAATAATTACTTTTTATTTCAAACAGTTTATTAACACATTTCAACAATAAAATTAAACAAAAATAACTTAATAATTTAAAATAAAAAAAGAAAAAAATAATAATCTCATCAATCTGAAGTGTTTTGTTTTTTTTAATAATATCAATGAGCCTTGGTTCTAAGTCAGTTTGAATGTATTCTTAATACTGCTTGCAATAAATGTTCATCAGTTAATTTTGATCTCACTTTGGATTTATTAATACTCATGAATGAGAAAGTTTTTTCGCATATAACTGTAAGTGCTTCCAAATAATGAAAACATTTGTTGAGTATGTTTGCTCAATTTTGGAAAATCCTGTGAAGATAATCCTTTATAAAAACCAATTAAGGAATTGCTGCGATAAGAATTCTTGGCTTCGGCATTTTCCTGTAATTCGATTAGTTCAATAAGACAAAATACAGTGAGGGCGGTTTGAATTTCGCGCCTTAGGATTTAGTTTATTTCACATTGTTAGTGTAGCACTATTGAAATGTGTTGCATCAAATTACAGCGTCAACTCGTCACTTTCTCGTTTACATCGTGCTTTGCCACATTGTTTTGGATTTTCATTGAATTTTTGTTTTATTTCGCTTGTTTTCTTATTTTACAAAATAGTTCTTTTCAGAACTACGGTTTGTTAGACGATTTTATTATCAAGTTAAGTTTATTATTTAAAATTAATGAAGTTTATAAGCTATATTATTTTTGAGACGCCACTGTAAAATAAAAGCAAGATAAAAATATCTAAAAAGAATTCATGTTGCCAACGCGACAATAATTTAACGTGGCGGTAAATTCAAAGTGTCTTCAGTCATTTTGGATCACCCTGTATATACAATCTATATAATAACAATATACTTATTACATATAAAATTTAGTATTTTTGTAAGTGAACAATTTTTAATTATAATATGATAAAATTTATTTATTTTTTTTTGTAAAAGTGTAAATTATTTCAATGAATTCAAGATCGCGGATGATCTGACATCGCGGGTCACATTTCTAGGGTTTGAGGGCCGCACTTGGCCCGAGGGCCGCACTTTGGAAACCCCTGCTATAGGGTGTCGCCTAATAATAATTTTGGCACAGTAATTTTGTGGAAATTGTAAAAATGGGTTTTAGTTACCTATTTATGATTGAAACTAATGATTAAATGATTGATGATTATTTTATTTAGTCATGATTAAGACTAATTTTTCAATCATGATTATTTTAGTCATGACTAATTAGTCATGATTAAATTTTTAGTTGACTAATCAATCGATTGAAAAAATTAGTTGATTACGCCCAACACTGTTGTTTGCACAGTTACCCTATATTTATTTTCATGCTAGTATTCAACTTTTGTAATGTATAATTATGTTATACTCAACTCCGATTTCGGCCAGTGACTGAATTTATTACCCACAACACGATGTGGATCTATCAAAGTACAACGCGACGTGAGTACTTCTATTCGGTCGTTGTCTTTAACGCAATTGACCAATAGCCGATTTAGAGTCTTACTTCGGTCTTTGTGCAAAGTGGTTTTACTCACAACGCTTTGTGGACAAACACTTTAGATCAATTGCGTTGTGGATGTTTTGTATTTGCTCAAGACTGAAACGGAATTTTGTTATTTTTTAAGAAAAAAGTTGCATTTTTAAATTCAAAAAGCCCATTTTGTGTTCTATCAAAAACGTGTAATTAAAGATTAGAGAGGGTTAAGATAGGAAACTGGCATAAGAGCACTATGTAAAAAACGACTACGCTTTTTGTGGTCCAATTTCCCCTGAGGCGTTAGATGGCGCAATATTCGCTACAATATCATGGCTATTCATATTCGATGACGGCGGACATGAATGAAGTTGGTCATGGTAATACAACTGGCGTCGAATTTAGAACGGTAAATGGGTAGATGTCGCAACAATCGCTACAATATCATACAATACGGATGGCTCCAAATTCAGGGAAAAGAGTATATAGTAAAAATAGTTACTCCTATTTAATTTTCAAGATTATCTAAAAGAAATAATCTACTGCCTTGTTTATAGACATTATAATGATTGTATAATACAGATTATACACAGAAATAATGCTGTTTCGTCTTTAATAATTTGCGTGGATGACAAGTTTTAAACTGTTCTGATAAAAAATGCTTGCTACACATCCTGAAATCCTTTTTCGTACTGCTACTTTCTACATATTTTAATAAATCATCCCGTGTAGAAACTTAATCCATTTCATTGCACTGAAACAAAAAGAAAAAGTAGCCCTGAAAAGCAATAATGAATAATTTGTTTCATTCTTCACGAAATCAAAACCACTGACACTATATTATTATTATCAACTGTACAACTAACAAATAGGCACTGACTGAGCAGAGTAGACGGGAATGGAATGGTTGTCCACAATGCGTTGTGGGTAAAACCAATTTGCACAAAGACTGAAGTAATGCTCTAAATGGCTATTGAGCAATTGCATTTACCCACAACCCAGTAAACAAAACTGTGACATTTACTTGTCTGCTATATAAGAATCAAGTAAAATAAGTTATATAAACACATTTACATACCCCACATGTACATTTGGTGATATAACATTTGCTATATATTTCCGATATTAAATGTTTAATGTAGAGTCTGGTGTCTGCAGATTTACATATATGCGACATTAATAATGTGATTTGTATTTTACGTCACACTTTTTACTAGTTAAATATATAACTATTTAACCACTAATTTGTTTGCAAAGTGCGGTGGAAAACATTAGTAGCGCGTGTAGCACCTGATCGTGTAGACGTGTGTTAAATCGTGGTCGCCCATTGTTTGTTTTATGTGTATGTTGAATATGAATATTAAAATACAATAACCAGTTTTATTTCTGGACGGAAACATTTCGGAAGTGGAATAAACAGCCGCGACAAATTTAATTTCCAGTGAATTCATATTTTATTATAAAGTGAAACGTATTTTTAAAATGGCGATAACTGATTAAACGTATTTATTGTTTATTACAACGTTTCAAGGCAAAATATATTAGGCCACTGTAAATTAATACCGTAAAAAGGTAGATTCAGCAAATTATTTAATATATATTGTAAATATTGTAGATATTGTAAATAAGAATGATGACAAATCTATAGCAAATATTTTGTTCGTTGTATTATATCCTTGTATATTATTATATTATATTATTTATATATTTCCTAATAAAATTTTCCAATTTTGATGATATTATTTAACATTGATTATAAAATCCAATGATTTTAATGATTTATATATTATTTTATAACAAAACATTTAAATTAATTAAACAAAACAGTTTCGAGTGCAATAATATTTAAACTATTATTATAAATTTATCAATTATTAAACTGTTTGCAATGAATTTGAATTTACCTAATAAGAATCGGTTTGCGTGCTGCTGAGGAATCTTTTACAACTTCGGACATTTTACTAATCGCCGTTTGATGTCGCTAATCTAGCCACTGGCATACTACTGGCTTTCTCTGGGACCGCCTACGGCGGATTTTGTGTAAATAATTCTTACCACCTTCGCTGGAGTTTGGTCTCCTGTATATAGTCTTCTTGGTATTTTGATCGGTCTACATTGTCTTGTGGGTAATAAATTCAGCCATTGACCGAAATCGGAGTTTGAGTATAACATACAGTGTGTTTTTTGTAAACGATAATATAGGAAATCCAATGGAATTTTATCATTTTCCTCCTAAGTTTGTACCCTTGCAAATGTAAGTAGAAATTTTGGTATCAATCGAAAGAAGAATTCATTTTACGTCAAAAACATATTAAACTTTATAGAAAATCAAAATTTCTTTAGAAAAATACTTAAAAAGCTTACTGATTTACCGCTTTTAGTAATAAGCTATAAAAAAAGCTAAAAGCTCTACGCCGATTGGTGTAGCGGTTAACACTTCAGATTCCGAATCAGAAATCGCGGGTTCAAACCCCATATTCGTATACTTTTTTTTAATTGTATTGCTTATTAATTTGTATTTTTAGAACTTTATTACAACGATTATTAGTGTTATGCCCTTTTTTCATTTGCTTTTCTGATAGGTAGTTAAAATTGTACAAAAGGTAACGGTAAACCCCCGTAGCAAAAATATCTAATAATAAAAAACTAATGATAATTATAATAATGTTCTAAAAATAATAATTAGTAAGCAATACAATTAAAAAAAAGTATACGACGATGGGGTTTGAACCAGGGATTTCTGATTAGGAATCTGAAGCGTTAACCGCTACACCAATTGGCGTACAGCTTTTTTGTATAGCTTATTACCAAAAGCAGTAAATCAATAAGCTTTTTTAAGTATTTTTCTAAAGAGATTTTGATTTTCTTCATAAAGTTTAATATGTTTTTGACGTAAAATGAATTCTTCTTTCGATTGATACCAAAATTTCTACTTACATTTGCAAGGGTACAAACTTCCAATGGATTTCCTATATTATCATTTACAAAAAACAGACTGTATACATACCTTCATACTTTAAGTTAACAACAGAAACATATTATTATCCTCAACGGTTGCCTGATAGTGTCAGCAACCGATATAGGTATCTGTAGTACAAATATCTTATATTGGCAACTTGATTTGATCAGTTGATTACAGAACAGAGATGAGTGGATGAGTCCCTATCTAGGGCCGCAGATTTCAGAAGAAGCTTTTTATTTTATATTTTATTAATTCTCATGTATTATTTTTTCGTTATTATAGTCTATGTGAAGCAGAATGCAAATGTGCCACTTTCCTCCGCCCAGGGTTACCAAATAATTTAATACGCTCCACACTGGAACGCCCTCATGAGTAGATAGGCTATAACAGTTCTGCGGCAATCCTTATGGAAATTAACATGGGAAATCGCTAAGGTCCAACGTAGTAATTTTCGGTCAATTTCAAGGTCATTCGCGGTCTAGCGCGTGACCTCACCGCGCTCGCGTTATACGCGGACCAGCGTATACCACGAATACAGGTCAACTCTACATATCACATTATGATTGATGCAGTCATCCGGGGGATCATAACGATTTTATATTGATCTAATTAATTAAATTAATTTAATTCACGGTATCATTTGCATATGTCATCTCTCATACTAAGATCCTTCTTAAATGATGTATGCTTTCAAGGATGCCCCAGACATCGTTAAACGTGATTTCATCGAAAGGTTACTGTCAATCACCTGTCGGATTAGCACGGTCCAGCATGCGATATTACCACGTATACGGATCAACTCTACATATTATGATTGTTTACATAACTCATCCTTCATTTGTACATATCATTTTTGCTAATTAAATTAATTCACGGTATCATATGCATATCTCATCCCAATAATAATTAATTAACATTTATATTGATAATAAATTCAAATAAATTCCTGAAAACACTCTAAATAGAATACGACTAACAAGGCCCGCATTTAACCGCTATTTTTCCCGTTTTAGGCTTAACTACATGTCGTACACTCTAACTTTTGTAATATCATATAGTAAAGAATCAATCAGGATCACATCATATGACTGTTCATATCGAGCATTTCATTTTCTATATCTCATTTGCATATAACATTTCAACTACAGACATTCCTAAAATATAAATCTATTAGTCATAACATTTAAAATGTGTAACATAATTAATAGGTAGCAACTTGTCATTTCTCATTATTGATTTCACCTCAGTTCTCAGAACCGGATCTATAAGGATTATCTTTACGCCAACATGAAACCTCGAGTAAAATGTATTGTTTTATCCGATACCCGTCAAATATTTCTTATCATAACATACCATTATGTTTAAAACAATGCAAATACAATTACTTTCAATATAGTAACATGTTTAGTTAAAAATTTATTTAAAATTTACAGCAAAGGAATTTTAAGCAGCAGATTTCTTAAAACATTGCTAGCTTGATACGTGTACTGAAATAATAATGTAAAAAGTGTTTATAAATATTTATATGCGATTGTTTAATTGATTTAATGAAAACCTTATACGGTTATATGTAATAGGAATTAACTACATATCATAAATGATTATATTCCATATTGAAACCCGTTATGTAATATAAAAATCCTATCTTATTATTCAGCTTGCAGATTTTCCCTAATTAGACATCTCTCAAATGTATTGTTTCATTCAACGACCGACAAACATTTATTAACCGATTAGCTTCCTTTTGAAATTTCTTGAAAGGTGTCCATTATGTTTAAACAACTATAATTTATTTATTTATAGAGAAAAGGAATATTGCGTAATGCTTTTGTAAATTCAAAACATATTTCAGTAAATATTTATAATTGCTATAGATACATTAAACAGTTTACTTCAACCCTCGGTATTATTATTAATGTTTGAATTACGTACACGTTAATTAATAACCCGGTTTTTCATAGAAGAACATTCCTTAAATATGTGTAGTATATGCAGGTTTGAGATTATTCATGATCCTTTCCAATATTATCGGTTTTACAAAGATGAATCTTTATCAATTATAAATATCTATTATTATTAACTTGATAGAGTCAACATCTAACTTCGGTTTTATAGAATTATAACGTTTAAATATTGATATTTTAAAATTGTCTTGCGTTTCACGTTTATTACGATAACAATTATTCTGCATCGTTAGGTTCTACACGGATTAACCCTGAGTCAGTTTCAACTTGGATGAAAACATATATTTATCGTTAATGTTTAAATTAAAAACGTATTTGCTAGCTTGATACGTGTACAGGAATAATAGTGTAAAAGTGATTATGAATATTTATACGCGATTGTTTAATTGATTTAATGAAAACCTTATATGGTTATATGTAGTAGGATGATGCGGTATAAAAAAATCTATAGTGAATTATTTAAGCATCTATATTAATTCTCGAGAAGCTATTAACCCGACATGATCATTATGAAAGCAAATATAATTACTTTCAATATAGTCACATGTTTAGTTAAAAATTTATTTAAAATTTACAGCAAAGGAATTTTAAGCAGCAGATTTCTTAAAACATTGCTAGCTTGATACGTGTACTGGAATAATAATGTAAAAAGTGTTTATAAATATTTATATGCGATTGTTTAATTGATTTAATGAAAACCTTATACGGTTATATGTACATAAACGCGTTGTTAGTGTAAGCTATTAAAAAGATAGTAGCCATATTGAAATTAATATCAAGTCTAGCGTTTTACAAGAAACGGTTATCATCTAATTGCTATCATACACAGATTAAACTAAACTATATATTAAGAAATATTAATTACGGCTTTTATAGCATCTTGCAGGAAAAAAGATTACATTCAATCAAGATTATAACATATATTATTAACTAGATATCATAAATAAATATATTATATATTATACCGAAGGTAGAGTAAAGACATGAGGATATCCATCGTTTGACTAATGTCTATTTATTAAAACAAATAAGTTATGAAATGAAGCAGGGAGTCTATTCAATGTACAATGCTAATACTTTTATGATTTTTCTAACCTATAGATCTGCAGTTAGAAACTCAAGCCTGCTAAATGCTCACAATTCACTTACCCTATCATCATCATATCGTACAATACAAACATTCCATATTATTATTAAAATTTTATAAATAAAACGATAAAACAAAATTATAGTTTTTCACCTATTTCTATGTTAAACGTATTCATCTTATATGAAAGCACGTACGGTAGCAAGATCTAGAATGCTCCTACCCCCTCAGAAGTGAAAGGCTTCAACAACTTCAGATCAGCAAACTGAGAAACTTGATAGAGTTAGCATCTAACTCAGAATGTCATACAAAGCTATCAACTAAATCCTATACAAGTATTCTAACTAGACAATAAAGGTTTACTGAGATTATATACCTTATAATATAGCAATAGAATTTTTCTAAATTTTATTCTTTAAGTTTTATTTAAATAAATTTTAGGATTCAAAAGCATTTTCCTATTATTATTAATGTATATAGACCGTAGCTACATCGAAGTCGCATGAGTGGTTACCGACTCTTTAACAAGCATATGCTACAATTCTCTAATTTTCTAGTTTCTAGACATAATGTAGTTTTGAACAGATTTTAGCATTTTCGGTATATCTACTACCTTGTAAACTGTTTCTACATATGTGTTCTTATTGTTTATACATCATATAGACATTCGTCGCCATATTTAAACGTTGTTTTACAATATATCATACATTTTCAATAGCTTCGAAATACGCAGATATTTTATAATATACTGTATACTCTTGTAGGATATTCATCGTATCTATAGTAAACTCGTATGATTAATAATAAACTGTAACCATTTTCGATACCTTCGAAATATAAGTCTATAACATATGTTTGTAATACGTCTTTATAACTTTTGAAACACAGGGTAGTTACCTCTTGCAATATCTACAGTTATGAGAACCCTGAAGACTTAACCCGGAGAAATAAATCAGATAAATATTTTACTTTTTATTGAAACGACAACTTTGCATACTAATATATGAAAATAATATAATGTATATCGCGTGATAAATAAAATTGAAATTATTCTTATTCTTTTACAATGAAATGTGTTTTGAAAAACACGATGAAACGTTATGTATATTAATGCAGGAGTTCTGTTAACGCATTCGTTATTTAGAGATTCACTTATAAGTACACTATCTATTTAGCTGATTCAATAAAAATCTCGTTATTTTTAAAATTCCTAACAAGGGTTCAGGGTTATTTATCTGTTTTAGAATATTCAAAGACAATATATGTATAAATTATCGTGAGACTCCTGCTCTATATAAAACGCCATATATAAAATTAGAGATAAAAATTTATCCTGTGTATTGGTGAAAACTCAAATATTCACGGAAATAACAATCGGTACATATGACGATACTAATCAGTCTGACGCGGAATATATATTTTATATTATACAAATCAAAAACAATATATGTATAAATTATCGTGAGACTCCTGCTCTATATAAAACGCCATATATAAAATTAGAGATAAAAATTTATCCTGTATTGGTGAAAACTCAAATATTCACGGAAATATAACAATCGGTACATATGACGATACTAATCAGTCTGACGCGGAATATATATTTTATATTATACAAACGGAGAGAAAAGAATAGGTACAATAGCTCAAAAAATAATCAAAGTTTCGAACTTTACATTTCCAACTAAGTCTAGGGAGATTATACACGATGAAAACCTTATATGGAAAAAAGATTGATAGTATTAAAACTATGCATCGCAATTACGAATGTTTTGCCGAAGAAGTCCTGGACGCAGCTATAAAAGTTAGAACAACGCTTGTAGACAATAATATTTTATTAAGTGTGTTAAATTCTTCTTGTAGATATAAGGATGATTTATTTTTGAATGAATTAGTTTATAAGTTTACTAAGTAAACTATTGTAGATTTGCAGAACGACCTTGATTTAGATGATAGACTTAAATTTATTACATCTGGATATAATGTATAATAAATATAATATAATAAATGTCTTTAAAACTTATTGCTTTTATTACATCACAGGTTAGAGCATATGAATATAATTTAGGTTAGATTAGGTTAGAGCCTGCGAATACATTTTTTAAGACAGAACGTAGGGAGCAGAGCAAGTACAAAACAACATACTTTCATACAAGAACGTTTATTGATACGAGTAGTTTCGACGCTACTGAAAACATATTACATAACTTATATATAATATCTATTAAAATAGTACATTTCGTATACACTAATAATGGTACCACATACCCGACTATAAAGTAAACAAGGTAAGTATAACAGCAGTTTAAAAAAATAGATAGTAAATATAACTATATCTAATTATTTAGAAAATACTATGTTAATTAACTAAGAGGTAATATACAGAATATATACGCCTGTATTCGGCCTCTAGAGGGTTCATACCCTAATATAAGGTTAGTGCGAGAGATTAACGATCCCTGACCGAAGGGTTAAGGGCTAAGGTTAAGGGTTAAGGTTGAAGCATGAAGGGTTAAGGGTGAAGGGAGAAGGGTGAAGGGAGAAGGGTGAGGTTTCGTCGTGATAGAGCAGAAGCAGAACGTATTTATCGTGATACTCATAAACAGGTTATATCTCCTTTGGAAACTATTGCCGAATCAGTTAACGTTCCCCTATTGAAAATTAAAACACAACCATCTGCTGCTACTACTACTACTACTGCTAGTTACATTCCCCTGTTTGAAAGTTAAAAAACAAGCAGCATCATCCTCTTCAGATACAGATGAGGAAGAAGAAGAAGAATCTAATAAAACTCAGGATCTTCCTACTCATTACGGTATGTTAATAGCTAACGCTGTCGGGTTTACTGCTGTTAGTTTACCGTGTGGTCTATAGGATTTCTTATGCGCATTAGTGAGGGCTATTATCTGCATATAATTATTGATATCATCTTGCGATGGTGTAGACTCTAATTCTCTAAACGTGAGTAAGTCAAACAGACTGGGTGTTGCTTCGAAAACGTTGTTTTTAATTATGATGTTTGTATCACGCATAGTCACAGGGGAAGATGCAAATGTCCACGCGTCTTGATCAATTTTATATCTAATACCGAATCTAGTTCTATCTATATTTTTGTTTCCGACAGCGTTAGCTATTAACATACCGTAATGAGTAGGAAGATCCTGAGTTTTATTAGATTCTTCTTCTTCTTCCTCATCTGTATCTGAAGAGGATGATGCTGCTTGTTTTTTAACTTTCAAACAGGGGAATGTAACTAGCAGTAGTAGTAGTAGTAGCAGCAGATGGTTGTGTTTTAATTTTCAATAGGGGAACGTTAACTGATTCGGCAATAGTTTCCAAAGGAGATATAACCTGTTTATGAGTATCACGATAAATACGTTCTGCTTCTGCTCTATCACGACGAAACCTCACCCTTCTCCCTTCACCCTTCTCCCTTCACCCTTAACCCTTCATGCTTCAACCTTAACCCTTAACCTTAGCCCTTAACCCTTCGGTCAGGGATCGTTAATCTCTCGCACTAACCTTATATTAGGGTATGAACCCTCTAGAGGCCGAATACAGGCGTATATATTCTGTATATTACCTCTTAGTTAATTAACATAGTATTTTCTAAATAATTAGATATAGTTATATTTACTATCTATTTTTTTAAACTGCTGTTATACTTACCTTGTTTACTTTATAGTCGGGTATGTGGTACCATTATTAGTGTATACGAAATGTACTATTTTAATAGATATTATATATAAGTTATGTAATATGTTTTCAGTAGCGTCGAAACTACTCGTATCAATAAACGTTCTTGTATGAAAGTATGTTGTTTTGTACTTGCTCTGCTCCCTACGTTCTGTCTTAAAAAATGTATTCGCAGGCTCTAACCTAATCTAACCTAAATTATATTCATATGCTCTAACCTGTGATGTAATAAAAGCAATAAGTTTTAAAGACATTTATTATATTATATTTATTATACATTATATCCAGATGTAATAAATTTAAGTCTATCATCTAAATCAAGGTCGTTCTGCAAATCTACAATAGTTTACTTAGTAAACTTATAAACTAATTCATTCAAAAATAAATCATCCTTATATCTACAAGAAGAATTTAACACACTTAATAAAATATTATTGTCTACAAGCGTTGTTCTAACTTTTATAGCTGCGTCCAGGACTTCTTCGGCAAAACATTCGTAATTGCGATGCATAGTTTTAATACTATCAATCTTTTTTCCATATAAGGTTTTCATCGTGTATAATCTCCCTAGACTTAGTTGGAAATGTAAAGTTCGAAACTTTGATTATTTTTTGAGCTATTGTACCTATTCTTTTCTCTCCGTTTGTATAATATAAAATATATATTCCGCGTCAGACTGATTAGTATCGTCATATGTACCGATTGTTATATTTCCGTGAATATTTGAGTTTTCACCAATACAGGATAAATTTTTATCTCTAATTTTATATATGGCGTTTTATATAGAGCAGGAGTCTCACGATAATTTATACATATATTGTTTTTGATTTGTATAATATAAAATATATATTCCGCGTCAGACTGATTAGTATCGTCATATGTACCGATTGTTATTTCCGTGAATATTTGAGTTTTCACCAATACACAGGATAAATTTTTATCTCTAATTTTATATATGGCGTTTTATATAGAGCAGGAGTCTCACGATAATTTATACATATATTGTCTTTGAATATTCTAAAACAGATAAATAACCCTGAACCCTTGTTAGGAATTTTAAAAATAACGAGATTTTTATTGAATCAGCTAAATAGATAGTGTACTTATAAGTGAATCTCTAAATAACGAATGCGTTAACAGAACTCCTGCATTAATATACATAACGTTTCATCGTGTTTTTCAAAACACATTTCATTGTAAAAGAATAAGAATAATTTCAATTTTATTTATCACGCGATATACATTATATTATTTTCATATATTAGTATGCAAAGTTGTCGTTTCAATAAAAAGTAAAATATTTATCTGATTTATTTCTCCGGGTTAAGTCTTCAGGGTTCTCATAACTGTAGATATTGCAAGAGGTAACTACCCTGTGTTTCAAAAGTTATAAAGACGTATTACAAACATATGTTATAGACTTATATTTCGAAGGTATCGAAAATGGTTACAGTTTATTATTAATCATACGAGTTTACTATAGATACGATGAATATCCTACAAGAGTATACAGTATATTATAAAATATCTGCGTATTTCGAAGCTATTGAAAATGTATGATATATTGTAAAACAACGTTTAAATATGGCGACGAATGTCTATATGATGTATAAACAATAAGAACACATATGTAGAAACAGTTTACAAGGTAGTAGATATACCGAAAATGCTAAAATCTGTTCAAAACTACATTATGTCTAGAAACTAGAAAATTAGAGAATTGTAGCATATGCTTGTTAAAGAGTCGGTAACCACTCATGCGACTTCGATGTAGCTACGGTCTATATACATTAATAATAATAGGAAAATGCTTTTGAATCCTAAAATTTATTTAAATAAAACTTAAAGAATAAAATTTAGAAAAATTCTATTGCTATATTATAAGGTATATAATCTCAGTAAACCTTTATTGTCTAGTTAGAATACTTGTATAGGATTTAGTTGATAGCTTTGTATGACATTCTGAGTTAGATGCTAACTCTATCAAGTTTCTCAGTTTGCTGATCTGAAGTTGTTGAAGCCTTTCACTTCTGAGGGGGTAGGAGCATTCTAGATCTTGCTACCGTACGTGCTTTCATATAAGATGAATACGTTTAACATAGAAATAGGTGAAAAACTATAATTTTGTTTTATCGTTTTATTTATAAAATTTTAATAATAATATGGAATGTTTGTATTGTACGATATGATGATGATAGGGTAAGTGAATTGTGAGCATTTAGCAGGCTTGAGTTTCTAACTGCAGATCTATAGGTTAGAAAAATCATAAAAGTATTAGCATTGTACATTGAATAGACTCCCTGCTTCATTTCATAACTTATTTGTTTTAATAAATAGACATTAGTCAAACGATGGATATCCTCATGTCTTTACTCTACCTTCGGTATAATATATAATATATTTATTTATGATATCTAGTTAATAATATATGTTATAATCTTGATTGAATGTAATCTTTTTTCCTGCAAGATGCTATAAAAGCCGTAATTAATATTTCTTAATATATAGTTTAGTTTAATCTGTGTATGATAGCAATTAGATGATAACCGTTTCTTGTAAAACGCTAGACTTGATATTAATTTCAATATGGCTACTATCTTTTTAATAGCTTACACTAACAACGCGTTTATGTACATATAACCGTATAAGGTTTTCATTAAATCAATTAAACAATCGCATATAAATATTTATAAACACTTTTTACATTATTATTCCAGTACACGTATCAAGCTAGCAATGTTTTAAGAAATCTGCTGCTTAAAATTCCTTTGCTGTAAATTTTAAATAAATTTTTAACTAAACATGTGACTATATTGAAAGTAATTATATTTGCTTTCATAATGATCATGTCGGGTTAATAGCTTCTCGAGAATTAATATAGATGCTTAAATAATTCACTATAGATTTTTTTATACCGCATCATCCTACTACATATAACCATATAAGGTTTTCATTAAATCAATTAAACAATCGCGTATAAATATTCATAATCACTTTTACACTATTATTCCTGTACACGTATCAAGCTAGCAAATACGTTTTTAATTTAAACATTAACGATAAATATATGTTTTCATCCAAGTTGAAACTGACTCAGGGTTAATCCGTGTAGAACCTAACGATGCAGAATAATTGTTATCGTAATAAACGTGAAACGCAAGACAATTTTAAAATATCAATATTTAAACGTTATAATTCTATAAAACCGAAGTTAGATGTTGACTCTATCAAGTTAATAATAATAGATATTTATAATTGATAAAGATTCATCTTTGTAAAACCGATAATATTGGAAAGGATCATGAATAATCTCAAACCTGCATATACTACACATATTTAAGGAATGTTCTTCTATGAAAAACCGGGTTATTAATTAACGTGTACGTAATTCAAACATTAATAATAATACCGAGGGTTGAAGTAAACTGTTTAATGTATCTATAGCAATTATAAATATTTACTGAAATATGTTTTGAATTTACAAAAGCATTACGCAATATTCCTTTTCTCTATAAATAAATAAATTATAGTTGTTTAAACATAATGGACACCTTTCAAGAAATTTCAAAAGGAAGCTAATCGGTTAATAAATGTTTGTCGGTCGTTGAATGAAACAATACATTTGAGAGATGTCTAATTAGGAAAAATCTGCAAGCTGAATAATAAGATAGGATTTTTATATTACATAACGGGTTTCAATATGGAATATAATCATTTATGATATGTAGTTAATTCCTATTACATATAACCGTATAAGGTTTTCATTAAATCAATTAAACAATCGCATATAAATATTTATAAACACTTTTTACATTATTATTTCAGTACACGTATCAAGCTAGCAATGTTTTAAGAAATCTGCTGCTTAAAATTCCTTTGCTGTAAATTTTAAATAAATTTTTAACTAAACATGTTACTATATTGAAAGTAATTGTATTTGCATTGTTTTAAACATAATGGTATGTTATGATAAGAAATATTTGACGGGTATCGGATAAAACAATACATTTTACTCGAGGTTTCATGTTGGCGTAAAGATAATCCTTATAGATCCGGTTCTGAGAACTGAGGTGAAATCAATAATGAGAAATGACAAGTTGCTACCTATTAATTATGTTACACATTTTAAATGTTATGACTAATAGATTTATATTTTAGGAATGTCTGTAGTTGAAATGTTATATGCAAATGAGATATAGAAAATGAAATGCTCGATATGAACAGTCATATGATGTGATCCTGATTGATTCTTTACTATATGATATTACAAAAGTTAGAGTGTACGACATGTAGTTAAACCTAAAACGGGAAAAATAGCGGTTAAATGCGGGCCTTGTTAGTCGTATTCTATTTAGAGTGTTTTCAGGAATTTATTTGAATTTATTATCAATATAAATGTTAATTAATTATTATTGGGATGAGATATGCATATGATACCGTGAATTAATTTAATTAGCAAAAATGATATGTACAAATGAAGGATGAGTTATGTAAACAATCATAATATGTAGAGTTGATCCGTATACGTGGTAATATCGCATGCTGGACCGTGCTAATCCGACAGGTGATTGACAGTAACCTTTCGATGAAATCACGTTTAACGATGTCTGGGGCATCCTTGAAAGCATACATCATTTAAGAAGGATCTTAGTATGAGAGATGACATATGCAAATGATACCGTGAATTAAATTAATTTAATTAATTAGATCAATATAAAATCGTTATGATCCCCCGGATGACTGCATCAATCATAATGTGATATGTAGAGTTGACCTGTATTCGTGGTATACGCTGGTCCGCGTATAACGCGAGCGCGGTGAGGTCACGCGCTAGACCGCGAATGACTTTGAAATTGACCGAAAATTACTACGTTGGACCTTAGCGATTTCCCATGTTAATTTCCATAAGGATTGCCGCAGAACTGTTATAGCCTATCTACTCTCATGCTAATTTTGATCTCTAAATAATAAAGTTACGATTCATGATAAAATGCATATACATTATGATTCCTAAGTTGTAGCTAGTTTTAGCCTCAAAATAATTTCTATATGTTACATTTAATAAAATAATAATAATTAAATTAATTAATTAATTACATTAGTTAATACAAAATATTTTTAAATGAAGAATTGCATAATAACTTTAAATTCAAATTACAGCAATATTTCAACATTTGGAATAATGATGAAAAAGGAATTTTCAAAAAACTTCAAATAGAAGTTCAAAAAAAGGAAATTAATTATTATTAGTCAAAATCTTAGCCATACCCTGTTCAAAAGAAAAGGGGAAATATTGAATTACGTGATGAATTTGAAGATTTTTTAATTAATTAATTAATTAATTAATTTCTAATTTGCGTATTACAGATTATAATAAACTCAAAAATGATGTCCGCATTGTTACTATATATTCAACATTTTTTTGTCTTTGATTCCAGCTTTTATTTTATAAATGGAATACCAGTGGCGTGCGGTCCATGGAAGCAAATGAAGCAATGCTTCCCTTAAGAATTTATCAAAATTAAAAATAATACTAACAAAAATAGTTTTATAAAATTATGGTTATCGTTTATTTAAATTTGTAATATTTAATCAACTTAAAGCTCAATATCAATTCCGTTCAGCAAAAGTATAATTATTTAGAGTACTATTTTAAATTAGACTCATTAAACTTGCACGGAAAGGTAATATCGATTCAAATGTGTTACTTACACTGCATATAAGCACTGATTTCGTTGCTTTCTGCACTCTTGCTTTCGGTAGCGGGCGGGTCGCGGGTGAGTTACAGTGTGGGCTACAGTTAACATCGTATAAGGTCGAGTTATTTTTATTAACGTGCTGCGTGATCAGATGTTTATTATAATTTCGTTATTTTTTCGATTTTTCGTGTTTGTTAAATGTTACTTAAGCAGTGCAAATCTGCGAATGAGACTGTACGTATTTTGGAACATTTTATTATTTCAATTTATATAAGTTGGAATTTTTTAAAGACAAATAATTCTATTTAGTTTGTTCTGTATGCAACATTTAAACTTGCTTTATCGTCATGACTGCAAATTCAGCTGCTTCGGTGGAAGGTTCGAGTACTTCCGAAACATCCGAATCGCGACGATTTTGTTGTTCAATTTGTAAAGTATTATTATTTGATAAAGAATTTTCTTCATGTAGTTTCAGAGGGAATTATTGAGAAAGGTAGACCAAAACCAGAACTTTTAAATTTAACAACAAAGATTAAAACCTGCACCAGGTATTTTGCTAAAAAAGACCGGAAAATCGAGTTGCATTATAAATAAATAGTAGTACTTTTTTTTTAAATAAAGAATAATAGACAACAAATTCCATAAGTATAAAAGACGTATTCTTTTGCACATTGTGATTAAATCTAAACAAACATAAAAATTTGAAAATGCTTTGTCACAAAAGAACGTTGGCAATAGTTGCAAATTTCGTCACAGCACTTTTTATGATTCAATCATGTCAATCACAGAATTTCTACGATTCAAAGGGTAAGGGGATTACCAATCATGCTAAAAATATCTTACTAGGTGGGGGTTAATCAGTATTCAAAAGAACGAGATGTGCTAAAAAATTACCAATCCGATTAATCATTATAGAGTAAAAGAATACTACTGAAGTGTAAAAGTTCTTCATTAAAAAACTTTTAAGCTTAATAATTATAACACTGTTTTTTATTGTACCTAGGTGTATTAAAATTAAAATCGTGGTTGCTTCCCTAGCCTAAATTCTCACCGCACGCCACTGTGGAACACCCTGTACAGAGTGTACAGTATTACACTGGCGAAAAGAACATTTAAAAGTATTTTTCAGGAAAGTTTCATAAATTTTCCAAGTAATTAATTTTAATCGGTTGTTCCATTAACTCGTTTCAGTGTGCGACCCTAAAACAGTGCAGGAATGTTTCCCTCTCAAATCTTGTAGCCGCTGTTTTGCACATGTGACCGATTTAGACACTGAATTCGTAATCTGCGACCACAAAAAGCTATAAGTACATAATTTTATTCAATTATAATAAACATTTGATGAAATTATTTAATTATTAATTAGCCCCTTTTATAGAAGAAATAATAATTTGTTAATAACAATTAATCAGGGCATTAGCGGACAAATCCAACATTTAGACTTTGAAATATAGTTGATTACCTACAATTAAAAAAAAACATCAAAATCGATACCCAAGAGGCGAATTCTGAGGTATTTTTCTTTAGAAAACTGACTATTGGTATGTTAATGTAAACATGCAATTTTAAATGATAGGCTTATAGCACACTGGCTATATCTTTATCATGCAATTAAAAACTGAAGACTGATTACACTTTGGTGGCTATTTCTCGATTAGAAACACCTTTGATGATAAAAATAATTTCCCATCGCCTTTGATCCAATAATTTTGTGTTTCTGGTGGAACAACATTTTGCAATTTTAGACTAAATTCATAAATTGAATAGTGCCAAAGTGCGTAGGAGCTCCATCTTATTGCAACCGAATGTTTTGATGGGGTACATTACCATATTCATTATTTGGAGAAAGAATTGTTAACACTGGAACTAACTCAAACAAATTTTCTAAGTTAGGTCTTAGAAGACAGCATATTATTATTCCCATCCATATGGTTACTTTTCGTTGAAGGTAGCTGTGAAATTCTTAAGAGTCTAGTAAGGATTTATTCTGGTCAATATCCAATATCTGCAGATATGTATGATTTTGATTTATTGAGCCATTTACGATCATCAAAAAAAAACAATATTATTATGTAAAATTATAAACTATAAGAGATTTATATTAAAAGAGAAATTTTTAAACAAATGCTTTTTACCTAAGCAATAGCAGACAAGAAAGACTACCACAAAACCAAACCATGAGAACTTTAACTAATTAATATATATTTTATATATCAAAATAAGTAAGGTATGTCATGAAGTTGGGTAAGTTTATTAGTAGGTAAGTTAAATGAATTTACGAAAATCTTTATATTTTGTTAAAGCTTTAATTTATTTTTTAATAAGGTTGTGTTTTCAGTAAGAAATAGTTTGGAAGTCTCTAATCCAATCTTTCCAGGAATAAGTCCTACTCGATTTGTGTGTGGGCCATTGGTTTAAAAATAACCACGAGCTGATGCATTTTTGTGTTCTATATACTCTTTTAATAACTGTTTTCAAGGTTAATAACAGAATAAACAAGGAAGTGATGACAAAAAATGTAAAATTTATTAAAAAAATAACAACAGTTTTAAAATTTATATACGTACTACAGCATCATCTTTTTAGTTCTTTTATTTATTTATACCACCTAATTTAAGTTATTGTTTAGTTGTAGGCCCATATAATAACTCTTTAAATGATTCTTCATTTATTGTTTCCAACACATCGTCTCTTTGAGTAGAATTTTGTTTCTTGTCACCTTCTGTATCAACATAATTAGAAAGATGTAATGATTGTACATGAGACACTACCGGTGATAGAATTAAAGTAAAAAGATCTGGACTACCATTGTTTGAAGAGACTGTAATTGCAGAACTTGTTTTCTCAATCCCTATAAACAATCAATTTATAAAGTTTCAATTTTGTTTATTAAATCTAGTAGTTATTACCAGCATTTTCATGATCATAATTACAGGCAAACTCTTGGATGGAGCTATTATAAGTATCTGACGGTAATGAAACATTGATAACATTAGTCTCTAATTGGCTATTGATATTTTCATTACCCATAGCACTTGATATTCTGTTTTCTGTTAAATACTTCTCAATGTTAATACTAAAATTTTCCCGTAAAAAGTTAAAGTTGTCTTCTGAATTGTTGCTATGTGTTAGCGAAGAGTTAACATCAGTATCATGTTCTACTTTTTCATTGCTGTTGTCTGTTTTATCAGTTTGTTGCACTTGTGACACATTTTGATGTTGAATTAATCTTTCTTCTAAATCAGGCGTTCTAATAACACAACCTGGTGGATTAATAGTACATTTATGAGATCTCTGGCTTACTTTGTATCTGAAACTTTTATTGCATGCAGTACATTTGTAAGGCATTACACCTGTATGAATTCTTCGATGTACTAGATATGAAACACGCTGACGAAAACATTTTCCTGTAAATATAATGATTTATTTTTCTAAATAACAAAACTAGAAACAGCTTACCACAAGTTTCACATGAAAATGGTCTTTCGCCTGAATGAATTCTTTCATGATTATGAAGTGTTGATAGTTCTTTAAATGCTCTACCACATTCTGAGCAAATATGGGGCTTGTCATCGGAATGATACAACATATGCTTATGGTAAGATTGTTGAAATGTGAAATATTTGTTGCATTGGGAACAATAATATGGCATTTCTCCTGAAAATAAATGACTAAATAGGTAATATCAAAAAGCACAAGCAGAATTCATTTATATATATTTTTAAATCTTAGAAAATATTAAATTTCAAATAGGGAGGTTTACAGGAATCAAATAATAATAAAAGTTAATAAAATATTTTTGTCAGCTACAGTTCCTGTATTTAGTACATATTTAGGAAAAATAACACAATTAATGTTCAGAAATTGATTTTATTACTGAATTATAATGTTTCATCAAGAGGAAATGAAACAGATAAACTCTATTTACTGAGTGTACATTATTTCAGCTATGCAGAAGTTTTCGAATCATTTTGTCGATCGCGAAAAATAAAATCAATTTTTCTAGAATTCATCTAAATTTAATGGTAATTAAAGGTTCAATTTGATAACTGGTAGCAGTTGCTCCCTATAAACCACAGAGCTCCAAAACTATAGCGTTTATACAATTTCAGATACAAACCAAGCTTACAAGGAAACTACAGAGGCATTGGCAGTTTAAGGTTTTGCTGAACCTTGACGTGGTTCAAGTGTTTATTTTTTGAATAAGTGCGCGCTTATATTTGTTAAGTGCCAGGGGAAGAAGCAGCTTCAGTCGAGCGTTCGCAGAGGGATGAAGAGTTAACTCTCGAGGGGTAGCAATGAACACTCAAGTCCAAGCCTCTGTCCTTGGTGGGTCGTATATGAACACCGCATTATATTTCTTGTTATGTTATTATATATGTATGTGTATATGTTTTTTTATTCTTATCATTAAATTTAATAAAGAAGAAATACCAGTGTTTACTGCGATATTCTGAACCTGCATCAAAATAAACTAATCCTGAGATAAGAGTTAATGGTGGCTTAGTCCAACCATTGCAACCTTATGCAGTTTTTAGACATATAAGACATCTCTCCCTATACATTCTCAGTGCCACCTTCTTTATCACTTTAAATAAAAAAATAATATGAAAAAACTTGTTAGAATAAAAAGTTAAAGGGTAATAATGACAATAAACAATTAAGGTTGTCAACTGTGCGCACACCGTGCTGTTTTACTAAAAATCACGAAGAGGTAGTTTCCATTTGAATTCTGTGATTTTTAGTTCACACATAAGGGACTGTGCACCAACTGTATTGCGACCGTGATGTGATCGACCGCTTCAAAAGCGATTTGTGCCCAGTCTCTTATGTGTGAATTAGAAGCGGTCGCAGTGTGGTTGCTTGCAACTCGTATTGAATAGAAAACTTTATAAAACTCATCCTAAAGCATTTAAAAAATTTTTGGGGATCATCCTTGAGATGATTAAGACTTGTGTGAAACTCGCCTTCATCTTCTCGTGCTTTGAAAACGTGTATCCAATATTTTCTTTTCCCTAGTTTCTCCTTCATAAAGTTGATATTACAAACAAGCAATTACAACGTCCTCCTCTATCTGATCCATTTTAATTTTTTAAATTATATTTACAGCAGCACCTCCAAAATTCTACAATACTGTATTAAAACACAGCATGTGCACGGTCTAGTACATTGTGTGAAATCTCACGACATGACAGTTGACACACAGTCCTATATGTGTGAATCAACCTTTATTGTTTACTTGGGACTGCTTTAAAAAACACATATGTAATAAAATCCCTGCAATAAAAAAGTATTGCAGGGCCAATACCTGCATGTAGCTTATTAAGAATTATGAAGCTTATTAATTATGAAGAAAAAATGACATTAATGTGTCAAGGCATTTTTGAGAAATTTGAAAAACACAGCCAAAAAGTCAAGAGAAAAAGATTGCTAAGCAAATGGCCAAATTCTCATGTTCAGGGCTGTCCTAAGATATTTGGCGCTCATGGGCTAATAACAATAACACATCCCTCTTCATAAGAAAATACATGGGAGGGAAAGTGCATGTGGGGTGACTGAAGTGAAGTTTCAGAACTAGAAAAAGTCTATATGTTACCAATAAACAAATAAAAATATAAAATTCATACAAAATTCAAATAATTTATATAAACAAAAAACAAGTGAGGGCAAAACTGCCAGGCTGTCCATAGATGCTTGTATGTATATCTATGCTGGGTTCGATATTACAACTCTTTTTGCTCTGAAAGCTCTATTTTTGTAGTTACAATTATTTACAACAATGGATACCATAGAAACCAAGCTCTTCAAGTAAACAGATCTGATCTGGGTTTTTTATTGAAAATTAACGATCTTATAGAAAAAAAGAGATTTGAATTAACGGTATGATTATCTATTTTTGCTTTTGCGACAGTTTGATAAAATAGAAAATCTCTAATTACCTTGAAACGTCAACTTTGACATTTAGTTCTTAGCATAACCCCACAATTTGGATAACACAATTGTGATTATTCGCTCAAGTAAGTTTTGATTTCTTTTATTGTATTTGAATATTATAATTGACTTTTATTATTTTTTTAGGTTATGTGGCTTATTACTTGCAGCTTTACAAAAGATCTTATAAGAAATTATGGTCATCTCAACCTTAAATAAAACAGATTTTAAAAATGATTTCACTTTTCTGTTTCTTTAAAATAACACTAGCTCTGCTTTTATTTATCACTCTTTGATTAATCACAAACCTGATGCCTTGATTTATGAATGTTACTTTGTACTGCTTGGTATACAGGAAGAGCACCATGCAGGAATCTGCCTACTGCTTATTGGTCTCTGTAACTTCCCTCAAGATAGGATGCACAGCCGAAGCTAAAATGCTGAGTTGAGTCGTGCCTAATTAATTTTACTTTTTAATGCCGACTCTTGAATAGCATTCAAGAATAAATTTTGTTTCTTTTTCTTTTTATCGAACCAGCTGCATCTCCAGCTCTCCAGCACTATGGTCTACTGGTAAGTTTTAAATTTTCTTCTTTGAGTTGTTGAAATAAATGTACACCTTTTTAGACAGTTGTTAACTTATTATTTATCTTGATTTTAATTCAATTCTTTACAGGAGACATAAATCTTACAACCTTTCCATTTCAATACATTATTCTCTATTTTGTTTACCCAACTACCGCTTAGAAACTCCCTTTCTTTTAGATTGCAATTCTTTTTCCTATCTTACTGTTCATATAATACATAATAATAATCGCCCCCTCTCTCCCGCACAAGCTTCATAGCTTCTGGGGCCTGGTTTCCAGGGTATGGGTTGTAGCAATTATTATTATATTTCATTCCAAAGTAGCTATGAGTGAAAATCCTCTTATCCCAAATAATTCCCTTAATCAAGTTATTATGTACTATTCCGGCAGAAAATACCGCACGACTTTTATAAAGTAGACTGATTTTTCTTAAATCTTAGGTGAGTAAGAAAGACTTTTCACGACATGACACAATACTATAGGCGCGTCAAAAATAACTATTGCAATGAAAATAAAATAATATTAGTTGATTTTATTATTAATATAAAAAAGGTTTACTTTGAAAAAAAAATTATACCAATTACATCATTTTGATTTAAAAATTACGTATTTTATTCAATTGTAATTTATGACATACATATTGGGGTGGGTGGCCGTTATTTCGCAAAAGTTTGAATTTTTTACCCCCCCCCCTAGATTCCTTTAAAATGTCAAAAAAACGTGTTGTGCAAAATTTCAGCACATTTGGTCAATATCAACCCATGCCACCGAGAGGTTCAAGATTTAAATGGGATTGAACATGGGTTTGGTGCACTGCTAGGAACTTTGCGGCATAACTTTTTTTATCTTTCTATATTTTAACGTGATATATTGTATGCTTATGTTGTTGAAGTTGCTTAACACGAATCTAGAGCCAAAAAAACTTTGGCAGTTCCGCAAAAATGCTAATTTTAGTGAAGTTGGCCGATTTTTTGACAGCTGTAAACTGTCAAAAGTTTTTCTGGCAGTTTAAATTTTATCATATTCATGTTCAGCAGCTTCAACATAAGTATATAAATTTTCAAGTTAAAACATAGAAAGATAAAAAGTTACGTCACAAAGTCTTTAGAAATGCACCAAATGCATGTTAAATCCCATTTAAACTTTAACCTCTCTGTGGTACTGGTTAATATTGACCAAATCGGATGAAATTCTGCACAGCTCATTTTTTTGACATTTTAAAGAAATCTAGGGGGAGGGACCTAAACAATTTTAACTTTTGCAAAATAACGGACACCTTAATACATATGTCATTAAAAGAAAAATTTTACATGGCACTGGATGTGAGACCGCTTACAAAGGGGAAAAAGAATTTCCTGCCGGAATAGTACATAGAACAAATTAATAAAATCAACTCAAACTTGAATCGCTTTGTGGTAAAGTCCTTATAAATGTTCAAATGACAATTATTAATAATAAACGGCAAATAGTCAACAGTTAACGTTTCTTTATTGTGTATCAATAAGAATCCATGAACCATCTAACCAACTTCTTTTTTTTTCACTTCCACAAATGAGGTAATAACTTTCATGAATGTTGCGATAGAAAAATTATTACAATAGTATATTAATTAATTTAAAGCAAATTCCATTGCATAGCAGTTGACATTCCAAACAATTAAAATCATTATTGCTACAGTTATGTGAAGTGCATCTAACCGAAAAATAAAACATTGTTGTCAAAAGTTTTACATATAAGGAGAAACAAAATGTCAACTATGTTTCACAGAATAATAATCACAAACTCTTAACTCACTTATAATAGTATATTATGGGACAAGTGGTTGAAATAAAATTTCAACGTTGAGAGCGGTTTTTTTCAACGAGCGACAGCGAGTTGAAAAAAGTAACTCGAGACGTTGAAATTTTATCAGCCACGCGTTCCATATACTACTTTTTCTTCGAATTTTTAGTAAATTAATGCACTTTAGAAAAAAATATTACATTTAAGTGACAAAATATGACATTAAAGTGACATTCAATGACAGCAATTGAATGTCGAACAGTTTGAAATTCAAAATCGCAGTAGTCCGATAATTTCAACCTCTAGAGGTTGAAATGTGATTTCAACCATTGTTATCGATTGCAAAATGAGTGATTTCAATGTCATGAGTAGAAAAAATTATATACCGCTCGCATGTTCACAACCTTAATCTCAGACATACAGTGTGATTCACTTCACAGTTTTATACTCCTCTGTCTTTGTTATTTATGATCATCAATTTCAAAATTTTTATCAGCTATAAAGCCCCTTATAAGAGATCTGTGTGTAATTAAAAACCCTATTTATTATAAATCACCAGCCTATTACGATCAAAAATTGAATGCAAATGAATGCAAGTAATCGACATAGGAGGCCTTGTTTAATTGTAAAAGTCGTTATGGAAATTTGGCTTAAAATAGTGCCATAGAAGTTGATAACAAACTTTTGTTTAACTCTGAAAAGTCAACTAAAAGTGCATCTTCATTTAAGAGCCATAGTAAGTTGTGTAGGTATTTTATTTAAGGAGGTTACAGCGGATCTTTGCGGAGTGAAGGGCAAGGGGATATCTCCTATGCTTTTACATAGACTCTAACAAGAAATACCAATCGATAAAAAAATAAATTAACATTCTTAAAACTGAACAAAATCATTTTATTATGAATGCCTATAATGCATTTATTAATTATTTGTATATATTAAAATAATTTAAGTCGATTGGAGTGTATTTGTTTAATTGTTGAAAGTGTTAATATAAATGTAAATAGGTTAAGAATCGTGGCAACACCTCAAAGAAATCAATCGATTTTGTTGGTAGCAGTGTTAGGTTTCAGCTTTCGATTGAGTTGACATCCTAACCTCCAAATGTCAATCCCAAAGTATAAGTGGAAACATGTTGAATGTTTTGTAATTTTGTATGCAATTACAGATGGGAATATTCTATTTTTTAACTTTTGTATAGTCTAAAGATTACAATCTGCTAAGCAGATACAAGAAATATATAAAAAGTTGTTGAGGTTTAATACATATATTTTTAAAATTAGTGTGTTTGTATTACTGATTTCGTGGATATTCCGATTGTGATGATAAATTGTATTCATCACATTGCAAAAGGTAATTTTACATTTTGCAATATTTCCGTCGAATTAACATTTGTATTCTGATATTATTAACGCAGAAGACTAAATTGTTCAACATAATTTGATTAATAAAATATATGATTATTAGTTAATACAATAAAATATAGATTATTATAACAGGCATTATATGTCATCTTTCTGTTCTATTATTTGAATTCGCGCGCTATGAGGTGTTGTCACATCTCTGCTGTCTTTCCACATATGTCGTGAAAAATTCTTGTTTTGTTTACTTTAAATTATTATTGTGCATTAACTAGACACAAGATTTCAAAAATATTGGGCAGCATTGTTCTTCGAATATGAGAGTATGTCATTTTAGTTTTCTATCAGATTCCCTACATTTCTTCATCCTAATTTTTCGTTAAAACTGCTAAAGGTTAGATGGTCTCCATAAGAGCCCATGTTAAATTCTGGATTTTATTTTCCATTTTTCTCGGTAATGGTACACAAGAAAATTATAAAAAAAAGTTACCGAATAGAATAAGTGACAAAGAACTCGAGGTTTAAATTTCACGTCCTTCTCTACATTTTTACATTTCGCTGTATCCTCCTTGCAATATAGGCATCACATTTTAGCACATAATTACTTTTAACAAATTACTGCGAGAGTGCAGATCGATTGTATGTTACTTCGTATATTAACATTTGACATTATATTTTTAAATAAAGTGTTATACTTGTTTTTCATATTTTTGTCAAGTTTGGTATTATTCATGTAGATGTTTAAAGTGAAACAATGTTTTTATTTTTGCTACTCAATTTATATCTAATTCTTACAAAGAACATGCGTAATAAACAAGCTCATAAAAGACTGCATTTAGAAGTAAAATGAGATATTTTCATTTGTATTTTTAAGTCTCTCAGTTTTAGTAACTCAACAACACATCAGTATTAGTGTTTTACTCAGTTATCTTTGGGACTGTATATTTTAGTATGCCTTGTATTTTAAGGAACTATATATACAATAGGTAATAAATACCTATATTAAATTGTATTATAATTTATAAATACCTAAATTAAACACCTACATCTTAGAAATGTGGCATTGAGATACAGTCTTTAGCAAATGTCTTGTTCCGAGCAGGCAACACATTTAACAAATCTGGTAAAAGAAACGACATACGTTTTGGAGCATAATTTCTTTTGTTTACAAACAACACAGCAAATATAACCATTTTAAAGGTTGCTACCCTATCTAGAGTGACTTTGTATAACAATAGAGTAATAAAAACTTCTATTTTCAAGTGAGTTTCTTATTTTACTGGAATACAAAACAGCCGTTCCACTTCTACTATCGTTTCTTCCATTTTAAGAAATAAATATCGTATGCTTTTTTTTCTACTTTATTATAAACTCTATTAGTTTATTTACCAGTTTGATTTGTTTATTTACAGAGTTTCATTATTTTGTAAACACTAAAAAAACTAAATTTTTGTACTAACTGTAATAAGTTTTTATTGTAAAAAATACTAAAAATAATAAATAATCAATATTAATAATCATTCCCCGAGTTTCCAAAGTAGAATCAGATTGGGCATACAAACGAGGCATAATTTCTCAGTAGTTACCGATCAAATAAATTAACAGGTAGCGAGTCTGGGTATATTGACAGGATTATATCTTGAAAGTAGTTACTAGAATGTTTATGAGAAAGGGGTCCAACTTTTGCACACAGGTAATACATGCGAGAGAGATGGGTAATTGACAGAATAATGTGTTAGAGAGAAAAATTAAACCCATTGACTAATCCACTTAAAAAGAGGCGGGATTTAAAAAATCTGTAATCTTTCACAAATATTTTCTAAAAATTTTAGGTAAACATATATTAATGTTCTATGCACAGATTAGGGAGATAAAGATAGGAAACGTCCATAAGCAACCCATACATAAATGCGACCACCTTTTAAGACGTTAACATTTAACCCGCCAGTGGCGTTCTAGTCGTTTTCAAGCACATGACAACGCGGTAAATTTGAAATATTCTTATGTTTATTGTTTGTGGAGGTTTTCAAAGTTTTGTTTAGTTGTAATAATTGTATGCGTATTTAAGCACAAAGTAGAAGTGTTAAATTATTTATTATTAATGTTGTATTCACATTTCCTATTTTGTAGTCACCCTAATAATCATAGACATATTACAGAAAAAGAAACCAATACAAGCTTAACTAATCCCAATTTCACGCTTCGAGCACTACCCCGCACCGATAGCCTACTACAGATGTCCGTTGTGGTGCTGGGTAACATTCTTTCGTTGTTTTTAAAACATTCATTAGTAAAGTGGGGTGCGTGAATGTAGCAGTCGAACCAATCTTATTAATTTTTAGTTTGAATAACATTATTTAAGTGTTTATTTAAAATTAAAGTTTTAAGTGTTGGATATAAAATATTGTAAGTACCGCACGCTAATGTTTTATTTATAATATAATGGCATGTTTTCCTTTAATTACTTTCACGGGAGTATTCATCTATTAAGAGAAATACTATTTGTTGATGTCCGTGAGGGTAGCGTCTCTCTTACATTTAGTTGATCGCTAAATGCTGGGACCCAGGAGGAGCCCCGTTGTTTTTGTGGCAGCATAACTAGTAGACTGAGTGCGCTACTGGTTCTCGTTAAACTGCGTGTTTTAGCGACTGCCTATTTTGTTGTATGTGTATGCCGAAGTGCACTTTGGTTATACGGGCTACCACCCTGGCTCCCTTGGACAAGCTAACTTTGATGAATATATGATTATTATAGACTCTCATTTTCTTTGTTTGGAATATGTTGCCGAAGGGGCAATTGATGAATACTCTCGATCACAATGTACATGACGCGTCGTAGAACTATTAACCATTTTGTGCGTACTTACTGAGATTGAAGTCTCACGCAATTTCTCCTTTGTTCCAGAGACAGGCCAATCCGCACGCCTACCCTGACCGCCGATTTTAAAGCCGTTCAATTATAAATCATTTTATTTAATTTTTTTAATTTTTATGTAAGTTTATAATATTATCGTTTACAGTTTGTTTGTGTTACTTTTGCATTTGTTTTCATTATCATTTTTTTCCAATATATATATTAGTATGTTTACATTTATTCAATGAACTGTTTTTATTTTGTTTTTGAATCTCCTTGTAAATAATTAACACGCGATCTCGTAACATTAACTAATACGTATAATAAAACTATAATATATAATACAATGCAAAAAATGTGTTACAATTATTATACATGACATAAATTTTTTAATTTTTGATTATTACTATTATGCACTTTGCCGTTTTGATTTTTAAGGTCCAATCGTGCCCCCCAGTGGTGTCTCATTTTTAAAAATGTTGCTAGAAAAAAGTCAAATGTATTTGCACAACACAAAGTAATAACAGGGACATTGGGTATACTACGAATAATATGAATAAAATCTAGAGTTAAACAGTTACTTTTTAACAAACTGTTGAAATGTTCATTATGGATCATTTCGACAGTTTTTAAAAATTCGTAAATTGCATTCGAAGGGAATAACAAGCCTTCGTTAACATAATCCAGGACATCACTTTGCCGAAAATATGTGAACAGTTGATGTTCTCCCACATAGTGTTTTTCTTTATCTAAAATAATTGTTCTGCAAATGTCACAATTATGAAGCTTTAAAAATTTTCGACAAAAATAACCTGACACATAATATATCGCATTTTCATCTAAAACCGACAAACTGTTATTTAAATCAGCAATGTGAATAAGATCTGTGCTACATGTAGTAAGAGAAGGCATTGTTTTAACGGGCTCTTGAATGTTTGACATGCTTCTTAAAGTAGTCAACATTACATTGTAATCGTTTTCACAATTAGAATTCGAAGACAACTTAGATATACTTGTAATATAAGTATGTCGCAGTCCATTTTCAAACTGTTGGGTACTGGGATTCTTACAGCAACCATGCTGTTGTCTAACTATTGAGAAAACATTCTCAAGAGGATCCTGATTCAAGTGTCTGGTCAATAAACCAGAAACACCAAAATCTTCTCGTAATTCTTTTGCTAATAGCAACACGCTATTTATGGTAACTTGCCAACCAGTTAAGCATGGAGGTCTTCTGGCTCCTATGAACACGGCATTTTCAAATTTGCTATTTATATCGTTCATAATTTTTACATGAGTAGAGTGCTCACAAATAGCGTATCGCATTTTGATCTTATTTGGTTTCAACTGATTGCTGTTAAGGCAATCAAAAATAGTGTCCATATCTTTAACGAAAGTACAAGTAGCTTCTGAATCTGCTCCCACAATCTCAAGGTGTCTCATGACCAAAAGAGCAACACTCATAGCTTCGCTAAAAATCTGGGTAGCGTACTTTACCTTCATGGCACTGAAGTTATTTATATTAAGGTGTTGAGAACCAATTTTTGGTAACAATCTGACGCGCACTGGATGTGCTGAATTAACTGCTGTTTGTATATGGCGCCAACTAACTATTTTGCCTTCCCATTTTAGGTCGTATTTTCGCAGATTATTTCTCACTGACTTTATCAGGTGAGGGACATCATAGATGAAATAAATCTTGTTACCATGATGACTGAAAAAAGGCTGCATCTTGGATATTTGCAATTCCTTTGCTAACCCTTGGTTCAATGGGCCTTGATCACAAATGATGGATTTTACTATCAATCCTCCTTGTATGGCTGCGTCTATACATTTTAAAACAATATTTTTCATTTGCTCCGATGAATGTTTGGCACCAAAAAGCCAATAACCTAGTACGTGTTTCCAGCTATGTGTGATTCCTGTTATCATGCACACCAAGGCCGTTTTAGCTTTTTCATTTGTGCGGCTTTCTCTATCATCGACAATACCAACAATCTTATCTTTAGTTGCATTATAATGGATTTCCTCTTTTAAACTGATTTCATCAAACAGTAACGAGGCTAATATTTCATGGGAATTTTTACTTCTATTCATGTGTCCCCTTATAGAAGTGAGTACAACATTGTTTATGCCTGACTGTATTTGAAGCAAAGACTGCCAATTTCTTATACTTCGAGGGGTTGTCAAATGCAGTGCTAGAGCAGCATTTCTGTACCCTCTTGGTGAAGAATAATACCATGATAAACACAACTGCTTCATGTCATCTGTGTATCTTCGATTGTATTTACTAACAAAGGCAGATCTCAATTCGTTAGCAAATAATACATGCGCATCCTTGGACATGAACTGCTTTGATTCCGTAATTAAACGACACACTCGTGCTCGGCTCGTAATTGAAGTAGTTTTAGTATTTCCAGCACAAAAGCAAGCTGCTGTCTTTCTTCTCCGAAATAATTTGCACTTGATCTTATTCCGATCCACTTTAAATTGGTCTAATTTCTTCTTTGTCCGTGGAGTGTACTGTTTATTGGATCTTTGTCGTTTTCGAGGGGTATTTAATAAGGCACTACTAGGTGCTTCGTCTCTTGTTTGAAAATCTATAAAATAAAAATTTATTTAGGTACAATAATAATGAACAAAATTTAAAGGTTTGGTACTTTAGAAATACAAGCAATTAAATGAAAGGTGAAATACATACCTAATACATTGTTACTGGCTGGCTTACTAACATCAATACTTTCTTTGGTTCCAATTTTTTGGCTGTGCTTAGTGTTCCCACTTTCAGTCTCTAGCCTGCTATAATTATGTTCACTTATATTTACATTATATACATCCGTTCTGACAACGCTAGTTGCAATTGGCACCGCTCCCGACTTAAGAATAATTCTGGGATACATTTTCTTAAACTGGTCCGAAGAAAAATGGTTGCTACATACTTGATAATGCGATTTTAAATATTTATCATCCATTAACAAGTCGCTTCTACCAACGATTTGAATCCACTGCTTCGCTCTATAAAGAAAAATATGTATAGATATTTAATACACTTCAATTAAGTAGGTGCATGTATGAAATTTGCAATTTTACTCACAATCCAGGATCTTTTGGTAAATTAAAGAACGTCACATCTGGATTATCAAACTTGTTCATGTAACACAAATTAATCACACAATATGCACCACGACTCATTTTCAAGTTTCCAAAAAGTAAAAACAGTCCAAAACAGTGCTGTGCTGACATGTAGACAGCAGCAGTTCTTGTCCGATGACTTTGATGTGCTGAAGTTGGTACCAATGGTGCAGAACTGCCAACTGTCTTGGTCGGTACTGTAGATGCAACGTCTCGCGGCTGAGTACGTTTGGTTAACATTTGAACTCAGAGACGGCGCTAGCATCGATATGGTCGTTCCGTTTCCAATCTTTACCTCTCTAATCTTTGGTTCTATGCTTTGCCAAGGTTGTTTCTTAATTTTTGTTTTGTGACTGTTTTTTGTTTTTAGTAGTGACTATAATATCAATCAGTCTGAACTACGTTCTCTTACAGTAAAGACGTGTACGATATAGTTTATTGTTATTATAATTAACTATCTAACCATATAATAATTGTTTAAATTTCTTCTTTTTAAACCTAATGTGCTCCGATAAAACATACAAGAGTATCAACTTGCAATATCCACAATCTGCTCACCTGGCATTGGGCGAGTAGATTTTCGCTATTTAATCCTACTTTTTACCATTAAAACAAATCAACATGAACACTAATGCCCAAGACTCTCAAGCTTTATCTCCACAATCTTCTTCAACTACAACCATATCTTATTCAAATATATTAAAAACTGATTTCTTTCCATCTAAAGAAAATGCAATAATCATACAAAAGGTTGAGAACGCGGAACTAATTGAATACATCTTAGCATTTCAAAACTTAACAGACATAAAAAATATAATTGACGCGTATCCTATGAGCTTTAAACGCATAGTAGTTTTTCTTAAAACTAAAGAACTAGCCAATGAGATTACTGATAAAAACACATTTATTAAAATTAAAAACCAAAATGTACCAATCAGAAAATTACTGAACCCAGCCAAAAGATTGATAATTACTGTACCTGCTTACATTCCGCATGACATATTACAAGAAACACTTAATAATTACAAAATCAAGACTGTATCGCCAATAACACACATTAAACTAAGTAATGATTCCCGCATAGCGCACATAAATAGCGGTCGCAGGCAGGTTTATATTACCCCAGATGAAAATAATAAAGTACCCGACAGCCTTCTGATAAACTTCAATAATGAACAATGCAGGATTTTTTTCAATACTGACAGATGTGTAATATGCAAACGTTATGGACATACTCACGAAAACTGTAGATTAGAAATTGAATCATACACAAATCTAAACAATATAAATACTGCGCAAATAACTATAACGCAAACCAATACTCAACAAGAATCCCCCAATATAACTCAAATCTCAACACCGAAACATGATACCACTAAACAAGACCATAATCAAAGTCTTAACAGAACAATCTCATCTCACACGGACTCTTCTACATGCTCAATGGACAACGAAGAAATCCTTACCCCTGATCTTAATACAAAAACAAAAAAGGGACACGCAAAGCCCGCAAAAAAAGCATTAAGAACTGATAATGAAGAATCTGATGAAGATTTAGAAGACATCAATAAAGCGGACCTAGAAACACTGAAGCATCAAATATCCATCCAACCAAACTATCCCATAAAAGTTGAAGAATATGAAAACATTCTTATCCAAACAAAACAGTCAAAAGAACCACTTAATATAATCAGATTATACACAGAAAATATTTCAAGTTTTAAACTTATGATTATTACATTAAGATCCTATCTAAAAAACAGTAAAACAAAAGGAAGATTTACCAGACTCATAACCAAAATAGATAAACAACTCAACCAAGAAGCAAAAGAGCACCATACTATTGACTCTAGGGAGAAATCTTTTTACTAAAATGACAACAATAATCCAGTGGAATATCAATAGTTTCTATAAGAAACTACAACAACTTAAAATAGTAATGCATGACATGAATCCACAAATAATATGCTTACAAGAAACTCGTTTCAATCCATCTAAAATACCATCACTAAAAAACTTTAACATTTACTACAAAAATAGAGCGCAACAAGTTATAGCTAGTGGCGGTGTTGCTATTGTAATAAACAAAAACTTACATTCAACAGAATTCCCATTAAACACAAATTTTGAAGCGATTGCTACATATGTTTACATACACCAAAAAGTAACAATTTGCAATCTTTACATACCGCGCGACAAAAATCTTACCGAACATCAGTTGACTCAATTAATTACCCAACTCCCATCACCTTATATTCTATTAGGAGATTTCAATAACTATAGCCAAACTTGGGGATCTGCATACACTGACAGTCGAGGACAAGAAATAGATAATTTTTTGAACTTAAATACATCGTTAAATATATTAAATGACCACAGCCCAACACATTTTAACCCAGCTAATGGAACATTCTCGAATATAGATCTTTCCTTCTCATCCTCACAACTATATCCTCTAATAAAATGGAAACCCCTACAACATTTATATGACAGTGACCATTTTCCTATCAGTATAACAATCAACTCGCATGCTACTCAATACTTAACTGCCCCAAAATGGAAAATAAAAACAGCAAACTGGCACTTATTTAGATCCCGCACAGAAATTGACGGTAGCAGAGATATTCAGCCTACATTGATTGATGAATCACTTGACCACATAACTACAACAATAATCAAAGCTGCAGAAGAGGCAGTAGGTAAAACGAAACCACATCTAACCAAATACAAAGTTCCCTGGTTCAATGACAACTGTAAGTTATTAGTTCAGAGAACTAAAGCGGCATTCAACTATTACAAACGTCACAAAAACATAGAAAATTACATCTTCTTCAAAAAATGTAGAGCTCAATCGAGAAGAGCAATCAAACAAGCTAAAAAAGATTCGTGGGAAACATTCATCTCATCAATATCGCTATCTACTGACAGTAGCACAGCCTGGAACAAGATTAAAAGTATTAAGGGGTATAGGACACAATTTAACATAAACGCACTAAAAACTTCAACTAATGAGATCTGCAACGAACCTAAGGAAATAGTAAATATATTCGCTAAAACTATAGAACAGTGATGGCGAACCTTTTTGAGAAGTGGGTCAAAATTTGTTCATTATTTGTTTTAATACCAGTCCGTGGGTCACTAAGTCAGTGGCGTCACTTGAAGGGGGAGTAAAAAGGGTACCAATAATTTGAAAACACGAAAAAATGGTAACAGAAAAATTTGACAGTTGACCCTTTTTTTTGGTTCTCATTTTTAAAATCCTCTAAAACGGTTTTAAGTTTCCTTTTTGTTTTACAACTTTTACCTTTGCAAGTGAAGAGCAAAAAATAAAGGTTGATGTCGAAAAATTGATATCAATGAATTACTGAACCAGGTGACACCATGCCCAGTGACGGCTATGCACTGAGTATTTGAATGAACAAGGAATAAAGAAAAACATATATAGTTACAGATATGTGTATGTATAATAAAGTTGATAAAAGTATATTTAATGTGATATCTGTTGTTACTTATTTTTAGATAATTTCTTAATATTAGAAATGATAGAAAATCAGTTAGCCATAGTGTTGTAAATGAAAGAACGTTCTGAAAATGCTGTTGAGAAAGTCGCGAACGTTCGCGCATGATAAAACCGTATCAAAAGAACGTTCTCTTGGGGAGCATAATCAAGCACGTTCGCGAATGTTCTCATAATAATTCTCGAGAACTTTCAAAATAATACAGCACAAACGAGCATAAACAAAAACATTAAAAATCGAGAATAAAACCGAAACTAAATGATCTTAAACCGCATGTCCACGCAAAATGTATACGTGTTATTCGCAGCTGCTGTCGGCGTCGGGTGTTCAAAAGACAGACAGTTTTATAAGCATAGTTTGCACAATTTATGCATTTGAAAGCATATTCATTGACAAGAAATCTGAGTTACCGCCCGGATGCTCCTGTTTTGTTTTTCGTTATATATGAACTTTTTATTTAAATTTGTTATATTTTATTTATACCAATAGTAACGAATGTTTGTAACATTTTTTACATGTATTACTTGTGCATGCGGTGGCTGGGTACTGGACACCGACCGTAGACACTACGCCGACCGCAAGCAATGCGCACCTTGCGCGGTCAGCGTATTATCCACGGTCGGCAAAGTATCCAGTAGCAAAATTTATTTTAAGGATTAGGTTAGGTTAGGTTAGGTTAAGCGTAGTGTCCGCGGTCGGCGAAGTGTCCAAAACCGCCGGTCGGCGTAGTGTCCACGGCCGGTGTCCCAGTCACCGTAAAGGTGCATAACTGAGCTAATCTAAATATAATGAAACATATGCACATGCCATGATTCAAGGTGTCTCTAACTAAAGTTCTAATTAGAATCAACAAGAAAAAAGATAGCTTTAGCTCATTCTAATAGGTAGAAAAAGATTAGAATTGGTCACAATAGCAATTAAAGACGTTATTAAATTAATAGTGAGATTTAAATATGGCCCAACGAGTTAATATTTCCAATTCTCAATTATTGCATTATTTTCCAACATTACCTTCCAACAGTCAAATTAACTACAACTACTAGCATGATAAATGAGAAGAGGAAAATTGGAGAACACTCGAGCATTTTCAGCATTTTAAGAAATTTCAAGAACTTTTGAAATTATCTTTATTTTGGGTATATCTTTGCAAGTTAAAGGTATATTCTCCAGTCCTGCTCACTTTTGAGGGTTTATTCTCGTTTTTTTCGTTTATGCCCCGGGAATATTCTCCAAAAATAAATGCTTGAGCATTTTCCAACACTAGTTAGCCAGCTTCCACTTGTAAATATATTTATAATAATTTTTATAATATATTTATAATAAATTCGACATTATATATTTATACTTTAATTTTTTTATATTTTTGATTCTCTGTTCTCTTTTTATGATATAAAAAATAAGTTTATAAAAACCAACGCGTGGGTCATTTAAAAAGCCTTCGTGGGTCAGTGTCTGACTCGCGGGTCATAGGTTCGCCACCACTGCTATAGAAGATAACTCGTCTGATAAACATTTAGAACCAGAATTTCTACTAATTAAGAACTCTACCACACTTACTGAACATTCAACGACCGACGAAGAACATCCACTTAATCTTCCTATTTCCAGACGAGAATATGACTCTGTACTTGTCAACCAAAAACTACTCATCTCCTGGACCTGACAATTTCCCATATATCTTCATAAAAAATATCTCTGAAATATTAACAGACCATATTCTTAAACTTTTCAACTGCATCTGGCTTAACAACTGTTTCCCAAAGGCCTGGCAACATGCAATAGTTATACCTATTTTAAAACCCGAAAAAGACCCTCTAAATCCTAATTACTTAACCGAAATCAAGCCGGTTTTAGAAAAAACTACTCCACAACAGATCATCTTATTAATCTTGAATCTGAAATTCACAACGCATTCATGAACCAGCAAAACTGTTCATTTGCAAAGCTGTTCTATTTGATCTAGAAAAAGCTTATGATCTAACTTGGCGATATTTACCACTCAGAAAACTTACAGAATTCAACATTAAAGGGAACATCTACATTTTTATTAAAAATTTTCTTGAGAAACGAACTTTTCAAGTAAGAATCCGAAACAAAAAACTCTCGGATATATCTAAACTGCATAATGGTATCCCACAAGGATCTCCAATCAGTGTAACACTGTTTCTGTTGGCTATCAATGACATCTGCAACTCAATTAAAACACCGGTTAAACCACTTCTCTTTGCTGACGACCTACTGGTTTACTGTCGAGGAATAGATATCCAGATTAACCAAAATCATCTCCAAAAAGCTATTTCCGAACTTGTAAATTTTACACAACTAACAGGATTCAAAATCTGCCCAAATAAAACCAAAGTAATAAATTTCACCAAATCAAAAACTCCGCTACGAAACATCCAATTATACATAAATAATAATAAAATCAACTACCATAGTGAAGTTAAATTTCTTGGCATCATCTTTGATGAAAAGCTTACTTGGAAACCCTACATAAAATACCTAAAACGATAATCAACAAATAAAATAAATCTATTAAAGACGCTAGCAAACCACGAATGGGGAGCAAATACAAAAAGTCTGCTAATAGTATACCGTAATTTCCTACGATCAACTCTAGACTATGGATCCATTGTATTCGCATCAGCCAAACGTACAACTCTTAAAGTATTAGATTTAATACATAACTCTGCAATAAGAATAGCACTGGGAGCCCTACGTACAACTCCTATCACTAGTCTAATGTGTGAAGCTGTAGAAGCCCCGTTAGCAAATAGAAGAGAGATCCTATCAATAAGATACTTCAATAAAATTATTCAAACACCTAATCACCCAACATATCATAACGTATATTCGTATAGATACCTCAATAAATACTTACAAAAACAAACACTACCAAAACCTTTTCATATTCGCATTTACCACATATTCCAATCCATCCAAATACTAAACTCTAAACAAAATTTTTACAAACAAGAACTGAACACACCTCCTTGGACATATACCTCACCAAAAGTAAACAATGAACTTCAACAACTTCCAAAAACAGAGACCAACCCAAATCTAATCAAAACAACTTTTAGAAATATATTAGAAAATATATACAGATGCCTCCAAAAACGATAATGGAAATATTGGAGCTGCCGTGATATTGGAAAACATAACCCACCAGTACCGATTACCTAGGTACTCCTCAGTTTACACTGGAGAACTTACCGCAATCTACGAAGCCTTGAAGTCTGCAGAACATTTACCAGCAATCCTAATAATGACAGATTCTCTCAGCTCTCTCAAGGCTATCTCAAACATCTTTAGCTCAAATATTATAGCTCAGAAAATTCTTGAAATCGTCAACTCTCGTACACGTTCAAATAAGTTAACAGTCTTTGTATGGGTTCCTTCCCACACTGGCATACCTGGTAATGAACTGGCTGACACAGCGGCAAAAAGTGCAATCGATAATCCAAGTAATATGATAACCTACAACACATTATATGACGTCCAAAACCATCACCATAAGTTACTAATCGATCAATGGCAAAGACAATGGAAAAGCACTAATGATAAATTAAAAGAGATTAAACTCCTAGTACTTGAACCAAGACCAGATAGCACCTGTGGAAGGAAAGATGAAATCAAATTAAAGAGGCTAAGACTAGGACATACACTTTTCTCTCACGAACACTTATTTACAAAAGAGTTACCACTCATCTGTACTAGCTGCAACATACAAATTACGGTACGTCATTTACTCATAGAAGGTCCTAATCTATCTGATTTAAGACGCCGCCACAAGATCCCACCAAGCCTAGCAGATGTTCTTAATTCATCTCGGACACACATCAAAGATATTCTAGCATTCCTATCAAAGGCAGGAGCAAAGAAAATTTAATTCTAAATTACATTATTATAAATACCTACTATTAAATTGTATTAGACTATAAAGTCATAATGTACAAATTTTGGTGCTAAAAACCAAGCTGTTGGTGCACCTTTCTAATAAATATTTATATATTATTATAATATCAATGTTTCTAGTTTTTTTCTTAGTTTGTAGTATTTTTATTAAAACAACTGAATATTTAATACCTTTTTAAAATTTTAACGTATTTACATAATTAAAAGCCTATATTACTTATTACTTTATTTTTATTTATTTATATTTATCGCTTGCATTAATTTCTGTGATTATTTAATTATCTAAAATACTCCTAAACCTCTATTTTTTGATTATTGTTTTCATTATTATTTTCGTTTAGTTATTTTTTTATTAAAAGTAAAGAATGAAACATAAACACCCTATATAACTTTGTTTAACTAGTAGATGCTTTCATTTAAAAGGACTATTTTATAAAGTGTGTCAAAGAAATTTTAAATAGAATGAGTAGCAATAGTTTTACAAATGTTTTCAAAACAAACTTTAAAGATTTTAAATATCTTGCCCAGGTAGTTGTTCATCTCTGTTTAATTCGGTCTCTTTCGTACACAGTATCAGTATCTCACACAGTACAGGGTATTTCGATTCTTAAAGCATCAGCGCCCTTACTCGGGACAAGACATTTGCTAAAGACTGTACAACAGAGGTTTGTCATGCAGAGATCAGTCAATTAATGTCTCTTTTCCATTTCTGTATTTTTTATACATGTGAATTTGCTTTGTATTATAATGGAAATAAATTTACTATTACCATTATTTAATTTAATGATTTCAGAAAACACTTAATGTGTAGCTTGGCACAAAAGTTCACTTTTTTTATCATGAATGCAGGTATTATATGTATTATATTACCACATTAAGCACTTTGTATCTTTTTAGAAAAGAAAATCCTTTTAATACCTACTTACCTGTGTGCAATCGTTTATGCTTTTTCAAAAAATATTTTGTTGTGAACAATTTCAAACATATTTCACATTCCCACTGCTTATTGTCTTGAGATTTAGATGTTGAAAACCCATTTAAAACTTTACGTTTTTCTAACTGCACCGAAGGCACCTGGTTTTGCTGTTGTGAAGATATAGCAACCATTTTATTTTGCTCAATTGTTGATTGTTGTTCGTCATGAAATACATTCGGCATACTTTGGTCAGCTTGTTCCAATAATTCTTCTTGCAGATCAATTTTATTGTTATTATTACTTTTACTAGTACCCAGTACTTTTTTGTTTCTGTGATTACTCTGAACAAATCCAAAATGTGCAACTCGTAAATGTACCATTAAACTACCACGCATTTTGAATTGTTTACTACATAAATGACAGTGATAATTATACTTTCCTGTTTCCGTGTCTGGCGATGTTTGATGTAACAATTTTTGGTGCAGATCCAAAATTGTTTCATCTGAAAAATGGAAATTACAAATATCACAAACAACATTATCACTATCATTTGTAGTCATTGAGTTTTTCTTCTCTTCTGTGGATGGCATTTCAATATCTTCTGTTATACTAGTTGATTTCATACTACTTTCATCAAAATTATTTGATTCTTGAATAACTGATTTATTATTGTAGTGTTCCACTTCAATTTCACTGCTAGTATCCATTTGCGATTGACTATCCTGTGTAATCTTATTTGAAATATGTGAGAATAAATGAATAGTAAGCTTATCAAGGCCCAAGAAAAGTTCATTACACACTGGACATGAAATATTTGTTGTTGCAACACTTATTAAACTTGTTCTTAGTGCATCCACACCTTGAAAATGTGGTTTCAGGCACACAGGACAAGATAACAACGACACCTCCATAATACAAATTTAAATATCACTATTTCATAAAATTTAATAATAAGACAATACAATAACTTTCTAAAGTGGCATAACTTGGGCTTGTCTAATAGAAACATCAAAATACTTAAAATAGTAATGTCTATATTTAAATTCAAACTGTTGATTCTACAGCACATGCTCGTTCTAAAATTAGCCAAGGAGAAATATTTCATCTTTTAAGCAGGAAGCATGTATTTTTAAATAAACCGCCAAATGCTAACAACATGATTGGAAATTTAAACAGAATTAACAAATTAACAAAGGTATAAATTCCATAGCAACAACAAGCAATGGCGTGTAATATCTCCCTAGCAACGCTAATAAACAAATTTTAATGGTGTTGCGATCAATGTGACTTTTTACTTATTTTACATTTTAAAAACTTTTTAGAACTTTTTTTTTATAAAACATAATTTACAAATTTTATTACAAATGGATCCAGATATTCAAGAGATATTAAAGAAAATGGGATGGACAACTGGGTTACATCTACCGGTGGCGAATAATGAAAATAAAGCTCTACAAAAACAAATTGAAAAATTAATGATACGAAAGGCTAAAGCTACACAATCTTACGAATCTGAAGAAACACGCTTTAGTGCGATGACTAATCATATGAAATTTGTAAAACAACAAGATGTTGAAAATCAGGTATACATAAATTGAGGTGCATTTACTTTATTTGACCAATTTTAGTTAATTAAATAAAGTTTAGTTAATAATTGAAAAGTTTTTTCCTTTAACACAATTATAATCCTTTGCTTTTTCCGTTTTAAACATTACAAATACTTAATAGATTTGTCTTTACTTTTATAGAATCTCTTGGCTGCATATCGACAACATTTAGATACACAAGAACACAAATTTCTTACAGTACAAGCAGAAAAAGAACGTACAGACCAAGAAATTCGTCGTGTGGGAAAACAAAAAGATGAGATTGACACACGAATAACAAATAAAAAAGGAGACTTAGATAGGGGAATGGCAAGAATGGAAAAGCTGAGATCAGAAACCACCTGGGACAATGAAGCTTTAAAGGCTTGGGAAGATTCATTAAAAAAAAGAGATGAAGATAACGAACTTTTAAAGAAATTTTCCCAAGAGGATGAAAAAAGATCTAAAGACCTTGAAGCTAAAAGGCAAAACTTGCAAGTAGAAGTTCTTAATAGGAAGCAAACACTTGCAAAATTAATTGCTGATCTTACTAATTATGAACACGTTTTGGAAAGAACAGGTGATGCATAATTTGTTTCAATTTAAATAAATATTCTAAAAATTCATTTTAGGAAAGGCGTTTAAACAGCAACGTGATGAACGAGCTGCTCTTATAAAACAGTGGCAGGAAGCTATTAAAAACTTGAAGCGTAGAGATGATGCTATAGAACAAGCTGTTAAAGATACATCACTCGTGCAACAACTGTTAGCTGAAGAACAAGAAAAATTAGATGAACAAAACAGCTTTTTAAATAATGAAATAAATAACAACAAAGAGATGGATCAGACAATTCAGGAGTTGAACTTTAATGGTTCAAAATTACGACGAGAACTGAATGATTTAATACAATATGTTTTAACGTTAAATAGTGAAGTAAATACTTTATTATTGTTGTGATACAATTAAAGATAACGCATAATAATTCATTTTAGGCAAACACATTGAAAAGACAGTTAACTTCAACTGCAAATTTCTTAGAAAAAGAAAGAGGAAGGAAACGAAATTTAACGAAAGACATAGAATTTAAGACGCAGCAAGTTAAACAAACGGGAATAGATTTAGTTACTCTGAATAAGAAATTGGATAATGTAAAGAATAGTTCTATGTCTGCAGCTGACCGTGCCAATGAATTGGAAAGATTAATTGAACATGAGCAACGGCAAACAAAAGTGTTAACTACTGATATTGAACGGATGCAAGCAAAATTATTTAGAACAGAGCAAGTGCTTACCGATCTTAAAAATACTTGTAAAACTAAAGAAATAGAAATATGCAACTGCGAAACAGCTATAGGTTTAGTAAAGAAAAATTTGCAAAAGTTGTTTATCACCTTGCAAAGACACAGAGAGATTAATTACAACTTGGTAAGCTTTATTAGAATTCAAAATTATAGTTTAGTTTTTTAAAATATGCTTGTTTAAGGACTATAAAATAAGTGAGTTGGAAATGAAGATTGACAAGCTCGAAGGTGAAACTCTTGATGAAGCAAAACGTTCAAGGGATGAAAGAATAAGTGAACTTGAAAACGAATTTACCGACGAAACTGAAGTAATTATTGTAGCGTTTTATTAGTCAGTACTGACCATAAAATAAATTAAGAATCACTCATCTTAGCACATGTACAGTTTATGATTTTCTATGCTGCTGAATGTAAGCAGGTTATACTTTTAGCATAATATTGGCTTAAGCATAAGTTGGCTAGCAAATAGTTTGCTTTGTAAGTAAATAGATGTAATTTAAATGTTACTACAATGCTATTTTTGCACAGCAATCAGGGAGTAAAATCACACAATGATCTTAATATATGATTAGATTTACCTGATTTGTTTAGAATTATTACAAATAATTAAAGGGAGAGTGAAGACAGTGTAATGTCTAGAACCAGAGGCGTAGCAAGCGCCTGTGCGCAACCGTATCTTCGTCACTATAGGAACGTGCAGACAAAATAGACCAGATAATATTTTTAATAAAGCAAAAGTCAAAATTTGACTTTTTATCATTGATATTGCTTATAGACCAAGAGCCAGCAACGTATTTCGAGTTGTCATTTCAACAGTCGTGAAAATTTGGGTACTAAATCTTATATACCTGCTGAACACTAAAAGTCAATTCTGGCAGCCCCTTGCGCCCGGGTTATACTACCCCAAAATTACTATGAG